>OZ007500.1:8620080-9220080 GCA_963931805.1 Microdon myrmicae | reverse complement strand
TACTTGCCTCAGGACTTGCTAAATAAGGCCAAGACCGGTTCCCGGTTGTAGTGCCGATGATGATGATGATGATACTTGCATCGATTTTATTTTAAATTCGATTTGAACTCAATTGTATTTTATGTTATAGATAAACTGCATTTTGTTTACTTGGATTTTCTGTGAGTTCTTTTTTCGATTTGAATTCAATTATATGTAATACGTCGCTTGCACTTCGTCTATCTCCTTATTATTTTTTTTTTTTTCAAGATGAGTTCTATTTGAATTTAATTTTATTTAAGAATTGCAGATACCCAAAGTCCGTCATTTTTTTCGATTTGAATTCAATTGCACTCAATAAATCTTTTGTTTCCGTAGATATACGAGCATTGATTGTATTTTTGAAGGTGGATACGTTTCAATCCCGAATTCGTCTATTTGCACTTTTCGAGAATTTTTCCGATTTAAATTCAGTTTGCATTTGTTTCATTTTGTTTTTTCGATTCGAATTCAATCCTATTAAATACGTCTGCTACGCTTCGGTGTATTTCGGTATTTTGTTTTCAATTTAAGTTTGATCTCAATTTAATTGTATTTAAGAAATACCCGACACTTCACCAACTTGCATAGTCTATTTTTTTTTTTATTTGAATTTAATTACATGTGATATATATATATATATATTTGCTACCTCCGTGTCTAAACTTGCATTGATTTCATTCTGAAGATGGATACGATGAATATTTCCAATCGCGAAATCATCTATACTACGACTACTTGCATCTTTCGAGCACTTTTTCGATTTATATTCAATTATATTTAATACATAAAGTACATTTCGTCTACTTGCATTTTCTGTATTATTATTTTTTTCGATGCGAATTCAATATATTACCTACACTTCTATCTATTTGCATCTTTCGACAATTTAATCGATTTGAGTTGAATTATATTTAATACATCACCTACACCTTGTCTATTTGCATTTTCAATCATCTATTTCGATTGAAGTCTTTCGTTTTATGATTATTATCCGCGATATATTATTAGTAGCAAATGGATCAAAGAAGTTTTTGTGATTAAAGGACACTTGAACGTTATTCAATCCCCAAGACTTTTCTTGTTACTAATTATAAACTGTTTCCTTATATAGAAATATGTATTTCAAAACATGATCTAATTAAAGCAGCCAATTATTCAATGCAAAGAATGAAGATCTTCAACAAAGACGAGCATGAAATTAGTTTATTAAACACTTAAGTGGTTAAACAGAGCAACCGTAGAATTTTAATGAACTAACAGCATCAGTAAGTTAGCCGCCATTAGTGTAAAGGTTTTTAATGTGATTTATTTATTTAGTAATGGAGAACTACAAGGCAGCACAATATAATATGCAAAACTCCACGGTTTTATCGTTAGAAATATTCTATTGGTGTCTTGATTTTTTAATATGCATATACTTCGCAATAAGTTATGACTATCATTGTTTTATTTTATTATAGATGTCGGTGGTACAGTCGGTAAAGGGATTGAGACATGCGCGCGGTTGTGTGTTCAATTTACGATTAAGTGTTATTAAATCAGGCTTTCTATGTATTCTTATAAAATTTCGCTAACTTGGGGAAATTATTTTAGCAGGTTTTGACTTTAATCTCGCTGGTCTTTTAAAGAATTTTACCAGACACATCTCACGCAGAAGGTCAATAACAAGAATCTGACGAAAGTTGAGAGGTTATACGCGATGTGGGTGTTTACTGAACTTACAAAATTTTAACCTCAAATTTCGTTTTCTACTCCTCTCATTTAATCACATTTTACGAATCAATCTTCAATATGCGTCTTTGGGATTACCAAGAAAATTGCTTTCAAAAGAAGGTAGATTATGAAACGTTTAATGAACGTGCACTTTTTTCTCGTGTAAAATTCTGTTCCGCTCCACACCGTTTAATTCCGTTTGATTGTCTTTTCAGAATGTATTTTTCTGTATTGTCTCTTCAGAATGTATTATATAAACGTACACATAAAAGAACACTGTTAAAACTAAATTCAATTGAACGTACAACTTGTGCTTTAGTATCGAATGTTAATGTAGGGTATGTTGAAGTTATTTTGATTTTTCGATGGGAAAAAGCCGCAATTGATTTTTAACTTAATGTAAGCTACGGTTCCAACCGGCACGAGCAATTTGCAAAAAAAGCTTCTACAAAAAAGTCTGTCCAATTCAGTGAGAATTAATTCAACTCTTGTTGTACGAGTAGAGGTAACTGGAAGAATCATATCAAAAAATTTCTGTACTGTAAACTTTTTACACGATTTTAAAGTAGTCGTCAAAGCATAGTGCGGGTGGAGAAGAAGGGAAAGGTAATCCTAAATTGGTCAAGTTACAAATTGGGTGTTGAAATTATATTGTCTTCTGTAAAGAATGAATGGACATATCCATTCTATTCATATAAAATTCAATTTCCGTTTTGAGACCTCATTCGTTAATAAGTCTTATTCTCGGGAACGGAAATAACTTTAAATTTGGTTTTACTGGAGGAGAATGTTAGGTTTGACTTTGAGGAGATCGGATTGGCTGGTCAATCGTGGAAGGAGAGTGCACAGGACAGGGAACGATGGCGGAGTCGAGTCGGCGAGGTCATGAACTTCCGGGTTCCTACAGGCCAATAAATAGTAATAATAGTATTTGGTTTTAAGGGGGCTTTCATCAAGCATTCAGTCTGTTTTTTTTTATAAAACACAGTAATGCTACATGTTATAACATTCTGTAACAAGGACGTATAAAACAGTCATAATATATGTTATTACCCTCTGTAACAAGGTGTGTTTTGGTAATCAAGGGGGTATCCTGGTGTAGAGTACCAAAGAAAAGCCGATTGTGTCGATTTTTTTTTAGAAAAAGCTATTTAATTGTAAATTTAAATTTTTTAGCAAATTATTTAATATATAATTTGAAAAGATAAAAATTTGAGCAGTCAATGTGCATACATAGAAGTGTTCAAGTTGATTTTTTCATTAAATTTTTTGTATAAACAAGTAAGTTATAAGTAAAAGACTTCAACGCCAAAAAAAAATTAAATGTTTGCGGTGTGCAGTGTGAAGCCTGGTTGGATGATCAAAAAAAAAAAGGTTTTGTTTAGTTTATGAGTGTAGTCAATTGATGAGTATTCAAGGGATTTAAAAAAAAATGTATACAAAACGTGATTGAAATTTCATTTTTGTTTTGGGAAAATGTTCAACTTATTTTTGTTTATAACTTTTTATAAACAAAATTTTAACTTCTAAAAATACATTCATCAAGTGGCAAATTAACTAACCTTTCACCTTTCATTAAAAAAAAATAAATTCATTTGTAAAATTTTGAATTATTTTGCACGCGTTTCAAAAACATGGTTTTGAAAAAAATCCATTTAAAGCGGCTCCCTCTCGAATTTTAGTGCACAGTGTGCTCGGGCATGTGTACATTTCAAGCCTATTTTGACCCCCTAAAATACAAATTCATACTTGGGGCTTTGAGAGCATATTCTACAAGTGTTATACTATCTATGGTATAAATTGTTGCATATGATTTTTGCCCAATAAAAATATATATTTAAATGTAAGAGGGTACTCACGTTTAGTGGGTGTGTAGCGATTCTAACAGATACACACGATTCACAAGCGAAATAGTGAAGAACACGAACGAAAAGTCGAATAAGAAAAATACATCAGAACCGTATACCAAGCGATAAATAACAAAAAAATAATTCACACCAGTGGAATATACTCGAGTTTGGAAATCAAATTCTAAACACGGTCAGTAGCCTGGTGTGTAACGCTTAGGTAAAATTTTTTTCGTGATTCGAGCTGTCATAGCGTCAGTTCGAATCAGACGATCTTCTTCACTATTATTTCAAACGCTATAGGTGGTTTACCCCCCGGCCCTATCGATTTGCTGGTGACCTCTGGCTGAATTCCCTGCTGACTTCCCTCTTCCTTTTTCAGACTTTTTATTGGGGAAGAACGCCTCCGGAAACTAGCTTCAACCCTATGATGAGCCTTTTGTTTTGAACTTAATTTATTAATTTAGAAACAATAAATTTAAATACACTGCTTATTGTTTCTCTTTACTTTTGGCGTAAGATTTATTTACTCATTTACAAAATTGATTTAACTATTGCTGCGGTAACACTTGCGTTTAAACTTAGATTTTTATCAAAAATAACTAATGCATACTCATTTTGTATCGCAAGAAAAGGCTTTGCTGACTCAAATTACACACGCCGCACGACGAATTTCAAAAACACCACCGCAAGGCTAAAATTACAAGAGATAGTATGATCATCATCATCGGCACTACAACCGGGAACCGGTCTTGGTTTTATTTAACAAGTCTGAGGCTTGTTAAGGCTCCTCGATACTATAGTGGTTAGTATACCTGTCCGTCACGCGGGAAACCGTGTTTCGATTCCCCGTCGGGGAGCCTCTGGCGCAAGACTAATGACATTGCCCGGAAAGAAGAAATCATTATGGAAAATTTAACAAGCCTCAGGACTTGCTAAATAAGGCCAAGACCGGTTCCCGGTTGTAGTGCCGATGATGATGATGATGATACTTGCATCGATTTTATTTTAAATTCGATTTGAACTCAATTGTATTTTATGTTATAGATAAACTGCATTTTGTTTACTTGGATTTTCTGTGAGTTCTTTTTTCGATTTGAATTCAATTATATGTAATACGTCGCTTGCACTTCGTCTATCTCCTTATTATTTTTTTTTTTTTCAAGATGAGTTCTATTTGAATTTAATTTTATTTAAGAATTGCAGATACCCAAAGTCCGTCATTTTTTTCGATTTGAATTCAATTGCACTCAATAAATCTTTTGTTTCCGTAGATATACGAGCATTGATTGTATTTTTGAAGGTGGATACGTTTCAATCCCGAATTCGTCTATTTGCACTTTTCGAGAATTTTTCCGATTTAAATTCAGTTTGCATTTGTTTCATTTTGTTTTTTCGATTCGAATTCAATCCTATTAAATACGTCTGCTACGCTTCGGTGTATTTCGGTATTTTGTTTTCAATTTAAGTTTGATCTCAATTTAATTGTATTTAAGAAATACCCGACACTTCACCAACTTGCATAGTCTATTTTTTTTTTTATTTGAATTTAATTACATGTGATATATATATATATATATTTGCTACCTCCGTGTCTAAACTTGCATTGATTTCATTCTGAAGATGGATACGATGAATATTTCCAATCGCGAAATCATCTATACTACGACTACTTGCATCTTTCGAGCACTTTTTCGATTTATATTCAATTATATTTAATACATAAAGTACATTTCGTCTACTTGCATTTTCTGTATTATTATTTTTTTCGATGCGAATTCAATATATTACCTACACTTCTATCTATTTGCATCTTTCGACAATTTAATCGATTTGAGTTGAATTATATTTAATACATCACCTACACCTTGTCTATTTGCATTTTCAATCATCTATTTCGATTGAAGTCTTTCGTTTTATGATTATTATCCGCGATATATTATTAGTAGCAAATGGATCAAAGAAGTTTTTGTGATTAAAGGACACTTGAACGTTATTCAATCCCCAAGACTTTTCTTGTTACTAATTATAAACTGTTTCCTTATATAGAAATATGTATTTCAAAACATGATCTAATTAAAGCAGCCAATTATTCAATGCAAAGAATGAAGATCTTCAACAAAGACGAGCATGAAATTAGTTTATTAAACACTTAAGTGGTTAAACAGAGCAACCGTAGAATTTTAATGAACTAACAGCATCAGTAAGTTAGCCGCCATTAGTGTAAAGGTTTTTAATGTGATTTATTTATTTAGTAATGGAGAACTACAAGGCAGCACAATATAATATGCAAAACTCCACGGTTTTATCGTTAGAAATATTCTATTGGTGTCTTGATTTTTTAATATGCATATACTTCGCAATAAGTTATGACTATCATTGTTTTATTTTATTATAGATGTCGGTGGTACAGTCGGTAAAGGGATTGAGACATGCGCGCGGTTGTGTGTTCAATTTACGATTAAGTGTTATTAAATCAGGCTTTCTATGTATTCTTATAAAATTTCGCTAACTTGGGGAAATTATTTTAGCAGGTTTTGACTTTAATCTCGCTGGTCTTTTAAAGAATTTTACCAGACACATCTCACGCAGAAGGTCAATAACAAGAATCTGACGAAAGTTGAGAGGTTATACGCGATGTGGGTGTTTACTGAACTTACAAAATTTTAACCTCAAATTTCGTTTTCTACTCCTCTCATTTAATCACATTTTACGAATCAATCTTCAATATGCGTCTTTGGGATTACCAAGAAAATTGCTTTCAAAAGAAGGTAGATTATGAAACGTTTAATGAACGTGCACTTTTTTCTCGTGTAAAATTCTGTTCCGCTCCACACCGTTTAATTCCGTTTGATTGTCTTTTCAGAATGTATTTTTCTGTATTGTCTCTTCAGAATGTATTATATAAACGTACACATAAAAGAACACTGTTAAAACTAAATTCAATTGAACGTACAACTTGTGCTTTAGTATCGAATGTTAATGTAGGGTATGTTGAAGTTATTTTGATTTTTCGATGGGAAAAAGCCGCAATTGATTTTTAACTTAATGTAAGCTACGGTTCCAACCGGCACGAGCAATTTGCAAAAAAAGCTTCTACAAAAAAGTCTGTCCAATTCAGTGAGAATTAATTCAACTCTTGTTGTACGAGTAGAGGTAACTGGAAGAATCATATCAAAAAATTTCTGTACTGTAAACTTTTTACACGATTTTAAAGTAGTCGTCAAAGCATAGTGCGGGTGGAGAAGAAGGGAAAGGTAATCCTAAATTGGTCAAGTTACAAATTGGGTGTTGAAATTATATTGTCTTCTGTAAAGAATGAATGGACATATCCATTCTATTCATATAAAATTCAATTTCCGTTTTGAGACCTCATTCGTTAATAAGTCTTATTCTCGGGAACGGAAATAACTTTAAATTTGGTTTTACTGGAGGAGAATGTTAGGTTTGACTTTGAGGAGATCGGATTGGCTGGTCAATCGTGGAAGGAGAGTGCACAGGACAGGGAACGATGGCGGAGTCGAGTCGGCGAGGTCATGAACTTCCGGGTTCCTACAGGCCAATAAATAGTAATAATAGTATTTGGTTTTAAGGGGGCTTTCATCAAGCATTCAGTCTGTTTTTTTTTATAAAACACAGTAATGCTACATGTTATAACATTCTGTAACAAGGACGTATAAAACAGTCATAATATATGTTATTACCCTCTGTAACAAGGTGTGTTTTGGTAATCAAGGGGGTATCCTGGTGTAGAGTACCAAAGAAAAGCCGATTGTGTCGATTTTTTTTTAGAAAAAGCTATTTAATTGTAAATTTAAATTTTTTAGCAAATTATTTAATATATAATTTGAAAAGATAAAAATTTGAGCAGTCAATGTGCATACATAGAAGTGTTCAAGTTGATTTTTTCATTAAATTTTTTGTATAAACAAGTAAGTTATAAGTAAAAGACTTCAACGCCAAAAAAAAATTAAATGTTTGCGGTGTGCAGTGTGAAGCCTGGTTGGATGATCAAAAAAAAAAAGGTTTTGTTTAGTTTATGAGTGTAGTCAATTGATGAGTATTCAAGGGATTTAAAAAAAAATGTATACAAAACGTGATTGAAATTTCATTTTTGTTTTGGGAAAATGTTCAACTTATTTTTGTTTATAACTTTTTATAAACAAAATTTTAACTTCTAAAAATACATTCATCAAGTGGCAAATTAACTAACCTTTCACCTTTCATTAAAAAAAAATAAATTCATTTGTAAAATTTTGAATTATTTTGCACGCGTTTCAAAAACATGGTTTTGAAAAAAATCCATTTAAAGCGGCTCCCTCTCGAATTTTAGTGCACAGTGTGCTCGGGCATGTGTACATTTCAAGCCTATTTTGACCCCCTAAAATACAAATTCATACTTGGGGCTTTGAGAGCATATTCTACAAGTGTTATACTATCTATGGTATAAATTGTTGCATATGATTTTTGCCCAATAAAAATATATATTTAAATGTAAGAGGGTACTCACGTTTAGTGGGTGTGTAGCGATTCTAACAGATACACACGATTCACAAGCGAAATAGTGAAGAACACGAACGAAAAGTCGAATAAGAAAAATACATCAGAACCGTATACCAAGCGATAAATAACAAAAAAATAATTCACACCAGTGGAATATACTCGAGTTTGGAAATCAAATTCTAAACACGGTCAGTAGCCTGGTGTGTAACGCTTAGGTAAAATTTTTTTCGTGATTCGAGCTGTCATAGCGTCAGTTCGAATCAGACGATCTTCTTCACTATTATTTCAAACGCTATAGGTGGTTTACCCCCCGGCCCTATCGATTTGCTGGTGACCTCTGGCTGAATTCCCTGCTGACTTCCCTCTTCCTTTTTCAGACTTTTTATTGGGGAAGAACGCCTCCGGAAACTAGCTTCAACCCTATGATGAGCCTTTTGTTTTGAACTTAATTTATTAATTTAGAAACAATAAATTTAAATACACTGCTTATTGTTTCTCTTTACTTTTGGCGTAAGATTTATTTACTCATTTACAAAATTGATTTAACTATTGCTGCGGTAACACTTGCGTTTAAACTTAGATTTTTATCAAAAATAACTAATGCATACTCATTTTGTATCGCAAGAAAAGGCTTTGCTGACTCAAATTACACACGCCGCACGACGAATTTCAAAAACACCACCGCAAGGCTAAAATTACAAGAGATAGTATGATCATCATCATCGGCACTACAACCGGGAACCGGTCTTGGTTTTATTTAACAAGTCTGAGGCTTGTTAAGGCTCCTCGATACTATAGTGGTTAGTATACCTGTCCGTCACGCGGGAAACCGTGTTTCGATTCCCCGTCGGGGAGCCTCTGGCGCAAGACTAATGACATTGCCCGGAAAGAAGAAATCATTATGGAAAATTTAACAAGCCTCAGGACTTGCTAAATAAGGCCAAGACCGTTTCCCGGTTGTAGTGCCAATAATGATGATGATGATGATGAGGCTTGTTAAATTTTCCATAATAATTTGCTTTTCCGGGCAAGGTTATTAGCCTTGCGCCAACAAGAGATAGTATATACAACACAAGTGAAGCCGCTTCACCAGGATACCCCGTTAACTACTACTATTCATCATCTTGATCGGGACTACCGGTCTTGGCCTTATTTAGCAAGTCTCTCCACCGGTATCCGGTCGTTATCAGAGACTTGCTAAATTGTACATAATAATTCGTTTTTCAGGGCAAGGTTATTAGCCTTGCGCCAACCTTTCTTAGGATGTCGCTGCATGCATTGGTTCACTACTTGGCGGGAGTCAAAGTATCTATCCGGGGGTGTCACGTGGAAACTGCATGTCAACTTGGATTGAACAGGGACAAGGTTCGTCCTGGCCTTCGCCGGGTTAAAAGCAGAGACTTTGCCCTGTATGTTCGTTCCCACATCATGATCATCATCAACATCATCGTCATCGGTACTACAACCGGGAGCCGGTCTTATTTAGCAAATCTCGCCACCGGTATCTGGTCCTTATCCGAGACTTGTTAAATTGTTCATAATAATTTGTTTTTCCGGGCAAGGTTAATTACTATTACTATTACGATTTATTCGCCTGCAGGAACCGGAAGTCAAAGACCTCGCCGACTCGAATCCGGCATCGTACCCTGTCCTGTGCGCTCTCCTGCTACACTTGAACACCCGATCCGATCTCCTCAAGGTCAAACCTAACGTTGTCCTCCCATCTCTTTTGCGGCCGTCCAGTCGGTCTCTTTCCCGTTGGTCTACCGTCGCGATTTCTGCGCACGGTCCTATCGTTCCAAATCGCGCCCATCTTAATCTTCGCGACCTGATTACTCTGACTATTGTAGGTTGGCGGTATAGCTCTTCCAATTCGTGATTGTGGAGTTTCCTTCGTTGTCCTGCCTCCCCGTCATATTTACCGCCAAAGATACCCCTTAAAACTTCTCAAATACGCAGAATTTGTTTGCTTCGCATTTTGTGAGAGCCCATGTTTTGCGTCCGTATAGAACGATCGGCATGATTATGGTTCTGTAAACACGAAGCTTTATATTACGTGATAGCAGTTTGGATTTCAGGAGTTTACTGATTGCGTGTCAACTAGCGTTGTCGGAATGTAGTTTTTTGTTCATTTCGTTCGACATTTCGTTACTGGCGTAATATTGTGTTACCAGGTATTTAAAGTCTTGCCTCTGACGTTTATGTGTGTTCCCTGAGGTCCACCTGCTCTCGCCGTAATCATATATTCTGTTTTGTCTTCATTTATTTCTAGGCCCACTTCTTCTGCCGCTTGTATGATGATTTCAGTGTTTTTACTTACAGTTTCTAGATCATCGCCCAAAACGGCGATGTCATCTGCATATGTGGCCAGTACTTGTATGACCCCGTTCCGGGATGATACAGCCATGTTGTCAGCTTGTACCTTTCTGATGACATACTTGAGCACAAGGTTAAAAACACATGGTGAGAGGTCATCCTCCTGTTTTAGTCCGTCGCGGATTTTAAATGGTTCTCACAGGTGGTTTTTTACTCTAACTCGCCCTTTATTTTCGTTCATGCAGATTTGAATTAGGACGGCATATTTTTTTCGGGACTCCCAGCTCAACTACAATATGGTAGAGTCTTTGCCTTGCGACTGAATCAACGAACAGTTTGTGGATCGTCTCTTCGTATTCCCACTTCTTCCAGCAATTCCCTTACTGTGAACATTTGGTCGCTCGTTGACCGGTTCCTACGGAATCCGCATTGGTAGTCCCTCAGTATTTCTTCTGCGTACGGTGTGATTTATCGTCAGTATGAAATTAGTTTGTATTTTGTATGTGGATGGGAGCAGTGATATTCCTCTGTAGTTTCCGCAGTCCGATCTGTCGCTTTTTTTGAAGTAGTATACCCTGTTAGGCTCCTCGATAGTATAGTGGTTAGTATACTCGCCTATCACGCGGGAGATCGGGGTTCGATTCCCCGTCGGGGAGCCTCTGGCGCAAGACTAATGACCTTGCCCGGAAAAAACAAATCATTATGGAAAATTGAACAAGCCTCAGGACTTGCTAAATAAGGCCAAGACCGGTTCCCAGCTGTAGTGTCGATGATGATGATGATACCCTGTTAAGGGCTTAAGAATATCCCTCTTTGTATGTTCCTATTGCAAGAAAGAAAGCCAACAACTATCACAATCAAAGCTATATCACATATTGCGGATATAGGTTCAAAGATAGATTGGTAAGGTACCACCTTGGTTAAGCCTGTCGCTATAAATTACTTTCTCTGCTGTATCTCCGGATCCGGATATGAATACGGTGCTTTCAATTTCTTGTCGATTGCCAGTAGTTAGATGGAAATTAACTTTAACAAATTTATGAGTCTGTTTTTAATCCCTTGGCATACAATTGCGTCTGGAGATGTCATCCATTTGTTGTGTCATTGTAGACATTAACGTCTCCGAGACGTCAAGAAATGTCTCCGCCGGACGCCAAAAATCGTCCATCGATTCTGTTTCTGTTCAACATGCTCTCCCCTCCTTCCTCCGCAATCGATCAGAAAAAATCGACACAATATCTCAAAAAAGCTGGCATCGTATATAATATAAAGGGAAAAGTAAAAACATTATCCTCTATAGGTATTCTGTCGTTATGCTGGCTTGACAGGAAGGATGTATATATAATAAGCACCAAACATTCAACAGCAGAAAGTCTTGACACGAAAAAAATAAGACGAAAAAAGGGAGGCGAGGAAGAAAATGTTTTAAAATCCAGCTGTGTAGTGAAGTATAATAGTAGTATGGGAGCTGTCGATAAACAAGACCAACTTCTTTCATGTTTGCCACTTATGCGAAAGAGTGTCAAATGATATAAAGAAATGTTATTTAATCTGTTTAACAGAGCTATTTATAATGATTATGTCCTGTATTCTAAGTTGCCGAATTCAACAAAGTAGTCGATTGAATATCGTAGTAGATATGCTACATAATTTGTCTCTTCCTAATTATACGACACGCGGTAGACTGTCGCAAAGAGAATGCCCAACTCGGCTACAGGCAAAACATTGGGCACATTTTCCTGAACATATACCTTCGACTAATAAAAGAAATATAAGAAGCAAAACAACTTGGCTGTGTTAAAAATGTCTAGTTCCTCTCCATGTCCCAAAATGTTTTGAAATGTATCAAACCTTACAAAATGATTAATTTATTATTTTATAATCTTACCAAATTACTGTTCATTAACATTATACATTAACCTGATTAGATATTGTATAACAATGTACATTTCGAGATAAAATGTTCTGCTTCTAAACTTGCATATAACTATTCAGTTGGCCCTGATGAAATAGTATTCTTCCGACGCATCAATTTCCATTTTATTTGTACGTCAAAGGGTTAATAATTCGTACGAGATTTTATATATATTTACTTTATATTCTATGGTCCAAGGCTAATAACCTTGCCCGGAAAAACAAATTATTATGGAAAATTTAACAAGCCTTGGGACTTGCTAAATAAGGCCAAGACCGGATACCGGTTGTAGTGCCGATGATGATGATGATTGTATATTCTATGCACAAAAGGGATTTTACCCTTAAATGTCGATTTACAGTGTATTTTAATTATTACTATTGCGTTTCTTAAAAAAAAACTTTTCATCGGATAGACAATCGTTCTTTAGCCGGACCACACGAATGTGGAATGCTCTCTTTAATAAAGTATTTCTTAGTCAAGCCAGTAACAAAGTTTCTCTTAGTCGGTTCAGTTCAGCGAAATTAAATAGTATTCTTCGGACGCACCAAACTCCATTTTATTTGTACGTCAAGGGATTAATTAATTCGCATGAGGTTTTATATATATTTTTTGTATATTCTATGCCCAAAAAAGGGATTTTCCCTTAAGTGTCGATTTACAGTATATTTTAATTATTACTATTCGGTTCCTTAAAAAAAACCCTTAATTCAGGTAGACAATCGTTTTTTAGCCGGATCAAACGAATGTGGAATGCTCGTTTTAATAAAGTATCTCTTAATCCTTAATCAAGACTAATGACCTTGCCCGGAAAAAAACAAATCATTATGGAAAATTTAACAAGCTTCAGGACTTGCTAAAAAAAGCCAAGACCGGATCCCGGTTGTAGTGCCGATGATGATGATGATCTCTTAATCCTTATAATACCTAAACATTCAATACCAATATATATCGACAACTCCCTTCCATATCCTCTTCCTCTCTTGTGCTTGCTTTAACATTTGGAGGGTTACACCTATTTGAAATTTTTTCGTTGCCCTTAAATGATGTAGAAACATCCCCAGAATGATCTCCAGTAGCGACTGAAGTCCGAAAATGTTTCAATGACACTCAGAGCTAAATTTCTGAATCGATCTTAGTTGTTCCGTATCGTAGTCAAATTAAGGAGTCCTTGAAATTCATATCAATTTTATTCTCATTTTTAATATTGAGCGACGAGGTCGTTTTAGTGAATCTTATTCAGCGGTAGAAAAATATATATTTAGTTTATTATAGTAAGATTTTATATGTGTAATACTCAACAACACTCGTTTCAATACAAAGCAACCATCTAGTCCGTTTTATTTTGTGGAAACAAGTTTAAATTCGCAACTTCACTGAAAGAATGGAGGCCATTCCAGAAGAAGAAGAAGCTAGTCTTATTTAGAGACTGGTCATTATGGGAGAATTCTTAGAGTTTAGAATTCACGACATGGTGGAGAGAGTTCCAGTTATTCTATAGGATTGGAAGCAGAGTCTAGCGAAAAGAGTTAAAAGCGTTGTGAACCGGTTCGTCTCTAGAGATATGTTGCTAACATTCATCTATATGGGTATTTTCTCCGAGCTCTTCCGCTACTTCAAGAATCGGTTTTTGCAAAACTATTCTGAATTTTACCAGTGCTGTATAAAATACATGCCCCAGAAATAATACATTAAATCGAATAAAGAAGATGAACAATAAAGAAGCATTTTGGTGTTGTTTAGCTCAGTCAATACTTTTATAAATTTTACTTTACAATGTTACAACTGCCTTAGATAATAAATATAGAGCAGCAACTTACCTATGGTAATCAAAATAAATCGAGGAGAAAAATAATACCATGTAATATATTATTATTTTTTCTGTCTTTTATCTTCGGACTTAAAATCTGTTATGTTTTGAGGACAGCTCCTCAATTTGATACTTGGATAAAATCACGAGACCAAGTTTTGCAAGTTATTGGGTCTCAGCTGATCTTGTATCGTAATTCATTTTACATTTGCACTAAAATTTAATCGAGTGGCCAGTCTGCGGGTGTATAGTCAACAGAAACTGGAGGCAGGGAATGGTGGCGTAGGCGAATTAGTGGAACATGAGTTTTCGGGTTCGTTCAAACCAGTAAGTAGTAGTAGCAGACTAAAAAAAAAAAAAGACTGCTTTGAAGTCTGTACTGCCGCCATTTTGGAGGAGCAAATGCAAAAAACTTCTCATTATATGTATCATCATCATCATCGGCACTACAACCGGGAACCGGTCTTGGCCTTATTTAGCAAATCCTGAGGCTTGTTAATTTTTTTTTTTTTTTTCCATAATGAATTGTTTTTTCCGGGGCAAGGTCATTAGTCTTGGGCCAGCATTATATGTATCATAAACCCTTAAAAATTTAATTTTTATTGCATTATTGGATCATTAAAAAAAATCCCTATAAAGTTTAATTTCCGACCATTCAAATAGATGCGTTTCTTTGTACATCGAGTCGATAAACCCACGACATGGTTCTTTTCTCTTGATAGTTTCCACAAATTTAGATTTGCAACGGGATGATTATTCAATAACACATAAGGAGTGTTGTGTAATCATTTAGAAAGTCGACACTTGTGACAATTTTTATTTCGAAGCATTAATTTCACATTTGTTTAATGACGTCAAAACCTCTTTTCCTTAAACAATTTCTACGAACCTAAGCCTTCTCCGAGGATATTCTTGGACGACCAGCTTCTGAAGGACTGTGGAATAGTGGAGCGAACGATCTAAAAAAAGGTCCCTTAAATCAAGCAATTTTACAAACATCGTAGTGGTTTTAATATCTGAAAACTAAATCTTATGATTCCAAAACCTGCTTGCCATTTTTTTTCCGTTCACTTTTCATCCAAGCAGTCAACACTTCCTTCTTACAGAGGCCAAATTTATCAAAGAGCGTGGAGCGAATAGGTTCTTGTTTTAAAGCAATTCATGCTATAAAATTCTTTATCTGCAAAAGTCACATAGTAAACGGAGAAGTGTTCTGAGTCCGCAACAGGAAGCTACATTCTCTGAGGAGTTAAAAACCGCCGAACTTACAGACACATATGTATGCAATTTGAAAACTGAATTACTAAATATCGAGCGGGTTGCTTATTATCATCCTTAACCATATACTAATATATTAATAGAATATAATCGTAATTATACGATTGTATTCTATTAACAACGTTTTCAACAATTGCTACTTCTCGACCGATTGGAAAATATCAAAGGAATTTCCAATAATAGAAAAGAAGAAGGATGATTCTGGTCCGTTAAATTAAAGGCCCATTAGTATCCTGCTAGAAAAGAAGGATTCCTATAGTCGTCTAAATAAAGACCAAATAGTCTCCTGCTAGAGATAAAGGATCCTTCTGGTTTGTCTAACTAAAAGCTAATTAGTTTCCTGCTAGAAAGGAAGAAACGTCATTCTGGTCCGTTAAATTAAAGGCCCATTAGTATCCTGCTAGAAAAGAAGAAAGATTTCTATAGTTGTCTAAATAAAGACCAAATAGTCTCCTGCTAGAGATAAAGGATTCTTCTGGTTTGTCTAACTAAAAGCTAATTAGTTTCCTGCTAGAAAAGAAGAAGGATCATTCTGGTCCGTTAAATTAAAGGCCGATTAGTTTCCTGCTAGAAAAGAAGGCTTCCTATAGTCGTCTAAATAAAGACCAAATAGTCTCCTGCTAGAAGAGATAAAGGATCCTTCTGGTTTGTCTAACAAAAAGCTAATTAGTTTCCTGTTAAAAAAGAAGAAACATCATTCTGGTTCGTTAAATTAAAGGCCCATTAGTATCCTGCTAGAAAAGAAGAAGGATTTCTATAGTTGTCTAAATAAAGACCAAATAGTCTCCTGCTAGAGATAAAGGATCCTTCTGGTTTGTCTAACTAAAAGCTAATTAGTTTCCTGCTAGAAAAGAAGAAGGATCATTCTGGTCCGTTAAATTAAAGGCCCATTAGTATCCTGCTAGAAAAGAAGAAGGATTTCTATAGTTGTCTAAATAAAGACCAAATAGTCTCCTGCTAGAGATAAAGGATTCTTCTGGTTTGTCTAACTAAAAGCTAATTAGTTTCCTGCTAGAAAAGAAGAAGGATCATTCTGGTCCCTTAAATTAAAGGCCGATTAGTTTCCTGCTAGAAAAGAAGGCTTCCTATAGTCGTCTAAATAAAGACCAAATAGTCTCCTGCTAGAGATAAAGGACTCTTCTGGTTTGTCTAACTAAAAGCTAATTAGTTTCCTGCTAGAAAAGAAGAAGGATCATTCTGGTCCGTTAAATTAAAGGCCGATTAGTTTCCTGCTAGAAAAGAAGGCTTCCTATAGTCGTCTAAATAAAGACCAAATAGTCTCCTGCTAGAAGAGATAAAGGATCCTTCTGGTTTGTCTAACAAAAAGCTAATTAGTTTCCTGCTAGAAAAGAAGAAACATCATTCTGGTTCGTTAAATTAAAGGCCCATTAGTATCCTGCTAGAAAAGAAGGAGGATTTCTATAGTTGTCTAAATAAAGACCAAATAGTCTCCTGCTAGAGATAAAGGATTCTTCTGGTTTGTCTAACTAAAAGCTAATTAGTTTCCTGCTAGAAAAGAAGAAGGATCATTCTGGTCCGTTAAATTAAAGGCCGATTAGTTTCCTGCTAGAAAAGAAGGCTTCCTATAGTCGTCTAAATAAAGACCAAATAGTCTCCTGTTAGAAGATGTGAAGGATCCTTCTGGTCTATCTATCTATTAGGTGTACAAATAAGTTTCCAACGTTTTCTATAAAAAATTAGGAATTTATTGTGAAAGAACGGTACATTACGTTTTATTCAAAGTATTGTCCATTACTTGACACTACTTTTTCCCATCTTTCTGGCAGCATCCGGATACCACGTCGGAAGAACTCTCCATCTGTTGAGGATACCCACAAATCGACCCATTTTTTGGTAACTTCATATAGTAGCGAGCTTAGGGTTCGCTGGATTAATTATTTTTAATAAATAAGAGCCGTTAAATCGATTTTGAATTAATATAACACTTTATTGGTCCGTTAATAACAAGCGTTACTTTTACCGCACACTTAACGATTTCTTGACTTATCGCTTCCGTACTTATCGCGTCTTTTACTGCTTACTTCTTACTTCTCGATCTGCGTGCGATGTATTTATACCGTTTCTTCATTCTGATTCGGCGTTTCCTTTCCGCCCGTTCCATAGCCTCGAATTTTCTACTGTTCATAGTCTCCAGTTTTCCAGTACTTTCTAGAATATTCTAGTACTTTGTTTTGGACTTTCTAGAATATTCTAGTACTGATTGTCATATGCGTCACAATATGTTGTAAAGTGCTGCTCGGACAGACCATGTGCCATGAATCGAAATAAGTGATAACCAGAACGGGCAAGGTGTGGTGAATACGGCGGGTGGGGTAGAACTTCCCATTGAAGTGTTTCCAAATAGTTTTTCACCGGCACCGCAACATGCGCACGAACATTATCATGGAGAAGAATAATTTTGTCGTGTCTGGAGTAGTAATGGGAGCGTTTTTCCTTGAGTGCTCGCCTCAATATCATTAATTGTGTTCGGTAGAGAACTCCAGTAATGATTCACTCGATTTCAGCAATACATAATACACGACACAAATCTGATCCCACCAAATGCACAGCATGAGGTTTTTCCCATGAATATTCGGTTTGCTGTCGATGTTAAAGCATGACCAGGTGGTCCCCATGATTTTCTCTTCTTTGGGTTATCGCACCGGATCCATTTTTCATCCCCAGTGACTATACGATGCAAAAAACTTTTTTTTTTGCCTGGCAAGCAGCATTTCACTTATGCAAACTCGCCGTTCAACGTCTCTCGGCTTCCGTTCGTATGGAACCCAATTTCCTTGTTTTTGAATCATCCCTAACGATTTTAAACGATGCTTTATGATTTATTCGGCTTAATTCAAGCTATTTACAAAACTATAATCCTTATAAACTAACTTAAAACTAAAGTAGTTATTAATGCAAAAGAAAAATTATTAAAAAGAAAACAACAATGACAAAAAAAAAACAAGGAAGGAGAAGAGGACTTCGGGGTGGGGGAGGTAGGAGGCTGAGGAAGAGCGAGTGTATGTGGGGGCGACAAATGTGGCATAAGTAAGACAGCGAACAGTGTGCGGCACATGTGTTGGACTGTGTACGGGTTGTGAGGGGACAGACGGTGGGCGTGGTAAGGTCAGGTGGGGAAAGGGAGGAGACGGCGTTTGAGTGCAGTAGATGTAAGGTGGAAATCGAAGGACGTAGGGTAAGGGTTAGCCGACCTCAGAATTCGCGAAATGGGCTCATTAGAGCCGTACGAAGTGTGGTGGCTGGGCCGATGGAAGAGACGAGGGTTTCGCAGGTTACGGTGGACGTTTTCGGGAGAAGGTGATGGAGTGACATTTGACAACGTTGAGTTCAAGGCAGTTATTACGGCACCAAGTTGAGAAGCTGTCGACATCCGTTTGGAGAAGTGAGGAGTCGAGAGGAGAGATAATATTTTTGTAGAGTTTGGCGTCGTCCGCATAGAGGGATATGGATGAATATTTAATAATGGAATCAACGTCATTGATGGTAAGGATAAATAGGAGGGGACCAAGATGACTGCCTTGCGGAACCTCTGACGTAGGAAGAAAGGGATTGGAAAGGGAGGATCTGAATTTGACACGGTAGGATCGATCTTTCAGATAAGAAGAAAACCACTTGAACAGCAGGGGTTCGAAAACTAGGGAGGACAGCTTAAAAAGGATGAGAGTATGGGAGATTTTCTCAAAGGTCTTGCTGAAATCGGTGGTGATTACATCGACTTCGTTGCCATTCTCTAAGACACGGAGAGTATGGGATGAGAACTCGATCAGATTCGTTGTGGTCGACCTGCCCGAAAGGAAACCATGCTGGTTGGATAAGGTGATGGATTTACAACGGAAAGAGTTGTCTCCCCATATGATTTGGGACATACCTTATTTGATGGAGGCATGAGTCGGTGCGGCCGTTTATAAAAATACGTTCCTTGGAACTAGTAGGGTTTGAGACGTAGCAGCCTTGTTCGTCAGCCAATGTCCATTGGAGATGGGGGAGATTAAAATCGCCAAGAACGACGATATCGTCTAGGGAGGAGCTCAACTCGGTTAGGTTATCTACCGCTTCTATTGCGAGTTCGTATGACACGATGGGACGCGAAGGAGGTATATAGAAGCAGATAATGAAAAGAGACTTAGGGCGCTTGTCGATTTTTATTGCGACGTAGTCAAGATCCGGAGAAGAAGAGATGGCAATTAGAGACGCAGCGAGTCTGTTATGAGTGGCAAGCAATACTCCACGGCATGGGGAATTGGGACCTTCTCGATGAGCGTTGTCATCGCGAAAAACAATGAAGGAGGGCGGAAATAGTTCAAGACTAATAATAATAATAATTAATACTGGGGATAAGGTTGGTCTCAGTCAGAGCGTATATGTCGAAGGGGAGGGAATGTACCTTTTCCCGTGTCGATTGTGTTTTGGAGCGGAGACCTCTAACATTCTGATAGTAGACGGATAGGGGGAACGTATTGAGGGTATTGAGATGATAAGGGAGACAAGAGGTCACGATGTGAAGTTGCTTGTTTAGTTACATCTAATGGTAAGTGCAAGTTCTTTTTGCGTTTGGGATGGATCTTCCTCCAATAGTTTTTCCAATTCCTTGTCTTCGTACACTTTCGGCCTTCCACTTCGTTCTTTGTCTTCTACGTCAAACTCGCCGTTTTTAAACTTTTGAAACCACTCACGACAACTTGTCTCACTCAAAGCAGCCTCACCATATGCTTCTACAAGCAATCGATGCCCTTCAGCGGCAGATTTCTTGAAATTAAAAAAGTAAATCAAAAGTTCCCGCAAATGACGCTTATATGGCAAAAAACTATACATTTTTGCACGAAAAGAATTATGTCAAGCAGATACAGTCACGGTGAGGTCATGAACTTCCGGGTTCCTACAGGCCAATAAATAATAATAAAAAAAGGTGCAGTCACTAATATTTTGAGGTTATGGTTTTATCACTCACAATGTTACGTTTGACATCTGACAATTTCTACATAATTTTGCCAAACGGAAACTTATATGTACACTTAACAAAAGCTAATGGGTTTCCTGCGAGAAAAGAAGAAGGATAATTCTGGCCCTACCTACTAAATAGTTATAAGTAAATCCGTTTCGAAAGTAAACAAACGCCAAATACCGCGGAACCAATTTGAATTCTAGGAGAAATGTGGCGTTTCCAACAGGCAGACGCAACCACAGTGAAAGAACACTGCATACAAAAGGATCGAAGAAGAAGTCATCAGAGCATCAAGCGCAACAATTTACAGGTTAAGAATCGAGCTGAAATATTCTTTTGTACACGATTGGAGGCCAGTTGTGTTGATGCTTTAGTTCTGACCTTTTCGAATCACGGTTTTTTCTTCGACGCAGAACGTAACAGTATCATTCTTGGGGAATTTGAGATAGGGTCTTTTTTTTACCATCAACTTGCTATAAATTCTGACCACTAACCTCCATATTCTAATAAACATATCTCCTGACCTCCATCAGATCTCTGTAGAAAATGGTAAACCCAGCTCCTTCGAAACAGTTGTTGTGACTGAATTACCAAATATCTAGCTAGTTGAAGAAATTTCAAGCCTGTCCCAGCGAAATCGATCTCTTCGCCCTATCTTTTTATCAACCACTGCATTTCTGCTCCACCTTTACAAGGTCGTGGAAACGTTGATAAGCAATTAATTCACATAGAATTTTAGATTACGAAACTATTAAGGCGCCGGTGATATTGTTTTCGTAGCAATAGGTCTGCCGGTAACTTGATGGCGCATCTCAATGAAAAGTGGAACCGGTTTTTACACCACTCGGGTGAAAGTAAGACGACTGCGTTTGTTATATCACAAGCCAAGCTCTGCAAGCGGCTTTAGAACACATTCATAGTTGAAGTCGAGAAGCTTATGTTAACTGTGTCATTTAATCGTTTATCGACAATTGAGTTTCGGTGAAAAAGTGTGAAAAGTGAAAAATTTATTTCATTCAATCATTACTTCAGATTTTTCGAACTGGATCTTTTGGTATGTCAAGTATTAATGGAATCTTGAATATATTTTCGCGGATTTGTGGTGTTTCTAACAGATACCCACTCAATATACAAGCAAGTAGTGAAGAACACCGAAAGAAATTCGAATGAGCAAAGCGTCAGAGCCGTATACCATAGTGATAACATAGCAAATCCACATCAGTTGAGTGTACTCGAGTTTAGAGATCGAATTCGTACACGCGGTAGTGGCCTGATGTATTGAGCATTGGTTCAGTCTTTTTCGTGATTCTAATCGTCATAGCGTCGGTTCGAATCACACATTCGTCGCAGATTAATTGAACAGAGATCACAAGATATACCTATAGAAAAGAGATAGGGTGAGATGCATTAGCTATGTTCTAACGACGAAATTGAAAGTCTCAGGCCCTCAGTAGATTCGCTATAGATTTGAATAAGTTCTCGCGTTTCAGACGCTAACTGAACTTGCAAAATCATTAGGAGTTGATCAAAGAAGAGTTTTGAAGCGTTCGAAAGGAATGTTCAAAAGCAATGCACGTTGTATGCCGTAGGAGAACTTATTCAAATCACTGATCAACGATTCTAACAATAAATCCAAATGTTAGATATTTTATGACACATTTCTTTTTCTACTCAAAACGCGCGCACAAACCGAATATTAAGGTACCTTCAAATGTCTAAACACAGTATGAGCAAGGGGATAAGAAATGGATGCATCGATTTACATTGATTTGGAATGACGAGGTAACACAAATATTTGACAGAGCATTCCACATTCTTGTTCGGCTGAAGAACGATTATCTGAATGAACTTACACGCCTGGAAGTGACTTTTAACGTGAAGTGATGCGCACTCTGATTGACGAATACCGCAGCAAAGCGTTTAAGGAGGTGAAATATTTTCACCCGGTTTAATTGAACAGAGATCACCAGATATACCTATAGAAAAGAGATAGGGTGAGATGCATTAGCTATGTTCTAACGACGAAATTGAAAGTCTTAGGCCCTCAGTAGATTTTATTGCTCGTTTTTTGTATCGTATTGAGCATGTGTTTTAGGTGCACCTAACCAAGTGGAGAACTGAATTTAAGTTTAGAACGAATAGACTTGTAAGTGGGACAGATTTATCTTAAACGACAAGACACAGGACTGGGTTTTAGGGGCATTGAATTTCACGCCGGTATATAATCCCCATTGTTGTATCGTGTTCATGTGGAAATTTAAAGTTAGTTGAAAATGAGGTTCGAAGAAGATGGTTGAGCATGTTCGAATAAGAACCAACAATTCAGGGTGCCAGCAATTAAGCTAATTGGGTTTAGAGTAATGAATAAAGAATTGGTTATATTTAGAGGAATAGAGTAGGTGAGAGTATGGAATAGAGTAGGTGAATGTGTAGAATAGGCCAGGTGAGAGCATAGAGCCCTGTATTAATTTGTTAGGATGCATGTGTTGTCCAGCACTATTTAAATTGGGCGGTCAAAAAGATAGTTAATCGTCCATTGAATGAGAAGTTCCCTAACTCCATATGAACGCACTTTCGAGGAGGCTCAACTCCGTTGAGAGGTTTTTGAATGATATATTGGAGTGTACCACATGAAATGTCCGATTTTATAGTAAACATTTAAAAGCCAATATTATTTCTCCGCTGGCTCCTCGATAGCATAGTGGTTAGTATACCCGCCTGTCACGCGGGAGACCGAGTTTCGATTCCCCGTCGGGGAGCCTTTGCCGCAAGACTAATGACCTTGCCCGAAAAAAAAAACAAATCATTATGGAAAATTTAACAAGTCTCAGGACTTGCTAAATAAGGCCAAGACCGGTTTCCGGTTGTAGTGCCGATGATGATGATGATTATTTCTCCGCAAATTTTTATTCAATCAAAATAGGATCCGTTAGTATATATGACATTCTTCCAAAGTGATACATGGTCAAATATTCCTTTGTCGTAGAAGTGCTGACTTTTTGAGGCAATCAAATTTTCAAAGGCTTTTATGACCTCTGCTCGGTTCCGGAAGACCTTCTGCCGGCAAAATGAATCCAGATTGCGGAAAAGATGGTAGTCCGTCGGGGAAATGTCACGAGAGTACGTTGGTTGCGGAAGAATTTCAAATCCTAACTGCAACAGTGGTTGCACCGTTACTTGTGACGTATGCGATCTAACATTGTCAAGCAAAAGGATTGGGGCGTACCTATTGACCAACGCAGGTTGTTTTTGAGCCAATTTGGCATGCAATATGTCGATTTACTCACAGTATTTGATAGCGTTTATCGCTTCTTCTGGTTGAAGAAATGAAAAGTGGATTCGTCCTTTCGATGTCCACCAAATTGTCACCATACCTTTTTGGGATGAATATCGGTCTTGGGGGTGTGTTTTGGTTTTTCACCTGCATCCAACCACTGCCCAGATCTTTTACGGTTATCATACAGAATCGACTTTTCATCACAGGTGACTATCCGGTGCAAAAGCGATTCAATTTGGTTTCTTAATCTTAACGATGCACATATTTCCAGGCGCCGTCGTTTTTGGGACTCGTTCATGAAAGAAAGGTGTCGACTTATTGTCATTGGGGATAGTCCCATACTTTGTGCAATCTCCCGCACCGATTTAGTTGGGTCCGCATCCACCTTTGCTCTTTAAACATCGTCGTCAACCAACGTTTTCGGCTTCCCATGTGATTCATTTTCGAGGCTGAAATCTCCCGAAGGGAAGTTTTCAAACCAACGTCGTATAGTGCGTTCGTTTACCGCTACATCCTCAAATGCGTCATTAATGTTTTTTATTGCCAATGACGCATTACGTCCCATTTTAAATTCATCATGGAAGAGGGTTCGAATTTGAACTGCCGACAGCATGGTAAACAATTCCTAGAAAAAAAAACTGTACTTGTAACGAACCCTAAAATTCTCATGGTTGTAACGTCTCCGGAATCGTCCTCCCTCACATACGGGGCCAACAATTCTCCTTAAGACCTTCCTCTCGAACGCGGCTAAGAGTTCAGAGTGCCTTTTATTGAGCACCCACGTCTCGGATCCATACATGACTACTGGTAAGACCATGGTCTTGTACAGCAGTAGCTCGGATGTTCTGGATAAATTTCGGGATTTAAAGATCCTTGATAGACCATAGTAGGCTTTGTTATATATGATCAGCATTTCGCGTATTTCTTCTTCCATATTGTTATCGGCTGATAATATTGTTAAAGGATTGCACTACTTCAAATGCGTGCTCCACTACCCCGATAGTTTGACCAACATTAGGTGTTCTCTTCGCAGAAGATGCCACTATGTACTTAGTTTTCCCCTTATTAATGTGCGGTCCCAGTTTTTGTCCCGCCTGCTCGATCTGGGTGAAGGAGTCCTGTACAGCGGAATCGCATCTATCGATGATGTCGATGTCATTTGCGTAGGCAAGTATCTGACTGGACTTGGTGACAATAGTCCCTCTTGTTGTGACGCCAGAGACACGGATTGCTTTGAAGAGGAGGCAGGCCAGACCGTCCCCTTGTCAGAATCCATTAAAGATGTTTATTGGTTTGGACAGCAATCCCGCTACTTTTACTTGACTAGTTACGTTGGTCATGGTCAACCTACAAAGACGTATCAATTTGTTTGGAATGCCGAACTCTCTCATGGCATTATATAGTTCCACCCTGGCTATGCTGTCGTAGGCGGCCTTAAAGTCTATAAATAGATGATATAATGGAATCTTAAATTCCTGACATTTTTCCATCGCCTGCCTAAGGGTGAATATCTGATCAATCGCTGATGTGAACACTGATATTGACCAATGATGACTTTAGCGTATGGGGCTATCCGATCTTGTAGGATATTGGAGAATATCTTATAGGCGGTACTCAGCAATGTTACACCCCTATAGTTGCTGCACAGTATGATATAGCCGTTCTTATGTATGGGGCAAATTATTCCACGACGCCAAACTTCCGGCATCACCTCTTGCTCCCATATGTGCACCACGATCTCATGAATTGCGTGATGTAACGCTGTCCCTCCCTGTTTGATCAGCTGAGCTGGTATGGCATCAGCTCCAGGGGCTTTATTTGATTTGAGCTGTCTAATGGCTTTTAATGTTTCCTCAATGCTTGGTGACGGCAGCATTTGGTCTTGATCTTGCATTGGTGGAGCCTCCAATTCATCTATCAGCTGACCATTTAGCAATTCATTGAAGTACACTTCCCATCGCTCCAGAATGCCTTCAGGATCGGTGATCAGATTACTCTCTTTATCCTTGCAGTAAGTGCAGCGTGGTGTGTACCGCGCCATACTGCGGATTATTTGGTAGAACTTCCGCGCCTGGTGCGGACCTCACTCTCTACTTTGCTCTATTTCGCAGACAAGGTTTTTTTCCAGGCACTTTTCTTTTGTCTGTGAAGTTTTTTTTTGAGATCTTCTGAGCTCTTTGTATTTCTCCCCGCGTACCCGCGTCCTATGAGACTGCTCCATTGCCCGGTATGCACCATTATTACGTTCAGTCTTTAGTTTGCACTCATCATCAAACCAGTCTCTACGACTACTGCCTAAGACGGAGTTGGCAGTGCTAATGACAGTATTCTTAAGGCGTGTCCATTTTTCTTCTAAGCTCGGCATTCTGGCCCCAGGACTTACTCTCCCTCCATTGAGCTCTCCGATGGCGAGTCCTAGCGCATGACCAAAGGTGTTACTGGTATTCTCATTGCGTAAGACAGCCGTGTTGATTCGAACCTGATCCGCAGATGCAATACGTCTCCGTAAGGCAATCCGCGCTCGGAAAACTATACCAAGAAGATAGTGATCCGAGTCGACGTTGGCATGTCGGTACGTTCGTACCGTCATCAGGCTCGAGGAGTGGCGGCGATTTATCAACATGTGGTCAATTTGGTTGCGAGTGACTCCATCAGGTGATACCCAGGTGGCTTTGTGGATACATTTATGCGAAAACATGGTACTTGCAACGACCAAGTTTTTTGATGCTGTCAGTTCGATGACTCGTAGTCCATTGTCATTAATGTTCTCATGCAAACTAGAGAACCTGCTTGTGCCTGGAAACCGGCTCTCGGCCTATTTTCGCATCCAAATCACCAAGAACGATTTTCACATCGTATTTTAGGCAGGCATTGAGGGCCCGTTCGACGTTCTCGTAGTATTCTTCCTTTTCGTCGTCAGGGGACTTCTCTGTAGGTCCGTGAACGTTTATCAGGCTTATATTCTTAAACTTGCCTCGCACGCGAAGACTGCATAGCCTTTCGTTTATTGCATTAAAGCCGATAATGGCAGGCTTCAGTTTTTGGCTGACTAGAAAGCCTACCCCGAGCACATGGTGTTTTGCATGACAGCTGTAATAAATCCCATACTCGTTTCTTTAAATAACACCACTCTCCGTCCATCTTATTTCTTGTAACGCTGTTATGTCAGCCTTATATTCGGACAGGGATTCGGCTAGCTGCTGTGCAGCTCGAGCTCTGTATGTGAGCAGACGTTCCATGAGAAAATTCTTAAATCATTTAGCCATTTTCGTTTCCGTGGTCGTCTTCGTGTATCCGGTCCATATCCGAGGCTTGTTAAATTTTCCATAATAATTTGTTTTTACGGGCAAGATTATTAGCCATGCGCCAACCTTTCTCGGGTTCTCGCTGCATGCATTGGTTGACTAGTTGGTGGGTACCAAAGTAGCTATCCAGGGGTGTCACGTGGAGACTGCATGTCAAGTTGGATTGAACAGGGACAAGGATCGTCCTGGGCTTCGGTGGGTTGAAAGCAATCAGAGACTTTGTCCTGTGTGCTCGTAAAAAATTCGCACGCAAAAATGATTTGGAGGTACCCTTAAACGTCAAAGCACTGTGCGGGCGGAGAAAAAGAAGAAATGATTAGAAAGGCTGCTCGGTAGTATAGTGGTTAGCATACACGCTTGTCACGCGGGAGACCGGGGTTTGATTCCCCGTCGGGGAGCCTCTGCCGCAAGACTAATGACCTTGCCCCGAAAAAACAAGGCATTATGGAAAATTTAACAAGCCTCAGGACTTGCTAAATAAGGCCAAGACCGGTTCCCGGTTGCAGTGTGCCCAATGATGATGATGATCCTTGTGCATTGATCTTGAATCTCCGGAGATCATCATGATGAGGAAACCCATGACCAGATAAAATATTGCACGTTCGTGTGGTTCGGCTGAAGAATGATTATCTGCGCCAAAAACATAGATTTTTTTTACACTATCGCGCACAAATGCCCTATATTTTATAGCGCTTATTAGACCACGCAAGCCAGATGAGAAAACGTCGGCTAGTATGGTGGTGGAAGGATAACCTTTTGATCTGCAAAAAAAAAAAAAAAGCGAAAACAATGGATCCTTTGCTTTATAACCTGAAGGAAGGGATTGGAATTACTTTTCAATTATTATTTCAATTTGATAATTATACTGAAGATGGCGCAAGGCTAATAACCTTGCCCGGAAAAAAACAAATTATTATGGGAAATTTAACAAGCCTCGGGACTTGCTAAATAAGGCCAAGACCGGATCCCAGTTGTAGTGCCGAAGATGATGACGATGAATTATACTGAAGACTCCAAATCCACGGGAACACGCAGCCCACCTATATCTGCCACACACTTATTGCGGTTTTATTATAATATAAAGTCAACTTTTTGAAACCAACATTGAAACTTATATGGTTGAATGATTAGGGATTACTTTTTCTAATTCCTGCGAGTTATTTCTATACAGAACTACTCATCTGGTGAAGATATAAGATAGAAAGCTGAAGAAGTCAGCAAACATTTGGCGGGAATTGTGAATATGCCGAACCGACCTTTTATTAATTGTGTTCTATTTCATTATTTCTATTTTTATTGTTGTTGCATAGGCTATGTGTGAAAATCTGATTTTGTTTTTCTTTTGTTTGCGTGCAATAGATTAATTGATTACTGTTCATGGATTGTAGTAGATGTCGGCCTAGACTGAAAAGTAAACAGTAACATTAGCTCACTAGAACTGATTCTTAAGTACTCCTTCTTAAATATGTGAAACGATTGACAACTAAACATTATTAAATCATTATTTAGCGTTCTGTCTGTTGTGCGTTACATGACACATTCAACAACAAGCAACAACATAAATCCAGTCAACACAAGCAATCAACAATGACTCGACTATCTCAACAATCAACATCAAGTTTACCCCTTGCTCGCACCAAACATTTAATTGCAAATATAAATTAATCACACAAAACTATTCAAAACAAGTTATCATAAACTGACCGACCGACTCTTATGTTCGTGTAAAAAGGATAACAAACAAAATGCGTTGAGTGTAATCCATCGGGAGTTGTGGATGGGTGTTGTGTTAAGATTGCGTGTGTGTGTGCGCTTTTGTATAGAATACTGTTGCAAATTGATTGCTGCTTACGGTACTTTGCAATGCACATGGATATAAACAAGTGTCGTTCACAGTTAATTTGCGCCGAATGTGTAGTGATAATGATAACACGATAATACAGCCAACATGAGCGCGGAAAGAGCGACGCACCACACATCTGTTGGATATCCCGAAACAATTCAATTGTGATCAAACTTAAGTTCTAATTATCGCCCTCGGCTCAGCTTATTATCAATTTATTAATTTATCAATGTCTCAAGGTTGTGTTGTAATCGAACCGAAACCCATGCAATATTTATCTTCCAAATTATTGTAGAAATAATCTATTTACACACATCATTTCCTAATTTCCAAGTGAGTTTGCTTTTTTTCACTTCAACTTTATTCTTTTGTTAACAAACGACATCGAGAAACTAAAAAAACAAAAAACCAAATAACACATACACACTCTTGCCTAATTTCAAGATCCTGAAAACAAAATATTTAGACGAAAAAACTAAATGAAAACCTGAAACAACAAATTTAAATTTTGTACCTCGATATACGCACTGGTTGTGTTGATATTTTCAGTCATTTCCATTCCTATTCAACTCTCATTCAACTCTTAGTATCTGGCGATTGCACAAAACCCGTCGCGTTTTTGAAGTCGAGCCAATCGAGGTCTATGTATCTAAAACGGTCCGAATAAGAGAACCTTAATTGGATGCTTATGGTGGAGGGTTTGTTTAGTCTTTTTTTCATCAGTACTTTTTTTTTTGGGTTTTTTTTTTTATTTAATATTTTATGGTTTTGTTCTAATTGAAAATCTTCAATCGAGTTGCTTTGGTTGTTTTCTCCAAGACATTTTCGGGGATCAATTAAGAACTGTTTAATTCGCCGGTAGATCGGTGTGTTGTTTGCTGTCGAAGTCGATTTGAGATACAAAACATCAGCTCGTTGTACTTCCTAATATTCCGTACTATATTTTTCTCCATTTGTTGTATTTAATTCTTCGACAATTTGTTGGTTTCAATTCTTCTCATTTTTGCAGCTCATATTTCGTTGAGTCTTTGTAATGCAAATTTTAATACAAATCGGAGCAATTCAATCGGTTTCGTTGCATTATATGTTTATATGCAATGTTCTGAGATGAGTACCGACAAAGAAAGTTCACAGTCGCTTTTTTTATGAAACCTCCGCGAAGGTCGGGATTTGTGGAGTCTTTAAAAATCATTTTACCGGTCTGCGTGTAAGAAGAGAATAAAGTGAGGCTTGCACATTGGCTTTGCATGTCTGAAGCTTTGTGCTCGTGTAGTTTGACTGAAAAACAATTTAATAGGTGTGATGGTAGACATCCCGCTGTTTTCGTCAAATTCAACTTTATTGGAAAAGATATTTTTTTTAATATTTTCTCATAGTTTATACTTTTAAGAATATGCTGTCCAAAGGAAATTTTCAAAATCCAATAATTGACGAAGTTATGGCTGCCTTAGCAATATTATGTCACTTGAAGCTAGTATATCCTGAAATTTTTAAACGCGTTTTTCTCGAAACCACTTTTTTCAAGTCTATTGACACGATATCTCAAGTTTTACTGAACCGATTTACTTCAAAGTTAGTATATGTCTTCTTTATAGGCTTTTTATTGCATGAACTATCTTCATCCCCAAATTTCAATGTTAACTATTTTTAAAAAATTCGAAAAACTAAAAGAAAGTGGTACAAAAATAATTTTCTTTTTTCAAGCACTCGCCATTTTGTTAAAAAAACAAAAGTTTTAACTTTTTTTAGTTCCAACGATAGAGGCATTTCTGTAAATTAATAATCTTTTTTTTTCTTGTTTTTAGATTGCTAGTAGGGTTGAATCGTGGGTATGGTCGCGTGCCAACTTTTTGAGATCCCCCATTTCATCAGCTGCTAACTTTTTGAATTTTGAATTTTTTTACTTTAAATTTTTTTTACTGTATTCTTGAAATATTAATAAACATCCTATAAAAAAATGAATAGTAAAAATATTGATTGCTTTTTTATCATCATCATCATCGGCACTACAACCGGGAACCGGTCTTGGCCTTATTTAGCAAGTCCTGGGGCTTGTTAAATTTTCCGTAATGATTTGTTTTTTTCCGGGCAAGGTCATTAGTCTTGCGCCAGAGGCTCCCCGACGGGGAATCGAACCCCGGTCTCCCGCGTGACAGGCGGGTATACTAACCACTATACTATCGAGGAGCCTCAAGATAACTCCATGACTATCCCAAAAAACAGTCGGCATCACTTTCCCAGCTTTTTTTTTATAGCACTTCACAAATTGCGTTAAATTCGTGCGTCTAGACCAGAATACCCCCTTAAAGCAATCGAAATGATATTGCAAGGTCATTAGTCTTGCGCCAGAGGCTCCCCGACGGGGAATCGAACCCCGGTCTCCCGCGTGACAGGCGGGTATACTAACCACTATACTATCGAGGAGCCTCAAGATAACTCCATGACTATCCCAAAAAACAGTCGGCATCACTTTCCCAGCTTTTTTTTTATAGCACTTCACAAATTGCGTTAAATTCGTGCGTCTAGACCAGAATACCCCCTTAAAGCAATCGAAATGATATTGCTTGGTGAGAAACTCCTAACTGTTCTGCAAGCGATTCTTGAGTTTGACATGGATTTTCGTCCAGTGAAACTCCACGTTCTTCGTCGTCAATTTTTTTTACTGCACCTCGATGTGGAGTGTACTCAAAACTAAAATTTCCTTCACGAAATCCTGTAAAACACGTAATTGTTAATCAATTTTTATAACCGTGTCTTTTTCTCTTTGAAATCTTTTATTTTTATTTTTTTATTTTTATTGTACTTCTCTCAAGAGTGGTGAATCTATAACGCCGGCTCGCGGCCTCCAGCTGCCACCAAATAACTGTTGCATTTTTTTAAAAAACAGTTGCAGGTTGTACGCTCCGGAAACACTCACACGGGGAGGGAATTCCGCAGCTTTTCCGCCCTGTAAACGAACAAGTTCTGATGTCAATATCATATATCGTTTGAAAGGTAACGATTCTAACTTTAAAGGGGTATTCTGGTCTAGACGCACGAATTTAATGCAATTTTTGAAGTGCTGTAAAAAAAGCAATCAATATTTTTACTATTCATTTTTTATAGGATGTTTATTAATATTTCAAGAATACAGAAAAAAAAATTGAAAGTAAAAAATTCAAAATTCAAAAAGTTAGCAGCTGATGAAGTGGGGGATCTCAAAAAGTTGGCACGCGACCATGCCCACGATTCAACCCTCCTAGCAATCTAAAAACAAGAAAAAAAAGATTATTAATTTACAGAAATGCCTCTATCGTTGGAACTAAAAAAAGTTGAAAAATTTTTTTTTTTACAAAATGGCGACTGCTTGAAAAAAAAATATTTTTGTACCACTTTTTTTAAGTTTTTCGAATTTTTTAAAAATAGTTAACATTGAAATTTGGGGATGAGGATAGTTCATGCAATAGAAAAGCCTATAAAGAAGACATATACTAAATTTGAGGTAAATCGGTTCAGTAGAACTTGAAAAATCGTGGGTATTGTTTTAAAAAAGACAGTTTCGAGAAAAACGCGTTTAAAAATTTCAGGGTATAGTAGCTTCAAGTGAGATAATATTGCTAAAGCAGCTGTAACTTCACCAATTATTGGAATTTTAAAATTTCCTTTGAACAGCATATTCGTAAAAATATAAACTATAAGAAAATATCAATTTTTTCAAAATTCTAGACCAGAATACCCCCTTAAGTTAACCTGAGATCCCCCCTTAATTTGAGCACTTTCTTTTCCTTACGCTCCGGAAACACGCGCGGGGAGGGAATTCCACAGCTTTCCCGCACTGTAACGGAACGAGTTCTGGTGCAGAGATTTTCCCATGTTCTCAGCCGGTGCTGAGATGTAGTTTTCCTTGCGAACGTTGAATATTGAGTTTTCGTTTCAAAGAGATTGTCAGTTATATATCAACATTTCCATGATGATCCTTCTGACGTAGTCCCCCCGGAGATCCGAATGGGAAACTAGTGAACCTTCGGAATTCTTTATTGTCAACGAGATTGGCCTTTCCATATTGTAGAATTTTATCCAAATCCCTATTCAGAGAGAGAGAGTCGACCTGGCTAAATCTCAGCCAGTGAGACGTTGGTGCATTTTTCGGCCGATTATTCGAAAATGGAGAACTAAGTGAACTATCATCCGCAAAATTGAATATTTTGTTACCCGTTAATTTTAACGAATCATTCATCATCATCATCGGCACTACAACCGGGATCCGGTCTTGGCCTTATTTAGCAAGTCCCGAGGCTTGCTAAATTTTCCAGAATAATTTGATTTTCCAGGTAAGGTTATTAGCCTTGCGCGGTTAACGAATCATTAATGTGAAGCAAAAACATGGTTTGACCCAAAATAGAACCCTGAGACGCCCGAATTTATTAGAATACAGATCCAAGGACACGCCATCTATAACAACCCGGATCGATCGATTTTCGAGGAAGCTCCTCGTACAGTAGCAAAGCTGCTGGGAAAGTCCGTAAAAACGAAGTTTGCTCAGCAATGTCCGGTGTCTGACGCGGTCAAAAGCCTTGGAGATATCCAATGCGACCCCTCCTGGCTCACCATGCCCCTCAATCGCAGATGTCCATGTCGGTTATAAATGTCAAAAGGTCTCCCGTGGATCGCCTGCCACGAAAATCGTATTGGCGATCAGTCAGAAGTCCGTTGCACTCCAAATATTTAATTAACTCGGCATTGATGACCTTTTCCATCATCATCATTATCGGCACTACAACCGGGAACTGGTCTTGGCCTTATTTAGCAAGTCTTGTTAAATTTTCCATAATGATTTGTTTTTTCCGGGCAAGGTCATTAGTCTTGCGCCAGACCTTTTCCATCACCTTAGATAAAATAGACAGTAATTCTATTGGTCGGTAATTTTGTGGGAGACACTTTTTCCCCCTCTTTGGGATTGGCTGAACTCGAGCGATTTTCCAGCAGGTGGGAAAGGTCCTCCGTACATAAGACAAGCGAAAGAGTCTGCCAAGAACCGCGGACAGTTCTTAAGTACTATAGCTGGTATTTCGTCCGAGCCGGTTGCCTTCTTCCAGTTCAGCCCACATAGAGTGCGTTGAATAGTACCCGGGCGGAACATCCCGCATCGAAGACCGTACCGGTACAATCACAGGTGGCTCCATGGTATGGCCGTATTCCAAGCGACGTGGACGGTCTGTCAGCAATATTCTTGAGGTGATTGCACTTTATACCCAAACAAATGCAAATCGTCCTTGAAAATACGCCACAATGTGGATCCATTGACCTTAAAATGCTGAGCGTGGTGACGATACGAGACATGTGGGTTCTCGAAAACACTCTCTTACCGCTTCAACCAGTTCATTGGAACATCTTGGCCGTTGATGAACGGCATGTCGACGATCTCCCACTATCCCATGATCAACAAAATTCGACACCAAAAGACGAATAGTGTTGTTGGCGGTGCTTGTTGGCCAGGATGTTTTCGACGATATGCGCGCTGAGTTAACACAACTGAACGACTATTTTCAATGTGCAGCGTCCTTATTTCAGCGCATTGTATCGGTGTAAATCTATTCATGGTTATAATTGTACTGACTTGAAGTTTCAAAAACATATCTACTCAGGTCAATCGGTTTATAAATGACAAAGTTATTCATTGTTTGCATACCGCCGAAAAAGATGACGCACCCTATATGTATATTAAAGTTTTATATTTACTACAATTTTCATATAAAAGTTGCCGAAGGGAAGATGCAGCACAGGTAATTCACCTAAATAGATCATCATCATCGGCACTACAACCGGGAACTGGTCTTGGCCTTATTTAGCAAGTCCTGAGGGTTGTTAAATTTTCTATAATGATTTGTTTTTTCCGGGCAAGGTCATTAGTCTTGCGCCAGAGGCTCCCCGACGGGGAATCGAACCCCGGTCTCCCGCGTGACAGGCGGGTATACTAACCACTATACTATCGAGGAGCTAACACCTAAATAGATGCACCCCAAGATATTTTTCCATCCATCAACAAAACGTTCACCGCAATCCATGACAGTGTCCTTGTTGTGGTTATTACCTGGTTTATCCTTCGGGAAAACCTTGGATTGGTTACAGTTATGTCATTTGTCTGTCACATGGCTACATTTAATTTTAGGGCCAGGAAAATGAACGAAATTGTTATTAATTACCCTGTGGGTGATTGATTTTTGACTAATTATGTTATGTTTTCAACGGCTCTTGGTTGTGGGTTTGTTCTGTATGTGACAAGGCAAAAGGTCACTAATTAATATTGTAGCGAACTTAGGATTCACTGGATTAATTATTTTTAATAAATAAGTGCCGTAAATCGATTTTGAATTAATGTAACACTTTATTAGTCCGTTAATAACAACCGTTACTTGATACTTCGCTTCTTTACTTATCGCGTCTTTTACTGCTTACTTCTTACTTTTTACTTATCTCCATAATCCGTGTGCGACGTTTTTATACCGTTTCCTCATTCTGATTCGGCGTTTCGTTTCCGTCCGTTCCATAGCCTTGAATGTTCTACTGTTCATAGTCTCTAGTTTTCCAGTACTTTCTAGAATATTCTAGTACTTTGATTCGGACTTTCTCGAATATTCTAGGACTGATTGTCATATGCGTCACAATATATATAATTTGAAATTAATGAAATTAGACATTTAATTTATAAAAATAAATGAAATTAGACATTTAATACTGGATTTTGAGGATGCATACATATACTGATGTTTAGTATTGAAATTCGCGAGAACGGATCAATAAGTTTTTGACTTTTTGAATGAAAATTGCTTTTCTTGGAAAGAAAGAATTCCTTGAATTCATCGCCCAATGCTTTTTCAATACTTTGATTGCTATCGGATGATAAAATTCATAGATGCCCCCGAAATAGTTTGTTTTAACAAGAGTATTACCATTGTGTCCAAACCCCTTCCTGATGAAAGTTCTTCATGTTTTTAAAAAAGAAATAGTCGTCTCACTGCTATATCTGGAGAATGTGAGGGACGAGGGAATAATTCGTAAGGTAATTCACAAAATCGTGCGCCCACGCGGTGTTAATGGTTCTTCGGTAACCAAATGCCAATGGGTTTTCTTTGAAACTGGTGTTGAACCGATTTAAAAAGTAGACGTAATATTCACCGTTGACTTTTGTTTATTACACTTCTCTCGGGAGAGGCGAAACTATAGCACCGAGTCAGCGCCCCGAGATGCCACGAGATAAGTATTGCAGTTCTTTTTGAACAGTTGATTATTTTTCCGTCCGGGATGAACCTGGGTTTTCTTTGAAACTGGTGTTGAACCGATTTAAAAAGTAGACGTAATATTCACCGTTGACTTTTGTTTATTACACTTCTCTCGGGAGAGGCGAAACTATAGCACCGAGTCAGCGCGCCGAGATGCCACGAGATAAGTATTGCAGTTCTTTTTGAACAGTTGATTATTTTTCCGTCCGGGATGAACCTGGGTTATATCAACAACTTCTTTCAGTTAATCCGAATTTTAGTTACCCGCTTCCAGGTTCACAATGTAAGTTGAGTGGGGTCATCCACCATCTAAGGCGAGCCATTTTTCTGCCCTACGGAGTTGATGTCGAAAACTCTTCGGGCTAGAATAGTGGTGTCCTTCCGCCAAAAGTGACCTATCAATCTTAGGCGGCTAAAATACGCACCTGCCTGGTCAAGTCGGTGTTGCTATACAGTTCTCGTTGTTATACCTCTTTTCCAAATTCCGTTGGGACATGCGGCATCTTGAGCATATATTGCCAATCTTCGTGTATCTGCACCATGCAGGATGTAGGGATATTAATAATCTTTTATATGAAAACGTTGGTGTCTTGTATAGGGATATATCGGTGTCTTATAAAGGAGATAACTTGGTGTCTTACATATAAAAAGCGATGGTGTGTTTTACAGGGATATCTAAGTACTTATAAAAGTATACCTTGGTGTTTCATAAAGAGACGACTTGGTATTTGTTTTGCATGGAAAATGTTAATGTCTTATAAAGGGATAACTTGTTATTTTATACCTCCGTGCCTTATACTATTAAAAATACCTTAGTGTCTTATAAAGCAATGCCTTGGTTGTCTCATAAAGGGATATCTTAGTATTTTATGTATGGAAGACTTTGGTGTCTTTTAAAATGAATGCTCAAGCGAATTGTGCATAGTAGTCGATGTTCGGCGGGATAGAAAGTATTAAAATTCTGTAAGTTAAATATTTTCGTTGAGACGGTGGTTCTATGCAGCAAAAGAGGCGGTCATTTATTGAGTCTGTAGTCAGTTCGATAGTGCATGATGTAGAATAAAGAGAGAATGCTTTAAGAGGTTTAGCCACTGTAGAAGGCTCAAAAAATGATGCGCTTTACTTTTTGTATAAAAACATTATTTATTTAAAAAAGTGTTATATATACATTTAGTACACATGTCATAGTAACAAAACACTTTTTTTTCTTATGGCAGGCATTTTCCGCCAACGTGCACTATCTATAATCATGTTTTTGATAAAGCTCTCCACGTCCTTACACCTAGCGTCCAACATTTTTAATCTGAAACAAAAAAAAAATCTCGTTTTTCAGCATGAGATTATCTTGAGAAACACGTACGGATTTTTAAAAATATTGATTTTCCAAAAATGGCAGACATTTGAAGTTAAAAGTCGAATTTTCGATGAAAATTTTCGTTTTATTTTTTACACTAACGCGCGCACAAAAGGGGATTTTGAAGTACCCTTACATGTCAGAGCACAGTGCGAGCGGTATTAAAGTGGCCGTACAATATTATAAAAGTTTTTAATTAATCGAAAATCCCGTCTGTGTTTCTCTGCGAGATTGTATAAGAAAGATGCTGTTAAAATTTAGAGTTAATCGGACAAAAATTGTTGAAACTCTTTGTAAGGCCAATTGGGAAAGAGTGGTTTCGAAAAAACGCGTTTAAAGTTTCGCATGTAATTTTTCGGTTTTGAGTGAAGGCTCCCAAACAACGAGTCAGCATATCATTTGAAAGCTTTCATAGATCGATTTAATGACTTTAAAAGCATCGGCATTTAGAGATTTCTTGTGGTGGAAAGAAGTCAGAGTACCCGTAGCTTTTGCTTTCTGCCATTTACACCACGAGTCCACGGAGGGTATTTGTCGTGCTGCGGATTGTCGTCGGTGGAAAGTTTATGGTGTAGTGTTTTTTTTTTTCACTATAAACCGAATAGTATCTTATTCTTATGGTAGTAAGGCATCGTTTAAGCCAAAAAAAAAATCGATTTTTTGAAAATTCTACAGTATTCTTAAGAATATACGACTTCAGGGTGAAGGTCGAATGATTGGAGTATTTCGGTTCAGTCAGTGTTACCGTTCAACACGTTGCTGTACGAATAATATGTGGGTATAATCAAATCTTTGTGTTTTTCTGTCAATAGCAGTACATTTCTGCATGGATGAAATACTACTTCGGCACTTCAAGAAAATCGACGCAGACCGAATCGGGTTTTTTGATGACAATTCTGACTAAAGGGCATGGACAACGTTTGATTCCAACAGGGCGGCGTTACAACTCACACTGCCTGAGCCACGATCGTCTTATTGCCGTCTTTTTTTCTTGGCCGTCAATTTAAAAAAATGGTACTTTCCATGTCTTCCGCGATCGCATGACTTAACATCTTTCCGTGAGGTTATTTAAAGTTCAAAGTTTATATCGAAAAACCACCAACATAGGTAGCCTTAAAAGATAATATCCAGTCTGGCTTCTCTTCAATGTTGTCGAATAAATCTTTCGCCTTCTTATCGGAAAGTAAATAATCAATATTCAGCTCAAAACAGTTCGAAAGGTAATGGAATATCCCATAAAACAAGCCCATTGCGACAATTCATCTGGTGTTGGCTATCTATGCGATATTGGTTTTAAAAAGTGATTACAACAAATTTGCAAGGTTCAAAATACTCGTAAATGAAAAATTACACAATAAGAACTAATCTTGTTTTTAATTATCACCACAAAACATCCCGAAGGTTTAAATGGTCAACCATGTATCTTTCATCCTTTTTTTTGCAATGTTCAAAATATTCGTAAATGAAAAATTACTCGATTGGAAATAATTTTGTTTTTAAATATTATCACAAAACATCCCAAAGGTTTAAATGGCCGACCATGAATCGTTCATACATTTTTTTGATCTCCTTCACTAGGTGTTTCTACAACTTCCGGATACCGTACAATACGGTGCTAGTTTTCTTGTAGACAAATCCCCCAGTGACTCTTTCCTTCTTGTCCAAATTATTGAGCTCTTAACAAGCGTAAATACATGAAAAAGAGAGAAAACAAACAAACAGTTGATTGATTCAAGGATAGTAGAGGATTTAAATGTCTCAGAGATGTAGATAAGGTGAGTTTATTTCACAAAAATAACGGCTTCATTTGATACATCAATATATTTCTATAACCATTTCCATATAAACTTTTTTCAATTTAAAATTCTTTTTTTTTTAGTGAAAATTTTAAGATAATGATAAATCTAGTCTATGTTACAAAGAGATAGAATACTAGTTTTTTTCTTTAAGCATTTCATCGTTATATATATTAAAAAAGTAGAGAAAGAAAGCTTCTAACAAGTCTGTATAAAAAATGTATATATATGAGCACAGACTAGTCCTCCATTTTACAGTAGTTGTTAATATGTTTATTCGTGTAACAATCTTCTATATCTCTTGTAAGTTATTTACTTGTAATTAATACTTTGAATTAGTTTATACTAATCGATTATAATTCTGTTTGTTGATTTTTCTACAATTCGCCTGATCCTTACCCTGTGGAAAGGAATTTCAATGTAATAGTTGGCTGTGACACCGCGAGTAATTGATCTAACCTGTTGTTCGGCATATCAAAATTCCATGACGTCGTTTTGCCTTATCATTGTCCTTAGCCAGATATTCACCGTAAGAATTTAGACTGTGGTAGAAGCTGGGAATAGTTCTTATATTCATGGGTTGTAGAGCAAATTAATGGAATTAGTACAGCTATCAGGTCAGAAAAAAATATTTAATAGTGTTTATAAAAGTAAGTGTCAAGTGCAGTAACATCTAATTGTTGCCTTTATTCAAAGATATAATGTTAATATTCATTCCGTGACTCGGTGGCGCAATGCTAATAACCTTGCCCGGAAAAACTCGTTAAATAAGGCAAAGACCGGATTCCGGTTGTAGTGTCGATGATGACATTCATCCCGCGACTCGAGACAATTGGTGTTGAGACTTAAATTCATAAATGGCGGCGGTAAATAGTGGAGGAAACTCTACAGCCGCGAATTGGAAGGGTTATATCCTAAACCTACAGTAGTGAGAATAATCAGCTCGCGATATTAATATGGGCCGGGCATGTAGCGAGAATGCGCAACGAGAGGATCGTGCATAGAATTCTTAACGGCAGACCCACGAAAAAAGGACCGGCGATAAGGCCGCGGCCGAGGTGGGAGGACAATGTAAGGCGCGACTTTGACGAGATCGGACCAGAGGCCGAGAATGGAAGGAGAGCGCACAGAACAGGGAACGGTGGTGCAGCAGAGTCACTGAGCTCATGAACTCTCGGTTTCCTACAGGCCAATAAATAATATAGTAAGTCTTCAGAGTAGAGTTAAGACCACAGTGTATGAAAAACAGGACAAAATATGATTGTTCAAACATATGCTCTGACTCACCAAAGTCAAGTTATTGTCCTTATTCCATTAAATGCATGCCGTCAAATTACGGCCAGCCATCCTTGGGTTCACAAATAGAGATGTTGAGTTACTGCTCTTATTCATACATACGCCATTAGAATACAGTTAGGGCCCTGATAAAAGTGTGTATCAAAAATAAATAAATAAATACATTTTTGGTAGTGGAAAGTGCAGTAAAGATTTCCAAAATTCATGATTTCTGATAGTCTACAAGTCTTAAACATACATTTAGTAGAGAAGTTAAGGGCACAAACTTTATGCGCCTGATTGCTACATGCCTTCGAGTGAGGAAACTGCATCCTAATAAAACGAAGATTCAGTATATATGGTTGGGAGAACTGAATTCGGCGTTTCTTTCTACTAAAACTTGACTTTTTTAAATTAAAGATCAGCGCTATTTATTCGAATATTGCCATTCTTTTCGTCATCCATCTGCCATTCTTCGGCTTGTAATATTATTCCTTTGTTCTAGAATTCTTTTTTTTACAGTAACGGGCCCACAAAAGGAGATTCTGAAGTACTCTTGCATGTCACAGCACAGTGCGAGCGGATTTTGCCTTATAATAACTTTTTATCACGGCGCATTAATCCCAGTGAAATTGGGCCTGTGAGTAGGGCGTTAGAATATACTCACAGCTAGGCCGGCTTGTCGCAAGAGGCGACTAAAGGCCGACTGGTAGCCGGGGCACAACGCCCTGTGCGCCCGGTTAAATACCACCCCATCAAGCTTTAGGCTCCGTGAAATGGTCAGGAGAAATCCCTGGCCATCTTTCGGAGCTTGGCTGATGGATCGGTTCGAGAAAAGGTTGGTTAGGTGGTAGTCGGCCCCAAGGTGAGACACCTCCCCGTCACGCTGTACATTCCGCGATATCGCCGAGAGGAATCTTCGACGGTGTTTCGGATGTGTGGCTGATGGCCCGGACTGACACGGAGATAAGTCATGATGGTACCTTCTGATGACAGAATTCCGGAGGTAAACTAGTCTCCCATTCGCATCTCCGGGGGGAACTTCATGCAGATATCATGATAAATAATGGAACTTTAAGAGGATCGTCATCGCATAACTGAGCTCGCTCTCGAGGCTCTGCCCACACTCGACTGGTGACGGCATTTAATAACATCAGGGGCATCGGTTTCACCAATACGAATGTAAACGCCGTCCACCAATATTTGCAAACAACGAAACCTGATACAAGGTTACCCTAACTGAGACCCAGGTCGATTCGTCAACTGATTCGACATATCTTCGTTGCTCAGGATACGACTTACATTCGAGATTTCGTTTTATGGCCGGAGTCTGCGTCTTCGCGCGGTCCAATCTGTCTTGCCAGAGGATGGAGGCGTTCGAAGCCAATAATATGGACATCATATGGTTGAGGGTCGTACTGAGGAATTCTGTTAAATTTCTTTGTTGTCTTTACCGCTCCCCGAATGACGATCGACCGGCAAATTTTTTCGAACATCTTTCACATACCGTCGACTGGATACAGATCAACCACCCAGCTTCTGAAATTGCCGTCCTTGGCGATTTTAATGTGCACAATCCCGGCTGGTTGTTACATTCTAACAGAACGGACGAGGCTGGGAGGCTCCAGGAGATGTTTGCTGTAAGCCACGATGCGATTATGCGAACACCCTGGACCTGTTTTTGACATCCGAACCGAGTATTTATACCGTGGAGGTTTCTGTGCCACTGGGAAACTCAGATCACTGCTTGGTATCTGTCGTGCAAGCACTTGCATATCAAGCGAATACCCGGCCGGGGTAGCTTCGCCATGTATGGAAGTATGGGGCTGCTAACTGGCATGATTTGCGAGATTTCTTCGCATCCTTTCTATGGTCCGAGGTGTGATTCGGAAACTCCGATGTTAACGCTTGCGCGGAGTCGGTATCAGAGTTTATTCTTCTGGGGATGGAGATGTATATTCCACATTCCATCAAACGAAGTTCGTCTGATGAACCTTGGTTTGATAAAAAATGCGAGCTGATTACAGCGGCAAAAAATAGAGTTTTTAAGCAATGGCACTGCAATCCCACCGATGTTAACAGAACGAAATTTGTTAGAATCAGAAAGGCGTGCAACCAGATAAATACCGCGAAGAAGGCTCACAACGACAGGGTGATCAATAAGCTCCTTCGGTGCCCAAATGGTTCGCACTCCCTCTGGTCAATGGCAAAAGCTGTCAGCGGTAACTTCACATCCTTCTCTTTCCCTCCGTTGGTGACAGACAGCGGGACGTTAGTCGCGAGTTCAAAGGATAAAGCTAATGTGTTCGCGAATATATTTTCCAAAAATTCAAACCTCGATCCCGGCCTTTTGGAACCACCTGTGATCTCGCCGGTACGGTCTTCGATGCGGGATGTGAGATTTCGTCCGCGCACTATTCAACGCATTCTACGTGAACTGGATTGTAGGAAGGCAACCGCCTTTAGGAACTGTGCTCCAGAACTATCGCAGGTTCTTGGCAGACTCTTCCGCTTATCTTATGCACGGAGGACCTTTCCTGCCTGCTGGAAAATCGCCCGAGTTCAACCAATCCCAAAGACGGGAAAAAAGTGTCTCCCACAAAATTACCATCCGATAGCATTACTGTCTATTTTATCTAAGGTGATGGAAAAAGTCATCAATACAGAGTTGGTTAAGTATTTGGAGTGCAAGGGACTTCTGAATGATCGTCAATACGGATTCCGTGGCAGGCGGTCCACGGGAGACCTTTTGACACTTATAACCGATATATGGACATCTGCGATTGAGCGGCATGGTGAGTCAAGGGCGGTCGCATTGGATATCTCCAAGGCTTTCGAAGGCGCGTAGCTGACCTCTGCCTATTTTACAGATGTTATCACGGGTACTGTTCTTCGGAGATTCGTGGTATTGTTCCACGCAATTCGGTTTATACGCGCTCCACAAGACAATCCGACGGATCGCACCAGTTTGCGGTTCATCTCCCGACGGCGCGAACATCCCTGCATCAGAACTCGTTCCGTTACAGAGCGGGGAAACTGTGGAACTCCCCTCGCGAGTGTTCCCGGTGGGTTACAACCTGCAACTGTTCAAAAAGAACTGCAACAGTTATTCGGTGGTATCTCGAGGCGCCCACTCGGCGCTATAGGCTCGCCTCGTCCGAGAGAAGCGTAAAAAACAAAAAAAAAAAGTCGATCTCCTTCTCCCAGTTCAGAGTCTTGACTATTGCTTCGTCTCGAGTTTGAAATGATTGATACATATTTCTTGAATGGTGACAAATCGGCGCAAAAACGGGGAAACTTCGCTAAAACACTCGAAAGAAACAACATTCCTGTTTTTTTTCCAATTGATAGTAACTACGGCACCCATCTTGCAGCTTTGGCAAGCCTAAATTTCCGGCCAATGCCCGTTGTGCAGGTCTTTTTCAAATGCTTACCATATCTGCTAGCTCTCACATTTTCAGTCGATAGTCACCCAGTAAAATTCTGTGGAGTTTTTTGATTACTTCTAGCGTAGTCACTTCATTTTGTAAACCAGCGATGTTCCCCTTGACCGGTCGTGCAGCCTCTACTCAATATTTTACTGCTGTAACCGAAAGACCTGATAACCCCAGAGTAGTTTAGTTTAGTTTAGTTTAGTGAGGGCAGAACACTCAATTATTTGGCTTAATACAAGCAATGTAAATAAGCTTACGGGCTAACTTAAAATCTAGAGAAATAAAAAACCAAACCCAAAGAAAAAGAAGACTGGGCGTATGGGTAAGTAGGGGCTGGAGGAGGGTGCGTGTAGAATACGTATCTAGAATCTTTTGTTGGACTAAAGCATTTTAATGGACTGTAGTGTTTTGTTACATAATGGTGGCCATTTTTTTCCATGCTTAGAGATGCATTGAAAGCGTTTCACTCTTGATGGCATTAAAAAAGTACAGAACAACTTTGTCGTCAAACAACTCGCACTATGCTCTGACATTTAAGGGTACTCCAAAATCCCAGCTTGTGTGCGCGTTAGTGTAAAAAAAATTATGAGCTTAGTAGTCTCTACCATAGAGATTCTTTTTAACAAGAAACGATGTGTATACGTCGGGCTCCTCGATAGTATAGTGGTTAGTATACCCGCCTGTCACGCGGGAGACCAGGGTTCGTTTCCCCGTCGGGGAGCCTCTGGCGCAAGACTAATGACCTTGCTCGGAAAAAACAAATCATTATGGAAAATTTAACAAGCCTCAGGACTTGCTTAATAAGGCCAAGACTGTTTCCCGGTTGTAGTGCCGATGATGATGATGATGATATGTATACGTCAGATCGGATACTGTTGGGACTGCCATGTGGGGTATATCCCCAGCTGTAAATACGACCATCAATAATTTAATACTGCAAGACAAGACAGCTCTTTCCCGCTTGAAGGCAGGCGACGGAATGCCAATTTGCATATAAAGACAGTATATTTTTACTGTCTTTAAAACCTGGCAACACTCCTAGTAAAGCACAGCGAATATACTAGTGTCGCAGGTGGAATTCTATACTTCGCCGTATTAATTCACCTCCGTTGTGTTTTCCGATAGTATAACATTTGCCCTAAGTCCTTTAGTCCACGCATAGTACAGAGTTTAACCCATTTGCATCATTAAGCAGGATATTCCGCACACAATTATTGCGCATTTGAAGCCATGGGTTAATATCCTTCCTCTAACAATTAACTCAAAATTTAATCCTCATATTTAAATGGGCGGATGGGATGTTTATAACACCCTTTACAAAGTGGGCTTCGCATTTGCCTTAACTTCTTGACTTTTTCGAATCCCCACCCGATTGGTATTTCGAAATTATCCCAGCGGATCATAACAAACTACTGTCTTGCTTAAATTCGTATATTCATATCTTTGAATAATGTACTTTCCCAGTTTTACTATCATTCGATTTATCATACCTGATTGACTTAAAATTCTCCCTTACTACGCCAGACTCAAATCAATTATTTTTAAGACGCCAGAGCATCATCAACGTCCGTTATATGAGTCGCCCCCTTCCCGACGGCAATATTAATTGTCTTTCTCTTACTGATCAAATTTATCTCAACACTATTAACACCCGCAGCTTTTTATCAACTCCCTAACCACTCACCTTACCTCCTACGGAGAATAACATACATGACAAGAATTTTCCGACGTATCAATGAACACATAATTTTTTCGAACTACACCCAGACGTTGTCTCCCTGCGAAAAGCCTTAATTAATCCGAAATAGTCAACTGAATATTTCTCAATTCTTAATTTTGATTTAGTTAGCTTTGAAGCTTGGGTTATGATAATAAACTAGGGCGCTTACCTCTACTAAATTAAATACGAACAACCGTAGTAAATCTTACACTTAGTTATGCCGCCAATGTGACGCCAGCATTCTATGGGAATAAATAAGAATACCTCTTCCAGGTTGGGAATCTAGAAGAAGGGAATCCTTTGGTTTACCCGAACGCGCTCGCAAGATGGGTTGTTGACAGTACCCCTAAATGTCAAAGCTCAGTTTTTAAGATTGTCCGCAAAAAAGTAGCGATTTAGCACAATTTATCAGTAACACAATGATAAACCCCTCATCCTTAAGCACTTTGTAAAAACGTTACGCCATTATTTATCTCTCGCCAGTAAAGGATTATAAAGCTATTATATCCGAGGTTTTTGTTTAATGATTGTCCTCTAAAAGAACAAAATTCCTGTGGTATGTATTTCTATGCCCAGTGTGAAGTTTAGTATCATCATCATCGGCACTACAACCGGGAGCCGGTCTTGGCCTTATTTAGCAAGTCCTGAGGCTTGTTAAATTTCCCATAATGATTTGTTTTTTTCCGGGCAAGGTCATTAGTCTTGCGCCAGAGAAGTTTAGTATAATTAGGATCAAATTCTGCGTTGAAAAATGTCTGCACGTAAGGTTGCGAAAAGTCAAAAATTATGCTCTCAAAGAAGAGAACCCTTATGGCGTCATCTCTTTAATGACTGTGCCCTAAAATAACAGAATCGCTATGCTCTCACAATACTTGGGTCCTAAAGACTGTCTACCGCCCATAGACTTGCAAGAATGAATATATAATCAATACGTTTTAAATTATTATTATTCTTAAGGATTATCCGAAAACGTTACAACTTTTCTTCCCATTCTTTTTATACTCCTTGCTTGCTTTGCCCCCAACGATCCCAGTTGGGATTTAAATAATTAATTTATTGCGTATAAATTAAGGAAGTGAATAGCTGGGCGGTTGAATTCCTACTTTTGGAGAACGGAACTATGGCTTGCTTTGCTTCAAGAACAATCATTTCTTTAGGCTATAATTTCCGAAATTGACACTGGCATCCTTTCACCTGATTTGTGACCCTTCACTTAACCTTTATGTCAATGACCAACTTTACCGACAGTAATCATTTCGTCGCAATTTCACGATTGCTCGGCCTAGTAGACGAATTTCGGTGCCATGTCTTAGATCATCTCCATTCAAACGTTTCTGAATGATAATTACGAAATTTCAATGAAAAAAAATTTTTTTTTACTTTCAAATTGACATTTTAAAAAATCGAAATGGGTACCCGGGTACCCGGTCATTGACATAAGGGTTAAACCTTTCCTATCCAGTCAGCTAAGGGATGATCTTGACTAACAAAGTGTACTATCTCTATGAAATCGAGAAAACTCAAATCTTACACAAGTCAGTAAAGTGTTCACTTGACAACAACCATGACTTCCACAAGCACATCCTTTTTATTCTTTTATCCAAATCCATTGTCTGTTTTTTTTACGTCTCTGTTGCGTCCATCAAACATCAACACTCTCGAGTTTTATTATTATTGGATTTTCGGTCTGAGAGTGACGTACAGGCTGCGATCTGAATTTTAGAATTTTAGAATGGGACCTGGGACCTTTAGTGATCGCGTTCTCTTAATTATTGCGGATCTCAGTTTGTAGGCAATTCCGAGGTGTCATTGGTTCTTTGAGCCATTGCAATGACTGAAAAGTTTTGCGTCGACTAGTGCAACATTCGTGGCTTAAGGTAAAATTTATTCTCAGTAACTGACTATATATTTGATCACAAACTAGCACTCCTTACACTAAGTCTAACCCAGGTAATAACTGATAATTTCCCCTCTGTGTCTGCCCATATATCTAACCAGAAACCCGCAATCCTTGCACTAAGCGAAACCCAGGTAATAACTGATACAGATATTTCCGATTTTACTATATCCGGTTATACCTTAGTGCCTTTGTTCTTTCCACATCGTGGTCTAGCCACATACATACGAAGCCACATATTGCCTATTGGATTCTGCCACAATATGAGATCTGCTCCAATCCAGAATTTAATTTCTCGTGGCTAAAACTTCACGTTCGTAAGCATATCATACATTACTGCTCTCTTTATAGAAGACCAAACTTGGATAGAAATACATTCTTTAACCAATTTGATGCTCTATCTGATTCTATTGATAGGATCTTGACCCTATGTCCACACACTCAAATCGTTATTGCGGGTGATTTCTATGGGCATAACTCTCAGTGGCTTCGTCCCTCTGGACACGGCACAACTGAAGGTCAGTATGTCCAGCGTTTTCCTGATTCAAATAGTTTAACTTAACTCGTCTATGAGCCAATATCGATATTTCCGATTTCAATCTTGTAACATAGTGCCTCTGTTCTTCCCACATTGTGGCGTAGCCGTACACCTTCGAACTGATATTGCTGTTCACTTTCTGTCACAATGTGGTCTCTATTTCTTTTTTCTTTTCTTTTTTTGATATACTCTCTTTTCTATAGGTATTACCATAGTCGTCGCTCAACTGAATTTGCTGAATGTGTTCCGCTCCTTCAGACATTTTCCCACGATACCCGTCAATCTGTGAATGCGCATCAGTTCACGTTGAAAGTGGACTTTAGGCGCACAAATAAACATAGAGAGTCATTCTTTAGCCGAACCACACGAATGTGGAATGTTCTGCCTGATCATGTGTTTCCTGGCCGTTGTGATGTCCAGACATTCAAGACTAATATACATAGACACCTCCTTTCCTTATCCACTTCCTCTCCACCCGCTCGCACTGTGCTCTGACATTTAAGGGTACTTCAAAATCCCCTTTTGTGCGCGCGTTAGTGTAAAAAAAAAAACGAAGGAGAGGCGAACCTACAGCACCGACACAGCGCCCCGAGATGCCATTAAATAACTATTTGGAGTTTTTTTTGTACAGTTACGGCTTGTAACGCATCGGAAATGGTCGCATGGGGATGGAGTTCCACAGCTTTCCCGTTCTGTAGCAGAATGAGTTTTGCTACATACATGTGCGTGCCGTCGGAAGATGAACCGCAAATTGGGGAGATCCATCGGATTGTCCTGTGGAGGGCAACCGCATGTCGCGGAATAATACCACGAATCTTCGGGGAACAGTCACCGTGATAATATCTGTAAAAAAGACAGAGGACCGCTACACGCATTTGATGTGATAGCAACTGCAATCCCGATGTCGGCGATCAGGCCGCTCGTCCGTCTCTGTATGTTCTCAAGTAGGTCGACGTTGTGCTAAGGAACAGAGCTCCAAATATGGGAATTCGAGTGAAAAAAATGGGTTGGCGAGAGGGCCGACTTTAGCGAGACAAGGGCAGATGTGTCCATCTTGTCTCTGGCTTCTGGTCATCTTGCGATAACCAGAATCACCCACATCCGTGAGGATGTTGGGCTCGGTTTCGCGATATCTGAAAAGAAAAGAAAAAAGGGTGGTATCCAAGGATTGTGTGGAGAGTGTTAGTCCAGGTGTTCTCTAACTACTTGTATAGAGGGATGGTGGGAAAGAAATCATACAAGATCGAGACAGAGAAGGCTCAAGGACGCAAGAGTCCCATATAAGTAGGTTCTCGCTGTTCTGAATGCTTTCGAGGTACTTGTATGCTAATTGAACCAAGTACTCGCCGATAGGGGTAATGGAGGCGCCTTCGTATAGGTGACAGTTGGGGTAATGACGACCGTCAGGCCTTCTAGAATGAGTGGTGCATCTTCTGAGGAATTTCCTTTCGAAAACTCGAAGTCTTTCCATTTGAACCGAAGATATGCAGGACCATATGGGAAAGGCAGGGAATTCGAGTGAGATTCGAATTTGAGATTTATACAGAAGAGGTTGGGCCGAGGTACAATATTTTTTGGTTCCAAAAAGAAAACTAAATTTTTTGGAGGCGGGCCTGGCGATATTCGATATCTGTTCATGCCACGATACATTCCCGCCGACCGTGACGCCCAGCAATTTCATGCTTTCATTAGATTCAATGGCCGGGCCAGTCATCATCAACCGTGGAACCGACGATGTAGTTTTCCTTGCGAACGTTGAATATTGAGTTTGCGTTTCAAAGAGATTGTCAGTTATATATCAAAACATTTCCATGATGTTCCTTCTGACGTAGTCCCCCCGGAGATTCGATTGGGAAACTAGTGAACCTTCGGAATTCTTTATTGTCAACAAGATTGGCCTTTCCCTATTGTAGAATTTTATCTAAATCCCTATTCAGAGAGAGAGTCGACCTGGCTAGATCTCAGCCAGGTTGATGCATTAATCGGCCGATCACTCGTAAATGGGGAACTAAGTGAACTATCATCCGCAAAACTGAAAATGTTGTTACCCGTTAATTGTAACGAATCATTCATCATCATCATCGGCACTACAACCGGAATCCGGTCTTGACCTTATTTAGCAAGTCCCGAGGCTTGTTAAATTTTCCATAATAATTTGTTTTTCCGGGTAAGGTTATTAGCCTTGCACGGTTAACGAATCATTAATGTGAAGCAAAAACATGGTTGGCCTCAAAATAGAACCTTGAGGCACCCCGAAATTATTAGAATACAGATCCAAGGACACGCCGTCTATAACAGTCCGGATCGAACGATTTTCGAGGAAGCTCTCTGTTTACCCGCAAAGTTGTTAGGAGAGTCCGTATGAACGAAGTTTGCTTAGCAAACCTCATGCCAGACGCGTTCAAAGGCCTTGGAGATATCCAACCCAGCCGTGCTTGCTTCACCGTGTTTCTCAATTGCCGATGTCCATATATCAGTCACAAGCGTCAAAAAGTCTCCCCTGAACCGCCTGCTACGGAATCCGTATTGGCGATCATTTACGAGTAGAAGTCCGTTGCATTTTAACTATTTAATCAATTCAGCATTGGTGACATTTTCCATCACCTTGGATAACATAGACATTGGTGTTATTCTGCGGTGATTTTGAGGGAGACGCCTTTTCCCCTTCGTTGGGACTAGCTGAATTCGGGTGATTTTCCTGCAGGTGGGAAAGGTCCTCTGTGTGCACGACAAGCTAAAGAGTTTGCCAGGTACGGGCGACAGTTCTGGAGCACAGTTTTTGATGTCTATTGGTGGTATTCCATCCTGGCCTGTGCTTTCTTACACTTCAGTCCACGGAGAACGCGTTGATTAGCACTCGGACGGAAGTCCGAATTCGGCGTTGAAGACTGCACCGTCGCGATCACAGATGGTTGCAAAAAACCGGGATCTGGGGTTGAATTCCCGGAAAATAAATCCGCGTACATCATCATCATCGGCACTACAACCGGGAATCGGTCTTGGCCTTATTTTAACAAGTGAGGCTTGTTAAATTTTCCATGATAATTTGTTTTTCCGGGCAAGGTCATTAGTCTTGCGCCAGAGGCTCCCCGACGGGGAATCGAACCCCGTACACATTGGCTTTATCCTTTGAATTCGTGACTAATGGCCCGCTGCCCGTCAATAACAAAGCAAAAGAGGAGGAACCGTTTCCTTTTTATGTGTGTATATTGTTTATTCTTAATACATTGAATTCAGATCTCAACAAGATATATCAGTGGGGATTATCTAACCGAGTATAATTCAATGCCTTAAAAACTCAGTGCTGCCTCTTGTCGTCAACGGCGAACCCCAAAGTAAATATACTGTCGATGAAAGGCACTTGCATCGACGAAGCCAAAGAACTATCAATCCTCGGCACGCGAATTAATTCGACTCATAATTGGAATGACCATATATTTGAAGCTGCGAAAAGTGCATCCAAATGTATAGGGTCCCTTAAGAGATGCAAAAGATACTTCACTCCATCCAACTTGACCACTATTTACATGGCGCATATTCGTCCAATAATGGAGTTCAACACCCATGTTTGGCCAGGCGTATCCAAAACCGCACTATGCGTGCTCGATAGGATGCAAAAACTTATTGGGGACCCGGCCGTAGATCGTTCAATTCCGTCGGTAGAACATATCATGCCTGTCTCTTTTCTATTCGTATTATCACGGTCGTTGCTGAATGTGTTCCGCCCTTCGAGACGTTTTCCCGTGATATCCGTTAATCTGAGAATGCGCATCAATTAAGGTTGACACTCAACTTCAGGCGCACAAATAAACATAGAGAGTCATTCTTTAGCCGAACCACACGCATTTGGAATTCTCTACATGATCATGTGTTTCGTCGTCGTTGTAATGCCCAGGCATTCAAGACTAATATACAGATAGAGGAGAGAAGGCTTGCACAGTCGATTGATCCTAAGAGAGGATGGTGGTTGATGATGGATCCGTAATGAATAGTGAACACGTATTTGACAGTTCTCGACATTAAGCTACAGACAGTTCTTCTGGCACCATAACGAAAAGTTGTCATGGTCTATCTGGAGAACGAAAGAATCAAGCGAATAACAAAATGTTTTGAAGAATTTGTTATCGTCTACACACTACACGTGCTCGACAGGATGCAAAAGCGAGCAGTGAAACTTATTGGGGACTCAGCCGTAAGTCGATCAATTCCGTCGTTAGAACACAGGCGCAACGTAGCATGCTTATCTCTTTTCTATAGCTATTACCACGGTCGTTCCTGAACTAAACTTGCTGAATGTGTTCCGCCCCTTCAGACATTTTCCCGCGATACCCGTCAATCTGTGAATGCGCATCAGTTCACGTTGAAAGTGGGCTTCAGGCGCACAAATAAACATAAAGAGTCATTCGTTAGCCGAACCACACGAATGTGGAATGTTCTACCTGATCATGTGTTTCCTCGTCGTTATTATGTCCAGACATTCAAGACCAATATACATCGATACCTCCTTTCCTTGTCCACTTCCTCTCCATCAGCTCGCACTGTGCTCTGACATTTAAGGGTACTTCAAAATCCCCTTTTGTGCGCGCGTTAGTGTAAAAAAAGAAAAGTTGCGTAAATTATTTATTATTTATAACAATAATTCTGGCGCAAGACTAATGACCTTGCCCGGAAAAAACAAATCATTATGGAAAATTTAACAAGACTTGCTAAATAAGGCCAAGACCGGTTCCCGGTTGTAGCGCCGATGATGTTTATAACAATAATTAGAAAAATTCTATGTACTGTATATTGTTGGCTCAAATCTTATTTATACTTCGAAAATATGCATCATCTAGTGGTGCTTTTCCAATATCTTAATATTAATATTTATAATATTAACTAAAAGGAAAATTTAGTTTGGACTTTAGAGAGACGGCACGGGTCAGAATGGGGACAGTCCTGACTTAAATTCCATGCCATAAACAAAACATTGTATAGAGATAGCATAAAGCGCGCTTCATGTGATTCCTAGTGGATTATTAGTTGGTACACAACGAGGGCAGTCCCAGAATTAATCGGCCTGACACATAGATGGCGGTAGTTATTAAAATATAAAGACAGCCTTAGAAAGAGTGAGTTTTGAAGACACTACGTTGTTTATTACTTCTTTGACTGCCATCAATAGGGAACGCTCTCAGTGAATTTGTAAACTTGGAAAAAATACACACATGTTTCCACATCCGTTATTGCAGTTGCCAAAATCAATGATATGAAATACGAATTACTTCTTTAGCACTCTTGGACTTTCTATTATCTCTTTCCATACTTGAAGAACCGGCTCGGGGGTAAACTGCAATAACGGATGTTTGAATTTTAATTTATTAACTACCGCCATCTATGTGTCAGGCCGATTAATTCTGGGACTGCCCTCGTAGTGTACCAACTAATAATCCACTAGGAATCACATGAAACGCGCTTTATGCTATCTCTATACAATGTTTTGTTTATGGCATCATATTCTGACCCGTGCCTTCCCTCTAGAGTTGACCACTCACTTTGTGCCCGAAATCACATAAAACATTCTTAAGTATTGTGAAAACCATTCCTTAATTATGATACAGGCCAAAAAAAAGAAGAAATATATCTTCCGGCGACACAACGCGACTGCACCACACGTAGGGTGTGTGAAACAACTTGAGCAATCCCATGAAGGATTGAGAAAATTACGAAAAAGAATAACTAACGAGAAGTCGAAGATTTGTTAATTGCTATTCTTATAACGCATGCGAGTCCGTCCAAAAAACAAGAAAAACAAAAAAAGTCAATTGACAATTCAACAAGGGTGCCATTAGCCGGTAGGTGATCATTAGACCACCGCTGCTGCTGCTTTCGCTATCACCACATACTCCGATAGTGTGTTGTCGGTTATCGGAATCAGCCACCAAAATGCAAATTAAAGCAAAGCAAAGCAATCACTGGCATCATCTTGTCAATGCTAAGGGTTGATCGTATGTATAAAACAATAAAATAAAATTTATTACTCAAAGACAATAAGAGAGAAGGATGAACAATAAAAAAAGAAGGTTAGGAATAATGTTCCCGGCAGATCTTCACGTATCGGCCGGAATTCTCGTCTTTATTTACTGCGTTGTCTTTCGCTCGGGCACGCACAAGCAACATTCGGTTTTGTTGCCTATTTACAACTAGCAGTTTAACAAGAAATCTACCTGTGATATGGAATATATTGTATGTACCCACGCTGGATTTTACCTTTTTCATTCTCCTTAACGAGGGATAAAGAATAAAACAAGAAAGAAACCACGTCGGGAGGGAAGAGTATCTCTCCCAGCCTTCTACCCGAAGGCGTAATAAACGCAACACGAGATATCTGAACCTGACTTTGCGGAATGACTATCATTCTCATTACTTAATCGTTTTTTGTTTTTTTTTCTTCTGTCTTTCTTTCTTTTATTTTTTGTTGTTGTTATAATTTTATTATTCTTTTACTAATCTTCATTCCTTATTCGGGATTTTTATTCGCACTATAAAAGGCACCTTATTAGTTATTGCAATAGGGTCCTACTATAAGTGGCGGATACATATCCATAATCAAGTACTTTAAATGAGGATCAAGTCGATTGGGGTCTTCCCTCTATCTCTCCACACCTATTCTGCTATCTTTGTGAACTTGTTGCGTCGTTAGTAGTTTGTGATCCACTGGCATGAGTCTAAGCCCGAGACCAATTTCAAATCCAAGCTCCAGTTTAAGCCTAAGCCAAAGCCAAAGCCTCCTGAATGGATTAAGCAGAATACTAATAGTTTAGAATTTCTTTAGCAACATGTTCTTCCCGCCAATTAAAGCTGATTAATGGAACGATGGTCATAAAACAAAAAGTATATGTGTGTATTATATGTACATTGATATAACTATCATTATATGCGCTATTATACATGTATATAAATAAATATTGTTTTAATTTAATTTAAAAACACATATCCGGTTCTTTTTAATAACTGACGAAATTAGTGACGATTACAAAACACTCACAGCCATGCACAGGAATTCATTAAAGAAAAAGGCAAAAATCTGGGGAAGAAATAAAATTTGTTCATCGATATTATGAGGTCTCTCTAGTGTAATTCGCAGAATCAGCGTTGTCTTCTTGATTGAGCTTGATCTCCATAATTTGAGTTTTTACTATTCATGAGATGATGAAAAATAAAGCGAAGATATAAGTAAAACTCGCCTTTTGTTAATGAACACAAACGAGGCAGTTGCTCGTTGTCGTTGACTTGAAATTCACCCCAATTAATGATTTTTGAATGAGCTGTTGTTCGGCGCCGACGATAAAAATAGCAATTCGAAATTATAATTCAAATCAAACTTTATCCTCTCTCTTGCCGTCCGAGTTCTTTCTCTCATACACTTTTCATCGTATTCGTTTTATATTATATCTAATCTAACTATTTCATTTGAATTTGAATTCAAATGCAACTGCAATTTGATGTCAAACTAGATACAATATATTGACAGTTTTGCCTTTATTATATATTACTCAATCGGCCTTGAGTACATGTTCAATTTGAAATTCAATTTCAACTCTACGTCAAACACAAGTCGTGTTTAATAAGTTTTTTTTAATACTAGTGCTTAAGAAATAAGTTTCTGATACCGTTAAAATTGCTAATCACATAAAGCTTGCTTGAAAAGGTATCTGTAGCAATACAAACTTTCTAAACGTTATAGTACTGCCTTACAACATTTTACGAACATTTTTTTATTCTGTTATTTTCTTATATTTATCGCACTTGCTAGACAAAAAATGATTAAATTCTAGCTTATTTAAACTATATTCTAACTTACTCGTCCCATGCGGACACTCTAAGCTAAACTTGGGACTATGACTATTGTCATGGATTGTCGCCTTTCGGCTTTGTTTCTTTTATATTCATTGCAATCTTCATTAATAATTTACCAAATAAATTGTATTTGTATTTTTACAACTAATTAAAATTACTTCACTAACTTCAACTAATTTTTTTTAAGTTTTTTTTAAAACTTACCTAACATAACCTTAACCTAAGAAAAGCTAAATTTATGTAAGCTAGTCATTGTTTTGAGATGTCATTTACTATGATCTTTTCGGCTGACAGGCCTTTAGTTCCCATTCAACTACCAGAACTGCTGGCGTTGTTTGTTAACTTCTCTATAACCTCTGTGAGATATCGCCCAACTGTACCGCAGACACTCTTCATCTGTGTGTGGCACTTCCCGTCTCTAATCTATCCGCTCATTTAGGGTCGGTCGCCGCATGTGGAAAACCAAGGGTATTCCGCATTCGTTCTGAATGAAGCCAATCATATGAAGGTAAAGAATTGCCTCTGGTGGCCTTCTTTTCGGCGAAATCTCTCATAAAACGTCTTTTTTTTTTTTTAAACTTCTCTCGGGAGAGGCGAACCTATAGCGCCGAGTAGGCGGCCCGATATGCCATCAAATAACTGTTGCAGTTCTTTTTGAACAGTTGCTGGTTGTAACGCTCCGGGAACACTCGCGTAGGAAGGGAGTACCACAGCTTTACCCCTCTGTAACGGAACGAGTTCTGATGCAGGAATGTTCACGCCGTCGGGAGATGAACCACAAACGGGTGCGATCCGTCTGATTGTCTTGTGGAGCGCATATAAGCCGAACTGCGTTGAACAATACCAAGAATCTTCGAAGAACAGTACCCGTGATAATATCTGTAAAACAGACAGAGGACCGCTACACGCATTTGATGTGATAGCAACTGCAATCCCGATGTCGGCGATCAGGCCGCTCGCCCGTCTCTGTATGTTCTCAAGTAGGTCGACGTTGTGCTTAGGAACAGAGCTCCAAATATGGGAATTCGAGTGAAAAAAATGGGTTGGCGTGCGGGCCGACTTTAGCGAGACAAGGGCAGATGTGTCCATCTTGTCTCTGGCTTCTGGTCATCTTGCGATAACCAGAATCACCCACATCCGTGAGGATGTTGGGCTCGGTCTCGCGATATCTGAAAAGAAAAGAAAAAAGGGGGTATCCAAGAATAGTGTGGAGAGTGTTAGTCCAGGTGTTCTCTAACTACTTGTATAGAGGGATGGTGGTACGCACCTTCGATGTGATAGCGACTGTAGTCCCGACGTCAGCGCTGAGTCCCCGATCAGGCGGAGCGCTCGTCTCTGTATGCTCTCAAGTAGGTCGAGGGTATGTTTAGGAGCCGAGCTCCAAACATGAGAGCAATATTCGAGTGCGGGTCTAATTTGGGATTTATGTAGGAGAAGAAGTTGGGCCGGAGTAAAATATTTCTTGGCTCTAAAAAGATAGCTCAGTTTTCCTGAGGCTGATAATAGGCCCCGAAAGTTAAATTGTTGGATGAACTCATTGCCTTCGCAACAGGTCCTCTGATCAATTTTATCATAAAATTATCTATCCTGTTTATGTTAGGTCCAATATATAAAGGTTCATTGGGATAGTATGTTTTGTAGTCGGATTCTGGAATCCAACGTATAAACCAACGCAAGTTGAGACATTGCCCTTGGAAAACCCGAATCTTCTCCAATAGATGTGGACCTTCATTGAACCACACTGGGCATCCTTAGGTGATCATTGGCCTGATGAGAGCCATGTAGCATATGACTTTAACTAGATTGTCAAGTTGACTGCTCTGAAATAGCCTTTCGTCATAGCAAAATTGCTTTCGCCAGAGCTGCCTCCATGTGTTTGTTAAAGTATACGTATTGGTCCAGCCAAATGCCCAGGAACTTGACTACATTTTCAGTCTCTATTGTCTGTTAGTAAGACTCCATGATAACGAATTTTCGCCAATTTTTCCTCGTATCCGAAGTAGCCCGATGCAACGGTGTTCTAAACAGGATAGTTTTACATTTCTGGACATTTTGAGTTTCCAATCGTGGCAGTAGCGCTGCACTTCGTTGAAATCCCGCTGCAATTGGCTGTTAATGATCTCAATTTCTGTGGCTGATCTGTAGATTATGAGATCGTCTGCATACGCAATGGCTTGATTAAGAGTGTCTATTAAGTCGCAACCGCTCCCTGTTGCAGTCCATTCTTTATTTTAAATACAACGTAGGATGTCACGTTGTCGCTTTTGATAATAAACTGTGTATCCTTTAACATGCTATAAAGTATATATAGTGGGGATGTATGAATGCCTAGTCTGGGTAAGTTGTAAAATAGTCCTTCGATCCACACTGTTAATCATATAGGCACCTGCGCATTTATTCCATTGAATATCCGACACCAGTTTGGCTGCGGCATGGGAGGTTTGGGTCTGGGTAAGTTGTAAAATAGTCCTTCGATCCACACTGTCAATCATACAAGCACCTGCGCATTTATTCCATTGAATATCCGACACCAGTTTGGCTGCGGCATGGGAGGTTTGGGTCTGGGTAAGTTGTACAATAGTCCTTCGATCCACACTGTCAATCAGACAGGCACCTGTGCATTTATTCCATTGAATATCTGACACCTGTTTGGCTACGGCATGGGAGGTTTGTGTCCTACCTTAAAACCAAACTGATTATTTGGGATAACGCCATTGTCCTCAACCCATTTTAACAGAGCTTTATTTACAACCTTCTCGAATACTTTAATAATACGTTATAGTGCTGCTTTCAGTTACCGCGTGGACCTCATCTCTAGTGTGATGATTATATCAAGTTTAAAAATGATTGCGTGCAACAACGGGCTTATACATTAAAACAACAACAACCAAAGATATCAACTTAAGTTATAAATTAAAAGTTTGACATAGTAGCCTTCCACCGCCGAAAAATTAAAGTTGCTCGCCCTTACTAATACAATCTTAATTGACTACCTCTTCAAAGATAATATTATCAATAATAATAAATGAATAAAATTTTTAATGATTAACATTTTTATTTGTTTTTTTATAACAAAATACAGTTTTTAATTGTTTGAGGGTTGAAGAAGGACTCGGTATGAACTTTATTTACTCGTTTCCCTACTGACTTAGATACTAATTCACAAACCTTCTACTTCATCATCATTGACATTACATCCGGGATCCGGTCTTGACCTTATTTACCAAGTCTCTCTACCGGTATCCGGTCCGAGACTTGTTAAATTGTCCATAATAATTTGTTTTTCCGGGCAAGGTTATTAGCCTTGCGCCAACCTTTCTTAGAATGTCACTGCATTCACTGGTTCACTACTTGGCGGGTGTAAAAGTATCTATCCGGCGGTGTCACGTGGAGACTGCATGCCAACTTGAATTGAACAGGGACAAGGATCGTCCTGACCTTCGCCGGGTTGAAAGCAGAGACTTTGCCATGTATGTTCGTTCCCACCCCGAAACCTCCTACTTACCTCTGTATTTATTTACTTGCATAGTTACTAGTTCACGTACTCGGCCACTATTTTACTTATTTACTTGTTTTTCCGTACTGGTTGCATTCATTTTTTAATCAATCAATTTACTTACTCACACATTCACTCACGCATTTATTTATTTACGTAGTTGTCCACTAACTTTAAAAAATAAAGCATTCGACAAAATCTCCCACAATCGATACGATACGAATCTCTTAGTTTCCATTGCAAGTCTTTTATTTCACCAAGGCAACATGGTTTTCTCATTGGCCGATCATCTACAACCAACTTTGTTGAGTTCACTTCCTTTACACTCTCAGCAGAGTACGGTAACGAGGACGACATGGTCTCAACCGACCTCAGTAAATCATTCGACAAAATCTCCCACAATCTAATCATCTTAAAATTAACCGCCCTCAGCTTCGAACCTGGATTGCTGAAATGGATTTCTTCCCATCTAAAGGATAGACTTTATTCCGTTTGGTTCAGGTCTATGATATCCAATCCCTTCCTTGCCGCCTCTGGGGTCTTCCAAGGAAGTCACCTGGGCCATCTCCTGTTCATACTTGCCACTAATGACATTGATAAGATCATTAAGAAGCTGTCTCTATACGTTGATGACACCCAGATATACAAGATCATCGAGTCACCACTTGATTCTGCACTGCTGCAGTCAGAACTTGACAGCTTCCGGACTTGGTGTGACAAAAATTGTACTTAACATCGCCAAATGCCAATCTATAACTTTTACCAGTAAGCGTATTCACTCATCCTCGCGTCCCTATTCCCTTCATAACGAACCCCTGACCATTGTATCATCTATTCGAGACCTTGGGATCCTTTGCGACAGGGAGCTTAACTTCCTCTCTCACATTGATGCGACGATCCGGAAAGCATTCTGCCCTTGGGTTCATGAAACGATGGTTTATGGAATTCTCCGACCCCTGCGTAACTCGATCCTTTTACCTTACCTTCGTCCGTCCACTACTAGAATATGCTAGCCAGGTGTGGTCGCCTTATCACAAAACCCATATCCGGAGAATTGAAAGTATTCAACGTCGCTTTCTTCGGTTCGCTCTCCGAGGGCAAGGTTTTTTATTATTTTTATTTTATATTTTACTTTTCCCAGGAAAGGCGAACCTATAGCACTGAGTCAGCGCCCTGAGATGCTTTTTTTTATCTCGACCGGGTCCACCAGCCAAGCTCCGAAAGATGCTCAAGGATTTCTCCCAACCATTTCACGGAGCTTATAGCTTAATAGGGTAGTACTTCACCGGGCGGCTGGACTTTGAGACCTAACCTACCAACCTTTAAGCGGACTTTTTAAATGCTCAATTCCTGGTACTGTTTTGACAGAATGTATATCTTTCTTAGTTACATATTAGGTGCGCTACTAAGTTCTCGCTGTTTTTTTTATTAAAATGCAACTTTATTGTGATGAAATTTTTTTTATTAGACTTCTCTCGGGAAAGGCGAACCTATAGCGTCGAGTGGGCGCCCCGAGATGCCATCAAATAACTGTTGCAGTTCTTTTTGAACAGTTGCAGGTTGTAACGCTCCGGGAACACTCGCGTGGGAAGGAAGTTCCACAGCTTCCCCGCTCTGTAACGGAACGAGTTCTGATACAGGCATGTTCGCGCCGTCGGGAGATGAACCACAAACGGGTGCGATCCGTCTGATTGTCTTGTGGAATGCATATAAACCGAATTGCGTGGAACAATGCCAAGAATCTCCGAAGAACAGCACCCGTGATAATATCTGTAAAACAGACAGAGGTCGGCCACGCGCCTTCGATGTGATAGTGACTGTAGTCCCGACGTCAGCACCGAGTCCCCGATCAGGCGGATCGCTCGTCTTTGTACGCTCTCAAGTAGGTCGAGGCTATGTTTAGGAGCCGAGCTCCAAACATGAGAGCAGTATTCGAGCGCATGTCTAATTTGAGATTTATATAGGAGAAGAAGTTGGGCCGGAGTAAAGTATTTCTTGGCTCTAAAAAGATAACTCAGTTTTCCTGAGGCTGATCTGGCGATACCCGATACGTGTTTATGCCATGATACATTCCCACAGACCGTGACGCCGAGCAATTTCAAACTTTCCCCAGCCTCGAGGGCCCGGCCACTCATCATCAGCTGTGGAACCGATGATCCAGTTTTCTTTGTGAATGTTGTATACTGGGTCTTCGTTGCGTTGAAGTCGACAAGATTGGCCTTTCCCCACTGCAGGACTTTATCTAGATCCTGATTCAGAGAGTCAATTTGTCTACATCTCAGCTGGTGCGACGAAGATGCACCAACCGGCCGATCACTCGAAAAGGAGGAAACAAGCGTACTATCATCCGCAAAACTGAACTTTGTTATCCGTTGTCTCCAGCAAATCATTTATGTGAAGCAAGAACAAGGTTGGAGCCAAAATAGAACCCTGGGGCACCCCCGAATTAACAGGATACAGATCCGAACACTCGCCGTCTACAACAACCCGGATCGATCGATTCTCGAGGAAGCTCCTCGTCCAGTCGCAAAGCTGGTCGGAAAGTCCATATGAACGAAGTTTGCTCAGCAATGCCCCGTGCCAGACGCGGTCAAAAGCCTTGGAGATATCTAATGCGACCGCCCTTGACTCACCATGCTGTTCAATCGCAGATGTCCATATATCGGTTATAAGTATCAAAAGGTCTCCACAGGAGACCTGTGGACCGCCTGCCGCGGAATCCGTATTGACGATCATTCAGAAGACCGTTGCACTCCAAATACTTAACCAACTCTGTATTGATGACTTTTTCCATTACCTTAGATAAAATAGACAGTAATGCTATAGGACGGTAATTTTGTGGGAGACACTTTTTTCCCGTCTTTGGGATTGGCTGAACTCGAGCGATTTTCCAGCAGGCAGGAAAGGTCCTCCGTGCGTAAGATAAGCGGAAGAGTCTGCCAAGAACCGGCGATAGTTCTGGAGCACAGTTCTTAAGTACTATTGCTGGTATTCCGTCCGGGCCGGTTGCCTTCCTATAATCCAGTTCACGTAGAATGCGTTGGATAGTGCGCGGACGAAATCTCACATCCCGCATGGAAGACTGTACCGGCGAGATCACAGGTGGCTCCAAAAGGCCGGGATCGAGGTTTGAGTTCGCGGAAAATAAATTCGCGAACACATTAGCTTTATCCTTTGGATTCGTGACTAACGTCCCGTTGTCTGTCACCAACGGGGGGAAAGAGGAGGAAGCGAAGTTACCGCTGACAGCCTTTGCCATTGACCAGAAGGAGCGCGAACCAGTTGGGCACCGAAGGAGCTTATTGATCACCCTGTCGTTGTGAGCCTTCTTCGCGGTATCAATCGCCTGGTTGCACGCGTTTCTGGTTCTAACAAAATTCGTTCTGTTAAAATCGGTGGGATTGGAGCGCCATTGCCTAAAAGCTCTATTTTTTGCCGCTGTAATCAGCTCGCATTTTTTATCAAACCAAGGTTTATCAGACGAACATCGTTTGATGGAATGTGGAATATACATCTCCATCCCCAGGAGAATAATCTCTGACACCGACTCCGCGCAAGCGTTAACATCGGAATTTCCGAAGCACACCTCCGACCATGGAAAGGATGCGAAGAAATCTCGCATATCGTCCCAGTTAGCAGCCCCATACTTCCATACATGGCGAAGCTGCCTAGGCCGGTTATTCGCTTGGTATGCAAGTGCTTGCGCGACAGATACCCAGCAGTGATCTGAGTTTCCCAGTGGCGCAGAAACCTCTACGGTATAAATACTCGGTTCGGATGTCAAAAACAGATCCAGGGTGTTCGCATAATCGCCTCGGGCATCCGGTACTTGCGTTGGCTCCCCCACGAGTTGAGTCAAGTTGTGGCTTACAGCAAACATCTCCGCCAGCCTCCCAGCCTCGTCGGTTCTGTTAGAATGTAACAACCAGTCGGAATTGTGCACATTAAAATCGCCAAGGACAATAATTTCAGAAGCTGGGTGGTTGATCTGTATCCAGTCGACGGTATCATTCGAAGTATTGCCCAACGCTAGCTACAACTTTTTCCCATTTTTCTGGCAGGGCTCGAATACCGTTACGGTAAATGTATTCATCTTTTGAGGCTATCCACGAATCAAGTCATTTTTTAATGTGAGCAGAACTGCTGGTCAACCAGACTTTGTGCCATCGAACGGAATAAGTAATAAATCGGACGACGCAATGTCTGGGGAATATAGCGGGTGGGGTAGGACTTCCCATTTGAGCGTTTCCAGGTAGGTTTTAATGGGTTTGGCAACGTGAGGCCGAGCGTTGTCATGCTGTAGAATCACTTTTTCGTGCCTCTGCTCGTATTGTGGCCGTTTTTCGTGCAGTGCTCGGCTCAATCGCATCAATTGAAGTCGATACCGTTCCCCAGTGATGGTTAGTTCGGTTTCAAGAGCTCATAATAGATAACACCGACCTGGTCTCACCAAATACTCGGCATAGCCTCCGCAGCGTGAATATTCGGCCTAGCCCACGACGTAGAAGCATGACCGGGTAGTCCCCATGACTCCTTTTCTTTGAGCTACTGTAATGAATCCATTTTTCATCACGTTGCGATGAAGAAAACCCTTCCTTTTTTGCCGCTGGAGCAGTTGTTCACAGGCGAAAAAACGACTCTCAACGTCCCTTGGCTTCAAGTCATAAGGAACCCAAGTTCCTTGCTTTTGAATCACTCCCAATGCATGCAATCGCTTGGAAATGGCTTGGCGGGTAACTCCTAATGCTGATGACAGCTCTTGTTGCGTTTGGCATGGATCGTCATCGAGCAGTGCCTCCAATTCAGCGTCTTTGAAGGTTTTTGGCCTTCCTTCATGCAGGCGGTCGTCAACATCGAAATCACTGTCTTTGAAGCGACGGAACCAATAACGGCACGTTGTTTCACTTAGACCAGCATTTCCGTAAACTTTGTGGAGCTCTCGATGTGCTTCAGCCGCCGTTGTGATTACGATTACGATTACGATTACGAATGACGATTCATCATCATCATCGGCACTACAACCGGGAACCGGTCTTGGCCTTATTTAACAAGTGAGGCTTGTTAAATTTTCCATAATGATTTTTTTTTTTTTTTTTTTGGGCAAGGTCATTAGTCTTGCGCCAGACGAATGACGATTATTTAGCACAAAATCAGACATTTTCACACAACCAAAAGTATATGACGCCAAAACAAAATCACGACTGTGTCAAAGCGGTGTGTTTACCATATGTCTAAGCTTGGTTCATGACGGTTTGGATATGTCGAAATCGACAACACTTATTGCTGGGCCCATCTATTGGCAATAGCGGGAACTTAGTTCCGCACCTAATACTGATACTGACTTATTTATTTATTGATCTACTTACCTATTAACTTAATTACTTATTGACTTAGTTAGTTATTTAGTTAATTATTCACGTGTTCACTTACTTACGTATTCGTACACTCACTCAGAATTCAACTTACTTGATTGGCGCTATATTCCGGTATGAATTTGAACCTCAACCTCAACCTTCGGCCAAACTTTGTCTAGTTCAACTAGACAATTCCAGTCACTCTTTTGTACCTATGCCTTCCATGTAGTGCGATCATGCACGTGTATAATAACTATTTACTTTTAAACTAATTGTCAAATTATAAATAATGAGCATGTTAATAGATACTTGACCGCATGCTAAAATGTGACTAAAGTATCTGCCTCATTTACTGATGATAATGGACAGTAACCAACAAGTTCGTAAAATACTTAAGCACGTCGACTTACGTTATCTGGCTGAGAGTCTTTGCTCCCCAAGCCTCCCCTAAAACTTGGTCAAATTAACACCTGACACACTCAAATTTGACAAAGAGACGCCATCTGCTTAAAATTCGCGTGATTACACACCACGTAAATGCTTAAGAAATTATGAATACGTGTCTAATGATAACGAAATTGTGCATTCAGGAAGGCAGGTACAGATTTTTGTTTTTACACAAAATGCGCACGATTTAGTTAATTACTCACGTGCTCACGGTGCCCTTAAATATTAAAACACATCGCGAGGGGAAGGAGAAAGAAAGAATAAGGAAAGTATCCACGTAAATTTAATAGCGAGGTTTGGAGAAAAAGAGCTGCAGAGCAGTTCCATGCGAACATACCCGTGCTTGGATACGTTCAACTACTATACCAACGGCTTTCTCGTCCGTTAAAGGCCTGAAACTGCTGCACAGTCCGTGACTTACTACTATTTAGTCAAATATAGAAAGCAAGTTGCCCAACTGCTCCAGTCAACAGAACCCCCCCATGCATCTACCAACGTTTTCGTGTGTCGACCATCCTTACCATCACCATCCCAATTCAATAAATAATATCGTTTACCAAGTTAGTTCCTGTAGACTCCTTGGAGAAAAAATAGCAGGAGTTGTGCAAACAGGAAGGGGCAAATAGAGAGAATAGACAAATTAGGACATAGGAGTGACTGCGGGTGCATGGTACAAACAAATACCATCAGTTACCTATTAAAATTTCAGACTACTGTTTCATAATTACAGAAATGAAACAAATGTGAATAGAATAAACGATTTTGATAGCACGTTAGCTCTCTGAACTTCATCCCTAAATGACACCTCTCCATTCACATCTCTTATTAGGGCTGCAATTTGCAGTGCCTTAAATAGTGTCTTGCAACTGGCCTTCGGTACTGTAACTTTAATCCCATCAAATGTCTAATAACCTACAATTCTTGTCGTATTACTTGGAGCCACCCTTGCGTGTCTGTGAAACTACAACTGTTCTCAACTTGCTCAGTTAAATTCTCGCGTATTTGATGATAGGGAATTCGTCTTGTGCTGCCTAGATACAGTCGGTGCTAGAAGCTTGTACTGTCTTAACATACACACCAACCCGTCGTCATCGTTCAGAGCGTATCGCAGGCTTGCTCGATCTCTTTGATCCAAACTGGTTTTACGACTGACCTCAGCCAAACGATTTTCGTCTAAATTTCGATAAACTAATGTCTTTCGCCAGTTCTTTTGTATTAGAAATCGATTAAGCGTTAATCAAGTGCGGTTCGGTTAATGAATTCAAGGATCTTGGCATCGTATTTAACATGATCACATCTTTTTCGAAGCCTAAGTGGAAGCCGCGTGTGTTCCAATGTTATGGCATTGTTCCCCGTCTTGTCAGTTGTTCTTTGTACATTGGTGGTGGCCATACCAGCTTCCTCGGCAGCTTAATGTACATTTTTACTATGGGTTATATATAAAACTCTTAACAATTGAAACTGTACTATTATCAAACTTGTCCTTATGGAATGAAAAGAAAACACTGATGATAAACTAAGATCTTTCCCATTTGTGGTTCTCATAGTTCAGGTCTTGCCTCTCGTTTTGATTTGCATTTTTAACATTGGTATATGCAATACACCAAGAACGACCCTCTCAGCTCTAAGAAATTCTCTCGGCATAAAAATTAACATAAAAAGATAATTGAAAAACCGAAGGCAGTCGCTAGTTGGTAGAAAGATCAGTTTATTCTTCGATTCTTATTCTTTATGACATTAAACATCGTATGTTTAGTAAACATCTAGGCGAACAATATAAATACTAGAAAACCCACAATATAAATACTAGAAAACCCACAGAAATTAAGCCCATAGACCTCTTCAAAGTGTGTTTGAATTTATAATGTAAACATATTTGACAAGTTATTTTTTGTTTTTTGGTTTACAGTGACCCGGAGGTGATCTTTAAAGATACAGGTGGCCCGAGTCCACTATCATTCTGACTTATCAGTCAGTGCCGACGGACTATACCCACTCCCATTTTGCAATACATTTTTGCTTGTCCGCCAGGGATCTTTTTTCGACATTTCTTCTGGGGACGGGCTCGCCGTATTTCGTTGTAGTGTCCTTGTAGCCTGCAGAGCTTCTGCACAACGTTGTCGAACCATCCATTGTTTGAGCTTAACATTAGCACGCTTTTGTTGTCCGCGTCTACTGCACCGTTTATTGGCGTTGATTCTGCAATGGACTGTATTCAGTGAGGATGTGTTCCACATTTTTTACACATCTCTTGCAGGACGGGCATTGGGATCCTTCTCGTTCTTGAATCTGTGCAGGTATTATCCAAAACACCTGCGCCATGCAGGCACTCGGGCATGTGGAAGCCATACGTTCTAATCGTCCACTCTTTAATGTTCGATGCCATTTCGTAGCTTCATCTTCCTGTGCTAGCTGTGTCTTCTTTTGTCGCCGTTCGTTAAGATTCAGTTCTGGTACGAAGGCAGGTCAATAAGTCTTTAGAAAATGAGGACGATTTTCTTTTATTTTCTCATTTCATCATCATCATCGGTACTACAACCGGCATCCGGTCTTGGCCTTATTTAGCAAGTCTCTCCACCGGTATCCGGTCCTTATTTGAGACTTGTTAAATTGTCGGTAATAATTTGTTTTTCCGGGCAAGGTTATTAGCCTTGCGCCAACCTTTCTCAGAATGTCGCTGCATGCATTAGTTCACTACTTGGTGGGTGCCAAAGTAGCTATCCAGGGGTGTCACGTGGAGACTGCATGTCAACTTGGATTGAACAGGGACATGGATCGTCCTGGCGTTCGCCGGGCGAAACCAATCAGAGACTTGGCCCTATATGTGCGCTCCCAACCCCCTTATTTTTTAATTTAGCTGACCTAATAATGACGCATAATATTGTCCAGTTACTAATCTGCGCAGAAACTCATCTGGGTTGCGACGCATGCGCTTCCAAAGTTCTCAGCTAAGAGCAAATGCGGCACCCATCATGTTTTTATCATACCCAATTTATCATGCAAAATGAAAACATGAAACAAATTGAAAATTGACCGATGCCTAGTGAGGAATGATGCTTACTAAAAACTGACCATTAGCGATGCTACGAGCGCCATCGTAGACGTTTCAAAAGACTTATTGACCTATCTTCGTATAATCACAATTCCACCTTTGCATGCACTAGAGTTTCATGCCTTCAGTTATTACATCTTTTATATCTCCACCGCTGCTCTTGCTTCTATTCCTATCGGTACATGACTTACATTCATACATCGATAGCCCCTTTCCTTCTTATTGGTACATGACTTACATTCGTACATCGGTAGCCCCTTTCCTTATGCTCTAACTGTGCTCGCACTGTGCTCTGACATTTAAGGCTGTTTCGAAATCCCCTTTTATGCGCGTGTCAGTGTAAAAAAAATTACCGCGGCTGTCTTGGTGGACTTCGTTGTGTAGGCCCCACGGATCCTTAAGTTTTCTCTGCTTAGACCGAATTTTTGCTACTCCGGTCAGTTATCACCGCTTGGACTGCTACCCCTTAGTCATACCCGCTTGGACAGCCCTTCCGCTCGCCCGTCAACCTCTGGATATCACACTATTGGACTTGCATACGGTGAACGCGGTGGACGCAACCCCTCGAAGGTCGCATCCCCAACAACTATTCTTTGATAGCAGTACGAGTTTTTGATTCTTTCAGCGTTATCTCTTTCCCGCACGACCTTTGTGTATGTTGTACTAAATATTTCTGGCTTGGTCAGCATAATCTTTTCCAGTATCCCTTTTAGTATGCCACACAAATCCTGAAGTTTTCAACGCTTTGATACTTCCCGCGGCTCTTTATATTTCCTCTATGGTTACTTGCACAATCGAAGCTCGCTGATCCGTCGTCCTACTTCGAACGTGAAGATTTTTGTCGCTTAGAGATTGATGGATCACAATGAAGCTCATCGGACTGATGTGTACCTCTTAAGGCGACGCATGACCAATTTGTAGGCTCCACACCAAGTGTTGTTTTGAATTTTACCCCTTTCTACAAGTTTCGAAAATGCGCTGAACTGTTAAAACAAAAAGAGTTGCCAGGCGCAGCTAAGTGTTTCAAAGTTACAACATTTTCTACCTTCCCTAAATTTGTTGTGGAGCGTTTCATACTCGAGCTATCTTCTCTTATGGTATACTTTCCAAAGCATTGTAAGGCATTTAAAATCGAGTAAACTGGAAGTCGCTTTGCCAGGCTAATAAATCTTAAATCTAACCTATGTAAAAAGTCCACTGATAACACCAGATGAGACCTTTGCCGGTCAACGAAACAACTGTTGGCACGGAAAAACACACGCCGTCGTCTTAAAAGATGAGCTCGGTTTAATTTAAGATCTCGTGAATTCTGCGGACGTTATCTTTCAGGAAATCTTTGTAAATTTGAAAGCATCCATCAGCCTTGTGAGTAGGGTGTTAGAATATACTCACAGCTATGCCGGCTTGTCGTAAGAGGCGACTAAAGACCGAGTGCTAGGTGAGATCCCAACGCCCTGTCGCCCGATCAAATACCACCTCTTAAAGCTATAGGTTCCGTGAAATGATCGGGAGAAATCCCTGGCCATCTTTCGGACCTTGGCTCATGGACCGGTTCAAGAAAAGGTTGGTTTAGGTGGTAAATCGGTCCCAAGGCGAGATACCAACCCGTCACGCTGTACATTCCGCGATATCGTCGGAAGAAATCTTCAACTATGTTTCGGATGAATGGTTGATGGCCCGGACTGACACGGAGATAAGTCGTGATGGTACCTTCTGACAAAAAGAATTCCGGAGGTAAACTAGTTTCGCATAGGGATCTCCGGGGGGCGGGGGACTATGTCAGGAGGAACATCATGCAGATATTATGATAAATAACCGAATTTTAAGAAATTTGTCATCGCATAATCGGATTCGTTCTCGAAACTCTGTCGACATTCGACTGATAATGGCATTTTGAAACATCAGGGCATCGGTTTTACCAATACGAATTTAAACGCCATCCACTAATATTTGCAAACGGCGAACCTTGATATCCTTGCCCTAACTGAGAGACAGGTCGATTCGTCAACTGATTCGACATATCTTCGTTGTTCAGGATACGCCTCGCATTCGAGATTCAGTTTTAGGGGTAGAGTCTGTGTGCTCATGTGGCTCGATCTAGCTTGCCAGAGGATGGAAGCGTTGGAACCCAATAATTTGGACATCATGTGGTTGAGGGTCGTGCTGAGAAATTCTGTTAAATTTCTTTGTTGTCTTTACCGCTCTCCGAACGATGATCGACCAGCGACACTTTTCAAACATCTTTCACGTATCGTCGACTGGATACAGATCAACCACCCGGTTTCTGAAATTGCCGTCCACTGCTTCGCATTGGCCGCAGAGACACTTGCATTTCAAACGAATAACCGACCTAAGCAGTTTCGCCATGTATGGAGGTATGGAGCTGCTGACCGGGACGATTTGTGAGATTTCTTCGCATCCTTTCCGTGGTCGGAAGTATGCTTTGGAGACTTCGATGTTAACGCATGCGCGGAGTCAGTCACAGAGATTATTCGTCTCGGGATGGAAATTTACATTCCGCGTTCGATCAAACGAAATTGATCTGATAAACCTTGGTTTGATAAAAAATGCGGGCAGATTACAGAGGCAAAAATTAGAGCTTTTAGGCAATGGCGCGAACATCACTGAAGCAGAACTCATTCTGTTACAGAGCGGGAAAATTGTGGAATTCTTTCCCCACGGGAGTGTTTCCGGAGCGTTACAACCTGTAACTGGTCAAACAGAACTGCAACAGTTATTTCGTGGAATCTCGGGGTCCCGACTCGGTGCTATAGGTTCGTCTCTCCTGAGAGAGGTATAATAAAAAAAAAAGCCATAACCTCGAGAATAGTCTTCTATTCAATTACCTACATCTTCCAAATGATGTTTCGTACTGACGAAGTTTTGCTTCTTTGTTTCTCCGAATTCAACGATGGTAGGGCTAAGAGCTAATTAATACCAAGAGTATCATCGAGTCCACCAAGAAGTCAACAGGAATTTATGAAGTAACCAACACTGTAATCAAGCATCTCCCCCCCAATAGTAAAAACATATAACAATCAGAGGAACAGAAAAAAAAGCCGTATAATTATTCCACATCGTAATAGTTTAAATCATTGTTTTTTAATCCTCTGTGTCCTGAATATGTCTCCCTTTCTGAACCGTGCTACATTTTTGGATTTCATAAAGTGATGAGTGACACTGTGAGTTACAGAGCGGGGAAGCTGTGGAACTCCCTTCCCACGCGAGTGTTCCCGGAGCGTTACAACCTGCAACTGTTCAAAAAGAACTGCAACAGTTATTTGATGGCATCTCGGGGCGCCCACTCGGCGCTATAGGTTCGCCTCTCCCGAGAGAACTCTAATAAAAAAAAGAAAAAAATGTTCTTCGCTCGATCTGCCCAATTCCGCCACTTCGCATTTTCTTCCACCTTCTCTCTCTATCTATCTCTCTGGTGGTCTTCCTCTCTCCATCTCTCTATTGTTCTTTCTCTCTCCATCTCTCTGTTGCTCCACCTGTCGATTGCTCTCTCTTCGTCTTCACCTCTCGGTTGCTCAACCTTTTCCCCCTCCCCCTCGCCCCCCCCCCCACCCACTGTCTTTCCCCTTTGCTTTGTCGATCTCCCGCTCTCTCTCTCATGCTCTTTTTATCTCTCTCTCTCTCTCTCTCTCTCTCTCTTGTTCTTTCTCTCTCTCTCTCTCTCTTGTTCTTTCTCTCTCTCTCTCTCCCTCTTGCTCTTTCTCCTTCTATCTCTCTCTTACCCTGTCCCTCTCTATTTCTCCTTATCTATCGCAGAAAGATCCCCTCATTTTTATTATTTTTCTACAATATATGTCAAAATGTAAAACCGCGAATAAATATGTGCTGTTTACTACCAATCCACTCAAGGATGTCCAAGTTATAGTTAAACCAGTTTCGACCCTGTAATTTCGCGGCGAACCGACTTGTCGCTTTAGCCTGACCTAACAGGAAAATCACCGATCAATGACTGGAAAAACTGAACTAGATACTCGTATTGTGCTTATGAACTTTTAATCATTAGCGGTAGAATAGTATTACTTAGACTCAAAGTGAGCCATCTACTAAGAGGACAGTCTTCCGAATTGATTCAACTCTAGACCCCTCTGCGATTTACTACTGAAACGCAATGAAACCGAAGCGATGTAAGTGTAAGTGCTTAGTAGTAACAGGCGATGAAAAGTGGATTATGTGTGACAACATAGGGCGCATAGAATCGTGGACGAGGTGACTTGACGCCGTCCATTCAATGGAAAAGCCACAGCTTACAAAGGAGAACCTCATGCTTCGGGATGTGTGGGGTTGCAAGGGAAGCCATTGCCAATGGTTCGTCAACGAGTGACTTTGCACTCTACTGTGAACATGATGATTGTTTGGGCGCTTGAGGAAAAACGTCTAGAACGAATTAACAGAAATGTTCTTGTATTGTTCCAGCACTACACTGCAGAGCAGATTTCAGATTAGTCGGTGAAAATTGCGAGAGTTTAACTGGGATGTCATGATGCATTTACCACATAGTTCTAGTGTTGCGCGGATTACCATTTGTTTCGGTCTCTGAAAGAAACTCTGGTTGGTTTCAGCTCTTCAGCCAAATTCGTACAGCGACTGAAAGGCACTTGTCTGATGTGGTTGATTAAAACCGTTTGGGAAAATTGTCCCTTACACAATAGCTGAAAAGGATCAACAAAAAACTATCTCTATAACAAAAAAGTTGATATACATAAGGAAATACAAAGTCCTCAAATGTACAAATTTGTACGTTTTAAATGTATGGATAAAACGAACCCTCTTAACCTTTCGAATTGATTTTGTGTAGGTTCCGCAACATGCCATAATTTTACCCTGATGGGTGATCAAATATAGAGGATATTTTTTTAACTGAATTATTTGGACAGATCACCTTGTTTATTTTTACGTGCGGACTAGAGAGTTTTCAGACGCTATTGAATGGTAATGCTCACTGGGGGAGAAGTGAGAGAGGGTAGAGATGAATACCTGGAGCCTATTGTTATTAAAGCATTTACTTATTAATTGTTTTACTACTATTGCTATAACGAATTCCAGTCCGAACATTCACCTGGCGGTCGTGAGGCGCTTTCTTGTGAATTAATTGAAGGTTCTCATTAACACAGACATCGATGCTGCACAACAAGAGCTCATTGTGATGTAATGTATTGATCCATTGCACAAATTCGCTTGAACTTATGCTTCGAACGCGGGTTGTCTTAAACTGATCTGAAAACAGATGCTAAAGGTGCAGAGCTATCAGATGCAGAAGATTTAAATTGTCCTTCCTATAATTTCGAGTGATCTTAGATTTTTCTTAGAAACCATGTTACCTTTACTTTAAACATGTGGAACAATTTCCATGCCAGACTTTGTTCTTACGCTGATGTTTTTCTTTTTCCCATCTTGTCACCTTTTCGAGATAATCTTTCCGCTATCGGAATCCAATGTCATGGGCTCCATGACCCTATGGCTTCTGGTGTTGTCACATCAAAAACCTACTTTTTAAAAGTGCAAAAGTCACTTATATATTCTAAATATATCATTTCCGAGTAAGTGTAGCGATTACGATGCCAACCAATCTATTAATCTATCGACGATGGTTTGAGACCGACTTTGTCGTAAGGATTGTAATATATTTCGCATATAAATGAATAAAGTCGGGCAAATAAAATGGCCCACGATAAACGCAGTAAGAACCCTTTCCACTTGACGTCTATTCAAATAGGGCTTTAATCGTATGTGTGTAGTTTGTCCATCCGATTTTTATCCCAAATCACATCCTGCTTTCCCACGTGAAGCCATTTGCTTGTTTGTTTCGCACATTGCTTTCCATTCTTCCTATGCCAGGGCGCATGGTCTGACACCAATACCTTTTTCGTATTTTATTACAAGGGCCGTATGATAAGTATTTGGCGTGGTCAAGAAATGAGGTTGCTAGTATTTAAAATGTGAGATTTCTCATAAACGTAATCTTTCACAACAATACTGTTAGACTGTCAAATTACTGTTAATGAATAGAAGTCATTTAAATACGAGGGTTGCCTTTTATAAAGTCGAATCTTTTTTTATTGTTTTTCAAAATATTCCCCATGAAGATCTATACACTTTTGCATGCGTTTGAACCAATTGTCGAAGCACTTTTGCCACTCTGATTGAGGTATCTCCAACACATGCATTCTGAATGCAGCAACCGCTTCTTCAGGTGTCGAAAAACGTTGATCTCTCAGTTTGTTTTTTACGTACGGGAATAAAAATATGTCATTCGGTGCCAAGTCAGGACTATACGGCGGATGACCCATCAAATCGATGTTTTGGGTGCTCAAAAATGTAGTTGTCGCAGCCGATGTGTGAGAGCTCGCATTGTCGTGGTGAAGGGTGATCCGTCTTCGGCGGTTGGTTTTCCTGATTTCTTGGAAGACAACTGGCAAACAAATGGTTGTGTACCACTCAGAATTGACTGCTCTGCGTTGTTCTAGTGGTACGGTTGCGACATGTCCAGTTTTTCCGAAAAAACAGGCGACCATTTGCTTGGAAGTGCTTCGTGCGCGAACCAACAATGGTTTTCGGAACAACAACTGATTTTGGACGACCTTCACGAAATTCATCTTGGAGTGAACTACGACCACGATTGAATTCACCATACCATCGATAAACACTGGTCCTTGATGGAGCTTCGTGCGCGAACAACTTTTGTTTGATTTGGCTCATCTTCAAACACTCAGACAGTCGACTGCTGTTTACTTTCGGCCTCATACGCGTAAATCCACGATTCATCACCTGTCACGATGTCATAGACGTGTTTCGAAGCACCGCGACCGTATTTTTTGAGCATTTCTTTCGACCAATTTGGGCGATTGACAAATTGTGTGGGATCCAACGCGAATAAATTTTTTTGACAGTCAAATGTATATGCAATATTGAATGTATGCTGGTCCCACTAACGCCTAAAGTTGTCTCAATCTCACGATAGGTCACATGACGATCTTCCAATATCAGTTCGCGCACAGCCTCAATGGTTTTCGGAACAACAACTGATTTTGGACGACCTTCACCAAATTCATCTTGGAGTGAATTACGACCACGATTGAATTCACCATACCATCGATAAACACTGGTCCTTGATGGAGCTTCATCGCCAAAAATTGAATTAAGTTCATCCATGCATTGTTGCTGAGTTAATCCACGCCGAAAGTTGTAAAAAATAATCGCACGAAAATGTTGACGATTTAATTCCATTTTTGGGCCGAGATGAATCTTAAGTTACTGTAAACAACACAAACAGCGCTCGTATGTCAAAACGTTCTGAGTGCGTATAACCTCAAAAATGTCCAACTTTACGACAGAGCTGTCAATTGCCGGATTGCAACACTAGGGTTGCCAAATCCCGAAACATAAGAGGCAACCCTCGTAGAACACCACTTTTGTACAAATTGACGGTCTTCATTAAAAATCATTGTACGGTCAGGTTTGAATTCAGTTGCCCAATAAGTTTTGGTTAATAACAAAGGTGCAAAGCTCACTTGTCTTGTGCCATAATGAATTTTTCCTATTGTTGTAATATCGCATTACCTTGAAGAAATTGTGTCAGGTGGCGAAGCATGGAAGGAATTTGGACAGGAGAGGGAGCAGTTGCATAGTCGAGTTAGTGAAGTCATGAACAATAAGTAGTAGCAGTAGAAGTTGTAATATCATAATCCGATCCGAGGAAGCCTGAAATGGTAACGCACCGAAAATTGATTCATCATCATCATCGGCACTACAACCGGGATCCGGTCTTGGCCTTATTTAGCAAGTCTCGAGGCTTGTTAAATTTTCCATAATAATGTGTTTTTCCGGGCAAGGTTATTAGCCTTGTTTATTAGCCTTGTTTTATATTCCCCGGCCAAAAAAGAGCTCAAGAATCTCCGATTCCCCAGTATAATTGCGGCTGTAAAGGCTTTAGAGGCGGTTTTGGAGGTGCTTTCCTAGGATGGCTTTGAGGAGCGTCAGAGACGCCTAAAAAACATGGTAGAGTCGAACACTATACAAAACAGTGAAAGGAACCCAAAGTGATAGCGACTTCGTGAAATCGATTGTAACTGACGACGAGACATAGATTTTCCAGTATGAGCCTCTTACAACGCAGCGATCTCCTACGATGCGAACCAATCTGTTAATCTAGCGACGATGGTTTGAGATCGACTCTATCGTAATGATTGTCAATGCTTCCTTTAATAAATTCCATAAAATCACATTTTTTGGGGCGGTTACACTTGTTGTACGCGTTTTTTCCAAAAACCACTTTTTTTCTAATTTGCTGCAGATCTCTATATAATGCAAATCACCCGGCCGGGTTGAGTCTTTTTGAAACCTGTTTAATATATATTTTTCCATGAAATGACCTCCCGTTTCCTGATTGTATCAGTATTCGCCATGTTCTGTGAACTGCCAGAATTTTAAGCGTTATTTTGGTTTTTCATCATCATCATCGGCACTACAACCGGGAGCCAGCCTTGGTCTTATTTAGCAAGTCCTGAGGCTTGTTTAATTTTCCATAATGATTTGATTTGTTTTTTCCGGGCAAGGTCATTAGTCTTGCGCCAGAGGCTCCCCGACGGGGAATCGAACCCCGACCACCCGCGTGACAGGCGGGTATACTTACCACTATACCATCGAGGAGGTTTTTAGTTGTTCCATTAATCCTGCGACACTTTTCCATGGGAAAAATACCATCTTATTCAGGGACCATTTATTTGTTTTTTGATTTCAAGCTGAAGGTTGCAATTATTGCAACAGGGGGAGAATCTTTTTTTTTTTAAACTGGGAAGATGGCTCGTAAGCCGTTAATGAGTGATTATTTTCAAATAAAATAGCTGAGTGCAGATATACCAATTGATTATGCTCAAATATAGCATTGACATTTTAAATCCTTCACAATCCAATTTTTTTTTTTTTTTGAAAAATCCTTGCATCACTTTTTTCGTGCCTCTTAACAACTATTCGGCGTGTCAGAATATTCATCGTCCCTTTCATTTCGTTGTTATTTCAATCTCTCCTTACCTTTTGGCGCATTGAGAATTTGGACGTATTCTTAATTCTCGAATATGATGAATAGGTAGAGTTTTCCTTTTGCTATTGTTTTTTTTATTTTTTCACCTTGCACTCTTTTCAAGATAATTTTTTCGCTACCAGTATCTATGGATGGACGTTGACGTCATAACCCTGCAGTTTCTTGTCACATCAAAAACTTTCTTTTTAAAAGCGCAGAAATCAATCGTTTCCAAGTTAGTGCAGCGTTTCACGATGCCAACCAAACTATTAATCAATCGACGGTTTGTGATCGATTCTGTCGTAATGACTGCATTTAATTGCAGTTTGGAGATTAGGAATAGCTAATTATAGATACAGGAAAGAATCTCGTACAAAAGTGATGAAAGTCGGGCAAACAAAATGACTCACGATAAGTGCAATAAGAACTCTTTCTCTGCATAGCCTTGTATATTGCTTACACTTTTCAACAACAAAAAAAAAACGCCTTATTACACCGCTTAGTATTCTTCTAAGTCTGATTCCCGTCTTGGGAAACCTTACTCCTCGCTGGTAGTTCTTCAGTTACCAAGTCATTAATCGACCATCAGATTATTGAAGCTTCTATTACATATAGCGGTTAGTATTCCGCTAAGCCTATCTTCCCACCTTGGAAAACCTTGATCCTTGGAAATATTGATCCTCGCCTATAGATCTTCAGTTTCAAGCTTTCACTTGGCTATCAGACTTTTGAAGCTTGCATTACATACAGCAGTTAGTATTCTTCTAAGCCTAAATTTCCGCCTTGGAAAACTTTGATCCTCGCCTATAGATCTTCAGTCATCAAGCTTTCACTTTACTATCAGACTTTTGAAGCTTGCATTACACACAGCCGATAGTATTCTTCTAAGTCTGAATTCCCGTCTTGGAAAATCTTGATCCTCGCCGGTAGTTCTTCAGTTACCAAGCCATTAACAGACCATCCGATTTTTGAAGCTTGTATTACATATAGCGGTTAGTATTCCGCTAAGCCTATCTTCCCACCTTGGAAAACCTTGATCCTTGAAAACATTGATCCTCGCCTATAGATCTTCAGTTTCAAGCTTTCACTTGGCTATCAGACTTTTGAATCTTGCATTACATACAGCAGTTAGTATTCTTCTAAGCCTAAATTCCCGCCTTGGAAAACCTTGATCCTTGGAAACATCGAACCTCGCCTATCAGACTTTTGAAGCATACATGCAGCTTGTATTACATATAGCGGTTATTATTCTTCTAAGCCTAAATTCCCGCTTTGGGAAACCTTGATCCTTGCCAACATTGATCCTCGCCTATAGATCTTCAGTTTCAAGCTTTCACTTGACTATCAGACTTTTGAAGCATACATACAGCTTGCATTACATATAGCGGATAGTATTCCTCTAAGCCTAAATTCCGCCTTGGAAAACTTTGATCCTTGGAAACATTGATCCTCGTCTATAGATCTTCAGTTTCAAGCTTTCACTTGACTATCTGACTTTTGAAGCATATATACAGCTTGTATTACATATAACGGTTAGTATTCCTCTAAGCCTATATTCCCGTCTTGGAAAACCTTGATCCTTGCAAACATTGATCCTCGCCTATAGATCTTCAGTTTCAAGCTTTCACTTGACTATCAGACTTTTGAAGCATACATACAGCTTGCATTACATATAGCGGATAGTATTCCTCTAAGCCTAAATTCCGCCTTGGAAAACTTTGATCCTTGGAAACATTGATCCTTGGAAACATTGATCCTCAGCTATAGATCTTCAGTTTCAAGCTTTCACTTGACTATCAGACTTTTGAAGCATATATACAGCTTGTATTACATATAACGGTTAGTATTCCTCTAAGCCTATATTCCCGTCTTGGAAAACCTTGATCCTTGCAAACATTGATCCTCGCCTATAGATCTTCAGTTTCAAGCTTTCACTTGACTATCAGACTTTTGAAGCATACATACAGCTTGCATTACATATAGCGGATAGTATTCCTCTAAGCCTAAATTCCGCCTTGGAAAACTTTGATCCTTGGAAACATTGATCCTTGGAAACATTGATCCTCGTCTATAGATCTTCAGTTTCAAGCTTTCACTTGACTATCAGACTTTTGAATACAGCGGTTAGTATTCTTCTATGTCTGGATTCCCGTCTTGGAAGATCTTGATTCTTCCCGGTAGTTGCTCACTTATCAAGCTATCACTTGACTATACAACTTTTGAAGTTTGCATTACATAAAACAAAATAAAAGCATTATTTAACTAGCGTTCATGCTCCAAGCTCTATAAATGGCAGCTCAATCTCGCTGTAGTATTTACATTGCTTGAAATGAAGCATTATTTGGCAGCTCTCGAAACGTATGCGCAGCTAATCTATGATAAAACGGTCATCTATAATACGTCTTTCATCGTCAATTTAACTCACAGTTAAATTAAAAATTTTAAATGAACTCATGGGTTTTGTGAAACTTCTCTCACTTGTAACCATCCGTATCTGTCTATCTTCTGGATACAAGTTGGTTAGATAAAAACCGTCTGATGTAGGTACACATAGAGGCGAATTTATCGAGACACGCCACACCCTCTCCTCCCTATAATGATTGCAACTTTCGAATTTTATCAAACACAACGAATCTTATCTCTTAGGTAACATAAGCCAAGCGAACAGGGAACGCCAGACGGACCGCATTGAAGACGCGCGTTAAAAGAACCCATACTACTCGCACCAGAGTCTCCATATAAAGAAGTAAACATACATTCTTTCGCAAGAACAACAACAGCAACAACTCGAATCGAGCTTATCACGTTGTAACGTTGACTGTTTGGCTTATGACACTGGATGCTAGATAGTCGAGGCTTATTTATTGAGAAAACTACACGCGTAGATATGGAAGCAATTCCACTGTTTTATTAGATTGATGTTTTTGATGAGACCTAAAAAACAAACTCGCCATCGGAAGAGGAAAACAAAAATACAAATCAATTGAAAGGAGGAATACGTTGTCCGATAGCAGATCGTTATTGGTAGATAGTCAGTGCTCCAAGTGTTCCGTGGAACAGTGCACAACCTTTGGTCAAGCTCAAATTACTAGCATATAGAACAGACGTGTCTCTTTATCTATTTCACACAAGTAGGTGAGTTCATAAAACAAGATTGCCTATACGATAAGACGGGAACATAAGACCCATCGTATTCAACGCAGTAGCGTCAACAATGTTCTATTATCGGCAGTAATGTAGGCGTAAGGCGTTTTGCTCAAAGCAGTTGTTAGAAGATCTACAGTCAGAGTAGGGACATATCACCTGAAGCACTTGATAGGTGGCTCTGCCTGCAACAGTTTCACAGAAGTATTTATTCGCTCTTTGACTCGTGTTAGGGAGGTTGCTTGCAACTATACGTAGGTTCAAATGGCTAACATACGTTTATATTTTTGCGGTTGGCTAATAAACTTGTTGTTTAAAACAGTGGTACTGCAGTAAGTTAAGTTACGCGTTTAATAGGTTTTGGCCCTATTTGAGTCATTAGGCCATTGGTTTCAGGCTCTTTCTTATATATGTTGGTTATATATAATCTTCATTCTGTAAAGAGGCTATTTATGCCCGTATGGTATCGAAATGTACACTCTACACAGTCAACTTCATACAATTTACTGCCCGGCAATTTTTGTCAGATCCTTCAGTTTGCAATATTTTTGACAGGCTGGTCCATATGTCTATGAACTGGTGGTGTTTCAAGTTGTCGTTGATTTAATTATACTTACATCACACTTTAACACTAATTAGTATGATTTTTTGCTTACTCGAGCTTTCTATGAGAACCTTCGAGTGATATCGATGTTTCATACATATGATTCATATATATTCACACATTTGACGACTGTACTCTTAATTGGCTCTTTGCTCACGTGATTTCTGTACAAATTCAATAACATGCAGTCAATTTCAGGATATTCGTTCCCATATTGTCCCACGTTGATGTTTCCGCATCGATACAAATGGCTGAATCTTTACCGACCGATAGGGAAACTTGAGTTTCACTCAATCCCGCCTTAAGTTTGATTGAAATATATTCGAATGAATAGCGGAAATCGGTACGCTAATCAAAACGAAAAACGCCGGTTACAAAGAACTCCAAAAGCGTTTCCTCTTCCGTTTTGTTCTCAGAAATTTTACTCACTTTTTTGTTTGTACCACATCAAAGCACTCAAACATATTGGTTAGATTTGGCTGAACATACTTCTATTATATCAAAGTACGCAAATTACTTGTAACTTGGTTGAGCACAATTTCTTAAAAAGGACTTGAAACGAACGGATATTGGTTTTGTTAATGTTTTATCTAAGAACTCAAATCAAAGGGCACAATTCCCTTTGGCTTTGTAATGGCTGAAGTTTGATGAACTGAAAGATTGAGATCAGGAGTTAGCTTCAATTGAGATTTTTTACTGGAACATATGTTGCATATGCTTTGTGCGAAAATTTCATTTCGTGTATTCGCCGATCAAACGCATCGATCTCTATCAGACGTCAGACATCAAACAAAAGAAAACCCAGTGGCAATTGATCTAGTTCTCGGAACTGATTGAAGGGTGTGCACATTTATAGGTTGCTGCACCATATTGCTATAAGTTTAGTGAAGGAGTGTGTGCCTGGTTAACACTGTATGAGGACTGTCTTGTTCCACCATAATCATCTATAATCAGTATTAAAAAGGGATACTCGCGGAGGTACACAGTTTACGGGCGGTCAATAAACGTTAAGTTCGGGATTCGTGAATTGCTCCGGACGAGTGAATATTGAACTCAAGTGTACTACTATTCCAGTGTTTTCAAAATGACCTTTGAAAAAGAGACTTTCTTAACTAGTGTTTGAAAAACTCGGCTACATATTTACATAAATTCAGAGACTAACAAACTACTCTTATGATACAGCATCTAGTGAATTATTTCCTTATGGCCAAGTTCAAAAACGGATACGCTCTATCACCAGACAGAACTCACGGAATGGAGAACTGCTCGTTAATTTTTTTTCTCTCAAAATCTGAGTTTCCTCGTAAGTGGAGTCTCTCTTATTAACAGTAACAAGTATGCGACATTCTCGCCTAGAACATATTGACATGTAGGTCAGAGGTTGGAGAACAAATTAAGAGTTACATTTAAGGGTACTTCAAAATCCCCTTTTGTGCCCGCGTTAGTGTAAAAACAAAGTTGACCGGTTTCTACGAAATTCGCACTGGTCTCCCAGTATTTCTTCTGCGTACGGTTTTATTCTCACCCGTATGACATTTGTTAGTATGTGGTTGGGAGCAGTGATATTCCCCTTTAGTTTTCGCAGTCAGATCTGTCGCCTTTTTCGACAATTGGGACGACTATTGAGTTTTTCCATTCTTCCGGAGTGACTTCCTTATCCCATATTGTTTTAATGAGCTGGTGGATCTTTCGAGCGGTTGCCTCTCCTCCATGCTTCATAAGCTCTGCCGGCATGCAATCGACTCCGCAGGCCTTGTTGTTCGGACATTCCACGTGCCGACACGTATATCCTGCTTGTTCCGTTTTTCCCTACGTCTTCTTTTTGCCGAGTCGGTGTTTTCTTGATGATTTGTTCCCTTGCGGTAGTGAGGGCTCATCACACCTACGCCTACCCGGTTTTTCGTGGGATTGTTTTGTGTCTATTGATTATTCATTTTTGTTTTCACGAATCTTCCGGTTCCAAACAGTCCGCCATATCAGAGCCCGATTTTGATATGGTAAGGTCTGCTTATTGTGCTGATTCAACCCGGTGTTTGAGAGCCGCCGTTATAATACAAACGGTATACCCGTGAGTGCAAACCATCCAATGGGCACGGTGACGTGCAATACCCTGGATTAGTGGTGGCAGATCCTTATGTGTTACTCCTCGCTAGCTTGTCTGACATGGGTGGCCCTACTGGAAGCGTATGCTTTCGTCAGCATAGCCTGAGCGATTCATTGTAATTTAAGTCCCCGCATCACGTCAAGGTTTCTATCAAGCAGGGGTTTCCGGATTTCAGCAGCTCATAAGAGATCACACCATTCTGATCCTACCAAAAACAGAGCATTACCAGGGCACCATGGATATTCGGCTTTGCCGTTAATGTTCCCGTTTGGCCGGTCTTGCGCTTCAGAGTGTCATAATGTACCCATTTTTCGTCACCCGTTACAATTTGATGTAAAAAGGCCGCTGTCTTGAATCTTTTCTAGCTGTCTAGAATCTTTTCCGATTTTCCATAGTATTGTTTGATATATACAACCAGAAGCTCAACTCTAGCCTTAATGGCTTCTCTGCACTTTGAATCGAATCACATATTTCCCGTGGGTTTGATACTCTTTACCCTGTGCGGATCAAAGGTTCGCATGCCAAGTAAATCGTGTCTGTCATTGGGTCCGCTATAGAGTCAACATCGTTCTTGAGGAAAAATAACGACCAATTTAACTTTCCAAAAAAGTCGCTCAGACTTTCCTGGTTATCTCTGTGGTAGAACCATACTGTTCGTTTCGGAGTTTTCTCGTTAACGCTGCTGTTGGTTAGAGGAAATTTAGCTGACACGACACAGTGGTCTGAACTACCCAATAGCGAAGAAACTTCAATCGTGTATTTGTTCGGGTGGGAGGTGAGAAACAGGGAGGTCGAATGTGTTGGCGACATTTTTTTTTATTTTCCCAGGATAGGCGAACCTATAGCGCTGAGTCAGAGTGGTAACTTCTGATATTGGCATTTAATATTTTAGGTTATCTCTCGGGGGATACTCCTCCGAGGTTATTAGTTTGTTATATTCACCTGTTTGTGTTGAGCTGATCCTTTGCCAGCCTGTAAAGGGGTTTGTTCTCCAGATGGCTGGCTTCCCTTGGTTGTGTTGAATAAAAAGACTTCTTCTTTCTAGGTAACTTTAACTTTATTTGTATGTGACTATCAATTGCGAATAACCATCCCGGAACACTTTACTGGTAATTCTAGTCTAATCTAACCAAAACAAGAGTCCCGCTGTACAAACGCTAAGGCCGCAACATCTTGTTCGATTGATTAGATCACTACACTGCACTACACTACACTGTACTGTCTTAGTTTTGTACACACATTTATTTAATTGCAAGACGACCCGCTGTACTAATGCAATGGGCCGCAGTCTTCCTGCTTGATTATTACACTGCAAAAAAACCCCATTTGCAACCACTCTTTATATACCAAATTATTGGTGAGGAAGTGCAGATGATGCATTTTCCTCACTCAGCATGTGCAACCTATTCTGTGGTTATTTGCCTGTCACATTCGCATTTTTCAATAATCGTATAATTTGTCCTGCTAAAAATGCAGCGGCAATGAATTGAGCAATTACTTAATTGCTTTCATATGAAGAACCAATTATAGGGCATTGCCCGGATGTGCAAATCGTATCATACCATTAATTGTGCGTCACTGCTGTGTCTGCTAATTCGCCGAACTCAGCATTTTACCGACGCTCAATTACTTCGTCGTTGGTGGCCTTTGACAACACCGCTCGTGTCATATAGCTTGTATTACATGGTAAAGACGTGTAGTCGAAACGTGAGCTTGCCGACCTTGCTTGATCGTGGCGAGCGACCTTGGGCTCGTTTGTCATTATATGAGTCTTGCGTCGGTCGGTATTATGAGTAATAATGAATATGAATGATATATGATATATGAATGATATGCTGTGGAAGAACCCGGCAACGCTTTGCTTTGGAGTGGATGGGCGTTTATCGAAACGTGTGCGATATGCATTGTAATTGAATTGTTTATGGGAAGAAGTATTTTGCATTGTATGATGTATGTATATATATGAGGATTAATCGTTTGAGATGGTGTGAGGATGCTTGAAGTATTAATTGTGTAAAAGGGGGTTTGTAGCGAGGTGTAACAGGGCCATGAGATGCTATTTTTTCTCGACCGGGTCCATCAGCCAACCTCCGAAAGACGCTAAAGGATTTCTCCGAACCGTTTTACGAAGCCTATAGCTTAATTGGGTGGTAGTTCACTGGGCGACTGGGTTTTGGGACCCCACCTATCTCTCAATAATTGTGCCGAATTACATAATAGCAGGAATCGTCAGTTGAACCTAGATTTGCACAATCAAACTCAAGATACAACTTCCTTACCAGCTCAGGCATTGAGGCGGCAGGCGTGCTAACTGGTGTTCACTTTGACAGATGATTCATTAGATTTGTTGACGCTCGTTAAAACAAGATGGATATTGTGAAAAGAATGGCGAAATGATAGATATAAAGCTAGTAACTTTAAATTATACGGCCAGAAGTAAAAATCGGTCCGCAGAGAAAATGTTTCCAAAGAACGGTGTGATGCTTTCGCTTTTCGAAAAAACACATGGAGTGATGGCTTTTTTTCCAATACCTTGCAAATTCAACATCGCGTTAAAACATCTGGTTTCATTATAAATTGTTGGATAACATTTTCTCATCCTTGATTGAAGTTGGATGCATGAATCTATCTTAAATTTGTTATAACTTTTATTTGTTTGTTCCATTTATATTTTTTGTTTGTGTGTTCCACTTATACTTTTTATTTATTTGTTGCTTTATACTTTTTGTTTGTTCTATTTCCCCTAAACATTAAAATTAACGCATATATTTAAGTTTCCACCAAAAGTGCAATTAAAAAAGGAACCAATCGCACTTAAGCAGGAAACTTATATGGAATTGGAGGCAATGGAATAGGTTCCACTTGTTTCACATGGTGACTTTTCCTTGGAGGCACTGATTGACGACAGGATTTGCCATTAGCAGCTTCTGGATTTTTGCAGTTGAGTTAATTTTGCTTAGCTCAGGCGATATGTTCATCACGGCACTTGAAGTGTTGTACGTCTTCAATTAATTCTTTTGGGAACAATGCGACCGCGTACGCGTTTATTTACGATCACACCAACAGCATGAGGCGTCACATTGCAAACTCGATCTGTCTTTCCGTGGTAAGCTTCGTTATGCATGCCTATTTGAACAGCTCCGTGCCCGTTTATGTCTACATAGTCATCTATTTTGAACACTGTCATATATGTAAGCGGAGGCATTGTATCATGTTTTCGGATGGACATGTCCTTGTTCCACGACGATAACCCTATTAATTTGTCGTTTTGTTGTATTATACCTCCCACAGATCGATGTCCATCCGTAGAGTCAATTTATGTAAAAAAAAAATTATGTAAATTTTGTAAAAGAAATTAAACGGTAACGGTTTACCGAAGACGGCTATAGTCGTCATGATACCACAATCTGCTATTTCTCTATGATGGAAATAGTCTCCAAACACACATAATTGATTAAAATATTCTCCTCTAATTTCAATACACTTGTTACAGTGATTCAACTATTCTATATATTTATTGGTCTGTGTGATACAACGAAGATCAACAACAGTGATGGAAATGCGTGTCGCAGTCATCTTGTTTTATTGCATCCAGTACCCGTATTGTACCTGTTTTGACTGTCGAATTACTATTAAAAAAATTCTTCTAATTTCAATTTCGGGAAAAGATAGGACTCGTACGAGACCAAATAATGGCTGAATATGGTCCATGAATCAACACACAGAATTGATTTAGACCAAAAATTGACGAACAATAAGTGAACTGTGTCGTGCAACAGAGACCTGCCTCTGTATCACGTTATTGGGGTCAAATACGACGGATTCTGGTCATCAAATTCTTCAAAACTTTGGTACACTATATGCCAATAATGTTTTGGCCAATTGGATCGAATTCCCTTTGTTTTCGAGCCACGTAATCAGCATTGTCTTGATTTTCTATGGAACTTCCCGTGTTTTTTTAATTTATGGTGAATTTTTCGACTTCCACTTCGAATTATGACGCTTGGTTTCTCGATCGTACTGAAAGCACCATATTTCGTCACCCACAACAAGTGATTTCAGAAAATTTGGATTATTTCTGGCTACTTCAACGATTTCTTTGGAATGAAACCGCAAGGTAACGTAGACATGCAATATGATGATTGGCCAGTTGAAACGATATCCCTGGGGATATTGTTTTGCTATCAGAGTGTAGTGAGCATTGTTTTGATTTTGATTTTCCGTGTTTCTTTTTGCGTCCCGGTGTTTTTCGATTTTTTTTCTGCACTTTGACGCTGGGGTTTTCAATCGTATGGAAACCACAACATTTCGCCACTCGTAACAATTGATTTCAAGAAATTTTGACCATTTCTGTCGATTGCAACAACTTCCTTAGCTGACACGCACCGATTTTAGCTCGGTCAAAGTGTGCCAAAAAAGTTGGCACAGACCATTTGTTTGAAGTGATTCTCTGCTGATGTTTAAGGGGACATTCACTTATAAAATTGAAAAAAAAACACTTTTTTTTAAAACAAAACTATGCTATTTATTGAAGAACATAACTTTTTTTATCAGTTTTGTTTCTTCATATCGGCCGTAGAGTGCGCATACCAAAACTCACTTTTTAAAGGGTCAGACACTTTTTGAACTTCGTAAAAAAATCAAGTAAAAATTCAAAATGGATTCTTTTCCTTAGATATCTCGCTAGCGGATTCAAAATCTTCTAAAAATGTTAAAAAAATCTACATTTTTTGGTGGGGGTAGGTCCCCCCAAAAAATTGTAGATTTTTCAACCCACATAAAGCCTCTTCCATCACTTTCAATGATGCATTAGAATCATTTGCAATAAAATCACGTAATTTTTCGGGTATCCGAGCTAAAATTTATTTTCCTTCACGATTACCATCTTGTAACCTCTCCCTGTTTTTTTAAAAACGTTTTTGGCATTGAAAAAACATTTGCTTTACTCAAGAAATCACCCTCACACACTTGCCGCATCAACCGGAATGGTACTGATGTATTTTTACTAAGTTTTGCGTGAAATTTAATAATGTCTCTTTGTTCCATGTTAGTATTTTAACGTCAACAAAAAAGTCGCTATGGGAGAACTGTCACAACTTTTCTATTTTTTAACCGATTGAAGCAAAATTGATATTATCAGAACGAGGAATATCAGAGCTTTTAAATCCCATAGTATAGAGGGCGCTGCTAGTTAGTAAGATATGACGTGAGTCTCTTATTTGTCGCAGTTTCTATAGCAGACGTTATCATTTTTAGATGTGAAGATAAAATTTAATATTTTCCTGAGCACGGGACGCAACAATATACTATGTTCATTTTCTTTATTCGAGTTAATGCATTATTTCTGAGGCATATATTTTATACAACACTGGTGAAATTCAGAATAGTGTTGCGAAAACCGATTTTTGAAGTAACGAAAAAGCTCGATGAAGATACCCATATAGATATATGTTACCAACATATCTCTACACACGAGCCGGTTCACAACGCTTTCAACCCTTTTCGCTAGACTCTGCTTCCAATCCTGCAGCATAACTGGAACTCTCTCCATCATTGAATTTGAAACTCTAAGAATTCTCGCATAATGACTAGTGTCGGAGTAAGAAAATGCTATAAAGCTGAAATTATAAAATTTAATTTAATTAAAAAATATAATGAGTGCAAAATATATATATATATTTTTTTTTGAATTTGCCCTTCCAAAATGGCGGCAGTACAAACGTTCAAAGCGCCCTTTTTAGTTTTTTTGAAAAAGTTTGCTACTACTACTTATTGGTTTGAACGAACCAAAAACCTCTTGTCCCACTAATTTGCCTACGCCGCCATTCCCTGCCTCCAGGTTCTGTTGACTATACAGCCGCAGACTGACCACTCGATTAAATGTTAGTGCAAATGTAAAATGAATTACGATACAAGGTCAGCTGAGACCCAATAACTTGCAAAACTTGGTCTCGTGATTTTATCCAACTATGAAATTGAGAGTCGTCCTCAAAAAATAACAGATTTTAAGTCCGAAGATAAAACAGAAAAAATATTATTATATTACATGGTATTTTTTTCTTCTCGATTTATTTTGATTACCATAGGTAAGTTGCTGCTCTATATTTATTATCTAAGGCAGTTGTAACATTGTAAAAGTAATATTTATAAAAGTATTGACTGAGCTAAACAACACCAAAATGCTTCTGTTCATCTTCTTTATTGTTCATCTTTTTTATTCGATTTAATGCATTATTTCTGGGGCATCTATTTTATACAACATTGGTAAAATTCAGAATAGTTTTGCAAAAACCGATTCTTGAAGTAGCGGAAGAGTTCGGTGAAGATACCAATATAGATGTATGTTAGCAACATATCTCTAGAGACGAACCGGTTCACAACCCTCTTAACCCTTCTCGCTATACTCTGCTTCCAATCCTGTAGAACAACTGGAACTCTCTCCATCATGTCCTGAATTTGAAACTCCAAGAACTCTCGCAGTCTCGAAGTAAGGCTAACTTCTTCTTCTTCTGGAATGGCCTCCATTCTTCCAGTTAAATTGCGAATCTAAACTTTTTTTCATAAAATAAAAGAAAACGGACTAAATGGTTGCTTTGTATTGAAACGAGTGTTGTTGAGTATAACACACATGTAATCTTACTATAATAAGCTAAATACGTATTCTTCTACCGCTGGATAAGTTTCACTAAAACGACCTCGTCGCTAAATATGAAAAATGAGAATAAAATTGATATGAATTTCAAGGACTCCTTAATTCGACTACGATACGTAACAACTTAGATCGATTCAGAAATTTAGCTCTGAGTGTCATTTAAACATTTTCGGACTTCAGTTGCTACTGGAGATCATTCTGGGGATGTTTCTACATCATTTAAGCCAACGACAAAATGAAAAAAATTCAAATAGGTGTAACGCCTCAAATGTTAAAGCAAGCACAAGAAAAGGAAGAGGATATGGAAGGGAACTATCGATATACATTGGTATTGAATGCTTACGTATTATAATGATTAAGAGATTCTTATTAAAAAGAGCATTCCACATTCGTGTGGTCCGGCTAAAGAACGATTGTCGACCTGATGAAGGGTTTTTTTTACAGGAACCAAATAGTAAAATTAAAATATCTGTAAATCGACACTTAAGTGTAAAATCCCTTTTTTGGACATAGAATCTGAAATGTATATATATAGAACCTCGTGTCCATTATTAACCCCTTGACGTACAAAGAAAATGGAGTTTGTTTTGTCCGAAGAATACTATTTAATTTGGCTCAACTGAACTGACTTAAGAGATACATTGTTATTGACTTGACTAAGAGATACTTTATTAAAGAAAACATTCCACATTCGTGTGGTCCGGCTAAAGAAGGATTGTCTATCTGATGAAGGGTTTTGTGTTTGAAGAAGGGCAATAGTAATAATTAAAATACACTGTAAATCGACATTTAAGTGTCGTTTTCCGTCCCCTTGTTTTGTGGATAGAATATGCAATAAATATATACAAAATCTCGTGCGAATTATTAACCTTTTGAAGTACATATAAAATGGGATTTGATGCATCCGAAGAATACTATTTAATCAGGATCAACTGAACAGTTATATGCAAGCCTGGAGACAGAAAATTTTATCTCGAAATTTACATTGTTATATAATACTTAATCAGGTTAATGTATAATGTTAATGGACAGTAATTTAGTAAGACTATAAAATAATAAATTAATAATTTTGTAAGGTTTGATGTATTTCAAAACATTTTGGAATATGGAGAGGAACTAGACATTTTTAACACTGCCAAGTTGTTTTGCTTCTTATATTATTTTTTGCGTACACATGGCATTTCTTTGCAGGGTGTTCCTTTTTATTAATCGGAGGTATATCTTCAGGAAAATGTGTCCAATGTTTTGCCTGTAGCCGAGTTGGGCATTCTCTTTGCGACGGTCTACCGCGTGTCGTATAATTAGGAAGAGACAAATTGTGTAGTATATCTTCTGCGATATTCAATCGATTGCTTTGTTGAATTGTGTCAACAATATCTACTCTTGAATGTTTGGTGGTTATTATGCATATATACATCCTTCTTATCAAGCCAGCGTAACGACAGAATTGTAACAAGCTGTGTGAAAATAAGTCTTTTATTTTAGTTAACGAATTTATCATATTAGATGTTTTCACACTCGCGTCTCTGTAGCCACTGCCCATTGATCGTTGATGACACCCTAATCCATCGACAGTGCGCGTGAATAAGTGTCAGTGTCCGATGAATAGACAAAGCTGTACAGTGTTATCTTCAAGGCTCTTAAATTACTCTTACAAGAATACCTCGAGAGGATAATGTTTTTACTTCCCCTTTTTTAACTTATACGATGCCAACTTTTTCAGAGCATCTTGAACATTTTAAATAATACAGAATCGATTCACGATTTTCGGCGTCCGCCGGAGACAGTTCTTAACATCTTGGAAACGCTAAAGTCTACAATGGCACATGACATGGATGAAGTCTCCCAGACGCCACTGGATGCCAAGGGGTTAAGGGCGCGTGGTAGGTCACTTCTTGTCTATAGAGTTATGTATAAATTTGACATCCCAATATAATGTCATATTTGAATAAGTTCCCACTGGCTTCAACTAATGCGGCACCCTATCTGCTATCCTTATCAGCTTCCTTTTCGTCCGCTCGCACTGTGCTCTGACATTTAAGGGTACTTCAAATTCCCCTTTTGTGCGCGCGTTTGTGCAAAAAAATTAAAATTTATATTACCAAGGCATTCGACGTGGTTAACCACACTTTCTTGTTAAGAAAACTGAAAAAAGCAGGTCTTTGTTGGGTTGTATCTTTGGAATAAGACGCAGTGATTGAAGATCGATGAGCGGTAAAAGAATCTTTCACCTGTGTGTTTTACAGGGCTTTCTTTTAGGTTCAGTTCTGTTTTTGGTCTACAATAATTCGCTCTTTTCTTTTGGTTTCAGCGGTTGACGAACTGATTTTGCTAATAACATTGATTTCTCGGAGTTTAGTTTAGGCTGTCCTCCGAACCCTGATCACATATATTAACTGCTTAGCATAATTTAGTAACAAATCGCAGGTGTGATGAGCCAATGCTACCATAAGGAAAGAATTCATCAAGAAAACACCGACTCGGTAAAAAGAAGACGTAGACGAGTCGGTGAGGTCATGAACTCTTACTAGTCAATAAATAGTAAATACAATGTCATGTCTAGTTTTGATATCGCTCCTCTAAACTCAATCGGTTGTGCAGAATCACATAAAGTTTGCGAACAACTCTATCGAAAGTTTGGTTGTCAAGAGAAGATAATGTGAGCGGTAACACAATGGTGGATGCTCAGTGCTCTGCCACTATAATTACTCCTTATTAAGCACCTAAATTTCAGTGGTTTCTTACGTCGCTTTATCAAAGCTTGTTTTACCTAGTTTGCTTTACCATTTAGCTTTCGATAATCTAGCCTGAACGACAGTTTCGTTGGACTTTCACAAACGTCGCACTATATTGTGCTTCTGCATTTCATTGTTCCACTTCCTCTTCTCTTCACGATTGGGACGAGCTGCTGAGCCTTGGAATTCACTTTTTTATGGGTGAGGTTATCAGTCGCACGCCAACTTCCCTCGTTTATGTCAGCTCATTACGACGGCTTGGATTTTATAACACCCCGATTCCAATCAAATGTTATTCAACAGACTGTTATCGCTTTTATTGCATGAAAGGCAGATCGCTGGCTGGTTTTAGAGGTTTTCGAGACCCTGGCCATTGCAGCATTATCAGTGTAGTCAATAATCGGTCGGTTAAATTCTCCAGATGCCATCATACAAGATGCGCGATAAGATCACATTCAATTTTTGCATGAAAAGCAGATTCACTGGTTACTTGTAGGGGTTTCGGAGACCCTGGCCATTGGAGTGTCAAATGCGTTCGGTTAAATGCTCAAGATGAGTGATAGATAGAACTCAGAAATTGTTTCTAATCGGTCGGTTGCTATAATGCAAGGTGTGTGATAGAATTGACTTCGGCACCAGCTGCTTGGATATCAGTTAGCTAACCCCAAGATGACATCAGAGAAGGTGCGTAGCAAGATGAACGCAAAATTGATTCTTTTGATCCAGTAAGACATGTGTAAATTATGTTCCTATAAAAGAAGAGGTAATAATGCAGATTGACCTATAAATAGCAATCGTTAATATGTGTATGATGATGGAGGTGAGCTTCGTCTGATATTGGCCTTCCCTTTTTACAGATTTAAGCAATCGCTATGTGAGGTAAATTGTTTCTGTCAAAAATATGGGATCGTTGGGGATTGTCCGAATGAATCAGGATTTGCGACACCTTTGGGTGTAAATCTCCTTGTATTACATTTTCAGCACTTCTCATAACTACAGCTTGCATGAAATGCCTTCACAACTTGTGTTTATATCGTTAACATGTGTGCTTAACATTCTGCAACATATGTTTGCATTTGAATTTGATTTTGAATTTGAATCTGAACCTGAAATTGTTTGTTCTTCCTTCCTTTTCCGCTTTGTCTTTTTATAGTTTTATTTAGAAAAGAGTCATACGCGCCTGTATATAGAACCGTTTATCTATATATAGTTGAATATAGATATATACGTATATTTTTTAACTCATTACGATTTCCTCTACTAATTATAGAATAAGACGAGAGCGCTCATATAGCCAAGAGTATATCGCCCGCTCGTAGGAATGGATATTTCGCGTATCTCCTCTGGAGAGATCCATCTACAGCGCCAAGTATAAATGAGCACGCGGACAATTTTATACGCACATACATATAACAACTGAAAGTAATGGTTTGGTCAAATAATGTAGTGTCTTCTTCTATAATAGAATAGAAGGAAGACGTGCGGACTGGAAATTGTGTCCACGGAGAGCTGATACTCCAGTCAGTGGAGTACTGCCGTATGTCCCCAGTTTCGGGATTGGATTGAATTGAATTGGATCCACTAAAGTAACGACTCTTTACGTTCTGCTGCCTACTGTTCCCTTGTTAAGTTGGTGATATGATTCGTTCCTTATTTTGTTTTTCTCCATTTTGACTTTGTTTGGTATTTTTTCTTCTGGCTTTTTTTGTACAGTTTTTTGTTCTGTTAACTTATGTTGGTTTAAGTGAATGCACATCCTTACATAAATTAATAAACTTACATACAAGAACTGTACACGAGAGGTAGGTGTGCACTGGTGGTGTACGCAAAACTTCTCTCTGGTGTGTTGTGTTGATTTTTCGATTGCTGCAATTCTTTGTTTTATAGTACCATACCACTGAGCCATAATAAACGTATAGTTTTGTATATCTATAGAGTTTTAGGTGCATATGCAATTCCTGTTGAAGGGACGACTAACGAGTGCCCGTCTACTGCATTGCTTCTGTGGATTTTTTCAGGTCCACATTTTCGCTACTCGATCATTTGTCTTCCTTTTTTTGTTTTTTTTTCTTGTCTTCTTATTCGTCTTTTTCCTTCCACTTGTTTCGCCGTTTTTGTTATTTTTGACTTACTTGACTTGTTTTTATTATTTTTGACTTACTTGTCCTTTACTGTTCCTTAGGCTCAAAAATAACACGCATGCTGCATTGACATCAAATTCAGATTCGTCTCCGTTTAAGAATTATATGTTATTATTTTTAAGTGTTTTATGTTTAAATTCCTAAACATTCCTCGGTGCCGATTTGCGCTCAGCCGTGTCACGGTAGACTTCTCCTTCAGACTACATAGGTTCACGAATCAACAGTTTACGATAAGATGTTCACTTAATTCTAAATGTAGGTAGTGGCTCTTTAGTTCAATATGCTTCGTCCAACCTTCTTCAAATAACTAAATTCCGTCCCGAACAACGATTCTGTAAGGTGTTTAAAATATCTGTTTACTGCTGTTGACCCAAAACGAACATTATTTCATGGTTTGTAACTGACCACAAGGATCGTGTAACTTGAAATATCTAAAATATAGGGTGGGCCATAAATTTTTGCAAATGGCAACACTTGATTTTTTAAAAACCGTTAGAGGGAGAGGCGCGTAGTGGCGGGGACGATGTCATTTAAAAAAAATACATTTCAATTGACGTTTGTTACGTTAAATAAATGATTAACAAAATAACATATGTAGTTTTATTTCTATTCATGTTTCAAATGTGCAAACATTTATGGCCCACCCTTTATAATTTCGTGAAAGTGCTACATCTAAAGTTACGCTCCTTCTTTGATCAAACACGTTGAATTTTATGTTAACATAATATACATCATTGGAAGATAATAATCGATTTTGGTGTGTAGTTCTTCCGATTTTTTTAAAACTGCAATGACTACGAATATGGATCTGAAACGCAAATTTACTTTTCATTATGAAAACCACAAAAATAAAATAAATTTGTTTGCATTTATTTCAGCAAATATTGAAAATTTCGAAAATTGTTTCCAACTTAAGCTGTGTTAAGCGTTATTAATATATTTCATGCTTTACTCCTTCTTTCGCGACTGTACCATCACCCAATGACAATATGAAGTTACTCACGAAGTCTGTTTCCATTTTCATCATCATCATGATCATCGGCACTACAACCGGGATTCGGTCTTGGCCTTATTTAGCAAGTCTCTCCACCGGTATCCGGTCCTTAGACTTGTTAAATTGTCCATAATAATTTGTTTTTCCGTGCAAGGTTTTTAGCCTTGCGGCAACCTTTCTCAGGATGTCGCTGCATGCATTGGTTCACTACTTGGCGGATGCCAAGGAAGCTGTCCAGGGGTGTCACGTGGAGACTGCATGTTAACTTGGATTGAACAGGGACAAGGATCGTCCTGCCCTTCGCCGGATTGAAAGCAGAGACTTTGCCCTGTATGTTCGTTCCCATCCCCTGTGTTTCCATTTTACGCGCTTGTAAAACGCGAGGTGGACATGTGGCGTTTCTAACAGATACACACGCAATCCACATGCAAATAGTGAAGAACACCGAAAGAAAATCGAATAAGAAAAAAGCATCAGTGCCGTAATACCATAGCGATAATATAACAATTCCACATCAGTTGAGTGTCCTTGAGTTTAGAAGTCGAATTCGTTCACGCGGCCAGTAGCCTGATACTTCATTGTTTCACTTCTCTATCGTTTCATCGTGTGTTCAATTCACCGTTTTCACTATCCTTGCTTAACGCTACAACCCGACGTGATCTGTATACACAACACACAATCTCCCATATGTAAACAGAACTTTACTACTACAATCACGACTTCCGCATAGAGCACCGGCACACTCGCCTGCTCCGACGTTCTCTCGCTCGCTCGCTCCTCGCTCCGTCGTTCGCACACGAAGTTGATTGTAACAAAGTTACTGAGGGCGGAGTAGTGGGGCGTTTCTAACAGATACACACGCAATCCACAAGCAAATAGTGAAGAACACCGAAAGAAAATCGAATAAGTAAAAAGCATCAGAGCCGCATACCATAGCTATAACATAACAATTCCACATCAGTTGAGTGTACTTGAGTTTAGCAATCGAATTCGTACACGCGCAGTGGCCTGATGTGTGGAGCATTGGCTACATTTTTAGTGATTCTAAACGTCATAGCGTTAGTTCAAATCACACGTTCTTCATTATCGTAGCAAACGCGATAGTCCCTCAACTATTTTTGACACAGACACCATTGCGATCGATGCAAATTTGCAAGCGCTGTGTAATTTTGTGTGTATCCTTGTCATAGAACTCTCAAGCCTTGTCGAAAGTTTGTTTGAATTTTCTCGGCTTCGGCGAATTCCAGTGCCGCCATGGATGACACTTTTCTTTTGCTTCGGGTGTCGTGCCGTGTACATAGATTTCGTCGTCAGAAGCTATTGAATCCAAAAATTCCTCGCCTTTCCTGCGTGACGCTCAAGGAATTTGCAGACCAATTACGATAGCCACCTCGCACACAAACCTTCCGATAACGCAAATGTTCTGTCAAAATTTTGTCAATCGTGTTCTCACTCACACAGTGTTCTGTTCGAAAAGTTCGCGAACCGTCACACGGCGATCTTCAACCAATGTTTGCTCCATTTTCGCAACTGTTTCGTCCGAGACAGAAGGTCAAGCAGAATACTGTTCGTCATGGACATCCATATGTCCGTCTTTGAACTTTCTAGTCTTGACACTTTTTTGACGTTCATACATTGTAGCTCATAGACTTTGAAAAACTGTCGATGATGCCAGTTGTTGCAGGAACGTGTCACTGCACGTAACTCACACTTGGCGGGAGCTCCACCCTGAACTTCTGTCCAGCCAAGTCTGAGGGTTACAGCAGGCCCTGATTGGCAATGACATAAACTATGGAAACCAAGCTACAAGGGTGGGCTGAAAAGTAATGCACACGTTATTTGGTGGCATCTCGGGGCGCCCACTCGGCGCTATAGGTTCGCCTCTCCCGACAGAAGTCTAATAATACAGAAAAATAAAGAATAAAGAAAACACGAAAAAAGACCTTCAGAAGCGCGCCTGGCGGCAAAGGGAGGTAACATTCCCTCTTCATCTTGATTGTAGTAGAGGCTGCAATGACTCAAATCAAAATAATTTGTCAAACATGATTTTTCAGGAAACGCGATTACAGATTTTATTAACGATTTTTCTGTGCTAACATTAATATATTATACCTTGTGGCTAAACAGCGATTCCAGGGCCATACATCAAGCCCTTTCTCGAGTTAATATTGCTCCTGAAGGGTCCGTTAGTCTGCTTTTTTCGATAGTGCAGCAGCTCCCTTTGACAAACCGCTATCAGTCGCAGTAACGCGTTTCGCATCAACTAACTAGGCAAAACTATTGGCTTCAAGCCCAACTGTAATTCCTAGGGGGTCCATAATTTTTAGCGGTGCTATATCATCATAATCATCATCATCGGCACTACAACCGGAATCCGGTCTTAGCCTGATTTAACAAGCCTCTCCACCGGTATCCGGTGCTTATCCGAGACTTGCAAAATTGTCCATAATAATTTGTCTTTCCGGGCAAGATTAGTCTTGCGCCGAAACAGTGCTATATCATCATCATCGGCACTACAACCGGGAACCGGTCTTGGCCTTATTTAACCAGTCCTGAGGCTTGTTAAATTTTCCATAATGATTTGTTTTTTTTTCCAGGCAAGGTCATTAGTGTTGCGCCGGAGGCTCCCCGACGGGGAATCGAACCCCGGTCTCCCGCGTGACAGGCGGGTATACTAACCACTATACTATCGAGGAGCCCGAAACAGTGCTATATAGCCTTCATTTAATAAACTACTAACACTACATTGGTGGGCTGAAAAGTATCCGACCTAACAAAGATAAAAGACATTTTTTCTTAAAATTTATTTTTATTATTCTACATAGTCTCCTTGTAACTCTACACACATCCCCCAGCGATGCTCCCATCTCTCTAACCTGTCCCAATAGTACTTGGCGTTTTTCTCTGCAAAATAACTGTTCACGAAGGTGATTGCCTCCTCATTTGACGAAAATCTCTGTCCTCCGAGCGCAATTTTTAGATTAAGGAACAAAAAGAAGTCACTTGGGGCTAGATCTGGTGAGTAAGGCGGATGGTCAAACAGTTCAAACCGTAATTCGTGGATTCTCGCCATGGCAATTGCTGAGGTACGAGACTGCGCGTTGTCGTGGTGAAACAGGATTTTCTTTTTCTACAAATGTGGCCATTTTTCTACAATTTGTGCCTTCAGTTGGTCAAGTAATGATGCGTAGTATGCTTCTGTAATGGTTTTTCCTTTTTGAAGATAATCGATTAAGATAACTCCATGATTATCCCAAAAAAAAAGTCTGACCGTTTAAAAAGTGATTTTTGGTATGCGCACTCTATGGTCGACATAAAAAGCTTTGAAATGTGTATTTATAAGGTTTTAGAGGCATATCCCCTAATATTTTTAAATTTTAAATTTCGTGGATTCTCGCCATGGAAATTGCTGAGGTGTGAGACGGCGCGTTGTCGTGGTGAAACAGGATTTTATTTTTCTACAAATGTGGCCGTTTTGCCACAATTTTTGCCTTCAGTTGGTCAAGTAATGATGCGTAGTATGCTTCTGTAATGGTTTTTCCTTTTTGAAGATAATCGATTAAGATAACTCCATGACTATCCCAAAAAAAAGTGTCTGACCGTTTAAAAAGTGATTTTTGGTATGCGCACTCTACCGTCGACATAAAAAGCGTTGAATTGTGTATTTATAAGGTTTTAGAGGCATATCCCCTAATATTTTGTACAAAGAATCAAATCCTATCTGATTTTTTCAAATCGGGTGATTAGAGCCTAAGAAATGTGTCTGAGGAGTTCAAAAGTGTTGTTTCGAAAAAAAACGCGCTTAAAATGATTGTTCGATAATGTATACACACAAATGAATCATTGCGACTTATTACCTTAGTCTGTCAAGCCTGCTGAATACTCTAGGTCTTCAGGTTCTGCCAGACGTTGAATCCTGCTCCGCAAGGTCTTCTTTTTTTCTATTCGAAGACATGTATAAGAGAGGAGACAGCTGTTGTGCGTACCGCTGCACAACGCTCCAAAACAGATTTTCATTCACACGTTGAGTTCCGCTACAAATGTGTATACCTGTTTTTCTATATCGAATTTCTCACAGTGGTCTTAGGATATAATCTGTGAATTTTTAGAACACATTTAGGCAAATTTCAATTAAAGATTTAGGCGATTTTGAAAGCGAATGCCGCTATAGCGTTTAGAATGATAGTGAAGGACGTGTGATTCGAACTGACGCTATGACACTTAGAATCACCAAAAATTGAACCAATGCGTAACACATCAAGCTACTGGCCGTGTTTAGAATTCGATTTTTAAACGCAAGTATATTCCACTGATGTGAATTGTTATTTTATCGCTATGGTATACGGCTCTGATGCATTATCTTATTCGATTTTCGTTCGGTGTTCTTCACTATTTGCTAGCGTAATGTGTGTGTATCTGTTAGAGACGCTACACCCCCCTTAAAGCCTCTTCCATCACTTTCAATGATGTATTGGAATCATTTGCAATAAAATCACGTAATTTTTCGGGTATCCGAGCTAAAGATTATTTTCCTTCACGATTATCATCTTCTAACCTCTCCTTGTTTTTTTAAAAACGTTTTTGGGATTGAAAAAACATCTGCTTTACTCAAGAAATCACCCCCACACACTTGCCGCATCAACCGAAATGGTACTGATGTATTTTTATAAGTTTTGCGTGAAATTTAATAATGTCTCTTTGTTCCATGTTAGTATTTTAACGTCAACAAAAAAGTCGCTATGGGAGAACTGTCACAACTTTTCTATATTTCAACCGATTGAAGCAAAATTGATATTATCAGAACGAGGAATATCACAGCTTTTAAATCCCATAGTATAGAGGGCGCTGCTAGTTAGTAAGATATGACGTGAGTCTCTTATTTGTCGCAGTTTCTATAGCAGACGTTGTCAAAATTTTTAGATGTGAAGATAAAATTTAATATTTTCCTGAGCACGGGACGCAACAATATACTATGTTCATTTTCTTTATTCGAGTTAATGCATTATTTCTGAGGCATATATTTTATACAACACTGGTGAAATTCAGAATAGTGTTGCGAAAACCGATTTTTGAAGTAACGAAAAAGCTCGGTGAAGATACCCATATAGATATATGTTACCAACATATCTCTACACACGAGCCGGTTCACAACGCTTTCAACCCTTTTCGCTAGACTCTGCTTCCAATCCTGCAGCATAACTGGAACTCTCTCCATCATTGAATTTGAAACTCTAAGAATTCTCGCATAATGACTAGTGTCGAAGTAAGAAAATGCTATAAAGCTGAAATTATAAAATTTAATTTAATTAAAAAATATAATGAGTGCAAAATATATATATATATTTTTTTTTGAATTTGCCCTTCCAAAATGGCGGCAGTACAAACGTTCAAAGCGCCCTTTTTTGTTTTTTTGAAAAGGTCTGCTACTACTACTTATTGGTTTGAACGAACCAAAAACCTCTTGTCCCACTAATTTGCCTACGCCGCCATTCCCTGCCTCCAGTTTCTGTTGACTATACAGCCGCAGACTGACCACTCGATTAATGTTAGTGCAAATGTAAAATGAATTACGATACAAAGTCAGCTGAGACCCAATAACTTGCAAAACTTGGTCTCGTGATTTTATCCAAGTATGAAATTGAGAGTTGTCCTCAAAAAATAACAGATTTCAAGTCCGAAGATAAAAGAGAGAAAAAATAATAATAATTATATGGTATTATTTTTCTCCTCAATTTATTTTGATTACCGTAGTTAAGTTGCTGCTCTATATTTATTATCTAAGGCAGTTGTAACATTGTAAAAGTAATATTTATAAAAGTATTGACTGAGCTAAACAACACCAAAATGCTTCTGTTCGTCTTCTTTATTCGATTTAATGCATTATTTCTGGGGCATCTATTTTATACAACATTGGTAAAATTCAGAATAGTTTTGCAAAAACCGATTTTTGAAATAGCGGAAGAGTTCGGTGAAGATACCAATATAGATGTATGTTAGCAACATATCTCTAGAGACGAACCGGTTCACAACCCTCTTAACCCTTCTCGCTATACTCTGCTTCCAATCCTGTAGAACAACTGGAACTCTCTCCATCATGTCCTGAATCTGAAACTCCAAGAACTCTCGCAGTCTCGAAATAAGGCTAACTTCTTCTTCTTCTTCTGGAATGGGCTCCATTCTTCCAGTGAAATTGCGAATCTAAACTTTTTTTCACAAAATAAAAGAAAACGGACTAAATGGTTGCTTTGTATTGAAACGAGTGTTGTTGAGTATAACACACATGTAATCTTACTATATTAAGCTAAATACGTATTCTTCTACCGCTGGATAAGTTTCACTAAAACGACCTCGTCGCTAAATATGAAAAATGAGAATAAAATTGATATGAATTTCAAGGACTCCTTAATTTGACTACGATACGTAACAACTTAGATCGATTCAGAAATTTAGCTCTGAGTGTCATTTAAACATTTTCGGACTTCAGTTGCTACTGGAGATCATTCTGGGGATGTTTCTACATCATTTAAGCCAACGACCAAATGAAAAAAATTCAAATAGGTGTAACGCCTCAAATGTTAAAGCAAGCACAAGAAAAGGAAGAGGATATGGAAGGGAACTATCGATATATATTGGTATTGAATGCTTAGGTATTATAATAATTAAGAGATACTTATTAAAAAGAGCATTCCACATTCGTGTGGTCCGGCTAAAGAACGATTGTCGACCTGCTGAAGGGTTTTTTTTTTAAAGGAACTTGTTTTTCTATATCGAATTTCTCAAAGTGGTTTAAGGATATATTCTGTGGATTTTTAAAACACATTTAGGCAAATTTAAATTAAAAATTTAGGCGATTTTGCAAGCGAACGCCCCCCTTAAAGCCTCTTCCATCACTTTCAATGATGCATTAGAATCATTTGCAATAAAATCACGTAATTTTTCGGGTATCCGAGCTAAAATTTATTTTCCTTCACGATTATCATCCTGTAACCTCTCCCTGTTTTTTTAAAAACGTTTTTGGCACTGGAAATACATTGCTTTACTCAAGAAATCACCCCTACACACTTGCCGCTTCAACCGGAATGGTACTGATGTATTTTTATAAGTTTTGCGTGAAATTTAATAATGTCTCTTTGTTCCATGTCAGTATTTTAACGTCAACAAAAAAGTCGCTATGGGAGAACTGTCACAACTTTTCTATTTTTCAACCGATTGAAGCAAAATTGATATTATCAGAACGAGGAATATCACAGCTTTTAAATCCCATAGTATAGAGGGCGCTGCTAGTTAGTAAGATATGACGTGAGTCTATTATTTGTCGCAGTTTCTATAGCAGACGTTGTCAAAATTTTTAGATGTGAAGATAAAATTTAATATTTTCCTGAGCACGGGACGCAACAATATACTATGTTCATTTTCTTTATTCGAGTTAATGCATTATTTCTGAGGCATATATTTTATACAACACTGGTGAAATTCAGAATAGTGTTGCGAAAACCGATTTTTGAAGTAATGAAAAAGCTCGATGAAGATACCCATATAGATATATGTTACCAACATATCTCTACACACGAGCCGGTTCACAACGCTTTCAACCCTTTTCGCTAGACTCTGCTTCCAATCCTGCAGCATAACTGGAACTCTCTCCATCATTGAATTTGAAACTCTAAGAGTTCTCGCATAATGACTAGTGTCGAAGTAAGAAAATGCTATAAAGCTGAAATTATAAAATTTAATTTAATTAAAAAATATAATGAGTGCAAAATATATATATTTTTTTTTTTTTTAATTTGCCCTTCCAAAATGGCGGCAGTACAAACGTTCAAAGCGCCCTTTTTTGTTTTTTTGAAAAGGTCTGCTACTACTACTTATTGGTTTGAACGAACCAAAAACCTCTTGTCCCACTAATTTGCCTACGCCACCATTCCCTGCCTCCAGTTTCTGTTGACTATACAGCCGCAGACTGACCACTCGATTAAATGTTAGTCATCATCATCATCATCGGCACTACAACCGGGAACCGGTCTTGGCCTTATTTAAGCAAGTCCTGAGACATTGTTAAATTTTCCATAATGATTTGTTTTTTCCGGGCAAGGTCATTAGTCTTGCGCCAGAGGCTCCCCGACGGGGAATCGAACCCCGGTCTCCCGCGTGACAGGCGGGTATACTAACCACTATACTATCGAGGAGCCTCTGTTAGTGCAAATGTAAAATGAATTACGATACAAGGTCAGCTGAGACCCAATAACTTGCAAAACTTGGTCTCGTGATTTTATCCAAGTATGAAATTGAGAGTTGTCCTCAAAAAATAACAGATTTTAAGTCCAAAGATAAAACAGAAAAAATATTATTATATTACATGGTATTTTTTTCTTCTCGATTTATTTTGATTACCATAGGTAAGTTGCTGCTCTATATTTATTATCTAAGGCAGTTGTAACATTGTAAAAGTAATATTTATAAAAGTATTGACTGAGCTAAACAACACCAAAATGCATCTGTTCATCTTTTTTATTCGATTTAATGCAGTATTTCTGGGACGCCTATTTTATACAACATTGGTAAAATTCAGAATAGTTTTGCAAAAACCGATTCTTGAAGTAGCGAAAGAGTTCGGTGAAGATACCAATATAGATGTATGTTAGCAGCATATCTCTAGAGACGAACCGGTTCACAACCCTCTTAACCCTTCTCGCTATACTCTGCTTCCAATCCTGTAGAACAACTGGAACTCTCTCCATCATGTCCTGAATTTGAAACTCCAAGAACTCTCGCAGTCTCGAAGTAAGGCTAACTTCTTCTTCTTCTGGAATTGCCTCCATTCTTCCAGTTAAATTGCGAATCTAAATTTTTTACCACAAAATAAAAGAAAACCGACTAAATGGTTACTTTGTATTGAAACGGGTGTTGTTGAGTATAACACACATGTAATTTTACTATAATAAACTAAATATATATTCTTCTACCGCTGAATAAGTTTCACTAAAAAGAACCTCGTCGCTAAATATTAAAAATGAGAATAAAATTGATATGAATTTCAAGGACTCCTTAATTTGTCTACGATACGGAACAACTAAGATCGATTCAGAAATTTAGGTCTGAGTGTCATTTAAACATTTTCGAACTTCAGTCACTACTGGAGATCATTCTGGGGATGTTTCTAGATGATTTAAGCCAACGATATAATGAAAAACTGTGAAATAGGTGTAACCCCTGAAATGTTAAAGTAAGCACAAGAAAAGGAAGAGGATATGGAAGGGAACTATCGATATACATTGGTATTGAATGCTTACGTATTATAATGATTAAGAGATACTTATTAAAAAGAGCATTCCACATTCGTGTGGTCCGGCTAAAGAACGATTGTCGACCTGATGAAGGGTTTTTTTTTTTTTAAAGGAACTTGTTTTTCTATATCGAATTTCTCAAAGTGGTTTAAGGATATATTTTTTTAAGGAACCCAATAGTAATAATTAAAATATCTGTAAATCGACACTTAAGGGTAGAATCCCTTTTTGGAAATAGTTTAGTGAGGGCAAACCTTCATTTATTTAGTTTAATGCAAGCTTAAATTAACTTAAATTAAATTAATATAAAAATCTTACAGACTATCTTAAATCTAGAGTAAGAAGGAGAAAAAAAAACAGGAAGGTGAAGATGAATGAGTGATAGGGGAGGTAGGAGGCTAGGGAAGTGCGAGTGTATGAGGGGGTGGTAAATTCGGCATTTGTGAGAGAGTGACAGTGAAGGGCATGTGTACGTACTGGTAGGGTGGCGGGGTTGGTGAGCTGGGGGGAGAGGCTGAAATAGCGGATTGGGCTGCGAAGGTGTAGGGGAGAACTATTTTGAGGGTAGGAGAGGAGAGGTAGGATTGCAGGGTAGAGGGGATTATTCGTCGTTTGAGAGCAGGAGTGGAGAGGTTGAAATCAAAGGAGGTGGGGAAAGAGTTGGCCTGTCGTAGCATAGGCGAGATGGGGTCGTTAGCGCCGTACGAAGTGTGATGAGCGGACACGTAAAACAGTCGAAGGTTCCGCTCATTACGGGGGTTTGTATGAAATGTTAAAGTGGAGAGTAAGCTTGGGCAATTGATTGAGCCAGAGAGAAGACGATGGACAAAGATGATGTCGGCATGGATTCTGCGCTCCTCAAGTGTGTTGAGATTGATTAGAATAAGACGGCCTATGTATGGTGGTAGAGTGAGCTGGTTTTCCCAGTTCAGTCCACGGAAGGCAAAGCGCAAGAAACGACGTTGAACGCCCTCGATCCTACGAATGTGAGACAATTGATACGGGGACCAGACCTGACTAGCTTATTCGAGTAGTGGCCGGATAAAAGTTGTGTAGAGTGATCGGATGACATAGGGGTTTAGGAATTCCTTCGACCAGCGTTTTACAATGCCAAGGGCGGCGTTGGACTTAAGGATTATGTCATTGATATGTGCGCTAAATCTAAGCTCCTTGTCGCATAGGACGCCCAGGTCGCAAATCGATTCAACCGATATTATCGGTTGGTCCAGCAAGAGATAGGAACGTGGCTGGGTGGGGGAGCGCTTCCGAGAGAAAGCGATTGTGTGACATTTGGCGATTTTCAGTTCTAGGCAATTATTTTGGCACCAAATCGAAAAGCTTATTTTTAACACTGCCCCTCCGTGTAACGGTTTTTAAGAAATCAAGTGTTGCCATTTGCAAAAATGTATGGCCCAACCAATATATACACGAGGGTGGCCTGAAAAGTTTCCGACCTAACAGAGATACAAGACATTTTTTCTTAAAATTTATTTTTATTATTCTACATAGTCTCCTTGTAACTCTACACACTTCCCCCAGCGATGCTCCCATCGCTCCAACCCGATGCTCCCATCGCTCCAACCCGTCCAAATAGTACGTTTAGCAAAATAACTGTTCACGAAGGTGATTGCCTCCTCATTTGACGAAAATCTCTGTCCTCCGAGCGCAATTTTTAGATTAGGGAACAAAAAGAAATCGCTTGGGGCTAGATGTGGTGAGTAAGGCGGATGTTCAACCAGTTCAAACCGTAATTCGTGGATTTTCGCCATGGCAACCGCTGAGGTGTGAGACGGCGCGTTGTTTTGGTGAAACAGGATTTTCTTAATTCGGCGGTCGTCTAGCACCATTTGGTGAACTTTAGCGAAGTTATCGTGAGTTGTTGCAGTTTTTGGACTTCCCGAGCGTTCATCGTCTCCCAAGCTCTGACGGCCACGTTTAAATGCAGCTGCCCAACATTTCACTGGGTTAAATGATGGTACAGCGTCCTCATACACAGAGTCCAACTCATCTTTGATTTGCACAGGCGTATTGCCTTCCAAAAACAAATATTTAATGACAGCTCGATACTCAATTTTGTCCACTTTCACAAAAACACTCACATCGACTCACTCAAACGACTGTCAACTAAAAACTACGCATCCCAAATGGCTGAAATTTTGGTGAGTAACTGTCAAAAGATGCACAACTACACCCACCATTACTCTTATTGACGATCTTCACGTTGAGGTCGGAAACTTTTCAGGCAACCCTCGTATAAGCGACAATTTCTACAGTGTTTGACCCGCAGTGAAGGTGCTTCGGAGCGAGCTTCCAGACGCAAGCGTTCACTGACTCGTTCGTGTTTTGCGTGTTTCCTCCCCTGCAATGCTCCATGAAATCATCCCATGATAAGGACTCGAATATCGGCTTAATTGATTCTTGAACATTGTCTGCAAGAGATGGTTTGTGCTGAAATAACTTCTGCGATGCGCCACGTACACCAGATATCCTTTCCAGCCGGTTCATATTGGTGCTGTGGTTTTTTATCGGTTGAGATATTATGGTAAAAGACAGTTACACGGCATCGTTCATTGTCTCTGCCGAATTTATATTTCTTCGAATCGCCAGACCGTGATATGTTGTTAAGTCAGAAACTACTTTATCGCTCAATTTACCTGTTCCTTTACCACCGAGACCCTTTGTTTTTGTTTTCATAGCCCCGAGACGAGTTCCCATTCGTGTATGGACGTGACCCACACATTCTTTTGTTTTACTACGAGGTCGTCGTGAGGATTTACATCTAATATGACCTTAAACGTTTTCGTATCGCCACAATTTCAAGAAACACGTTTAAAGATGTTTGTTAACGATTCGTCAAATCGTTTTTGAGTAATGGCGGTTGCCAATTTCAAAAACATCATTTTTCAGGAAACGCGATTAAAGATTTTTTTAACACTTCCTTATAGTATATTTTTTTCATGTTTTCGGTAAAATCCCTTGTAGGAATATATTCGACATATGATAATTTCCTCGATAGTATAGTGGTTAGTATACCCGCCTGTCACGCGGGAGACCGGGGTTCGATTCCCCGTCGGGGAGCCGCTGGCGCGATACTAATGACTAATGCCCGAAAAAAAAAAACAAATCATTATGGAAAATTTAACAAGCCTCAGGACTTGCTGAATAAGGCAAGACCGGTTCCCGGATGATGATGATGATAAGTTATCACAAAATGTCAAGAGTCATCTTTAGCCGAACCACACGAATGTGGAATGTTCTGCCTGATCATGTGTTTCCTGGCCGTTGTGATGTCCAGACATTCGAAACCAATATACGTCGACACCTCCTTTTCGTATCCGCTTCCTCTCCATCCGCTCGCTCTGTGCTCTGACATTTAAGGGTAGTTCAAAATCCCCGTTTGTGCGCGCGTTAGTGTAAGCAAAAATCACCAATGTCATATTTTATACGAAGTAAAATTGAGAACGGGAGAACATTTCTATGGCTGCTTCCACTTAACTGTCTTAGAACGCCCAAATAATACCCCTTGTTCACTGTCTGAGTTACTGGCAACAATATACGATGCACAACGCCTCGCAAACCATGAGCATCACCTTTCTTTTAGACTAAAAAGAAGTGGTTCTTCAATATTGGGTTCCCACTGTTATCTCCTCTCAGTCTTTAAAACGCGTTTCCCCACACTACTACTACTACTATTTATTGGCCTGTACGAACCCGGAAGTTCATGACCTCACCGGCTCGACTCCGCCATCGTTCCCTGTCCTGTGCAGTCTCCTTCCACGCTTGACCAGCCCTTTCCACGTACTAGTGTTTTTAATTAGATTGGACAGAAAGATGTCGTAAAGGGCCACATCAGATGAATTCGGTGGCTGTTGCAAAATCTACGTTTTTTTTTCCTCCCAGGAAAGGCGAACCTTTAGCGCTGAGTCAGCGCCCTAAGACGCTATTTTTTTTTCGATCGGGTCCACCGACAAACAGTACCCGTCATAATATCTGTAAAACAGACTGAGATCGGCTACGCGCCTTCGATGTGATAGATCGCTCGTCTCTGTATGCTCTCAAGTAAGTCGAGGGTATGCTTAGGAGCGGAGCTCCAAACATGAGAGCAATATTAGAGCGGGGGTCTAATATGCGATTTATACAGGAGAAAAACTTGGGCCGGAGTAACATGTCTTGTCCCTAAAAAGATAACTCACTTTTCCAGAGGTGGACCTGGCGATGTTCAACACGTGTTTATGCCACGATATATTCCCACGGACCGTGACGCCGAGCAATTTCATGCTTTCCCCAGATTCGAGGGCCTGACCATTCATCATCAGCTGTGGGACCGATGATCCACTTTTCTTTGTGCTTGTTGTATACTGTGTTTTCGTTGCATTGAAGTCGACGAGATTCGCCTTTCCCCACTGCAGGACTGTGGCGTCTCTAACAGATACACACAATACGACAAGCAAATAGTGAAGAACACCGAACGAAAACCGAATAAGAAAATACATCAGAGCCGTATACCACATCGAACGAAAATCGAATAAGAAAATACATCAGGGCCGTATACCATAGCGATAACAAAACAATTCACATCAGTGGAATATACTTGTATTTAAAAATCGAATTCTAAAATCGGCCAGTAGCCTGTCATAGCGTCAGTTCGAATCACACGTTCTTCACTATCATTTCAAACGCTATAGGACCATATCCAGATCCCGATTCCGAGAGTCAATCTGACTACATCTCAGGCGCTGCGATGCTGATGCACTAATCGCTCGAACACTCGAAAAAGAGGAAACAAACGTACTGTCATCCGCGAAACTAAACACTTTGATATCTGTCGATTCCAACAAATCATTTATCTGGAGCAAAAATAAGGTTGGAGCAAAAATAGAACCTTGAGGCACCCACGTATCAATGGGATGCGGATCCTAAGACTCGCCGTCCACAACAACCCGGATCGATCGATTCTCGAGGAAGCTCTTCGTCCAGTCGCAAAGCTGCTGGGAAAGTCCATATGAACGAAGTTTCGTCAGCAATGCTCCGTGCCAGACGTGGTCAAAAGCCTTGAAGATATCCAATGCGACTGCTCTTGCCTCACCATGCCGCTCAATCGCAGATGTCCATTTATCGGTTATAAGGATCAAACGGTCTCCTGTGGACTGCCTGTCACGGAATCCGTATTGACGATCATTCAGAAGTCCGTTGCACTCCAAACACTTAATTAACTCGGCATTGATGACCTTTTTCATCATCTTAGAGAACATAGATAGTAATGCTATCGACCGGTAATAACGTGGGAGACACTTTTTTCCCCTCTTGGAATTGGCTGAACCGGAGCTACTTTCCAGCAGGTAGGAAAGGTCCCTCGTGCATAAGACAAGCGAAAGAATCTGCCAAGAACCGGCGATAGTTCTGGAGTACAATTTTTAAGGACTATTGCTAGTATTCCGCCTGGGCCTACCTACAGTCCAGCCCACCTAAATGCGTTGAATAGTACGCGGGCGGAACCTCACATCCCACATCGAAGACCGTACCGGCGCGATCACAGGTGGCGTCAAAAAACCGGCATCAAGTTTTGCATTCGCGGAAAATAAATTTGCGAACACATTAGCTTTATCTTTTGAATTTGTGACCAACGTGCCCCTGCCCGTCACTAACGGAGGAAAGGAGGAGGAAGTGAAGTTACTACTGACAGCCCTTGTTATTGACCAGAAGGGACGCGAACCAGTTGGGCACTCAACGAGTTTATTGGTAACTCTGTCGGTATAAGCCTTCTTCGCGGTATCAATCGCCTGGTTGCACGCGTTTCTGATTCTAACAAAATTCGTCCTGTTAACATAGGGTGGGATTGAAATTAATTGCTTAGCATAGTTTAGTAACAAGTCGTAGGTGTGATGAGCCGACACTACCATAAGGGAAGAAATCATCAAGAAAACACCGACTCGGCAAAAAGAAGACGTAGACGAGTGGGTGAGGTCATGAACTCTCGGGTTCGTGTTCTTACAGACTAATAAATAGTAGTAATTTAGTAATAAGTACCAAAACTAAATCAATATTCTTCAAGTTATTTTCGTCATAAAAGTTGGATATGTATGTGTTGTTTTTTTTTACAATGTAGAGGTGTTCATCTCCAGAAAAAGTACAGAAGGCCCGTGTGCACTTGCACGTCCGATTCACTCCATTTTCACTTCTTCGACAATGTCTTCGGATTAAACTCAACCCAACTTGGAACACATTCCTGTTTGTTCCCCCAGGGATCGTTTTTTGACACATCTTCCGGGGCTAGGATCAATATGTGTCGCAGGTAGTGTTGTTGCAGTTCTCGTAGTGTGCGAAGTTTCGGTATAACGTTGTCGGACCATGCGCTAATTAATTCCCATCCATTATCATCATCATCGGCACTACAATCGGGATCCGGTCTTGGCCTTATTTAGCAAGTCACGAGACTTGTTAAATTTTCCATATTAATTTATTTTTACGGGCAAGATTATTAGCCTTGCGCCGAAAATTCCCATCCATTGTTTTCGCTTAATATTAGCATTCTTATGTTGGCCGCATCCATTGCGCTTATGAATTGCCCTGCAAATACGGTGCGTTCTCCTGGAATATACTACATTGGGTGAGAATGTGTTCCGAGTTTTCTACACACGCCTTGCAGGACGGATAGGGGAGTCGTCCTTGTACTTGAATTTTTGCACCCGTGTCAGGAATTGGAGCAAGTAATGGTCTAACTCGCCATATATTCGTTCGATACTATTTCGTAGGTCCATTTCTCTGCGAAACTCGGTCGTCGAATAGCCATGAGTTCGGGACTTTGTATGCAGGAATATTTCTCGTGCTTTCATTTGGCGCAGCTTATATATCTTCGCCGCTGCTTTTACTTCTGATTCCATCGCCACACAACCCCGAATTACTGCGATTATCTCGGTGGACACCGTTCTCCAGATCGTCAACTTTCCTCTTTTTAGGACGGATTCCATGGACTTGACCTGACTTGACTATAAGTTGAAAACAGTTGCTCACCTTATACGGGAGAAGAGGTTTGATTTGCTTGCAAGGGCTAGACTATTGTGTCCCTTCTTTTAGGCCCGTCAAGATTTGGCCGACGTGGTTAACCACACTATCTTGTTAAGAAAACTGGAAAAAGGAGGTCTGTTGGATTGTATCTTGAGAAGGCAGAGAGTGAAGATAGACGAACGGTAAAAGAATCTTTCAACTGTGTATTTTACAGGGCTTTCTTTTACGTCCAGTTCTGTTTTTTGTCTACAATAATTCGCTCTTTTTTTTGTTTCAGCGGTTCACCAACTGGTTTTGCTGATAGCATTGGCTCCTCTGATAGTTTAGGCTGTCCTTCGAACCGTGATCACAGATATTAATTGCTTAGGATAATTTAGTAACAAGTCGTAGGTGTGATCAGCCGACACTACCATAAGGGATGAACTCATCAAGAAAACACCGTCTCGGCAAAAAGAAGACGTAGACGAGTCAGTGACGTCATGAACTCTCGGGCTCTTACAGGCATATAAATACTGTAGCGAGGTTAGGGTTCGCTGGATTAATTATTTTAATAAATAAGAGCCGTTAAATCGATTTTGAATTAATGTAAACACTTTATTTGTCTTTTTTTTTTTACACTAACGCGCGCACAAAGGGGGATTTTGAAGTACCCTTAAATATCAGAACATAGTGCGAGCGGATGGAGAGGAAGTGGATCAGGAAAGGAGGTGTCGATGTATATTGGTCTTGAAAGTCTGGACATCACAACGGACAGGAAACACATGATCAGGCAGAACATTCCACATTCGTGGGGTTCGGCTAAAGAATGACTCTCTATGTTTATTTGAGCGCCTGAAGTCCACTTTCAACTTGAACTGATGCGCATTCACAGATTGACGGGTATCGCGGGGAAATGTCTGAAGGGGCGGAACACATTCAGCAAGTTCAGTTGGGCAACGACCGTGGTAATACCTATAGAATAGAGATAGCCATGCTACGTTGCGCCTGTGTTCTAAGGGCGAAATTGATCGACTTACGGCTGGGTCCCCAATAAGTTTCACTGCTCGTTTTTGCATCCTGTCGAACACGTGTAGTGCAGTTTGGGATGCGCCTGACCAAATATGGGAGTTGAACTCAATTTTTGGACGAATATACGCCTTGTAAATAGTGGCCAGGTTGGATGGAGTGAAGTATCTTTTGCATCTCTTAAGGAATCCCATACATTTGGCTGCACTATTCGCAGCTTCAAATATGTGGTCCTTCCGGTTAAGAGTCGGATTAATTCTAGTGCCGAGGATTGATAATTCCTTGGCTTCGTCGATGCAAGTGCCGTTCATAGACAGTATATTTACTTTGGGGTTCACCTTTGACGACAAGAGGCAGCACTGAGTTTTTAGGGCATGGAATTCTACTCGGTTAGATAATCCCCACTAATATATCCTTTTGAGGTCTGAATTCAATGTATCAAGCATAGTTGCTGGTTGGTAGTGATGTTCAAAGAGTTTGGACGGGAGTATTCGTAGGAGTATTAGAAACACAACGTGTTATCATCAGCAAACAAGTGAAATGGGTTGTGAGTAATTGACAAGAGATCATTTATAAAGTCTGTTAATAACAACCGTTACTTTTACCGTACACTTAACGATTTATTGACTTAATGCTTCCTTACTTATCGCTTGCTTCACTGCTTGCTGCTTACTTCTTCCTTCTTACTTATCTTCCCGATCTGCGTGCGACGTATTTATACCGTTTTTCCTCATTCTGATTTGGTGTTTCGTTTCTGTCCGTTCCATTGCCTCGGATTTTCTATTGCTCCTAGTCTCCAGTTTTCCAGTACATTCTAGAATATTCTAGTACTTTGTTTCGGACTTTCTAGAATATTCTAGTACTGATTGTCATATGCGTCACAATACTAAAACTTTTCCGCTCGCGCTGTGCTTTGACATTTTAGGATTCCGTAGCGTTTCCGTCATATCGTGTTCTAATGTGTTGGGGTTTCGGCTTTTATCTTTTGGTGTTGCTAGTAGTATGTTTATAGCGGTTCCAGCACAGTTTTTGACCGGTTCGAGCACAGTTTTTCTATTTATAGACACGATGACGTCATCACATCCGAAAGCTGTATGTCAAGGTTGAGATATGTTTGATGGGTGGCGAAGGCTGTTTGTGGGTGTGATTCATGGTTGGCGAGGGGTTGTTGGACATCTGTTGTCGAAGAAATTTCAGGTTCCAAACAGGGCGGTTTCTTCAAACAGGGCGATTCCAAACGGGCTGTTTCTTCAAACGGGGCGGTTCCAAAGAGGGCGGTTCCAAACAGGGCGGATTCTTCAAACAGGGTCCCACAACCCCTCGCCAACCATGAATCACACCCACAAACAGCCTTCGCCACCCATCAAACATATCTCAACCTTGACATACAGCTTTCGGATGTGATGACGTCATCCTGTCTATAAATAGAAAAACTGTGCTCGAACCGGTCAAAAACTGTGCTGGAACCGCTATAAACATACTACTGTTGCTAACCATCATAGCGTTAGTTCGAACTGCATCTTTGTCAGTATCGTCGCAAAACGCTGTAATTCCTCAAAATCTCCTTTTGTGCGCCCATTCGTGTAAAAAATAATAGAAAAACAAAACACAAGATCTTGACAAGTTGTAGGTTTATGTCTTTGGTGTTTGACGATCCGTTTTAGATTTAGGTGAACCATTGAACAGTCACCAATGTAGACTCTATTTTCTGCCATAAGGTCAGATTCATAATTTCATGTTGAACTATGTGCAATAGAAGTTCATATAGGCGACAGAATTGGTAGCAAAACTTGGCACTGGTTCCTCATTCTAAAGACGTCAAATGCTTTGACATTTACTAGTATCGAAAACCCCCTTTAGAACTCGCATTCCTTATAATGCAAAAAAAAACTAAACAAAGAACTTAACACATTAGCTTGGAGCTAATATATAGACTTAGTCCGAGTCACAGGTATCCCACTAACAGGCGAAGCAAGGGAATTTGAAAAATGTTGGCAACTGTGAAATAACATTTACTGGGGTGTAGCGCATTATACGACTATACTCGATGAGCCAATAAACTAATCAATCAATGAATGAATCAATGTGAAATGTGTGGTCCCTTCATTAGGTAATATTTAGTAGCTGACGTTTGTTATATGGTCGGTCTGTCGGTCGGTCGCCGGTGCTTATTCAAATTCAAAGGCGTTCGCATTATTTCCTCGCCTGAGGTTAAATGTAAAAACAACTTGTTTATGCGTATTTCAGTTCTCTTTAGTGTTTCCATTTCCGCTTCTTGGGCTTCTTTTTTATATTTTGTGCTAGGCTTTATTTTATTTCATTTTATATCGTGCAAATAAATTAGCCCGAGAGGAGCAAGTTCGTGCCTCGGATTCAAATGATTGTATAACACTTTGCATAATTAATGGGCTTAAGTTCCACGGCTAGCCTCCTCCCACATCTTTTCCGTTCTACTCTTGAATTTAATATTTATGGTTTATAAATCTTAATTTCATTCATTTTTTTTTCTATCTCGTTTTGTTTTCTTTTTGATTTTAATCTTAGCAGAATAAGTCTTTGTTTCCATGAAATAAAAAAAAGGAACATAAATAAAAAATAGAGAAAAAAGAAACACTTATAAGAAGTGATTCATTTCAAACAGAACCAGTCCTGGGACATAATTTAGGAAAAGAAGTCCACAGGTGATAGGAATGATAAGCAAAGAAAAAAGATACTCTTTTTTTTATTAAATTCTATGTAGTGATTACGTACTTCGAATATCAGATACACTGTCCGCAATAGAAAGTACAGTTACCTGAAGACTGACGGTCTATCTCGTCGTTCATAATTTCTATTTTCTTTTTCCCTCAATTTTTTGTGGGTTATTCCTGTGATAAGATAACTACTAACTATCGCAGCGATATCAAGGTAACTTTCATATTACGAGATACAAAAAAAAAAGGTCTCGTTTTTTGTTGTTGTTGTTTTCTTTCTTTTTGCTTCTTTAGGGAACTCAGCTGGGGGACGATTGCACAGACGAGTTGTTAGTATTCTAAACACACAAAAAAGGAAAACTAGAAAACATCCATGCACCTTTGAAACGAAAACGAGAGGTCTCAAAAATACACGAATACACACCCAACCGGAGAGCACACAAATTTCTAGGCTTATCCATAGAAATGGTGACCATCCAAATAGCACGGTGATTTACTACCGGCATCAGGAAGAAAATCCACTAAATGTTTTCACTTCACCCATTTCCTCGAACTCTCCGGGTATTCCTTTCCAATTTCGACTCGACATTAAGTATAAAAAAAACACACACACAACACGGTGTTATTTTTTTTTCTTCCTCACTTCAAAATGTTTTCTTTGTTTTGTTAAGGAAATTAATGAAAAGAAAAGTATTATTGTTTATGTTCACTGGCGACAGAAAAAAAAGGTCCGAGCAGACCTTTTCCTTGGAAGTCGAGGGAATATCTTTCTACCTGAACACACACTACCTAGGAGTACGGAAAGAATCAGAATCACATCCAGACTCACATAGGGAAAGAAAAAGGATCTAATCGATCTGTAAACATCTGAATTCGAAAGAAAAGGTGCCACAGAGCAAAGAATTGTTAATGCTATGGGGGGCCGTGACCCTGTCTGTGTGCGGACGATCTCTATAGAATGGTCAACCAGAATAAAATAGGTATAAAAAAAGCCGAGGTAACAACAACAAAAACAACAAAACCATAAACAAAATAAAATAAAACAAATATATCAGGTTGAAGAAGAAAGTAGAACCTAATTTAAGCGCGGACCTTCATTCCACAGATTACAGGTAGAAAAATATCGAACATTAGGGTTGATTTGAAGCTCTAGTTATCGCCTGTTATTGGTAGGGACAGTTTTATCTTGTAAAGGTTCTTGATACGATTCGTACCAGCCTAAAATAGGACCGTGTAATTGTGTTAATTAGTGGGACCCATTTGGGTAGCAATTGATTTGATTATAAGACGAAAAGTCCCAGTTTCATCTTAACAAGATATTTATCCCTGCCCACCTCTTTACTTATTTTATGGATGCCAGACTTTTGTCTTCGATCACCAATTCCCATTTGAGATGTTGGGCAGTGCGACACAAAATCCCAAAAGATCATTTTTCAACACGTTCGCTACCGCGGATATTCAGGTGTTAGAATCTTTTATTTATCTCAGATTACCGCCATAAAAGTGTTGTTTATGACCTTTCTACGTCACTCTGATCTACTTGAACGGCGCTTCATGGTCTTCTCGAGATCGTAACGAGCTTGTTAACTGTATAGTTTAAATTTGTCTCTTGACGTTGGATTTAATTTCATTAGTAAAAGACTAATTGTTACGCCAGAACACGGAGATTTGGTAAAGTCCTCCAGTTCTGTTGAATTCTTCAAAGTTCAAAAGGTGCAAATACTGAGAATTTCAATATCTGAATAGTGTTTACAATCAGATTGATTTAGTTTTATTCCCTTTAAGTGCATTGTCGTAATGATTTCTTATTATTGAGAGGGTTTTCAGGTTGTCATTGGGGCAATGGCTACAAAGATATACGACAGTAGGTCAACAAGTCCTTAGAAAGTCCTTTGATTTTGGAAAACTGTGCGATATTTTCAGCTTCCCTTTTGCTTAGCGGTATTGGTTTGGGTGCCAGTTGATTGTTGTTATGCTCTTTTCCGATGGCGGGATGTAAAATATATTTTACAATTCACTGTTGTTCCCTAAAGCAGTGGCTTGCAAATATATTTAATCAAAATGAACCGCATTTACGCGATAGGCTGAGAACAACGAGCAATGAATATCATTGGAAAGCCAGAGATAAGTATTTCGATACTATTCTTTAGAACGCAGGCACTGCCGTTTTCTTTTCTATAGGTTTCATCACGGCTGTTGCTCAAAGAATGTCGGGCGGGTAGTTTAATAAGTCCTTAGAAACGCCTACGATGTCGCTCGTAGGATCGCTAGGGGTCTGTTTTTAGTAAGCATCATTCCTCACTAGGTATCCGTCATTTTTCGATTTGTTTCAAGTTTCAATTTTGCATCATAATTTGGGTATGGAAAAATATCTGCGAGATATGTGCCGCATTTGCTGAGCTGAGAACTTTTAGAGCGCATGTGTCGCAACCCAGATGAGTTTCTGCACAGATTAGTAACTGGAGATGAAACATGGATACACTACTACACTCCCCAGACGAAAGAACAGTCAAAACAGTGGATTGTTAAAGGCGAACGAGCTTCAAAGAAGTCAAAGACGGTGAAATCAGCTGGAAAGGTATGGCTACTGTGTTTTGGGATGCACGCGGTATTATCTTCATTGACTATTTGGAAAATGGACAGACGATAACTGGACAGTATTATGCGTCATTATTAGGTCAGCTAAATGAGTAAATAGAAGAAAATCGTCCTCATTTTCTAAAGACTTATTGATCTTTTCTCGTATACTGGTTGTTTATTATCCGTTGTGGATCTCAGTTATTGGTCTTTCAAGTAGGGCTGTTGTCATGCAATAAGAGTTCCGCGGCGATCAGTGCAACATTCGTGGTATAATTTCTCCGCTGTGTCTTCCCCTATACAATTCATATATATAGATCAGCAATCCTTGCACTAAACTGATATCGATATTAGTCTTCTTGGTCTTTCAACATCGTACAGCATCATTGGTGGATTTAAATCACGCCGGCTTTTAAAGTTCAAATTATTATACATATATTATTATCCCAAATCGAAAAAAGATTGCCGAAATCTAAAAGAACTTGCTGACTTTCTGCACAAGTGGTACTTTGTAGTTTTCAAGGTTGCTGACTACGAATCTGATGCCAGAATTACAAAGTTCGAAATGGTTAATCCAAAATCGGCCATTATGTGACTAATTTCTGAAACCATTTTTTCGAATTGTACAAAACTAAATTTGTATACGTTTTTGAGGTCGCTGATTACAAGTCTGATGTCAGAATTATACAATTCAAGATGGCGAATCCAAAATGGGGAGACATTGTGTGACTAATTTCTGAAATAATTTTTTCGAATTGTACAAAACTAAATTTGTATGAGTTTTTGTGGTCGCTGATCACGGATCTGATGTCAGAATTACAAAGTTCGAAATGGTTAATCCAAAATCGGCCTTTATGTGGCTGATTTCTGAAATAATTTTTTCGAATTGTATAAAACTAAATTCGTATGCGTTTTTGAGGTCGCTGATTACGAATCTGATGCCGGAATTATAAAATCCAAGATGGTGAACCCAAAATAGGGGGGCATTTTGTGACTAGTTTCTGCCATCATTTTTTCGAATTGTACAAAACTAAATTTGTATGATTAATGTTCCAATGCTTGTGGGTATACTATATTTGTTGTCCAATTGTCTGGCCAGATAGAGCGATTGTGTGTTTTGCCGATTCTAGAACACACAAAATATAACTGTCCATGTGAGAAGCAATCCATGTCCGTACAATTAATCCTTAACCGCACAATTTTAAAGATTGTCTTGGAGCTCTATTTATGGTAATTGTAAATGCCAATCGAATTGGATACAATCAATTTTAACAGAATCCGTACCCATAATATGTGTATAGTGCTGAAAGAGAGACAGAGCGCCCAAATAAAACATCTGTCCGAAAATAAAACAGAAGAATTTAAAAAAAAACGCATGGTAATTTTTATAAAAATCATTTTATATATTCGAAATAATTTCCCTAAACTGAAACACATTCATTAGCTCGTTATTTTTCTTTGTTATTTAATTACAAAAATGACCATCTTTTAAAACTGACCGTTTCGGTTGACAATATAACTTCGACTCTGTTTTTTAATTGACAAAAACACGAATATCTTTGTCAATGGATTAATGTAGACTCTGTTTTGTTATTTAATTAGAGAAATTAACATCTTTTAAAACTTACCGGTTTGGTTGACAGTATAACGCCGATTCTGTTTTTTAATTCACAAAAAAATAAACATCTTTGTCAATGGATTAATGTGGACTCTGTTTTGTTATTAAATTTTTAATTCACAAAAAATAAACATCTTTGTCAACGGATTAATGTGGACTCTGTTTTGTTATTAAATTAGGAAAATGACCATCTTTTAAAATTGACCGTTTCGGTTGAAAGTATGACTTCGACTCTGCTTTTTAATTGACAAAAACACGAACGTCTTTATCCATGGATTACTGTGGACTCTGTTTTGTTATTTAATTAGGAAAATGGTCATGTCATAAAAGTGAGTTTCGTTTGACAGTATAACTTCGACTCTGTTTTTAATTGACAAAAACACGAACGTCTTTATCAATGGATTTATGTGGACTCTGTTTTGTTATTAAATTAGGAAAATGACCATCTTTTAAAACTGACCGTTTCGGTTGACACTATAACTTCGACTCTGGTTTTTAATTGACAAAAACACGAATATCTTTGACAATGGTTTAATGTGGACACTATTTTGTTATTTAATTAGGAAAATGATCTTGTCTTAAAAGTGACAAAAACACGTACGTCTTTGTCAATGGATTAATGTGGACTCTGTTTTGTTAATTAATTAGAAAAATGACAATCTTTTAAAACTGACCGTTTCGGTTGACAGTATAACTTCGACACTGTTTTTTAATTGACAAAAACACGAATATCTTTGCCGATGGTTTAATGTAGACTCTATTTTGTTATTTAATTAGGAAAATGATCCTGTCTTAAAAGTGACAAAAACACGAACGTCTTTGTCAATGGATTAATGTGGACCCTGTTTTGTTATTTAGTTAGGAAAATGACCGTGTCGTAAAACTGACCGTTTCGTTTGACAGTATAACTTCGACTCTGTTTTTAATTGACAAAAACACGAACGTCTTTGTCGATGGTTTAATGTGGACTCTGTTTTGTTATTTAATTAGGAAAATGACCATGTCTTAAAAGTGACCGTTTTGATTGACTGTATAACTTCGGCTCTGGGCTACACCTGTTTTATTTTATATTACAAAAACGCGATCGTTCTTTCCAATGGTTTAATGTGGACTCTGCTTTGTTTATTTAATTAGAAAATTGACCGTTTCGGTTGGCGGTATAACTTTGACTCTGGGTTACACCTGTTTTTTGTTTTCTTCGACCATAAACGAATTACTTATTAGCTAGACAAAGATGGTAAAAATCTAGCTAACGTAAATAAGTTTTTAGCCAACTCGTTGGGCCCCCCACAAAAAATTAAATAAGTCAGACAAATAGACAAAACTTCCTAGAACCCAGCTAACTCAGGGGGGCAACTGTCCGCAAAAGTTTATATTCAGGGATTTATTAAGAATAAAGTGCTGCGTCGAATATTTCGAAATACTTTGGAAATACAGCGCTCAGGAAAATTATAGACTCAAACGTAAATTTTCAGTTTCCTTGGAATGAGTAATAAACTTGTTTGACTAGTTTTGTGACATAATATTGTCAACTGACACCATCTCAGGGAAAACCCTTTAATGGCTTAATTGCTCTTTTACCAGAAATGGCAATTAATTTTCTAAAAAAAATCCAAATTTCGCCAGTGAAAAAGTATAAACTCAGGAGTTTTTTTCGACCTCAGGCTTAGTTGTAACGCATAGCTCGTTCTTAAAAAACAGTGCAGACATTCTGGAGTGATAATAAACAGATTTTTGTTTTACGCAGTAAATTTTTTTTAAAGTTCTAAATATGCCACGTGGAAAACAATTAACGGACATTGAAAAACAAAGAATAGACGATTTACAAAATAGTGGAATGACACAGAGACAAATTGCCAATGAAATAATTTTTTTTATATAAATATAATCAACTTTGACCGACTTAAGTGCTATCTCTTTTCATCACCCATCCCCCTCATCTAGCCAATGGTCTTTAGAAGAATGCCGCTAAAAGAAAAGGGATTCACCCTTGAAAACTTGCTATGCTACTCGTATACACGCACGACTATTAAAAAAAATCTGTTTTTAAAAAGTATCGCAGTAGTGGTGCCATGTAAGGTCGTCGAGAAAGATTGGCTTTTACCATCTTCACAAAAATTCAATTTCAGCAAAGGCGCGGTATTAAATGTTATTAACATACCTAGTGCGATACACTGCGTTACCTGCCCTTCGCCATCACCACGGCTCGATCTTTAGAAGCGATCATTCAAAAACTATTTCTGATCCAACGAAATCGTATGTTATAAGGGCAAGTTCTTATCTAGATATCCAAAAATTACGTGTTTTTCTTGAATCTTTTTTTCAAAGACGGAAGGAGATATTAATGTCAAATTTTGTACACATATTTATTAAGTATTTAGATATACATAAAATTCTTTTTTAGTGAAAAATATTAAAAATTGTCAATTCAATAGATGGCGCAGTGTGACGATTCGAAAAAAGTACCCAATCGGTCTCCATCGTAGCGCTGTTTGGAATCGTCTGTCATCATACAACAAAAAGTTTTTTAAAATTATGTAATATTTGCCAGATTCTGAACCTATTTTCAAGGAAGAAGAATCGAAGATTAACAAAATGGTGGCCATGTAAACTTTAGGTACCGATTTTCGCTTTTTTTTTTAACGTTGAATAGAAAAAAAAAAATGAAAATATCATTTACATTTAGGTTTAGATTCCAATAAATTTAATTTACTTTAAAATAAAAAAAAAATCGGAATCATCGGGTAGTGGTAGTATCGTGGAGACCAATGTGAAGAACATGGTTTCGAGAAAAAAGCGTTTAAAGTTTTAGTAACGTTTTTTTTTTAGTTTGTGATAAAATAAATTACCTTGCGGCTAATGAGCTATTCCAGGACCATACAGTAGGACTACTGCTTTCTCTTGTTCATGCTCTTCCATTTTATTCATTTGTTAGACTTTTTTTGAAAATGCGGGTGCTTTTGCATGATCAGGAATGCTCCCCTCTGCTCCAGCAATACGCTTCTCATCGGATATACTGGCAAAATTGTGCGCATCGAATCCAACTGCGATTCCCAACAAACCCATAATTTTTAATAGTGTTATGTGGCCTTAATTGAACATACTGACCGCTATATACGTTCCCATTTCGATTGTTTTTAAGGCACAATGAAGATATTTTGGCCCCAATTTCCAAACGGATGAGTTAACAGATTTGGCGCAAGGCTAATAACCTTGCCCAGAAAAACAAGTTGTTATGGAAAATTTAACAAGCCTTGTTAAAATAAGGCCAAGACCGGATCCCGGTTGTAGTGCCCATGATGATGATGATGATGATGATGATGATGATGATGATGATGATGATGATGATGATGATGATGATGATGATGATGATGATGATGACGAGTGATGATAACAGATTCGTTAGAATTCTGCGTATTGCCTTCAGTGCAACATTGCATCAATTCATTAGAAGATAATTGTCCAAAAATGGGCTTTATAGCTTCTTGAATTTCCTCGGAAAGAGCAGGCTTACGTTTAAGTGCTTTTAAGGGGGTATCCTGGTGTAGAAGGCAAAAAAAGCGATTTTGTCGATTTGTTTAGAGAAAAACAATTTAATATATATTTTTGCAAATTTGGACATTTATTGTACATAATAGAAGTGTTTAATTTTTTTTTTCATTAAATTCTATGCATAAACAAGCAAGTTAAGTAAAAGACATCAGCGCCAAAAAAAATGTTTTGTGGTGTGCAGTGTGGTCTCGTCGGATGATCCGTAAAAAAGGGTTTTGTTTAGTTTATGTTAATTTAGTCAATTGATGAGTATTTAAGATATTTAAAAAACATTTTTTTATAAAGAAAATCTGAATGAAAAGTCATTTTTTTTGCAAAAAATTTTAACTTATTTTTATTTATAACTTTTTACAAACAAAATGTTAACTTCTAAAAACACATTCATCATTATCATCATCATCGGCACTACAACCGGGAACCGGTCTTGGCCTTATTTGGCAAGTCCTGAGGCTTGTTAAATTTTCCATGATAATTTGTTTTTCCGGGCAAGGTCATTAGTCTTGCTCCAGAAATACATTCAGCAAGTGGCAAATAAACTAACCTTTCATTTAAAAAAATAAATTTGAATTCATCTGTAAAATTATGATTTATCTTGCACACGCGTTTCAAAAACATGCTTTTGAGAAAAACGCATTTAAGGTTTCCGAACACTGTACAATGTGCACTGTACGCAGTGCGTACTTTTCGAGCTCATTTTGATCCGCTAAAATACAAAATCATACGTGGGGCTTTGAGAGCACATTCTACAATTCGTGTACTATCGATTAAGACAAAAAAAAATCGATATTTTTTAAGGCGCTACACCAAAGTGTACCGTAACCCTTAGCAACACGCCACTTGCACCAACTATGTTTGCCCCCTGGGCGGTATTGGTGCTGCGGTTTTTCATTAGTTCAGATGTTATGTTAGAATACAGCCCACAAAAATACAGCCCACATATTCGTGTATGTAGAGGCGTTTTCCCAAAAATTACTGAGTCATAGTATATTTTCGACCCCTGATGACAAATACTTAAATACAAATATTAATTATTCTTACCTTAGTATGGTCATTAAGGTATGGTAAGGCGAGAAATTCGAATCTGTTGACGTAATGTACACGCTAGCGCGCAAATTCGATTTTCACGTAAAAATGCGTGTCACCTTTTTATGCTGTAACTTTTTTATAAATTATTCTACAAATTATCAGCTATCAACAAATTTTAAAAAAATCAGTTATTTCTTAACTTTTTGATGAGACCTGCCCCCTTAAGTTTGAGAGAACAAACTATAGAAAAATGCAAAAGAAAAAGATCAATTTTTCAAAACTGTCACACTAGTTCTTCCCCTTGAGAAGCTAACCGCACGTCACCGAATACATAAACATTTTCCCACGATTAATAACAAAATCTTCACTTAGGCCCGACGAAAACAGTTCTCGTTCTCTCTAGAGGTGAATGCGGAGAATCGCAATCTGTAGTTTTGGGAATGGGAACCAAGAAACAAGCCCATCATGCAGTGTTCAGAGACAAATCAAAAACACATTTCACACACACCTTAAGTGCAACATATAGCAAGAAAGGCCCATAGATATGATCAAGACAACTTTCTGAGACGGGCATGGTTGGTTCATTACTAAAGCATATAATTCCATCTCTATCTTTTGATCCTCAAAGGATATTAATATTCCCTTAACGATGTCCACGGTGTGCTCATTGGTTTTAAACTTGTTAAGGTCTGTACAACAGCCATACTTTGTACTTTTTTGTTTTGTTTTTTTACAATTGTCTTTATATATATATATATTTGTTAAGACACTGCTATACCGCGATAGTATTAACACACATAATTCTGACTAAACAACATCATATGCATCCAACAGCGCATTGTTTGTTTTTCTAGACTCAGTGATGATGTAATATATATTCAAGTTAAAACCTAGAATTTCAGATAAAGCCTAATTTTTGAAAATATTCGTAAATGTAGATTTAGCGTATTGTTCCACGACAAATGTCAAATACGATATCTTTCTGGATCGTGCAACATCTTAAATTTCGAGGAGAGAAAAGTAAAAAACAAAAACAACGATAATAGACTACAGGAATTTATTTAATTTCATTGATTTTACAGAGTTGTAACGAAAATTTGTATCTTGGAAATACCCTCGCGCACATCAAGTTATATAATTCGACAATTTAACTGTTACCGCAAAATGTAAATAATGTAAGACGAACAACCACGACACAAGATTTTTTACATTACCTTCTTTAAAAACACAACCTTCTGTTGAAAGGTGACCGTTTCTGTCTACGGTTTCACTTTGACCTTATTTTTTATTTTATATAGGCACGATCGTTTTTGTCGGACTCTGATTTGCTATTTAATTAGAAAAAAAATGATTGTCTCTTTAAAGTGACCGTTTCGGTTGGCGGTATAACTTCGACTAATTATAAAAACACGAGCGTCTTTATTGATGGTTTAATGTTGATTCTGTTTTGTTATTTAATTAGAAAAATTATTGTCTCTCAAAAGTGACATTTTCGGCTGACGGTTTCACTCCGACTCTGTTATCTTATTTTACGAAAACACGGTCGTCTTTGTCGGTGGTTTAGTGTGGAATCTGATTTGCTATTTAATTAGAAGAGTGACTAAATTTTAAAAGTGATCGTATCACTTGGCAATTTGACTTCGACTCTGTTTTCTTATTTTACAAAAGCACGACCGTCTTGTCGATGGTTTAATGTTGATTCTGTTTTGTTATTTAACTATAATAGAAAAATTGTTGTCTCTAAAAGGTGACATTTTCGGTTGATGGTTTGACTTCGACTCTGTTTTCTTATTTTACATAAACACGACCGTCTTGTCGATGGTTTAATGTTGATTCTGTTTTGTTACTTAACTATAATAGAAAAATTGTTGTCTCTAAAAAGAGACATTTTCGGTTGACGGTAAATTGCTAAATTTTAAAAGTGATCGTATCACTTGGCGGTTTGACTTCGACTCTGTTTTCTTATATAGCAAAAACACGACCGTCATGTCGATGGTTTAATGTTGATTCTGTTTGTTATTTAATTGAGAGAAGTACAATAAAAAAAATCCTGCTTAGGTGATGATGAAAAGTAACTCTTATTGGATTAGTAGTTCGGCAAATGGTCCATCTCCGTACATTTCTTCACAGTGCAAAGTATACAGGTATTGAGAATAGATATCCGAATAATGTTTAGACAATCAGTTTAATTTCTTTTTTAAGCGCATTATCGTAAAGATTTCTTATCATTAGTGAGTTGGTGGTGAATACTGCTGTCGTGTAATAATCGCAGAACTGCAGCTGATAAATTGTACTTAGGCTTGGCCGGAATTTCTTCATACAAATAAATTTTCAGATCAGAGTACAGTGGCTGTCTTCGATACACAACTTTGTTTGTGATAATTCTCGACATTTGCATGTTTTTGGCGGAATTTGTTAGAATTGGCTAGCTTCAAGCAGCGTGGGCGAAATCCGTCCCACCGGAAGAAAGCTACGATTATGCATGTAGTATTGTGGACGTATCTATGGAATAATTTCTGAATTCAGTACAATCAAACTATATTACTCGTAAAGATTGATACTACTACCATAAATCTCTATATTTACAAGCCTAGCAGATGACAGTTCAATCAATTCAATGTAATGCGATGCAACGCAATGCAACGGACTTCTACTCTTTAAAAACATGTACTAATCTATCCTTGGAAAGCACCTTCAAAATGGCATCTAAAGCCTTTACATTCGCACTGCTAAAGCGGCGACCTTTAATCTCTGTTTTGTCCTGGGGATTAAAAAAAAGTTGGCGTCAACTCTCGTAACGAGATCTGGCCGCTCATCAATCAGAGAGTACGCACATCAGTTTGCGCTGAAAGTCAATTGTGCCGGTCGCACTGTGCTTTGACATTTAAGGGTATCTCAAAGTCTCCTGTTTTGTGCGCCTTAGTGTAAAAAATAAGAATTCATTCATACATATAAACGTGCAGAATCATTCCTTAACCAAATCACACCAATATGGAATTCTGTGCCTGGTCATGAGTTTCCTCGTCGTTATACTATCTAGGGATTCCTCGTCGTTGTATTATCTAGGTGTGCAAGTAGAAACTCGTTTTCTTTCTTGTCAAATTCAACTTTGGATTTACAAGTATGTGCCACGGGTTGAGACACCTTGGGTATGACCCTTTTGCTGGGCCAAGGGTCTGATGAATTTCTGTACCTGTGGAAAGATTAATTAAAGTGGTCATATAATAGACTGACATTTAGATGTGTTGAGCTACAAAAAACTCATTTGACACCATATCGAAAAGTTATTCCTTCTTTCGCACAAAAGGCGGTTTTCATCATCATCATCATCGACACTACAACCGGGATCCGGTCTTGGCCTTATTTCGCAAGTCTTGAGGCTTGTTAAATTTTCCATAGTGATTTGTTTTTTTCCGGGCAAGGTCATTAGTCTTGCGCCGTAGGCTCCCCGACGGGGAATCGAACCCCGGTCTCCCGTGTGACAGGCGGGTATACCAACCACTATACTATCGAGGAGCCCTTCACCCAGATCGAACAGGCGGCACAAAAACTGGGACTGCACATTAATGAAGGGAAAACTAAGTACATGGTGGCAACTTCTGCGAAGAGAACACCTAACGTTGGTCAAACTATCAGAGTGGTGTCCACCGGTATCCGGTCCACATCCGAGACTTGTTAAATTGTCCATAATAATTTTTAAGTTTTTCCGGGCAATGTTATTAGCCTTGCACCAACCTTTCTCAGGGTGGCGCTGCATGCATTGGTTCACTACTTGGCGGGTGCCAAAGTAGCGTGGTCACGTGGAGACTGCATGTCAACTTGGATTGAACAGGGACAAGGCTCGTCCTGGCCTTCGCCGGGTTGAAAGCAGAGACTTTGCCCTGTATGTTCGCTCCCACCCAAAAGGGGGGTTTTAGGCACGCATAAATGAAGAAACACTGGGCGAGCATAAAAAGAGGAGGACGATAGTGGATGGAGGTATCGATAAAATAGGTGTGCAAGTGGAAATTCGGTCTTTTTGTCAAATTCACCTTTATTGGAAGAGGTACTTCTACAAAGATTGATTGATATTGCTTGTTGAGAAACTCCTAACTGTTCTGTAACCTCTTCTTGAGTTTGACATGGATTTCCATTCGGTAACACTAGAAGTTCTTAGCCGTCAAATTTTTTTACTACAACGGGACGTGTGGCGTAAGACTTAAATTTCCTTCACGGAAACCTTCAAACCACTTTTTACTGATGAATGACTCACAGAATGTTCACCTAAAGCCGAATTAATTAGATCCATATCTTGAGCTTGAGCATATTTTTTTTCATTTAAAAACAGAATAGAATGCAATGGCGTAAATGTTACTTATCGACATCCATCTCTTATACAACTCATGCACACAGAATGACAGCTTGTAAATGAGTAAAACTTAGTTACAGCAGTTAGACAGCAATGATTAAGTTACATATATCCCGAGCGGCGAGCAAATTGGATGCATTCAAGTATGTTTTAATGCAACCAACTTCAGGGCCGAGTTTCTACTTGCACACGTATTAGATGAAATGGGCGTTAGAGAAAACTTCCCCAACGACATTTGATAACATGATTGGTTTGATATACTTATAAAGAGACCTTCCTTATTTTTTCTTTCCGGTCGCACTGGACTTTGACATTTAAAGGAACCTCAAAATCTCCTTATGTGTGCACCTTTGTGTAAAAAACGCCTTCTACGTGTCCGTAGGGAAGCGCTGTTGTTTCTTTTGCCGAGGCATAAGAAATTTAAGCAGTAGTAGGGCTGTCGGTAAGGTGGTTGACGTGTCCCCGATTGTGTGCGGGTTCAACACATAGACGTACTCTTAAATGCAAATCGGTCGGACAATAAATCCTAAAATTATGAATAGTAGTGTACTCCGAAATTAATACTATGCCGTGTTGAGGCCACATAAGCTGTGGTAGCTTAGATTGTCTTTAACATTAAAGGATAACAGATAAGGCAGCTCGTTTAGGAATGAGGAATTATTTTGATATTCTAGGGATTGTAATAACCGTTATGCTACGAGTGTTGTATGATAAGTACCCGACCTTAGCGAGAGATGGCAACGCTAGTATTTAAAAAGGGACATTTTTCGGAGATAAAACATAACAATACTGTCAGATTATTAAGTTGCTGTCTGGTTTAATTCGTGAATGATACCCATTCCAATAGAACACCTCCTGTGATTTTACAACAACCTAAAATGGGCGACATTTGTCAAAAAATGCTTGCATTATAGCGACCGGATGAGACTTAGCAGGGTCTTCGAAGGCAGATAAAAGCATTCATCCGTTGTTGAGTGTTTATTGGCCTATAAGTTTTAGGTGGGTTCAAAAACACTTACCAACTAATCCCTTAATATATATAAACATCTCAATGTTGGCCATATCTAATTGGCTAGAATGATGGGAAGTTATAATAAAAGTAACTTCCCATTTAAACCACAATACTTTTCTTCTGCCACTCTTGAGGTTGTAGCACTGCTCGTATGCAAAAGAGAAATTTGACTCTATGAACTCGGCTCTAAAACGAAGGCCAGTAATAAACCTCAGAGATTGTTTCTCTCTCTCTCTCTCTTCCTTTCTCTGGCAACATAATCTCCACAATATTCGTTTATAATATTTTTTTGATTCAATTTTTTTGTTTTTGAAAATATCTATCTCGGAATTTTATCGCGAACAAATACGAGATCACTTGAGCGAATGGCTCGATAACACAATTCCATGTCCCATGTGGGGTGGAGTCCCATCCTACAAAACAACAGCCGGAAATTGAAATATCATCGTCGAAGGCAATTGATCTTTAAGTAGAGAGACGTCTTATCGTAAGTTCTTTTTGTTGGGTTTTGTTTTTATTTTCCCAGTTTTTATTTATTTTTTGCCTTTCTTTCTTTCATTTGTGTTTTAGTCATCAAGTAATTATTATCGGTGTTTATTAAAATCGAATGAAAGGTAAATTGAATTCGTTTGAACTTTTGTTTCGTTACTGTAGGTCAGTTGCCATTCAAATATGAGAAAGATGTTTTGTCTGCTCATTCCCTCGGAACGGGGTCGTAAAAAACTATTGACTGCGGTGTAAGGTCGTAAAATATTAATGAAGCAACATTGCATCCAGAAGACAGATACTTCGCCGAACTAAGTCTGCTGGAAGAATTGATACATTCTACCACAAACGACTATCACCAGGGTGTGACGAATAGTTTAAGGCAATATACAAAATGCTTTACCTCTAAGAAATGTCGCCGTGTCGTCGTGACAGCACCGGCATAATATGCAGATAGATTCCAAACTCGATTGAGATGTGGATATGTGTATTGGCTGTTCTGTTCTGTCGTTCTCAGTCAATTTGTGTTTCGGCATAATTGCAAATGAGGGACCATAAGTTCATGCGTAAATTTTATAGTTTCTGTCTAAGTCCTTTTTGTTTTTTTTTCTGCACAGGAAGGCGAAGTGCTCAGACTGATAAGTATTCGACCACAATCGACAAATATTTACCGCCCTGATATTTCTGCCCATTTATTCTGAATCATGTATATTCTACGGATTGAATTTGAGTAGTGTGTATAGTAATGATCTCCGGCATACGGTTGAAGGTATTGGCACCATCTTAATAGTTAAAAAAAAACGAGTTCAGTCTAGACTGTCAAGCTTGTTGTTAACAATGAAGCAGACACATTGGTGCCTTCTTTTCGGATCCTTACCATGATGCCTGGGTCAGGCGCAATGGTCTTGAAGATAGCTAGGGTTGTCCGCTTTGTCAGAAGAATAATGGGATAAAACTTCTTTAGTAACTACGTGACCGTATCTGTATAACCGCAGGCCCGATTTTTACATATGAAAACAGTCTTGACAAAAGTGGTGTGTTGTCCCAATATAAAAGGTGTTTTTGCAATAAAACTCTTCCTATGCTGACGCGTATGCATTATTAGTCTAAGCCTATTAACAACTTCAATGCTGTAGGCCATTAAACACATTTTGAGCCCATCGACTCAGATAACGCGACGAAATAAAATTACCAGTCTAGGTTGTCTCGGATCTGTTGCCAACAATGAGACCGTCTCACTGGTGAGTATTTTTGCTTCTTTCCTTGACGTCCGGGAGGACTGAAACCATGATACAGATGGTTAGTATTGTTTTGCTTTTAGTCGTTAGAAGAATAAAGTGATAAAACTTCTTTAAGAACTATGGGGCAATTTCTGTTCAACCGTAGAGCCGAGTTTTACATATGAAAGTAGTCTCGACAATAGCGATGTTTTGTCCAATGTAGAAGTATTCCTTTCAGTAGTCTAGTTGTGGGGCGTAAAGTATTTTATGGAGTCCATTTTGTTCACGCGGAGTCAGAAAATGCAACGAAATAAAACTTCCAGCAGGCCGTCTTGGTAGCAATGACTCCAACTTATTGTTGCATTTTTTTGACTCTTTCCTCGATGTCCACAACAACTGATGGCTAGTCTTGCCTTGTATCTTCTGAGTTAGACAAAGTTCGTACAATATCTGACTAGACAAACGCAGGCTCCAGTTCTACACATGAAAGCAGTCAACAATAGAGATGTTTTGTGTCAATATATAAATAATTCTACCATTCCTCATTCGTATTTGCAATGATGGTTTATGCCTTACTGGAATACCTCATACACAATGCATCCGATGGTAAGGGTCGTAAAGTGCAACATTTTAATACTGTTTATCTGCTGGCTTCTCCTGCAAAGTCCAAACATTAACGCAAAAGAATATCTAATCTTGGTTGCCGCCTCTAATTCTTTTGTAACAATGAGGCCCACTGGTTGGTGAAGTTTTTCGCCCCGTTTCCTGGGAACGATCAAAACGTCTATATTGACGGATACTGCTGTCTTATATTTCCTTACTTAGAATACTTAAAATAGAGTGATGCAAAGTTTTTAGGAACTATATAACTACTACGTCTAATTGCAGGGTCGAATTTTACGTATGAAACTCGTCTCGATGAAACTGTTGTATACAAAAGTAGTCTTACTTACTATTAGGCTATAAAGCTCGAAGCAGGGGGTCGTAAACTGGGATTTCAGTTTGTCCTTTGGTGTCAAATAATAGAGCGTAAGAAGAGTATAGAGGCTAAGAAAATGTTCATTGGACTTGAATGGCGGGAAATTATATTGTCGAAGATATATGTCCAGACAGAGCGTGGTTCGGCTAAAGAACGATTATTTATTCCTACGTCTGAAGTTAATTTTCTCGTAAACTGATTCATCTTCTCTGACTAAAATGCTGCATAATTTGAGCAATGGGTGCTATGAGATCTATAGAAAAGAGGAAGAAAGGATTATTTGCACAGACAAAGCGTGATTCGGCTAAAGAACGATTATTTGTCCGTACGCTGATGCATTGTCTGTGATTGGCAGATGTCGTGGAGGAAAATCTGGGGAGATGAAATACATTCTTTGAACAACAGCCGTGATAAAACCTATAGAAAGGTGAAAGGTAGAGCCTGTCTAAAGGATAGTATCGAAATGCCTACGTCTGGTTCTCCAATGATATTCATTCGTTGTTCTCGGCCTAGCGCGCAAATGCGGTTGATTTTGATTACATATGTTTGCAAGCCACTGCTTTAGGGAACAACAGTGAATTATAAAATATAATTTACATCCCCCCATTAGAAAACAGCATAACAACAATCAACTGCCACCCAAACCAATACCGCTAAGCAAAAGGGAAGCTGAAAATCACGCACAGTTTTCCAAAATCAAAGGACTTTCTAAGGACTTATTGACCTACCCTCGTGCATTCTTTGAGCAACAGCAGCAGTGAAACTTATAGAAAAGAGAAAGGCAGTGCCTGTGTTCTAAAGGATAGTATCGAAATACCTACGACTGGCTCTCCAATGATATCCACTGCTCGTTGTTCTCGGCCTAGCGCGCAAATGCGGTTGATTTTGATTACATATGTTTGCAAGCCACTGCTTTAGGGAACAACAGTGAATTATAAAAAATATTTTACATCCCCCCATTAAAAAACAGCATAACAACAATCAACTGCCAGCCAAACCAATACCGCTAAGCAAAAGGGAAGCTGAAAATCCAGACACAAATTATCACAAGTGTTATGCCTTCGAAACAAAAAATGTCGATGTTTTTACTGTTTTATTGTCATTGCGACCCCAAGTCTGGTGCACCGACTATGGCATGTGGTTTTATCGCTTCCGGTGATTCCGGAGCGATTGATGTTCACCTTTTAGTCGTGTTTTACAAGTTATCCTTACGATAGGTATTTATACTGAGAAAAACAGGAAGGGATTCAGGAGAGCTAGAAATGACTGCAATGTGCATATTCAACGCGCAAAGTTCTTGCATGACCAGAGAGTGAGACAAAAAACACTACACTCTCCCACAGGTAGTAGAAACTTCTGGGCATTCGTGAAAAACATTCAAAACTCGGTCTTGTCATCCATTTCATCGCTTATAGTCGATGACAGACCAATCACCAGTGCAATAGAGAAGGTGAATCTATTTGCTGCACATTTTGCAGCTGACTCAACGCTGTCTGATACCACAACAGTTCCACCCCAACTTGAGCATAAGCAGCACACCATGAGCCAGATTCACTTCCAAACACGTACTGCTGCCCCCGCACTCAAACAGCTAAACGCAAACAAATCCGCTGGTCCGGACGGCATTCCCCCAATCCTCTTGAAGAGATGTTCCTCTTCACTCGCCAAACCACTGAGGATGCTCTTCCATTTGTCTTATTCTACTGGTCGTTTCCCAAATACCATAGATGGAAGTCAGCGAACATTCAGGCAATTCCCAAAAAGGGCCACAAGTCGTCCCTCTCTTCTTATCGACCCATAGCACTAACTTGTATTCTCACGAAGGATGCAATCAGTCATTAACCACCAACTTTCGAAATATCTGTAATGAAATGACCTCCTCAATGGCTGCCAATATGGCTTTCGTAGCGACAGGTCCATAGGAGATTTAATGGCGTACCTTACCGAAAAGTGGAGCCATTCCATCCACTACCTCGGCGAAAGCAAGGTAGTCGCATTAGATTTTTCAAAAGCCTTCGACAGAGTTTGGTATCCAGCTCTTTTGTCAAAATTACATTCCTATGGAGTGAACAATTCACTGTGCGATGGATAAGAGACTATCCTTCTGGCCGTTCAATCCAAGTGGATCTTGATGGTGTCAAGTCTGTTTCCGTCCATATTAATGCAGGTATTCCCCAAGGTTCTGTACTCTCACCCACTCTCTTTCTGATCTTTATAAATGATCTTCTGTCAATTACCCACAACCCAATTCACTCGTTTGCTAATGATAGCACGTCGACTGTCTCATACTCGTATGAACAATCCCGACCAAACTCTTCGAAAGTTATTAACCAACCAGCAGTTTATGCTTGATACATTGAATTCCGATCTCGACAAGATATATCAATGGGGATTATCTAACCGAGTAGAATTCAATGTCTTGAAAACTCAGTGCTCCCTTTTGTCGTCAAGTATGAACCCTAAAGTAAATATACTGTCGATGAGCGACACTTGCTTCGACGACGCCAAAGAACTATCAATCCTCGGCCATCGAATTAATTCGACTCTTAATTGGAGCGACAACATATTTTAAGTTGCGAAAAATGCGGCCAAATGTACGGGGTTTCTTAAGAGATGAAAAAAACACTTCGCTCTATCCAACCTGGCCACTATATACAAGGCGTATATTCGTCCCAAAATAGAGTTCAACTCCCATATTTGGTTAGGCGTATTTCAAACTGCGCTATAGATGTTCGATAGGATGCAAAAACGAGCAGTGATATTTATTGGGAACCCAGCCGTAAGTCATTCAATTCCGTCGTTAGAACATAGGTGCAACGTATCATGCCTATCTCCTTTCTATAGGTATTAACATGGGAGTTGCTCAACTGAACTTGCTGAATGTATTCCGCCTCTTCAAACATTTTCTCGCGGTACCCGTCAATCTGTGAATGCACAGCAGTTCAAGTTCAAAGTGGACTTCAGGCGCACAAATAAACATAGAGAGTCATTCTTTAGCCGAATCACGCGAATATGGATTGCTTTGCCTGATCATGTGTTTCCTCGCCGTTGTAATATCCAAACATTCAAGCCCAATGTACATATATATCAATTCCCCACCGTCAGATCGCACTGTGCTCTGACATTTAAGGGTACTCCAAAATCCGCTTTTATGCACGCGTAACTGTAGAAAAAAAACGAACCACACGAATGTGGAATGCTTTGCCTAATTATGTATTTCCTCATCGTTGTAATGTCCAGGCATTCAAGACAATTATACATCAATACCTCCTTTCCTTATCCACTTTCTTACCGTCCGCTTGCACTGTAGTCTGACATTAAAGGGTACTTCAAAATCCACTTTTGTGCGCGCGTTAGTGTAGAAAATATAAAACCTTAGGGAACTGCAATGAGTCAACATTGTGATGGCCGATTTACAGAAAGAGGCCGATAGAATTCCCCATATCAATATCATACTCTTTAAATCATCCACGCTGATCCTTTAACCGGTCTTATTAAAGGAGATTTGTTCTTACTCTCGGATTTATAGGGAAAGTTTCAGATTTGTCGTATCTAATCCTATTGTGGCGACCTCCGGTATCCTTCAAGGCAGCCACTTAGGTCCCCTCCTTTTTATACCAACTATACTATTTTTGCATTTTATATACATCCTTTATTTATTATTATATTTCCTTTAATTTTTTAACTTACTTGCTAGACAAAGAGATATTTAAACTCTAGCTTATCTGTATTACATCTTAACTTACTGGTCCCTTGCAGACATTCTAAGCTAAACATAATGATACCGGTCTGAAGTGAGCGCGAAGATACAAATGTATCGATAGGGAACGTTTGTTGTGAACGAGCCCATATATTTTTTTTTTATTTGGTTGCTATGACATCTATCAAACATATTTAATATGCATTAAGTCATTGTGCAAACAACATAATTTTTTTTAATCCTGTTAAAAATGTCGATATTTGTACCAGAAAATGATGATTCGCGGAAATCATTAATTTTTTGTTTTCATTTGAAGAAAAGTGCTGCAGACTCGCATCGAATGCTTGTCGAGGTTTATGGTGATCATGCTCTATCGGAAGCAACATGCAAAAGATGGTTTAAGCGGTTCAGAGAAATTGATTTTGATGTGCGAAATGAAGAACGTAGAAGACCACCAAAAAAGTTTGAAGACGCCGAATTGCAAGCAATATTGAATCAAGATGACACTCTAAGTCAAAAACAAATGGCAAAATGTTAAATGTTGCATAACAAACAATTTCTGATCGTTTAAAAGCTATGGGAAAGATCCAAAAGTGTGGAAACTGGGTGCCACATGAATTGAATGACAGGCAGATGGAAAAGCGAACGTTGGTTCTACGACACGAAAGGAAGTCAGTATTGCATCGAATTGTGACTGGTGGTGAAAAATGGATTTATTTTAAAAATCCTAAACCCAAAAAATCATGGGTACATCCAGGAGAAGCGTCAACATCGACTGCAAAGCCCCGATCGGTACGGAAAAAAGACAATGCTCTCTGTTTGGTTGGACCAGAAGGGGGTGATGTATCATGAACTTCTAAAACCTGTCCAACGCTACCAACAACAAATGGTCAATTTGAACCATGTATTGATCGAAAAACGACCAGAATGGGCCACAAGACACGGAAAGATAATTCTGTTGCATGATAATGCTCCGAGTCATACAGCAAAACCCGTCAAAGAAACAATAAAAGCTCTCGGCTGCGAAGTGTTACCCCACCCGCCGTATTCACCAGACTTGGCTCCTTCCGACTACCATTTGTTTACATCGATGGGACACGCATTGGCTGAGCAGCATTTCAATTCCTACGAAGAAGTCGAAAATTGGGTCTCCGAATGGTTTGCCTCAAAAGACGACCGGTTTTATTGGTGTGGTAACCACAAATTGCCAGATAGGTGGTCGAAATGTGTAGAAAGCAATGGGCAATACTTCGAATAAAATGTTTTTTACTTTCCCAAAAAAACCTCTTTTACCTTATAAAAGAAAAACTCTCACTTCATACCGGTACACCTGATACACCAACTATAAATGACATTGATGTGATCAGCAAGCATTCTTGTATTTCTTTTTATGCCGACGATACCAACATTTATAATTGGCCACTTGATTCTTCTCTTCTTCAAATAGGACAGTTTTACGGTTTGGTGTGTTAAGAATTGCTTGGCACATAAAGACTGCCGAATGCCAATCAATTACGTTTTCACGAAAGCTCATCCATTGCTCATCCCTGCCTATGTCCTACACAATCAACAGTTCAATCGATTTGCAATCTGGGCGTGTTATATGACATGGAGCTGAATTGCCTCTAACAAATTGACAAGATAATTCTTAAAGCCAATCCAACTCTTGGTTTTTGGGAAATGTATGGTTTAAGGAGGGTATAACACTGCTGAGTACCGCCTATAAGATACTCTCCTCTATCCTACAAGACCAGATAGCCCCATACGCTAAAGCCATCATTGGTCAATATCAGTGTGGCTTCATCCCAGGCAAATCAGCAATTGATCAGATATTCACCCTTAGGCATGCGATGGAAAAATGTCAGGAATTTAGGATTCCATTATATCACCTATTTATAGACCTTAAGGCCGCCTACGACAGCATAACCAGGGTAGAACTATATAATGCCATGAGAGAATTCGGCATTCCAAACAAATTTATACGACTTTGTAGATTGACCATGACCAACGTAACTAGCCAAGTAAAAATAGCGGGATTGCTGTCCAAACCAATAAACATCTTTAATGGATTCTGACAAGGGGATGGGCTGGCCTGCCTCTTCTTCAACCTGGCGTTTGAGAAAGCAATCCGTGACTCTGGCGTTATAACAAGAGGGACTATTGTCACAAAGTCTAGCCAGATACTTGCCTACGCAGATGATATCGACATCATCTGTAGAACCGAATCGGCGGTACAGGAATCCTTCACCCAGATCGAGCAGGCGGCACAAAAACTGGGACTGCACATTAATGAGGGAAAAACTAAGTACATGGTGGCAACTTCTGCGAAGAGAAGACCTAACGTTGGTCAAACGATCAGGGTGGTGGAGCACGAATTTGAAGTAGTGCAATCCTTTAACTACCTTGGGTCAATAGTATCAGCCGATAACAATATGGAAGAAGAAATACGCGAACGGCTGATTAAATCCAACAAAGCCTACTATGGTTTATCAAGGCTCTTTAAATCCCGGAATTTATCCAGAACATCCAAGCTACTACTGTACAGGACCATGGTCTTGCCAGTATTCATGTATGGATCCGAGACCTGGGTGCTTAATAAAACGCATTCTGAACTGTTGGCCGCGTTCGAGAGAAAGGTCTTAAGGAGAATTGTTGGCCCCGTATGTGAGGGAGGACGATTCCGGAGATGCTACAACCATGAGTTGTACGCAATCTACCTTGAAGCTAATATTGTAAGAAAAATCAAGCTCGGTAGACTCCGGTGGGCGGGACACCTAGCTTGAATGAGCGAAGAGGAGCCTGCCCGGAAAGTCCTTTGTGGTAGGATGTATGGAAGGAGACAGCGCGGCAGACCTTATCTGCGATGGAGGGATGGCGTAGACCAGGACGCCCAGAGCCTGGGAGTGCCAAACTGGATGACTTCGGCTCGAAATCGTGACCGGTGGAGAGATTTGTTAAATAAGGCCAAGACCGGATCCCGGTTGCGGTGCCGATTATGATGATGATGGTTTAAGGAATTCCCTAATTCCTCCTTTGTGACTCGATCCCTCTACATTTCTTTTATCCGCTCTCTGCCAGTCGGATCTGGTCACTTTGTCATAAGATTCACATTAACAGAATCGATAGCATTCAGCGACTTTTTTTTTCTAGAGGATTTACAAATTGCGTCATTTTGTCGCGAATAAATCTTCCGTTTTTTGACTAATAATAGTTGTTGCCATGGAATGGCTAACAAGCGAATCCAGGTCCTTCTTCGTGTGTTTTCGTAATGTTTACCACTGCCACAGAAATAAAACTTTTTATATCAAATAATTTTTAGAACGTTGCTGATTAGTTCATATTTTCTCTCTTTTTAGATCACAACATAATTCACTCCGGTAGTGGCGGATTGGAAAATGACGGCATATAGTCACACGATCATATCCGTAAAAAAAGCAATCAAACACTCCGCAGTAAAATGTTGGACGGAAAGAAAGCCGGCACACAAATGTTTGTTATTTTACAATTAAAAATAAACAATTACAAGAATTTATCAACGCATATTCTCCGAAACACATAGTGCCTCTAAAAACCAAACAAAAGTAATTATAATAACAGTAATAATAATAGTAATAATAATATTAAAAATAATATTAATAATAATATTAATAATAATATTAATAATAATATTAAAAATAATATTAATAATAATATTAAAAATAATATTAATAATAATAACAATAGTAATGATAATAATAATATTAAAAACAATAATATTTAATAAATAATAATAAATATATAAATAAATAAATATATAAATATATAAATATAAGTAAAAATAATAATATTAAGAATAATAATAATAGTAATAATAATAATAATAATACAAATTGTAATAATAATAATAATATTAAGAATAATAAAAATATTAATAACAATATTAATAATAAAAATAGTATTAATAATAATAATAATAAAAATAATAATAATATTAATAATAATAATATTAATAATAAAAATATTAATAATAATAATATTAATAATAATAATAATAATAATAATATTAATAATATTATTAACAATAATAAAATTAATAATAATATGTTAATAATGTTAATAACATATAATACTAATAACAATAATAACAATATAAAAATAGTAATAACGTTAATAAAGAAAAAGAAATCCATTATTTTTTTTTCCTCCGAAAGGATAGATCAAAAAAATGCAGACTTGTCCTCGTTAGAAAAGTGGCATTCCCTATTAAAAATAACTTCCCTGACAGTTCTTTGATTGTTCCTCGTTGTGGTCAATTAATTGGTGTAAAATATGGAAGTTAACAAAAGAAAAATTCGGTTATTTTACAAATCCACTTCATTAAAGACGAAAATGCTAGCTGGGCAATTGAAATAGTCATTGGCGCAGATAATTTCGATACTGGCGTAGCCAGTTACACTCGATTTTGAATTCATCGAATTCGTTTCGGTATCGATTCGATGTTAAAGATAAACCTCGCACAGGCAAGGCCGTCGTCGAAAGTGACAAAAAAATCATGGAATTGGTCAATGTGTACCAGCACACTACCAGTTGTAGCATCATCCAGGAGTTAACGATTGATACAGAGCCAAAAAAGCTTTAAAATAATTTACATAAAGCTGAATTAAAAAAAAACGCTCGAAGTATAATGTGTATAATAGATTTACAATGGATGAATAGTGCATTTCTTTTTCCCCAACCTAATAATAACAATAATAAACATACCAAAATCAAATTAATAATAAAAAAAAAATTACTTTTTATCAAACATAATCATAAATTTTTTTCTAATAATTTTTAAGCAAAAAAAGAAGTAAAAAATAGAAGGAAAACAAAATAATGTGCCGTGCCGCTATTAACGGAAACTAACTAATAAGATAATTAAACAAAGATATGCCACATAATAGTCATAATTCGCATTCTCGTCATGCTGGCTCATCCGGCGACGACTTGGGCAGTACGGATGAAGTGAAAATCTTCAAAGATGAAGGCGATCGAGAAGACGAGAAAATCTCATCCGAAAACTTATTAGTCGAGGAAAAGTCTAGTTTAATTGACTTAACTGAAAGTGAGGTGAGTTGAATTTGAAACCCTATCTCTTGTATGTATATATTTGCTTATCATAGCGTTTTTGTTTTTAATCATCGCAACATAATCGAATTTCATAACATCGTGATTTTGCGTGGTTTTGCTTTTTTTTAGTTTTCCTTTCGCCAATCGGTAAAAGTAAATAACTAAGTTAACGATATCTCGAATCATGACGACAATGATGACGATGACTACGATGAGTTATGATACATGATCGTAAACAAGCTTAATTTGATATGCTTAACAAAACGTTAAAAAATCAATACGAGATGATCATCGTAAAATTACGAAACTTTGTTGATTTTTTCTAATTGCATATAAGCGGATCGTTTTGCCTCTCAGATATTTACATAACTACCGTATCTCGTTGTTATATGTTTGTCTTTGACAGCTTTTTGGCAATCCCATTCTCAGTAGGGAAAACCATTAAACAATTGCATCGAAATATTTAATTAGTCACTTGATCTTTCTCCTCTTTTAATTATTTGTCTATTTTTCAGGAGAAAAGTGGGAAAATTACGGCGCGACCGGATCACAGTCCTGTTTTCAGTAAGTTTTTGGCATTTTATTCCCTTTTGTAGTTTGTAATTCTATCGCTTAAAGTATTTATTGCAATTCCCCCCCACGAATCAAAATCTAGAACAACAATTTTTTTACTACCAGTAATTATACTACTTTTTATTAGCTGGTTTCCCTTCCAGACTTCTATATCTTACTTTTGATAGACGCAAATCAAGGCGTTGTATGTGTGTAGGGTAGGACGCTGTTGGTTTGTTATGGCAGGGTCGCCATGTAAGATACGATGCTGGGATAGCCTTATAAAGATTCGTCCGTTGCCAAACAGGATAATGCAAAAATCTGGCGTAAGAGGTGAAGCGTATTTTTCAAATTTGTAGACGTCGTGTCGGGTCCAATTCCCTCGAACTGTGCTATCACGGGTTAGAGGGTCCTAAAGGAGAGATCTCCGTTTGAATATATGGCAGGGCATGAATGCCATGGATTTCTGCCAGAAAGTCGGACTATTTATTTTTTTTTACACTAACGCGCGCACAAAAGGGGATTTTGAAGTACCCTTAAATGTCAGAGCACAGTGCGAGCTGATGGAGAGGAAGTGGATAAGCAAAGGAGGTGTCGATGTCTTGAATGCGTGGACATCACAGCGGCCAGGAAACACATGATCAGGCAGAACATTCCACATTCATGTGGTTCGGCTAAAGAATGACTCTCTATGTTTTTTTTTGTGCGCCTAAAGTCCACTTTCAACTTGAACTGATGCGCATTCACAGATTGACGGGTATCGCAGAAAAATGTCTGAAGGGGCGGAACACATTCAGCAAGTTCAGTTGAGCAACGACCGTGGTAATACCTATAGAAAAGAGAGAGGCATGATACGTTGCGCCTGTGTTCTAACGACGGAATTGATCGACTTACGGCTGGGTCCCCAATAAGTTTCACTGCTCGTTTTTGCATCCTGTCGAGCACGTGCAGTGCATTTTTGGATGCGCCTGACCAAATATGGGAGTTGAACTCAATTTTTGGACGAATATACGCTTTGTAAATAGTGGCCAGGTTGGATGGAGTGAAGTATCTTTTGCATCTCTTAAGGAACCCCATACATTTGGCTGCACTTTTCGCAGCTTCAAATATGTGGTCATTCCAGTTAAGAGTCGAATTAATTCGAGTGCCGAGGATTGATAATTCCTTGACTTCGTCGATGCAAGTGCCGTTCATAGAGAGTATATTTACTTTGGGGCTCACCTTTGACGACAAGAGGCAGCACTGAGTTTTTTGGGCATTGAATTCTACTCGGTTAGATCATCCCCACTGATATATCTTGTTGAGGTCTGAATTCAATGTATCAAGCATAAGTTGCTGGTTGGTAGTGACGTTCGAAGAGTTTGGACGGGAGTTGTTGGTATGGGTTTTTTTTTTTTTTTTTTTTTTTTGATTTCGGTAGGAAGGTGGAAATCTTCAAAAGATACCTCTGGACCGATTCAAAGGCATGTCGGGTTTTTACCGACTAAAACCACCTCCCGCCAGGCTCATATTCCCGTTGACTGCCCGCGGAATTTTCTTTTAGATATTCCATCGCGGACCGGGACGGAGTTTACATGTTACTCCGCTCGTCGCGTCGCAACTGCTGCATCATTTCACAAAGAATATCATTTGTTATGGACCATGCTTGTTTTGAACTAAACATGTATTCTATTACTCCTCTCGGAGTAACTGTCCGTCTCATATGTCTCTCCAAAATCGTTCGCGCGGTCTCGAATCTTACGCACTCTGTGAGTACATGTTCCGCAGTTTCTATTTTGCCTTCGCAATACAAGCAGTATGGGAGATTCACATGCTTATACTTGTGCAAGTATTTCCGAAAACATCGATGTCCTGATATTAACTGAGTCAAGTGGTAATTCAGCTCGCCATGTTTTCTTTTCACCCATGTTTCTATATCAGGTATCATGGTGTGGGTCCATCTTCCTTCGGTGGACGAAATCCCACCTTCGTTGCCATTCTCTTAGGCTTGAGAGCTCTATTTGTTACCGCATGCTCCGACGATTCTCTTGGGAGACCTTATGCAATGTAGCGTTTTCTTTAGCTGCAATGTCAGGTGGCGTCCTCCCGGCCAAAATATTTATGGCATCTTCGGATACCGTTCGGAATGCACAACATACTCTTAGTGATGCCAGCCTATGTGCGGAGTTCACTCCCCTCATGTACGACTTATACTGTGCAGCTCCTGCCCATATGTGAGCTGCATACATTATAATGGAGGTGTTGACACTGGTTATGAGTTTCCTTATGTGGGGCCGGGGTCGTCCAACATTGGGTAGCAGTCTCGCTAAAACATTGCATACTATTGCAGTTTTTTCACTTGTTTTCCGCAGGAGTTCCTTGCAGGTCAACTTTTTATGGAGGGTAACACCATGATATTTAATATAGGGTCTGGATCTGATTGTTTGTCCTTCTATCTCTTGCGGCTGCTTATTATAACTGCCTCCGTCTTATGTGCAGCTAGTTTCAGTCCGGCTATAAGTACTCAGCATTTAATGCTCTGGATTGCATGAGAACAAATGTTCTCCAGGTCATCTAGATGTTTATCTATGACCACTATCGCCAAATCATCACGCAGTACATTGCCCCTGAGAACACCATCATACATGATATTCCACAACAGTGGACCTAATACAGATCCCTGAGGTACACCCGCTGTTATTTTATATTCCTGTGCTCCCTCATCAGAGTCATACGGCAGTCTTCTATCCGAGAGATACGAGGTTAGATCAATTAGTCTAACGTTGCAAACTCTTGCCGTTTTTTCACTCGTTGTAATCAGGTGTTCCTTGAAGGTCAACCTGTTATCGAGTATGAGAAACTCAACGTGCTACCGTCAGCAAATGAGTGAATTGGGTTGAGTAATTAACAAGAGATCATTTATAAAGATAAGGAAGAGACTGGGTGAGAGTACAGAACCCTGGGGAACACCTGCATTAATTTGATGGGAGACAGATTTGACACCATCAAGAACCACTTGGTTTGAACGGCCAGAAAGATAGTCTCGTATCCATTGGATCAGGGAATTGTCCACTCCATATGAATGCAATTTTGACAAACGGGCTTGAAGCCAAACTCTGTCGAAGGCTTTTGAAATATCCAATGCGACTACCTTGCTTTCACTCCGGTAGTGGATGGAATGGCTCCACTTTTCGGTAAGGTATGCCATCAGATCTCCTATGGACTTGTTGGTACGAACGCCATATTAGCGTATATGCTTTATTCTTTCATAAATCAGTTCTTGAATATTATTGCTCCCATCAACATTTCCGATCCATATCGATACCAAGTAGGTCACATGCCAGCATATTTCGGCCGTCCAATCATGACCTGAAAACTATGTTCCTAATTTCAAATACTCATTGCACATTGTAAGGTAAATCCACAATGAGTCACTTCTCAGAGGACACGTTAATCGGTGAGTACCATGCACCATGACACACATGTATTGTCATGTAATACATTTTGTGAGTATCAAGCACCGTGATATCGTGTGCCATACATGACACACATCTATCAGAACACCGGGGCAATTGAGTAATGTCATGTTATACCTTTTGTCTGACTTCTCATGGTGTCAGTGCTTGGCGTGTGTCGTCCGGAATTTTGTTTCATGATCGTGGGTTTTAATTTATGATATATTATGGAAAATGCATTTCTGTTTTAATGGGTACACTACACATGACTGGCCTTAAAGGTTCCGTTTGCATTTTGATATTCACGGAGTATCATTCTATATCTCTTTCTGTCATAACAGCTAGTTCAATTCCTGACAATGTCTACCGATAAAATCATTTTTCCATTAATCTATTAAGCCACAACCTCTGTATTGAAACTGCAACTCCCAAACCTGGAAGAATAAATAGTAACCTTGCAAATGACACAAACTACGAGGGTGACCTGAAAACTTTCCGACCTCAACGTGAAGATAGCAGCACTCGTCAATAAAAGCTAGAAAATGTAGTTGTGCATCTTTTCACAGTTACTCCCCAAAATTTCAGCTAATTTGGACGCGTAGATTTTATTTGACAGTCGTTTGAATGAGTCGATGTACTTTCGTGAAAATGGACAAAATAGAGTATCGAGCTGTCATTAAATTTTTGTTTTTGAAAGGCAATACGTCTACGAAAATCAAAGATGAGTTGGACTCTGTGTCTGGCGACTCTGCACGATCATTTCATAATCATGGGCACTACAACCGGGATCCGGTCTTGGCCTTATTTTGCAAGTCTCTCCACCGGTATCCGGTCCTTATCCCAGACTTGTTAAATTGTCCATAATAATTTGTTTTTCCGGGCAAGGTTATTAGCCTTGCGCCAACCTTCCTTAGGATGTCGCTGCATGCATTGGTTCACTACTTGGCGGGTGCCAAAGTAGATATCCAGGGGTGTCACGTGGCGACTGCATGTCAACTTGGATTGAACAGGGACAAGGATCGTCCTGGCCTTCGCCAGGTTGAAAGCAGAGACTTTACCCTGTATGTTCGCTCTCATCCCCCGCATCATCATTTACCACAGTGAAATTTTGGGCAACTGAATTTAACCGTGGTCGTGATAGCTTGGGAAATGATGAACGTTCGGGACGGCCACAAACTACAACATCTGACGATAACATCGGTAAAGTTCACCAAATGGTGCTAGACGACCACCGAACTAAAGTGAGAGAGATAGATTGTAGAACACAATAACTTGGACATCATTTGGATGAAAATGGGGCTGAAGAATTTTATCAAATTTCTTTGTAATCTCTGTCGAATGACGATCGATCGGCGAGACTTTTCGAACATCTTTTACATGTACCGTCGGTCGAACACAATTCAACCATCCAGCTTCTGAGATTGTCGTTCTTGGTGACGTTATTATATACAACTTCAGTTGGTTAGCTCATTTTAACAGAACAGACGAGGATGGGAGGCTAGCCTATTGGGAAACTCAGATGAACTGTTTGATATCGGTTGCACAATCACTTACATCTCAAACGAATAACTATCCTAAGCAGCCTCGCCAGTCGTAGACATACGAGGCTACTAACCGGGATGATTTTCGGGATTTCTTCGCATCCTCTCCTTGGTCAAAGGCTGCTGTAGATACTCCGATGTAAGCGGCTGAGCGAAGTCGGTCACGGAAATTATTCTTCTCGGTGTGGAGTTTCAAATTCCACATTCCATCAAACGAACCTCATCCAATAAACCTTGGTGTGACAAAAAAATGAAAGCAAGTTACAGTGGCAAAAAATAGAGCTTTTAAATAACGGTGCTCTAAACACATGGAAATCAACAGAACGAATTTCGTCAGAATCGGAAGCGCGTCCCACCAAGCGATTGATACCGCGAAGAAGGACAATGTGACCAACTGATTTGCACCCCTTCTGATGAATAGAATCATATCAGCAACAACTTCAGTTCCTCCTCCTTTTCTCCGTTAGTAATGGCCAGCAAGGCACTAGCCACTGTTGAAGCCAATATTTTCGCGAATTTATTTTCTGCGAATTCAACCCTCGATCCTGGTCCTTTAATAGAACCACCTATGATCGCGCGGTACAATCTTCCATGCCAGATTTGAAGTTCCGCCCACGTGCTATTCAACGCATTCTCCGTGGACTGGACTATAAGAAAGTAACCGGCCCAAATGAAATACCACCAATACGCCTTAAAATCTGTACTTCAGAACTGTTTTAGCAAACTCTTTCGCTAATCTTATGCACAGAAATCCTTTCCCATCTGCTGGAAAGTCTGTCGAATTCAACCAACCACAAAGAAAGAAAAAAAGCGTGTCCCACACAATTGCCGGTTTCTGGCATTGCCGTCTATGTTATCGAAAATGATAGAAAAGGTCATCAATGCCAAGTTGATTAAATACTTGGAATGCAAGGGAATTCTAAATGATCGGCGATCCACGGGTGGCGTTTTGACCTTGTAACTGCCATCTGGACATCTGCAATTAAAAAACATGGTGAATCAAACACGGTCATAGGTTTTGACCGCGTCTGGCACAGATCATTCGTAGATACGGACTTTCCCAACAACTTTGTTTTTTTTTTTTACACTAACGCGCGCACAAAAGGGGATTTTGAAGTACCCTCAAATGTCAGAGCACAATGCGAGTGTGACTGGATGAAGAATTTCCGCGAAAAAAGATCGATCTGGGTTGGTGTAGTTTAGAGTGAAAAAAGCTTTCCTAACAACTATGCGAGTGAATGAAGGGCTTCCTCAAGAATCGATCGATTCGGTTTGTTGTAGGAAGGGTGTCTTTGAATCTCTATTCTATTAGTTCTGGGGTGCCTCAGGGTTCTGTTTTGGTTCCAACTCTATTTCTGCTTCATCTTAATGATTTATTAGAATCAACGGGTAACAACATATTCAGTTTTGCAGATAATAGTGCACTTACTTCCTCATTTTCGAACAATCGAGCACTTAGAGCATCAACGTCACACCAGCTCTTACAACAGCGAGACGCCGAGTTCCTCGACTTCAATGCAACGACGACGCAATATACAACGTTCACAGGAAAGAAATGGATTGTCGGTTCCACAGCTGATGATGAATGGCCAGGCCCTGGAATTTGGGGAAAGCATGAATTTGGTCGGGACTCTACGGTCCGTGGGAATGTATCATGGCATTGAGACCTATCATATATCCATAGGACGTCCTCCTTAAAATTGAGTTCTATTTTTAGAGCCAAAAAATATTTTATCCTGGATCAATTTCTTCTCCTTTACAAATCTCCAAGTAGACCCGCACTCGAATACTGGTCTCATGATTGGAGTTCTCCTCCTAATCATATCCCCGATCGAATATGCAGCACTGACATCGGGACTACAGTCGCTATCCAATCGATGGAGCGTAGCAATTCTTTGTCTGTTTGATAGATATCATCACGGAGATGAGAGATTCGTGGTAAAATTCCACGGAATTCTGTTTTGTGCCCCATCCGATGATCCACCAAGGTCCGAAAACAGTCAAAGATTTCTCCCGGCTGAATCGCGAAACTTATAACGTGGCGGGATAATTTTACATTGAGTGGTCAGAGTTGGGATCGACCTCCCACCCCCAGTTCCAACTAACCTGCGAATTGTAGCAAAGGATTACTCCCGACCTTTTAACGCAGTCTATAGCTTAATGGGCTGGTATTCCAGTGGGCTTTGGGACTCGATCTACCATTCAGCCTTCAGTCACCGTTACGACAAGCTGGGCTAGCTGTGTGAATATATTATAAAGTCCTACTCACAAGACTAAAAGGTGAAGTTACGTTTCTGAAATACTCCCACGCCGCGTGCAATTGCAACTGTGTTGTTTTCGTCACATCCCCACATACATTTTTATTGATCCCGGGGTATAATTCCGATCACTGGAATGTAATAGCCGTTCGTACAAATGATGGACCGTAGGTGTTTGATGAGCGCGGCGTAGTTTAAGGATATTGGCGTTTTGTTGCAAGGTTACTCCGACTAGAAGAGACACTATTCAATTCAATCAGGAAAACGACCCGATTAGTCACGGCTTTCCTTTTATTTACCAAACGACCAGCGAGCTCTAAATCGCAGTGTCTTTAAACGTGCGATAAGGCCCCAAGTGCAGCTCAGCATTTTAGAATTGCATAATTTCGCTGCGCCGCTTTTCTTCTTCTTCGCCTTTACATTTTGATATTCATTTCCGATTTATCCGGTATCCAGTGCTGTGCTCGTCGCCTGCAGTTCCCACTCAGTGGCATTCTTCGCACCTCAAATTGACCGCAGTTTTGCTCGAAACGTGTACGTCTCGAGATTTCTGGTTGCGCCCAAACTCTTGTTAGTGGACAAGAAGCGCCAACAGCGCATCTCATTTATTTGAATTTTGTTGGTTTTTTATGTTTTTTCTTTCATTATTATTTTTTATGGAGAACGACAGAGAACGCAAAATGGCGTCGGACACAAAATATATCCAAAGCAAATAAAATTAAATAAAGAAACAACAAAAAAACACGACAACAACAAAAAGCACACAAAAGGTAAAAATTGAATACGAACAAATTCAAAGAAGTCGATTGGAATGTACAAAGGTTGGATCAAGAGAATCTGCAGAGGAGAAGAGGTGGAGCTGCTTTGAGTTTTGACGAGCCACTGCTCCTCGTTGATGATCGTCATGATGTGTTGATGATAGTGGTCCCACCTGCGTCAAATTCAGTTCAACGTGCACAGTGAAGAAAAAAAAGGGAACTCGTTCGTAAATATGAAGACAATGAGGCAATGAATGACGCAGACGGGGACACGGACACGGACACGAACGCGATATCCTTTGCTACTGATGCGCCTTATTTGTTGCACTCCTTTGCACAGATACGATTGATAGGCCCTTTTGTGTGCACTGGATTTCTATTTGGGTATGAAGTGCTGCAGCAACACATCACATTTCGTGTCCTTCTTCTTCGCTTCATGCTCGTTTAGGACTTGCAACCAAATACCAGTCACTGATGGAACAACGAGCACGTGCTCCTCACAATGTTCACGCAATCAATCAACCGACTTCCTGGACGATAAATAACAGCAGACAAGATGACTTATATTGTTTTTCCACAACTACTTGTGGAGTGAAATATACTTAAGCCGACTGATCCTGTTCGGGAGAACGTAATAAATTTAAATGGTCATTTTAGAACAAATGGAAGATGAACTTCTACCGCTACTTGTGAGTGTTATAATGTCTTGGAACGAATCACTTCTTAAGCTCAGATATTTGTGCGGAGTTGCTTTAACAGACCAAACAATAAAGTACCGACTGTTTTGTTGCATATGATCTACCACAACTCCTTACAAATTGTTTCAAATTCCACTACTTGTAATTTAACAAACTTTTTACACAAAATATTCGCGCAAACGGGATTTTGAGGTACCCTTCAATAAGAAGAGGGCAAGCATTCTATTGACATTGTAAGTGGAAGTGTGGTGTTTTTTAAAGAGAAAAACGACCATCAGATCTTGACAAGTAGTATCTGTGTGTGTCTCGTCTGTCACCAGATATCCCACAGGCGTTATAGATTGAATGGTCATTTACGTACACTGTCATTTCTGGCAGAAGGCCAGACTTACTGACTTCTATTTTATTATTGAACCATGAAAATCATTGGAACAGACATGCGACAGGATTGGTGGCTAAGCTAAACCCAGATAAGAACGCATACCAATATTTCGGATATCTATGTTAGACAATCATCCTGAGAAAGGTTGGCGCAAGGCTAATAACCGTGCCCGGAAAAAACAAATTATTATGGACAATTTAACAAGTCTCGGATAAGGACCGGATACCGGTGGAGGGACTTGCTATATAAGGCCAAGACCGGATCCCGGTTGTAGTGCCGATGGTGTTGTGATGTTAGACAATGGTTAGAAGACTGTGGCATGCCTCTGCAAAAATGTGGGTTCAACTGACGAATTTGTGATATTGTGATTAACCAAATATCTGCCTCAGTGGCGCAGGTAGTAAGAAGGCCGTGACTTGACTAACCTAGATTAAATAGTTTCAGTGCACAATTGGTTGGGAGATTGTGATGTGCGTTTCAATCTGTCGCGTGGGTTCAAATGATAGCTTTAAAACATTGTGACTAACTGTGTTAAGGGCTTTGATACATTGATTGTGATATGCTAAGACTGCAGGTTCCAGTGACGGCTCTGCACAATTGTAACTATTTTCTTTTGTTTTCCGTCACAATAAGTAAAATATCGTGATCTGCGTACCACGAAGCATAATATAAACACGGTTGGTTAAATTGACAATTCTGTAGTATTGTGATTTACTGTCTTCATGTGTCAATCCAGTGATACAGCTGGTTCCGAGATTGACAAATTCAACTACGCCTGGAAGAGCGCGGTTTCAAGTCAACCTAATAACTGACAAGAACACTTTTTTTCTAATTTATTAACCACAAACGTAAATCCGATGGTTATTTCACCTCCCTCTCATTTAACTTGAAAACCTCAACGGATTCACATATCATTGCGAACCTTCTCGCCTCCTTTTTCAAACAATCCTTCTCTCACGACTCTTTCGTCCCCGACCTCACCTATTTCAAATACTTACCAAATTTCTCTCATGGCCCCATTCCTTCTGAATTTATTGATCCACCCACGATTGAAAACAAACTAACCCAGCTCATGGTCTCCCGGCTATATTCCTTAAAAAATTCTCCTCCGTTTTTTCTTCCCCTGCTTCGACTATTTTCAATCTGTCTGGTCTCCCCGGTATAATCCTTAAAAAATTCTCCTCCGTTTTTTTTTTCCCCTGCTTCGACTATTTTCAATCTCTCGCTCTCTCAAGGTGAGTTTCCTAATAGGAACCAAAGGCGATATCTCAAACTACCGTCCTATTGCCAAACTCTCCCACATCCTCAAAGTTTTTGAAAGCATTCTGTACCAAAGGTTATGCTTCGACTGACAATTCCTAATTTCACCCAGGCAACACAGCTTTCTTGGTGGAAGATCTACCACCACTAAGTTTGTTGAATTTACTTCGCAAACACTCCTAGCTCTAGAGAGCGGCAACGACGTCGACATTGTTACTCGGATTTTAGTAAAACCTTCGATACAATTTAGCACAGATGATACTTTTAAAACTATCCTCCTCGGGCTTCGAACCCGTATTAACAAAGTGGATTCCTTCATACCTGAGTAAGCGCGTCTACAGAGTACGTTTCAGATCTGTTCTCTCAAATCCTTTCCGTGCCACCTTTGGAATCGCTCACGGCAGTCTGGGCCACTTTTTATTCATATTAACAAAAAAAGACATCGATATGATTATCAAGCATTCCTGTATCTCCCTTTACGCCGACGATACCAAATTCTTCAAAACATTTTGTTATCCGCCTGATTCTTTCATTTTCCGGATAGACCATGACAACTTTTCGTTATGGTGCCAGAAGAATTGTCTGTAGCTTAATGTCGACAACTGCCAAATACGTTTTCACTATTCATTACGGATCCATCATCAACCACCATCCTCTCTTAGGATCAATCGACTGTGCAAGCCTTCTCTCCTCTATCTGTATATTAGTCATGAATGCCTAGACATTACAACGACGAGGAAACACATGATCAGGTAGAGAACTCCAAATTCGTGTGGTTCGGCTAAAGAATGACTCTCTATGTTTATTTGTGCGCCTGAAGTTGACTTTCAATGTGAACTGATGCGTATTCACAGATCAACGGCTATCGCGGGAAAACGTCTCGAGAGGCGGAACACATTCAGCAAGTTTATTTCAGCAACGACCGTGATAATACGTATAGAAAAGAGACAGGCATGATATGTTCTACCGACGGAATTGAACGACGTACGGCCAATAAGTTTTACTGCTCGTTTTTGCATCCTAAAGAACACGTGTAGTGCGGTTTTGGATACGCCTGATCAAATATGGGACTTGAACTCCATTTTAAGACGAACGTACGCCTTGTAAATAGTGGTCAGGTTGGATGGGGTGAAGTATTTTTTGCATCTCTTAAGGAATCCCGTACATTTGGTTGCACTTTTCGCAGCTTCAAATATATGGTCGCTCCAATTAGTCGAATTAATTCGAGTGCCGATGATTGATAGTTCCTTGGCTTCGTCGATACAAGTGTCGCTCATCGACAGTATATTTACTTTAGGGTTCACATTTGACGACAAGAGGGAGCACTAAGTTTGTAAGACTAATTCTACTCGGTTAGATGAGGTCTGAATTCAATGTGTCAAGCATAAGTTGCTGGTTGGTAGTGACGTTCGAAGAGTTTGGACAGGAGTGTTCGTATTAGTATGGGAAACTCAGTGTGCTGTCCTCGGCAAAAGAGTGGATTGGGTTGAGAGTAATGGACAAGATATCATTTATGTAGATGAGGAAGAGAGTGGGTGAGAGTACAGAAGCCTGAGGACTACCTGCATTAATTTGATGGGAGACAGATTTGACACCATCAAGAACCGCTTGAATTGAACGGCCAGAAGGATAGTCTCATATCCATTGGATCAGGGAATTATCCACTCCATAGGAATGCAATTTTGACAAAAGGGCCGAATGGCAAACCTTGCTGAAGGCTTTTGAAATATCCAATGCGACTACCTTGCTTTCGCCGATGTAGTGTATGGAATGGCTCCACTTTTCGGTAAGGTATGCCATCAGATCTCCTATGGACTTGTTGGTACGAACGCCGTATTAGCGGTCATTGAGGAGGTCATTTCATTACAGATATTTGGAACGTTGGCGGTTAATGAGTGATTCCATTAAGAATACAAGTTAGTGCTATGGGTCGTTAAGAAGAGACGGACGATTTGTCACCCTTTTAGGGAATTGGGCAACGACTAGTAGAATAAGACAAATGGAAGAGTTTTTTTTCAGTGGTTTAGCGAGTGAAAATGAACATTTCTTCAAGAGAATTGGGGGAGTGCCACCAGGGCCAGCGGATTTGTTTGCGTTTAGCTGCTTGAGTGCGCGGGGAACAGTACGCGTTTGGAAGTGAATCTAGCTCATGGTGTGCTGCTTATGCTTATGCAAAATGTGCAGCAAGTACATTCGCTTTCTCTATTGCACTGGTGGCTGCTCTGTCATCGACTATTAGCAAAGGAATGGATGAGGAGACCGAGTTTTGGATGTTCTTCACAAATGCCCAGAAGTTTCTACTAACTGTGGGATAGTGTAGTGTTTTTTGTCTCACTCTCTGGTCATCCAAGAAGTTTGCGCGTTGAATATGCACATTGCAGTCATTTCTAGCTCTCTTGAATCCCTTTCTGTTTTCCTCAGTATTGTTTGATTTATACAACCCGAAGCTTAACTCGTTAGTCTTAATAGCTTCTCTGCTTCCGGAATTGAACCAAATATTTCTCTTGGGTTTGATACTCCTCTACCTTGTGTGGAATAAAGGTTCGCTTGCCAAGTAAATTGTGGCTGTCAATGTGTCCGCTAAAGAGTCAACATCGTTATTGAGGAAAAATAACGACCAATTTAACCTCCCAAAAAAGTCGTTCAGTTCTTCCCAGTTGATGTTCTTGTAGAACCATACTGTTGTTTTGGTTGCTGTGGGTTTGAGCGAATTTAGCTGATACGGCACAGGGGTCTGAAGTGCCTGAGGACGAGAAACTTCAATTGTGTATTTGTTCGGGTGGGCGGTGAGAAACAAGTCCAGTGTGTTGGCGGAATGACCATCTATGTCTGGTACCCGAGTTGGCTCATTGACGAATTAAGTTAAACTATTGGAATCAGAAAAGAGCTGGACATATTGACCTTCAGGTGTTGTGTGTCCGGAGTGACGAAGCCACTGAGAGTTATGCACATTAAAATCACCCACAATAACGATTTCGGTCTGTGGATATAGGGTCAAGATCCTATCGATAGAGTCAGACAGAGCCTTAAATTCGTTAAAAGATGCATTTTTATCCAAGTTTGGGCTTCTGTAAAGAAAACAATAATGTATGATATGCTGACGAACGTGGAGTTTTAACCACGAGAAATTAAATTCTGGATTGGAGCAGAGTTCCATATTGTGGCAGAAGCTGATAATTTCGTGTGTATGTGGCTATACCCCGATGTGGAAAGAACAAAGTCACTATGTTATAACCAGATAGACTGAAATCGGAAATATCTGTATTAGTTATTACCTGGGTTTCGCTAAGTGCAAGGATAGTTGGTTTCTGGTTAGAAACGTGGGCGGCAGACAGAGGATAAATTGCATCTAAGGTCGGGAATATTGCAAAGATCGACGCGAAATTTTTGGTCTATTGAAATGGCTGGACACAAAAAACCAATAAACAAACCGCCTCGGAAAACGATGCAAGTCATGACCAGCGATAGATATGCGAAAGCAATCACTAGAGGTGTTATGCCCTTGTAGTAGGTGCCCCACTAGATCCGTGTAGAAATCCAGGTCACATCCCTTCCATGACGAACACTATGTCAATCAGACACCAAAAACTCTCCCAAAATTATAAATCAATTGAGAGTGTTGAAGGTTTATTTATATTTAATATTGTTTTCTTACCTCCATCCTTCTAGGGTGGACATGTGCTCCAGCTGGAGATGTGAGGGCGGCGTAATGGAGGTGCCCGGCCTCTTTACTGGGAGCCTCCCCGATGAGTCGATCTCCTAACGCAAGTTCCTTCCAAATAGATTGTTTCTGGAGTTTGATTTTTTCGGCGAACGAAGCAATACAAAAACAATAAGTTCTCGGAGTTTAAAGTATTACTTTATTTTATTTTATTTGCCTTCAAAATATTTGAGCGCAACTTCGGCCCTCTGGATTCCGACTGATTGATTTATTTTTGTAGTTTGATAACCAGCGGTACGCCCTTCGGAATCTTCACTGATCACGAAATTGAAAATTATTGCCCTTTTATTCTCTTTGTTGTTGAGATTTGTCAACGTTTTTAATGTAAAAATTCCAAGAAGCACACACAAGATTTTGTGTTCTAGGAATTGACTAAGGGTTTAGTTGTATAAGTTCCTGGAAGGGAAATCATCAAATGCGTTTTGAATTAAGCATTTCATGATGTCAGGATTTTTGGGAATTGGATCAATGCACGACAAATGGACTTTGGTTTAAATTTATCGTGCATATGATTCAATTGGATTTTGGATGTAAGTTAATGGGAAATTGAATCAATATGCGACAAATTAACTTTTGGTTTAATTTATCGCTCATATGATTCAAAATGGAATTTGGATTTGGATTATGGGAGGTATTGGGGATTTGGATGGGATTATTGGTAATGTTGGGGATTTGGATGGGAGTGGCGATTTAGGATCGCTACAAGAGTATCGTTGCCTGAAGGACGCAACGAAAATGAGGAAAACAAACACAAGGAATGGAAAGGGTAGAGGATTTTTCCGCACTGCACATCACTCGCATGTACCATATATCCTTGCACTTTCCACAACACTACGACGCGTGTCCGTTTACTTGCTTAAGATCGCACAGGTAACTTTGCACTTCACTCGGATGCGTGTGTGGAGATTCGTTTATCTACTTGGGATCGCACACATAGTTAACTTTGCGCTTCTCTCGGACGCGTGTTTTTTTTTCGGTAGGAAGGTGGGAATTTTCAAAAGCTACCTTTGGACCGTTCCAGAGGTATGCCGGATTTTTACCGACTAAAATCACCTCCTACCAGGCGCATATTCCTGTTGATCACCGTGGAACTTTCTTTTAACCTACGATTTATAAGAGAATCTGTGTGTGGAATGCAGGGGAGGAATTAGAAGTTATAAGGGTGATTAGGAGGCACAAGCTGTGCGCATTTTCTTCTGCCATTGGCGACACACTTCGCATTGAAATTCTATGGACAGTGTCAGTTTGGCGCAATCTATGATAATCTTATATTTAAATAATGTCACATCAGATTCATTGAAGTCACAATGTGATTGCTTGTCATACTGCTGTAACCAAAGCGGTTGAGGTAAATTAGTTCACCATTTAGTGTGCGATACCGATATTCAAGGCTACATAACTACTATGTAACAGATAGGCCAACATTGCTTCTGCATATATGAACTAGCATATCCTAAGATCATTTAAAGTTATATAAGGACTTCCTTGCGCTTTAGGCCCATTTCATCTACATAATAAATTTCCTGATTGTTTAAGTCAATGAAACACCGTTTTTTCCACTCTGACGAGCTCTTGTCACATTTTCTGAAACAAATACATTCCAAAATTAAGTACCGACATTTAAGGGTACCACAAAAACCGTATGTATTGCAGGCGTTTCGTTTACAAAACAACACCCCACCATTCCCAGTTTGTAGAGGATATGATAATGACGCATTTTTTTCTAGATTACCTTGTACACGTCATTCGTTCATTCATTTTTCATTTATTTAGTAATCAGAAGAAAAGTAAAGACATTAAAGCTGGAAATTCGAAAAGAGCCATCATAACCAAAAATGAATTCATTTACCATTTAAAGGAGAATTCTTAATGTTCCGTTAATTGGAGGTAAAACTAACCAACATTAGATGTGATGTATTATACAATACTCGTGCATTCAATTGCGACATCTCGTACGCGATAAACAGTCGCACGCACACTCCGTAAACACCACCACTCATTAGGTATCCTCATTCAGATTGGGCAAATACTCAGCTAAGAAACTAATGATTGTAAATTATAAAGAATTGTTAAGACCCCAGAGCACTCAATAGGACTAATTAACCCAAATTGCGTCGAGTTGACTGTACATATGTCTTACGATATTCATTAAGTGTATAAATATAAAAAAAAAGTAAAAACAAAAAAATCGGGAAAAAAGCCAACCATCACTTCGTATTGCGTTCAAGACATCAAACCCAGAATCTGAATAAAGTTTCTAGAATGCGAAGTCGATTGTCGAGTAATTATTCGGTGTACCTTATTTGTTGTCGGATATTATAAAATGGGACTATGTCGATGCTGGGTTGGGGTCGTTCACTCTAGCTACCTTTTATAATATAAGTTGTTGTACTTCACAAATAAATAAAAATAAATAAATACAAATATATAATAATAATAATATATATATATATATATATATTAATAATATGTACATATGTATGTATGCATTTATTTATTTATTTATTTTATTTATTTATTTATTTATTTATTTATTTATTTATTTATTTACTTATTTATTTATTAGTTTAGGGAAGAAGAATCATCACGTTTAGATTTATTTCAAGAGTTTAACGTGGTTTGTATCGTCCGATTTGGCTCTAATATGCAACGTTTTGGTCTATAATTTGTTGCCATTTTAAAAGTAACTTTATGGTGTCTCTCTCATACAAACCTACTAACGAAAAACGCAACCAAACATTTTGGTTTAAAACTCTCATTACTATATTAACTTTTCACAAGAACTCTAAATTATACAATATCTACGAGGATGAATCAATATAAACGGTAATTTTACTTTTTGCAACAAGTTGCGAGCTAGATAATCTTGTGCGTGGTTATTGTGTTGATTTATGAAGAGTAGGGGAACCGGTTGGGCTAGCGGTCGCGCTCGACTTTGTAGTCAGTACATCCATGAGCGAGCAAGAGGTACATACGTTTGTTGCGCAACGGATTATTATACACATTTTTAACAAATGAATTCGTTAAACCCTCGGACATTTTTTCTCGATTGAAAGCACACTGTCTCACGGGAGTGGGAGCGAACATACAGGCCAAAGTCTCTGCGTTCAACCTGGCGAAGACCAGGACAATCGTTGCCCCTATTCAATTCAAGTTGCCATGCAGTCGCCACGTGACACCCCTGGATAGCTACTTTGGCACCCGCCAAGTAGTGAACCAATGCATGCAGCGACATCCTAAGAAAAGTTGCCGCAAGGCTAATAACCTTGCCCGGAAAAACAAATTATTATGGACAATTTAACAAGTCTCGGATAAGGACCGGATACCGGTGGGAAGACTTGCTAAATAAGGCCAAGACCGGATCCCGGTTGTAGTGCCGATGATAATGATGATTAGTTTGGCGTCAGTTTTAATATGGAGTGCAAAAACGACCATTTTCTTCATTTTTCACTTTTTTTATCTCCGGAAAGAAAAGTGCGCAGCGGATGCTGCTAAGAAGATACGGGTGAGAAAGTATCGAAAACGAAAGTCATGATCCACGCCCAATGACAAGTCGTACATATGATAACATCCGTGCTGTTCGAGAACACGTCGAAAGTGATCGTCGTTTAACTGTTGGCGACATCTCATCGGAAGTGGATATCAGCTATGGAAGTGCCCAACCCATTATCACTGATGATCGTAGCTTCAAAAAAATTACTGCTCGATGGGTTACGAGGTTATTGACCGTAAATCAAAAACAGGTCAGGTCGGAGATCAATAGAAGGATATATTTCAACAAGAAAGGGGGGATATTTTGAGGCGTGTCGTTACATGTAATGAGACGTGGGTACATTATAGCGTTTAGGATTGATAGTGAAGAACGTGTGATTCGAACTGACGCTATGACAGTTAGAATCAACAAAAATTGAACCTAAGCGTAACACATCAGTCTACTGGCCGATTTTTGAATTCGATTTTTAAACTCAAGCATATTCCACTGATGTGAATTGTTTTGTTATCGCTATGGTATACGGCTCTGATGTATTTTCTTATTCGATTTTCGTTCGGTGTTCTTCACTATTTGCTTGTTATTGCGTGTGTATCTGTTAGAGACGCCACAACATCATTATCCTCCTGAGACGAAAATGGCAAGTAAGGAGTGGCGAAGGAAAGGCGAAGGCTGCCCAGTGAAGACCAAAACTCGTCTTTCCGCGGGAAAAGTTCTTGCAACGATTTTTTTCGGCTCAAAGGGAGTTTTAATGTTTGATTTTCTCCACGAACAACGAACAGTGAATGCCGCTTACTACTGTCAGTTGTTCATTATCATCATCATCATTATCGGCACTACAACCGGAATTCGGTCTTGGCGTTATTTAAGAAATCTCTCCACCGGCCCCGATTTCGAGCCGATGTCATCCGGTTTGGCACTCCTGCGGCAGTTCTACGAACCACACAAACCACTATAGGTCAAGATGTCGTCGTTCCACCAAGAAACACACTCACCTATAAGCTACATTACACGTGCCCACAGACACGTGTCCTCAAAAGTCGTCTTTTCCACTTAAAACATGCATCTGGGAGGCAACAAACCCCCGTATCCACAGATACGTGGGTCACAAGTTCGACCAATCGTTCTACGCCTGCATGGCGATCGAAGGACAGATTCACCAACAGATATTGTGTACCAATCCATTAACTGGATATACACAAAGGGTCGACTCGGCCTATGCCGTCAGACATCGTATCTCCGGCGATAAGCTAATTTCTGGGAAACCAATTCGTCTAAACAAAGACCCTTGCGATACCAGCAATAAACGAAAATTCTGCTTCCATAGGGATATGTAAACAACGATAATTACATTATCCTACGATCGGCTAGAAGAAAACGCACCCCCGATTGTTTACGTAAGCAATACATTAGAGATGTGAGATTCTGATCACAGAATGATCCACAGCAACCAGGCAATAACCTCCGCGCCTGTATGTGTGAGCGCGATTCTCTCTGGTAGAAAGATTCTTGGTCGAGAGAAAATCACCACCAGAAAAAGGGAAAGGAAAACGATGGGGTGAATAGGAGAAGGTAATACAATCGACAGAGAGAATTTGAGGAGAGGACACCGGAGCTCACGAGGGCACCCAGGGGAAAGGAAACGACACGACGTCGCGCGTATGTCAGGGGTAACCGCGAACTAGAATCAGTTAATTAGAAAACGTGATGTGTGCGAAGGTGTAAACTAAGTATTGTAAAAAAGAAAATCCGCAAGTGGCCGGAACCATTAAAAATTCGTGTGAAGGAACATTATAGCGTTTGGGATAATAGTGAAGAACGTGAACGAACTGACGCTATGACAGTTAGAATCACAAAAAATTGAACCAAAGCGCAACCCATCAGGCCACCGCCGTGTGTACGAATTTGATTTCTAAACTCAAGTACATTCGACTGATGTGGATTTTGTTATGTTATCGCTATGGTATACGGCTCTGACGCATCTTCTTATTCGATTTTCGTTCGGTGTTCTTCACTATATGCTTGTGTATTGTGTGTGTATCTGTTAGAAACGCTACAACATTATTATAATACAGAATTTATGAGAAATAATAAGACATTTATAAAACCAATTTCTCGGTGTTTCATTGGTGTCCGTTTTCCGGTGTGTTTCTTTTCTTATTTGTGAACAGTGTTCGGCGGAACACTCCGACCATTCGACCATGGAAAAACCGCCAAACTCCCAAGCACTGGGCGTCCTGGTCTACGCCATCCCTCCATCGCAGACAATGTCAGCCGCGCTGTCGCCTTCTATACATCCTGCCACAAAGAACTTTCCGGGCAGGCTCCTCTCTGCTCATTCGAGCTAGGTGTCCCGCCCACCGGAGTCCACCGAGCTTGATTTTGCTTACAATATTAGCTTCAAGGTAGATCGCATAAAACTCATGGTTGCAGCGTCTCCGGAATCGTCCGCCCTCACATATGGGGCCAACAATTCTCCTTAAGACCTTCCTCTCGAACGCGGCTAAGAGTTCAGAGTGCCTTTTATAGAGCACCCAGGTCTCGGATCCATACATGAGTACTGGAAAGACCATGGTCTTGTACAGTAGTAGCTTGGATGTTCTGGATAAATTTCGGGATTGAAAGAGCCTTGACAGACCATAGTAGGCTTTGTTGGATTTGATCACAGCCGTTCGCGTATTTCTTCTTCCATATTGTTATCGGCTGATAGTATTGGCCCAAGGTAGTTAAAGGATTGCACTACTTCAATTTCCTGTTTTTTTATATAAAAAGTTATATTTGTTCCTCAACATAGTTGCCTTCGAGGACAAAATACTTGGTATAGCGATTTTCCAACATTTCGATGTTCTTTCTGTGGTACAAAAGTCCAAGCTTTCGAAATACGCCTCGTTTTCTGTAATGACTTCCTCATTCGATCCCTTTCCCTGGAGCCACCGATTGACGTTTGGGAACAGATAATAGTCACTAGTCTGAAGAATACGGAGGGTGACCAACCGATTCAAATCGTAATAGGTCCAATTTGGCCATCGCTTTCAAGGACGTGTATGACGATGCCTTATCGTGATGGTGCAGAACTTTTTTCTTCGCCATATGTGCTCGTTTTTTCTGTATTTCTTCGTTCAGTTTGTCCAATAACGCTTCATAATACTCTCCTGTGACTGTTCTTCCCTTCTGCAGGTAATCGATGAAGATTATGCCATGCGCATCCCAAAAAAACGAGCGCCATAATCTTCCTGGCCGAGCATTGGTCTTTTGGCCGCTTTGTTCGGCTTTCGTGGTTCTCCAGCCTTTCTGCGACTACCAATTGAATTAGGCCTATGGTAATGGACGAACGTTTCATCCATCGTCACTAAACGCCTAAAAGAATCAGCTCGATTATGTTGCAACAACGCCAAACCGGCCGTTAAATCATTAACGCGCTACTGTTTTTGATCGGCGGTCAGTAAACTTGGCACCCATCGCGCTGATACGGTTCCCATCTCCACATGATCGTGCAAACTGTACCCCGCCTGTTCTTTTAAGATGCCCATAGCCTCATATAACTCGCGCAACTTCACTTTACGATCACTTAAAACAATACGGTGCACTTGCCTTACGATTTCCGCATTCGTAGTCTCTTTTGGCCTTCCAAAGCGAGGTGCGTCCTCGGTGCTTGTACGACTCAAAGGAGCAGATGCGGGATAACATTTCTGCAACCATTGCAATGATTGTTCAGATTTGTTTCCTATCAGAATTGATGTTGTTTGATCAAGATGCGACATTCCTTTCCATTCTTTTTACGAAGACGAAAGTAGCGTCACTCAAACGACTGTAGCTTGTAAACGACTGGACGAAATGTCACAAAACTTCATACATAAACTAGTGACAGATAAGCTTCTCGAAATGAGTCATGTTCATTTTCTGGTGGCGCCACCTACTGAAAAATCTTGGAACTATTCAACCCATGTAATACCAATGGGGATTATTTAATCTAGTAGAATTCAATGCCTTAAAAACCAAGTGCTGTTTCTCTGCTCGTCAAGGGCGAACCCCGATCGAATATGCTGTCGATGAACAGCACTTCCTCTCCATCCGCTCGCAATGTGCTCTGACATTTAAGGGTACTTCAAAATCCTCTTTTGTGCGCGCGTTAGTGTAAAAAAAAAAATACTTACATCGATGAAGTCAAGGAGCAGTCATCGGCACTCGAATTAATGTACTCGAAATTGGAACGACCACATATTTGAAGCTGTGTGAAGTGCGGCCAAATATATGGGGTTCCTTAAGAGATGCAAAAAATATTTCACTCCATCCAACCTGGCCACTATTTACAACCGTACATTCGTCCTAAAATGGCGTTCAACTCGTCAACTTGTCAAAGGAAATTAACAACAGACTACACTCCGGCAACGCTAGTTGGCAAGCAGCCAGTAAACTGCTGTCACGTAACGTATAGCTCCATGCCTATAGAACCATAATCATGCCGATTGCTCTATACGGATGCGAAACATGGGCTCTGACAAAGCGGGAAGAAAACAAATTCCGCGTATTCGAGAATAAAGTTTTAAGGGCTATCTTTGCAGGTAAATATGACGAGGAGGCAGGACTGTGGCGGTTCCGCCAAACCCCACGGTTCACTTACCTGAAAAACCCCCCTAACTTCCACCCAATCTCATAATTTCACTAATGCAATCGCATTAGCATCTTAAATGCTTAACACATTAAATAGATCAAATCTTTAACCTAAAAGTCCCTGTAAAAGAAAACTTACCTTTCATGCATCCCTTCGCATACAATTCCCCGTAAGATTTCTTGCTCAACTTATCAGGAATTCCAAACCAATTGGCACCTTCGTTGCCAGGCAGATTCCCCCTAGACGAATTCCTAATAACAAAGGATTTGGATTACAACCTATGTAACCTTCACCAGGGACCATAAACATTGCGCTGTCTATTTTTCAGCTTCGCCATGTGTATGATAAATCTCTTAACGTACACATTGATCGGCGACCTTTTTCTCCCAGCAATAAAATACCCAAGCATGCAATTAGCGCAATCGACGCTGAAGTCAATTTCCCTAACTCACACCACGTGCAAACAAAAGAACGCTGTTCCTCCATAGGCTTCCTGGCGATACCATAAACAACCCATATCGTTCGTGGTATCCGAAAGGCATTTTTCATTTAATGAGTGGCTGCTATTTATCCAGCTGACCCTCATTACCGCACGATGCATTAGGTCGCTTTTCCCGTTGTCTTGTAATTGCCCTGAATCCATTCCTCCAAACCATTAGCATCCCACGAGATTCGATTTGTTTGTTTCAACGAACACACATCTCCTGGATGCACATTATGGCCCTTCTTGGTGTTTCAGATTCGTTATCATGGCCTCGACCCATGAAAAGAACCGACGTACACATATACATGTGGTGTACCATGACGATCTCCTCTATGAGATCCGGTTATCACCAGCGTAAAAGCGAATGCACCCAAATTTCCCTTGGACAACGAATGAATACCGTTGAGTCCATTTCCATCAGCCGACCACCATGGTCGTTGCCACTCCCGCTCCTCTTCGCGCGCCGAGGATGCGATAATACTGGAGTCGTGAGTGTAATTAAATAAAATTCATAAAAATCAATTTGGTACTAATAATAAGTTTACGCGGAGTATAAAAACACTAACGTATTTAATAGTGGCAGTAATCAAATAAATAAACAGAACGTAACCTAACAATAAACAATTCCGTGCGTTTCATCCTATTCTCCTGTGTTTTCTTCATTGTTGTTCCCTTGGTGCTCGTGTCTTTTGTATACAGCTGACCTTTGTGACAGTGAAAGTGATGGGGTTGAGAAGTGAACCGAGTGCCCATGCCTGGCACAATACTTCTCGTACCCTACAAGGTCCCAGCCGTAAGTCGGTCAATTCCGCCGTTGGAAAATAGGCGCAACGTCTCATGCCTGTATCTTTTCTATAGCTATTATCAGGGTGATTGCCCAACTGAACTTGGTGAATGAATTCCACCTCTCCAAACATTTTCCCACGGTGTGCGTCATTCTGAGAATGCGCTTCAGTTCATGTTGAAAGTCAACTTCAGAGACGGACACAAATAAACATAGAGGGTCATCCTTTAGCCGAACGGATGTGGAATGCTCAACCTGATCATGTGTTTTCTCGTCGTTGTAATGTCCAGGCATTTAAGATCAATGTACATCGTTACCTCTTTTCCTTATCCACTTCCCCACCGTCGGCTCCCACTGTGCTCTGACATTTAAGGGTACTACAAAATCCCCTTTTGTATCCGAGTTAGTGTAGAAAGTAAACCGAATCACACAAATGTGGAATGCTCTGCATTAGCTCGCCGTTGTAATATCCAGGAATTTGAAATACCCTTATCCTCTACCTCTCCTTCCGCTCACTCTGTATATAACGGTTCTTCAAAACACCCTTTTGAGAGCTCGTTAGTGTAAAAAAAATGCCCATTGTTTTGAGGCGTTTGAAATGGGTTGTTGAATCTCTTCCAATGATCAGCCAATTTTCCTTGATTTGATCGAAGATTCAAAACTGGAGTTATTACTTGATACCCAATCAAGACTCGTGGTATTATAGCGTTTGGGATGATAGTGAAGATCGTGTGATTCGAACTGACGCTATGACAGTTAGAATCACAAAAAATTGAACCAATGCGTAACACATCAGGCTACTAGCCGCGTTCAGAATTCGAGTTTTAAACTCAAGTATATTCCACTGATGTGAATTGTTATGTTATCGCTATGGTATACGGCTTTGATGCATTTTCTTATTCGATTTTTGTTCGGTATTCTTCACTATTTGCTTGTGTATTGTGTGTGTATCTGTTTAGAGACGCCACAGTATCAAGTATCGATCAAATATCAAGTAATGCCTTCAGTTCAGAAAATAGAAACCTTCCGCAAATGGCGCACAATTGAGCTCATAAACTGACATTTTTCATCGAGAATAATTGTATTATGCGGACAGAAATCGACTGCGTCTGTGACGTTATGTTGACAGTAGCCGAAGTTTATTGTATGACATGTACGATCTACATACCGCTAAAACCATCTACAGAAAATCGACAGTAGCAAACTTTTAGGTCGTGTAAATAAACTGCACTTTTGTATTGGGACAACTGCTTCAAACGTTGATTTTAAATGCACAACACTTGGAAGTGTTTCTTATTGGATTGACTTACTCCAAGCATCGATCCTCTTTTTTGTTTTACAATTACGACCGCACTATATCAGACAAGTGTTTCTTATTGGATTAATTTACTCCAAGGATCGATCCTCTTTTTGGTTTTACAATTACGACCGCACTATATCAGACAAGTGTTTCTTATTGGATTAATTTACTCCAAGGATCGATCCTCTTTTTTGTTTTACAATTACGACCGCACTATATCAGACAAGTGTTTCTTATTGGATTAACTTACTCCATGGATCGATCCTCTTTTTCGTTTTACAATTACGACCGCACTATACCATGGCATGTAATGACATTTCCCATCCCCATTAGCCATAGGGTTTGTAAAAATTGAAGAAAGCCAATTGAGAGATTGAGATCCCGGAAGCCGTGTCTTGCCTTGTCGTCTTCCTTACACTGGCTTGTATTATACCATATAAGCATTTCGCATCAAGCAGAAGGAGTTCTTTTCAGTTTTGGCACCGTGGGGGCGTAACCTACTAATCAGCTTAATAATTAATTTCAATTCCTCGACAGTAGCATAAAGTTCACATAACTTCATGTACGATGAATAATGATCGTAGGAGGGTTTGTTATCCAATCTAAGTGGGAATGTTGGCATCGCACCCCAAGGTAAACATACGCCGGTGATAGTACTGAAGAACCATTGAAATATACACATTGAACGAACATGGACGTCATTCAAGGATATCCTGCCGGTTATTGTTCTGACCGATGAAAATTCAGTAACGTTTTCATATTCGCATCAGAATTGGTTATCTCAATTTGTTATTAAATAGACATAACGTTCTAATTACGATCAAAGAAATCTCTTTTATAGTTGGGGATTTTTTCTTTTGACTATCTGAATTTATTTAGCTACCGAGTCAGGAGACCAAGATATATAAAAAAACACATCGAAAACCTGAGAGAGCAAGATAACCAAAGCAGGGGAATTAGATAAAGAACAGAATGACGAAGAAGCAAAATGAGGTGCAGGTTTTATAGTAAGATATCAACATAAAAGAAGGAGCTACAAAGAAAAAATATATACATATGAAAAAAAAGAAGAAATTGTTAACATAAACTTTAGATACCGAAATGGAGATATGCAGGAAAGAAATTGAAAGAAGAAGAGAAGCCTTAGTCTCCGGTGTCGGTGCTGGAGCTGGTGCTGTAGCTGCGTGCTATAAAAACAACACCATCGAGCAAGGGGGAAAGAAGCGAAGAATAAACAAAACCTACCTGTTTTGTTGGTAAGAAGGATACCTTCTTATCCATTTGTATTTATAATCATTTTTATTTATTTATTTTATTTTTGTTTGTTTTCCTTATTGTTATTGTTGTTTTTTTTTTACTTTATTTTATTTTGTTTGTGTTATTTTATTTTATATCTGAATTGTGTGCGTAGATTGCAGTTGATCTGTTTGTACGTGAGGGAATTTCTTTAGTTCAAACGAAGGGAAGAAGGCAAAAGGGAAAATCAGATTTACCTGCATGTTAGGTCGTTAACAATTGAAAGTAAATAATACAACAATAACAAGTTAAAAAATAACAAGGGAAGAAAAATGACAACAACGGAAAAAGAAGACAGAAGCAGTAACTAGAAGGAGTCAAGTACGAACTAAAAATGTCTGACTTTCTTCCCAACTTTGTGGTTTTTTTTTCAATTTTTTTTCGGTCCGTGGTGTCGTTTTTATTCGCAACTTCATTTTAATCGTTTTATCATTTCTTTCACTTGTCTGCCGTCTTTCTTTGCCCCTTTGGAAGAATTCTTGATGCGGCCTTATCATGCCAAATATGTTAACAACATAACGTAACAGGATAATTACTAATGAGTCCTGCATCTCTTGATTGTCATGTCTTTCCGATTATGATTGTCTAGAATTTCGAATTTTAAATATGCCTTCATCATCATAGGGACCAACGACCATATTCATGAATGAACGCCTTTCTTTAGAGTTTTTATAGCTTCTGAACATCTCCACCTCTAGCCTCTCATCGATGTGTGTAATTTTGTGTGTTTTGTGTATGAACAAGAAGTGTACCTTAGAACTACGAAAAATACACGGCGTATCTGCTGTTAATTAGACTAAGATAAATTGAATGTCTTTTTGTTGTGTTAATCGATTAATCATCAGGTTTTATTGTATGTTTTGTTTTGGTCTTCTTTCTATTGTAGGTAAAGTGGAACCTCATGCGTCGAGCTTCAACATGGGTTACCTCGTTTCACCGTATTCTTATACAAATGGCGGGGCCGGAGGTCTACCTGTGTCAATGGTAAGTGTTTTATTTCTATTTCTCATGTACATCTACTAATCTGCTGGGGACAATGATTCAAAAGGAATACGGAAAAAAGGAATCCACGTGAAACATGATATTTCATAATCTAGTGAGTTTTGTAAATCTCGTAAAATTGAAACCAGCGAACATGCAAATAGTGCCCTACGCCAATAAGAGTGCCTTTAATACTCCGAGCAATCTGAGGTAGACAGCACTGATTTAAATTCCAATTCTTTATTTTTAATAGCAGTTTTTTTTTTGTCACATTGACAAATCGTCCAAAATGATAAGGGATTTAGCAACGTAAGTTTTATTTGTGATCGTACTCGGTTTTGCTATCAGAATTTGTGTTCAATGCGACAGACGTTTCCAGCGTTGTTCTCTAGTTATCGTCTTCTTCTTGGAAAATTTGACAGAATAGGCCCAGTTGCAGACGAATCAACGTCTGCAAGTCGCTCTGTCGCTATGTTAGTGGATAACATCGTTGTAAATAAAAACGTAGAATTCATATTTATAGGTCAGACTTTGAGATGCATCAAGAACAATCTCGTTCTTCAGTCGAGTGTAAAAATGTGGTACGCACTTCATAAATATATGTTTTTTCGCATTCGCAGTGTGGGAAAAATGTACGTATAGTTGTCCTCTTCTCCTTACGATTGGCCTTTTCCTATTTGGTATTTTCACACTTGTTAAAGATTTATAAACTGATGTGGAAAAAATATGTCTTCAGGTGACCTGTTCTCCTTTGAACCTTTACGCATTTTGTATTCGTTAAAGATGTATGAACTGATGTGAAAAAATATGTCTACCTCTTCTCCTTAGAACTTCTACCTATTATGTTAAGGATTTATAAACTGATTTGTTAAATAAATCATTTGCTGGCTTGCAATAGTTTACTTGGCAACCGCACCTTTGAAGAGATTGAACAACAAATTTACCATTTATTCTTAAAACAATGTTCGAACGTTACGGAGCATAGTAAGCATTTCGGAAGTTTCTGTCCAAATCCTTCTCAATTTTTTTTAAAATCAGATCTTCAAGAAAAAAATCCATAAGAAATAACTTTCTAACCAATAATACCCTAGGAAGCAAGACTTAAGAAATAATTGTCGAAAAATATAGACATAAAATAAATTACAATATTAGGAAACCTTTCCTTAGCAAATAAATTTTTTTTTAATAACATCCTTTATTGGATATGAATAGTACAATCTTAACAATTTAATTTAATACTAGGTTTAAATTGTACTTAATTTAGTTTAATTAAGTAAAACGTGTAAGGGATGCAAATAAATAAATAGAAAACATTCTCCTGGGTAACATTTCTCAAAAACATTTTCGTAGGCAACCATTTTTTTCCGTAATTAAAACACACTAAATACATTATTCTTGCGTAAGCCGTAACATTGTCAATAATTTCACGAGGATATAAATCCTTTTGGGACCCTGTCTCAACATTTTGTTTTCCTCAAAGTATTTATAGGTCAGACTTCTAGATGTGTCAAGAACAAATTCGTTTTTCAGACGAGTGTCATAAATGTGCCACACCACATCCCATAAACTCATGATTTTTTTTCCAATTGCGGCATGGGAAAAATAAGAAACAATGTGCGGTAGAGGTTAAAACATCCTTGACTTCAAGAAATATGAGGGTTGTTTGAAAAGTCAGTGATTTGTAAATAACAGGTCAATTGCAAAGTCCCCGGCCTGACACATAGATGGTGACACTAGAATTAAATCCATATGATTTTTAGATAGCCCTAGCCTTCAAAAGACGCGTGTATAAATTTGACAGATGTCGGATCATTAGTTTGTGAATTATAGTATTTTGAGTGAAGCAACTTCTGTTATTGTGAAAAAAATGGATAAAAAGGAATTTCGCGTGTTGATAACATATTGCTTTTTGAAGGGAAAAAATACAGTTGAAGCAAAAACTTGGCTTGATGACGAGTTTCCAGACGCCGCCCCAGAAAAATCAACCATCAAGGATTGGTATGCTAAGTTTAGACGTGGTGAAATGAGCACCGAAGACGGTGAACGCAGTGGACGCCCAAAAGAGGTTGTTACCGACGAAAACATTAGAAAAACCCACAAAATGATTTTGAATGACCGTAAATTGAAATTGAATGAAATAGCAGGCACTCTAAAGATATCAACTGAACGTGTACATCATATCATTCACGAATATTTGGGTATGAGAAAGCTCTGTGCAAAGTGGGTGCCGCGCGAGCTCACTTTTGACCAAAAACAACGACGAGTTGATGATTCGGAGCAGTGTTTGGAGATGATCAAGCGTAATAAACCCGAGTTTTTGCGTCGATATATGACAATGGATGAAACATGGCTCCATCATTTCACTCCGAAATCCAATCGACAGTCATCCGAGTGGATTGCACACGATGAACCCGCCCCAAAGCGTGGAAAACCGCAACAGTCGGCTGGCAAGGTTATGGCGTCTGTATTTTGGGATGCGCGCGGGAATAATTTTCATTGACTATCTTGAAAAAGGAAGGACCATCAACAGCGACTATTACACAGCGTTATTTGACCGTTTGAAGGACGAAATCGCCGAAAAACGACCGCATTTGAAGAAAAAGAAAGTGCTGCTTCACCAAGACAATGCACCGTGTCACAAGTCAGTGAAAACGATGGCAAAAATCCATGAATTGGGCTTCGAATCGCTTCCGCATCCACCGTAATCTCCAGATCTGGCCCCCAGCGACTATTTCCTGTTCTCAGATCTCAAAAGAATGCTCGCTGGGAGGAAATTTTCGTCGAATAAAGAGGTGATCGCCGAAACTGAGGCCTATCTTGAAGCAAAGGACAAATCGTACTACAAAAAAGGTATCGAAAAGTTGGAGGGTCGCTATAATCAGTGTATCACCCTCGAAGGGAATTATGTTGAATAAAAAAAACGAATTTTGTAAAAAAAATGTGTTTTACTATGGAAGACCGGGGACTTTTCAATTGACCTGTTAAGTTTTTTCTTGAACAAATGCCTTGGGTTTCCCCCCAGAGCAAGGTGAAGTTAGCCTAATAATGCTGCTTAATAATGCCTTGTGACATATTTTCCTTTTCCCCTCTCTGAGACTGTGGCAAGATCCGAAAGTATTCTATACTGTATATGTATACGATTTCGGATATCGTATAAGTAAGACTATGACATCAGATCACTTCACTGGTGCAATTGTCATTTGTGCCGATCACTCGAAAAGGAGGAAGCAAGCCTACTATCATCCGCAAAACTGAACACTTTGTTATCCGTTGTCTCCAACAAATCATTTATGTGAAGCAAGAACAAGGTTGGAGCCAAAATAGAACCTTCGGGCACCCCCGAATTAAGAGGATACAGATCCGAACACTCGCCGTCCACAACAACCCGGATCGATCGATTCTCGAGGAAGCTCCTCGTCCAGTCGCAAAGCTGTTGGGAAAGTCCATATGAACGAAGTTTGCTCAGCAATGCCCCGTGCCAGACGCGGTCAAAAGCCTTGGAGATATCCAATGCGACCGCCCTTGACTCACCATGCCGTTCAATCGCAGATGTCCATATAACGGTTATAAGTGTCAAAAGGTCTCCTGTGGACCGCCTGCCACGGAATCCGTATTGACGATCATTCAGAAGTCCGTTGCACTCCAAATACTTAACCAACTCTGTATTAATGACTTTTTCCATTACCTTAGATAGAACAGACAGTAATGCTATCGGACGGTAATTTTGTGGGAGACACTTTTTTCCTGTCTTTGGGATTGGCTAAACTCGAGAGATTTTCCAACAGGCAGGAAAGGTCCTCCGTGCATAAGATAAGCGGAAGAGTCTGCCAAGAACCGGCGATAGTTCTGGAGCACAGTTCTTAAGGAATATTGCTGGTATTCCGTCCGGGCCGGTTGCCTTCCTATGAATAGTGCGCGGACGAAATCTCACATCCCGCATGGAAGACTGTACCGGCGAGATCACAGGTGGCTCCAAAAGGCCGGTATCGAGGTTGGAATTCTTGGAAAATAAATTCGCGAACACATTAGCTTTATCCTTTGGATTCGTGACTAACGTCCCACTGTCTGTCACCAACGGAGGGAAAGAGGAGGATGCGAAGTTACCGCTGACAGCCATTGGCATTGACCAGAAGGAGCGCGAACCAGTTGGGCACCGAAGGAGCTTATTGATCACCCTGTCGTTGTGAGCCTTCTTCGCGGTATCAATCGCCTGGTTGCACGCGTTTCTGATTCTAACAAAATTCGTTCTGTTAACATCGGTGAGATTGGAGCGCCATTGCCTAAAACCTCTATTTTTTGCCGCTGTAATCTGCACGCATTTTTTGTCAAACCAAGGTTTATCAGACGAGCTTCGTTTGATGGAATGTGGAATATACATCTCCATCTCCAGAAGAATAATCTCCGATACCGACTCCGCGCAAGCGTTAACATCGGAGTTTCCGAAGCACACCTCCGACCATGGAAAGGATGCGAAGAAATATCGCATATCGTCGCATTTAGCAGCCCCATACTTCCATACATGGCGAAGCTGCCTGGGCCGGTTATTCGCTTGATATGCAAGTGCTTGCGCGACAGATAGCAGTGATCTGAGTTTCCCAGTGGCGCAGAAACCTCTACGGCATAAATACTCGGTTCGGATGTCAAAAACAGATCCAGGGTGTTTGCATAATCGCCTCGGGCATCCGGCATTCGCGTTGGCTCCCCCACGCGTTGAGTCAAGTTGTGGCTTACAGCAAACATCTCCGCCAGCCTCCCAGCCTTGTCGGTTCTATTAGAATGTAACAACCAGTCGGAATTGTGCACATTAAAATCGCCAAGGACAACAATTTCAGAAGCTAGGTGGTTGATCTGTATCCAGTCGACGGTATATGAAAAATGTTCGAAAAATGTCGCCGGTCGATCGTCATTCGGGGAGCGGTAAAGACAACAAAGAAATTTAACGGAATTGCTCAGCATGACCCTCAACCATATAATGTCCATATTATTGGGTTCCAACGCCTCCATCCGCTGGCAAGCCAGATTGAACCGCGCGAAAACGCAGACTCCGCCCATAAAACGGAATCTCGAATGCAAGTCGTATCCTGAGCAACGAAGATATGTCGAATCAGTTGACGAATCGACCTGGGTCTCAGTTAGGGTAACCTTGTATCAGGTTTCGTTGTTTGCAAATATTGGTGGACGGCATTTACATTCGTATTGGTGAAACCGATGCCCCTGATGTTACAAAAATGCCGTCACCAGTCGAATCTGGGCCGAGCCTCGAGAGCGAGCCCGGTTATGCGATGACGAACCACTTAAAGTTCCATTATTTATCAAAATATCTGCATGATGTTCCTTCCCCCTGACATAGTCCCCCCGGAGATCCGAATGGGAGACTAGTTTACCTCCGGAATTCTTTATATCAGAAGGCACCAAATGCTTCATTTAAACCACACATTAATCGAAAGACGACCGAAATGGGCAAGAAGAGATTGCAAAGTGATTTTGTAGCACGGTAACGCTCCGTCTCACACAGCAAAACTAGTGAAAGACACCTTGTAATCTCTTGGCCGGGACATCCTTCTGCACCCGCCGTACACCCCAGACTTGGCCCCATCTGACTATCATGCCGTTGCATCAATGGGGCACGCGCTCGCAGAGCAGCACTTCAGCGATTTCGAGGAAGTTGGAAAATGGCTCGTCGAATGGTTTGCCCCGAAAGTCAAGCAGTTTTTCTGGTATGCTATTCATAAGTTAGTTGAAAGATGGGCGAAATGTGTAGAAGCCGATGGCCAATATTTTGAAAAGAAAAAGAATTTTCCTAGAAAATTATGTATTTTTTTTACCAAAGAAACCGGAAACAACTTATGCGTACACCATACCATCAACATGTTTCAATATAGTTTCCTGCGTGATCTACACACCTTTGTCACCGATTTGGAAGCTTTAATATCCCTTGTTCGTAGAAAGATTAAGGGCGAGTTGTTAGCCAATTGCGCACGTGCTCCTCGACTTCTTCATTACTTTCGAATTTTTTTCCTCCAAGTGATTCCTTCAAATGTGCGAACAAAAACAAGGCACAGGGAGACAATTATGGGCTATAAGGAGGGTGCTCGAGAGTTTCCCATTCCATTTCTTCCAAAGCATCCCTTGTCAACGACGCGGTGTGAGACCTGGCGTTTCCATGAAGAAGGATAACATCGTGAATGGGCATACCCCGTCTTTTGTTTCGATAGGCGGCTTTTTCTTATAGCTGCTAACCTTTTCTGATGAGATTTCTTCAACAGTTAAGGGGCGATCACTTTCAATAAGCACTCGAACGGCACGGACGTTGTCATCTTGTCCTTGGGCTTCGATCATGACTTACGTTTTCGATATGTTTTCGCTCACTTTTAAATTCTCTGGGCCACGTATACACATGATTCTGAGACAGTGTATCATCACCACACTGTGCCTCCAATCGAGAAAAAATGTCCGACGGTTTAACGCCTTCATTTGTTAAAAATTTTATAATAATCCATTGCGCAACAGACGTGTGTACCTCTTGCTCGCTCATGACTGTACTGACTACAAAGTCGATCGCGACTGCTAGCCAAGCCGGTTCCCCTACTGTTCATAAACCAAACAACACCCACGCACAAGATTATCTAGCTCGCAACTTAGCAACACTAAGCAAAAAAGTAAAATTACCCTTTATATTTGATTAACCATTTTATGAATCGATTAAGCAAAATGGCGGTTGTTGATCAATTAACTAAAAACAACATTTAAACAAGTATCTCCGCGGCACGCAATAGAAGTCCCTTGGATCCCATCGGGAACCCTAAACAATTTTTTTTCACAAACTACATGAGTTGTGTTAGTGAAGTACACACGATCCTAGTTATAAACCTTTGTTTCGCAAAATGGCGATTGTTTAAACAAAAAATTGCGTTCTCGACTAAAAAATTAAAAAATTAAATTGTGTGCTTTTTTCTTATTTACCGATCGTTAAATTGTTTTTTTTTTTTTTTCATATTAATCGATTGTTAAAATCGTGTGTACTTCACTAGATAATAGAATGAAGAAGCTACAGTTAAAATTTCAAGTCAATCGGATAAAACTCTTCGACTTCTGCTGTGCGTCGATTTTAAAAACATGGTTTCGAAAAAAGCGCTTTTATAGTTTCAAAACGCTATAACTTTTTGAAATCATAATAACATGGTCCGTAATATTTTGTTTTTTACTTTTACTCTGTTATCCCATCGTGTTATATAATTGCCAAGGCCGTATTCTGATCCTCCAACTCTTGTCTTGCCGATGTAAGGCTGCGTCTAGCGGTTTTCTCAATCTCGGATTGGAACGCTCAGCAGCCTTGATGCGACTGGCGTCCGATTCCATGCAAAAGTCGAATAACGAACATCCAACCGTTATTTCTAGTGCATCGTAGATAGAACATAAGCCTGATAACCTCGCGTTAAAAGTGATGGCAGCGATATCAGTCCCTATATCAGTGATCCGTAATAATTTTTTTACCTCTACTCTGCTATACCAGCACCGCATAATTGCCCTTCCAAAGTTGTGTACTGGTCCTCAAGCTCTTGTCTCGCCAATGTAAGACTGCGTTTAGCCGTTTTCTCAATCTCGGAAATGGAGTGCTTAGCGGATTGGATGCGATTGGCGGCCGATTCCATGCAAAAGTCGAACAATGTACGTTCAATTGTTATTCCTAGTGCATCGTAGATAGAATATAAGCCAGATAATCCCTCGTTGATGATGGCAGCGATATCAATCGCTATATCAAGCACAGTCTTTCCGCTTGACACAGTTTTCTGCGCTTTGGTCTATTCAACTGCGTTGAATGATTTGTTTTGATTTTGGGTGAAACGAGATCGTCAGAGATTAGCTCTTCGTGAATCGGATTGATTACTTCAAAAACGTCTTTATGCAAAGGAAGCTTATGATTATAAGTAGAAAGAGTGTGTAATGCTTTACTCCGTTGTCAAGAGCACCAAGAATCGACTCCGACTGGACACTTATCGTGTTGCGATTTTTCATCTGTGGATATTTTATGGTAGAAGGTTGCCCATATATCATTATTTCAACTGATCCAGTATTGCGTCTAATAGCAACTCCGTAAAAAATAGTAAGTTCATCAATGAGCTTAGCCGTCAATTTACCTCGGCCCCCGAGGCCTTTGGTATTTTGTTTTACGTTACGAAGGCGAGTTCCTATTCTCTTTGAACATGGCCAATACACTCTTTTTCAGCAACAGAAACATTTCCATACGGATTGCCGTCAACAATTCCTTTATAGGTTTTCGAGCCCCTTCGTCAATGTAATTGACGGGTTTCACATTATGAAGTGAGTGCTGGAACATGTCAACGACGACGTCGACCTCCATCTTGTCCGCTGGATCCTCATGATTTGCTGGGCAATGCAATTCATGATCAGCAAAACCATCTTAACCCTAAACCGGTAAACTGGGGGTATTTAAACGCCAGATGGGAAACGCAGATCACTGTTTGGTATCTGTTGCGCAACCACTTGTATTTCAAGCGAATAACCGGCCTAGGCAGCTTCGCCATGTATGGAAGTATGGGGCTGCTGGGAAGATTTGCGAGATTTCTTCGCCTCCTTTGTATGGTCGAAGGTGTACTTCGGAGACTCGGATGTTAACGCTTGCGCGGAGTCGGTCACAAAGATTATTTTTCTCGGGATGGAGATCTACATTCCACATTCCATCAAACGAAGTTCATCTGATAAACCGTGGTTTGACAAAAAATGCGAGCAGATTACAGCGGAAAAAATAGAGCTTTTAAGCAATGGCGCTCCAATCCCACCGATGTGAACAGAACGAGTTTTGTTAGAAAAAGAAACGCGTGCCACCAGGCGATTGATACCGCGAATAAAACTCACGGCGTGAACATCCCTGCATCAGAACTCGTTCTGTTACAGAGCGGAAAAACTGTGGAACTCCCTTCCCAGGCGAGTGTTCCCTGCAGGTGTTCAAGAGGAACTGCAACCGTTTTTGGTGGCATCTTGGGGCGCTCATTCGGCGCTATAAGTTCGCCTTTCCCGAGAGAAGTGTAATAATAAAAAAAAAATTAAGTTGACAAAATTGTGTTTACCGGTTTAGGGTTAATATTCTGCAGTTCCTTCTTCTTTCTTCCAATATTCGCACACTTTACAACACTGTGATATGTCACAAACATCTAACACTTTACCAGTATACAAACTAATTAGCGAAGGAGCCCGAAAAGAGAAAAACAAACCTCGCTTTACCCACGAACCGTCCCCACCTACTGTAGCTCCATCGCTGTTGTTGTGCTCTATAGACAATACTTTTTCTTTTCAGTTGAAGTTTTCAATACAAACGCGGTCGGTAGCATTCGCAATATTAGAAATAATCATATCGTACGTTGCTTGAAAAACTGGCTTTGGAAGGTCCATGAAAGCGCAGAACTTTTTAATGCCGTTTATTTTAATACCAAGTAAACCCATTGCAAAAATAATACGTGTGTTGATTTCATATGACGATTTCGGAGATGGTACAACCATGGGTTGTACGCAATCTACCTTGAAGCTAATGTTGTAAGAAAAATCAAGCTCGATAGACCCCAGTGGGCGGGACACCTGGCTCGAATGAGGCAGGATGTATGGAAGGAAACAGCGCTACAGACCTTATCTGCGATGAAGGGATGGCGTAGACCAGGATGCCCAGAGCCTGGGAGTGCCAAACTGGATGACATCGGCTCGAACGCGGGACTGGTGGAGAGATTTGTTAAATAAGGCCAAGATCGTATCCCCGTTCTAGTGCCGATGATGATGATGGTGATGATTTCATATGCACGATCATTAATTAATGGACAACTGTTTATAAAATGATCGCTGCAATTCCTGCAGTATACAATAATTTTTGAGCCAAGCCCGCGTCTGAAAATGTCACGTCACCTTTGCTGCCTCTGCATACCACAACTTGAGAAATGGCACTAAAAACAGTCAGAAGATTGATGAAACGGTAGCCAAACGATTCATCCACTTGTCTATCACACTTTTCATCGTTCATTTTGAGTTTTTTTGCCGACGCGCTAGGGTACTCCGAATCGTGCTCGAAAGAATGACGGTTAGGCGGACGCCTGTTTCCGATTCTGCTTCGTCTTCGGGTTGAATAGTTTTCTTTAGTGCCTTTGTGGCCATCGCACAATTTATCATTCATAATTCAGAACGTTTGATTAAACTATCGGGTTTTCCAATAGGGACTTGACAACTTTTTTTTTTTAAATAAAACTCAAACCATTTGAGATATTTCAAAAACTTTATAATCGGCTTGAAGTACAATCAACATTTATGAATGGAACTCGACTTGTTCATATGGCCATCGCGGGCACGTTTGCAGCGGTCGATTCGTTGGACCCCATTTTTGATGACTCGGTCACACATTTCGGCCGAAATAGCCGCTATTTCGCGTTCAATGTTGGCTCTGAGCTCTTTCAACGTCGTCGGCTTTTTGGCATAGACCAATGACTTGACGTAGCCCCAAAGAAAATAGTCTAGAGGCGTTAAATTGCACCAACCGACTGACCCATTTCTTGAGATAACACGCTCATCAAACTTACTCTTCAATAAATCGATTGTATCGTGTGCTGTGTGGCTTGTGGCACCGTCCTGTTGAAACTACGTGTCGCCCAAGTCCATATCTTCCAATTCGGGCCAAAAATAATCGGTAATCATGACGCGATAACGATGGTCATTCACAGTAACGTGACGATCGTTATCGTCGACGAAAAAATGTGGCCCAATGACGCCGCCGGCATGCAAACCGTACCAAACAGTTATTTTTTGTGGATGAAGTGGTGATTCATGAAGCACACGTGGATTTTCACCCGACCAATAACGCATGTTTTGCTTATTGACGAACCCATTGAGCCAAAAATGAGCTTCGTCACTGAAGATGATTTTGCGATGAAATTCATCATCTTGGGGCATCTTTTCCAGAGCCCAATCGGAGAACGTACGTTGCTTCAAATGGTCCATCGGCTTTAATTCTTAAGTCAGCTTGATCTCGTATTTTCCTTACTCAAAATTCGCCATAAAGTGGTCTGGGCGATGCCCAGTTCTTGAGAATGCCGTGGAATTGACTGATTTGGATCGTTTGCTACGGACGCCTGAACGGCAGCGATATTTTCGACACTTCGACCAACCCGTTGTCTCACTTGGCACGGCAACATCACACAACGAATATGTAGACTCAAATTTTTGCACTAAACTTGTTATTGCCTGTCTACTAGGGCGAGAATTACGACCAAAAATTGGAGTTAACGCTCTTAAAGTTGCAGTCACCTATTCCAAATTTCGCCAGTAAATTTTAATAATTTGCAGACAATGTTCGTTCGTGTACTTAACCATGATGAAAATGTTGAGTTTACTGAATATATTGACAGTGACAGTTCGACGATTAGTGAAAGGGTGCGTTCAGAAATTAAATTCAAAGTTGTCAAGTCCCTATTAGAAAACCCGTTATAAAGGCAAAATAACAACGGTAAACACATAATTACGACTCGAATTGCAGCGTACAGGTGATTGACGAAACACGAGCTCTTACAATAGTAAACACGTACAATATGATAGTGTATGTACAGCGACATCTAGAACATAGTTTTGAATTATATTCTCGCCGGTCGATAGGTTATAGGTTATATATATATATGACCGCGAGATTAAAAAATGCTTTTTTTTTCATGCTTGGACGTTATTGATTATAAATCTAGGAATCATCATCGTCATCGGCACTACAACCGGGATCCGGTCTTGGACTTTTTTAGCAAGTCCCGAGGCTTGTTAAATTTTCCACAATAATTTGTTTTTCCGGGCAAGGCCTTGTGCCAAAAATCTAGGAATATTTTGACGTAATTTAAGCCAATAAAAAAAGTGGAAAAAAAATCGCAACGGATATAACTCTTTAATGAGGTTTTCAGAAGCAAACGTTTTACGATATAAGCAGTTTCGTAAGGAGCGAAATAAATGTAGGCGTGACAGTGCGAAGGATGTAGACACACATCCCAAACAAGCTGCAACAATTTTTGGCAAGTGACAAAACCTGTGTATGGTCTCGCATTACCGTAGTGAAACACCACCCGCTTACAACTGATCAGTTTGCAACGCCTCTCTGTGACGACATTACTTATTTTTTGTAGCTGCTCACAGTAGACATCATAATTGATCATTTTGTTCTTTGAAAGTAGCTCATAGAAGACTTGTCCCTTCCATTTCCACTAGATTGACAGCATCACCTTCTTATGGTGGGTATCCATCTTAGTTTGCTTTTCCGGTGCTTCCTTTCGTCTGCTCCAACTTATTTGCAGTTGACATTATTACAAACAATTAATTTTTGGTCGCCCGTGATCATACGCTTCAAGAATATATTGTTTTCTTCGTATTTGATGAGTTGATCGCAGTACACATACTTCGTCAAATCATCAATTACGAAGAATACAATCTATTCTTGAAGCTATCTATTCCGACCAGCTCATACGGTATCCAGATATCGATCATTTTTACAAAGCCAAGCGATTTTAAATGGCAATGAACATTTCCAATCGACACTCTTACAGTGGCAGTAAGCTCTTGAACTGTTGAATGCTTATTGCTTGTGCCAATGGTTTGATTCTATAGTCATCAATCTCGGGGGCTCTTCCGGAACCGTGTGCGTCGTTAGCTGAAAAATCTCCACTACGAACCAGTTTCGGAACTGGCGTTTTTCAATGTCATTTCTGCCGTTGACCTTACACAGCTTCTCTTAATTTTTTAGGAAGCCCTATATAAAAAGTGGCTAAACCCACACTCGTAAATGATATTTAACAATAAATATCTATGATGTCAATAAATATTGTTGCGCCTGCAACGTTCACAAACATTTTTGATTGCGGTTTGCTTCCAAAAAGGGAAGGGTGACAAGCCTTGCTTGCTACTTCCGCAATTTTCTCATGAATGTTCGTAAACTGGCGAAAAACTACAATTGACACTGCCAGAGGAGGAACTCTCTAATTTCGCGATAGCGTATAATGAGTGTATAATTTTAAAATTCAAAAGCGGCATAATTTAGAACCGGCATTGGGTCGCGGTCCTCTAACATTGAGTAGCAATTCCCCTTATGCGCCGCTCTCAACTTTTTTCGCAAGTGTTCCCTGGCAGTCAACCTGCTTTCGACTGTAACACGACTATATTTTATAAAAGGTTGTCAACTAAGTAATTACCGATTTTTTAGAAAAATAAAACACATTTTTTTAAATACAACGAATAAACTTCAATCAATGATATAGGGTCGTCCAATAGGGACTTGACAACTGTTTTTCGGTAGTAAATTTTTATAATTTGCAGACGTTGTTCGTTGGTGTACTTAACCATGATGAAAATGTTTTTTCAGTTTACTGAATGAATTGACAGTGACAGTTTGTTGATTAGTAAAAGGGTGCGTTCACAAATTAAATTTAAAGTTGTCAAGTCCCTATTGGAAAACCCGATATATTTTTCATTTTGTTCGGTGACCTTTTGCCATCTATCTGGCAACTTCATAATTCCATGTTCGTAGAACTTTTGATCTTTATCGGCAAAAAACTGATTCAGGTGCGATTTCACAGCGTCATCATCATTGAAACTTTTACCATCCGAAGAGTTTTGCAAAGATCGAAATAGATGGTAATGTGATGGAGCAAGGTCAGGGCTATATGGTGGATGTAACATCAACTCTCACCCAAGCTCCAATAATTTTTGGCGAGTGACCAAAGATGTATCTGGCCTATCGTTGCCCTGGTGAAAAATGACACCTTTTCGATGGAACAACTCGGGCTGTTTTTCGTTGATCGCTGTATTTAATCTGTCCAGTTGTTGACAGTACACATCCGAATTGATCGTTTGATTTTTTGGATGCAGCTCAAATTGCACCACATCTTTTCAATCCCACCCAATTGACAGCAAAAACTTCTTTTTGGTGGATACATCAGTGTTTGAGGTGGATTGTGCTGGCTCATCAAGCCCGGACCAAGATCGTTATCGATTGACGTTACTGTAAACAACCCATTTTTCATCGCCAGTCAGATTCGTTTAGAAAAAAGGTCAGATTCATTACGCCTAAGTTGCAAATCGCAACCGTTGATGCGCTTTGTTAAATGAATTTCTTTCAAATCATGTGGAACCCAAACATCAAGCTTTTTAATGAATTCCATGCGTTTTAAATGTTTCTCAATCGCTGTATGTGACACATTTAACTTTTTTTGCTATCTCTCGTACAATTACATGGCAATCCGACTCGATTATGTTATATAATTAAGTTCATTTAATTGTCACCCCCCTATGAATAATTAACATCTCGTGTCTTCACGTGCATATCCTTCCCTTCCCTCCAAATCACCAATTTCCCATTACAATAGAATACTCCCAAATACAATAGCTAAATAATTTAAATAAAGTAAAATCCCTATTTAAAAACCACAATCTTATTGTACATAGCCATATTCTCTCTATTAGCCATAGTCTCATCAACCATAGCCCAGCCCCCTATTAGCCAATTCCGCTTCCTAGAAATAACAATCGTGGAAGCGGAACAAAAAAGGATATGAAAAACAACGACACGAGATTTGCTTCTGGTTGAGTTAGCGGTGAGCGCGTGTGGTTGTGTTGTGGAGCAATACCTTTGATATATTAAATTCGGTTGCGAATGAAATAGAAAATAAAAAGAAGAAATCGAAATAGTGTATTGAGATTTTGTTATATTAAATTCGGTTGCGAATGAAATAGAGAATAAAAAGAAGAAATCGAAATAGTGTATTGAGACACGTATTTAGTTTGGATTATAAGTATATCAGTTTCATCATATCATTGAGTGCACGCAAATTCGCATTTATCCAATTGAGTGAGCGCAAATGCGCAATTAACCAGCGGATACTTAAATGGATGCAATATTAACAATTTGGCGCCCAAGTCGTACGTCATGATGAACAGCTGAAGGAGATCCGGGGTAAGTTCAGTGAGAACAAAATACATATAAACTAATTGTTGAAAAACCTTTAACAATTATGGTTTTAATTTGATCATCATCAAGGTCACCTGGTCGACCTGATCGTTGTTCATTTTTCAGTGAAAAATCTCCCGAACGAAATTTGTCAAGCCAATTCCGGCACTGGTTTTGCACACAATTTCTTTTAAGGCTTCTTCATCATATACATCACGTAACTTTTTAGCAGTTTTCGCTGCGTTCTTTCCTTTACGGAAATAAAAAAGTAATATGACGAAAATGATCGTTTTTGCACTCCATATTAAAACTGATGCCAAACTAATCATCATCGTCATCGGCACTACAACCGGGATCCGGTCTTGGCCTCATTTAGCAAGTCGCTCCACCGGTATCCGGTTCTTATCCGAGACATGTTAAATTGTCCATAATAATTTGTTTTCCGGGCAAGGTTATAAGTCTTGCGTCAACCTTTCTTAGGATCTCGGTGTATGCATTGGTTCACTACTTGGCGACTGTCAAAGTAGCTATCCAGGGGTGTCACGTGGAGACTTCATGTCAACTTGGATTGAACAGGGACAAGGATCGTCCTGGCCTTCGCCGGGTTGAAAGCAGAGACTTTGCCTCTGTTCACTCCCTTCGCCCCGCCAACCTAATAACTTTTCACAAAAAATCGCGCAATTTGCTTCTAAAGCAAGGTAAGACTGACAGATAACAAATGTAAAAAGGAAAAAATATGTCATTGACAGAAGCCATTATAAATATGGCTAAAGACATCTATGTGTGAAATCGGCAACCTGATAAAAGGACCATAGAAACGATGTGTTATTCTATTCGTATATCATTATGTTCAATTCTGTTGCGGGTACTTATAAATGGAAGAATACTCTCTGGTCGCCTGAAATTGAGTCCTTTTTATCTTTTGTTTCAAAGGTGAAAAAATAATCGCATCATTTTAACTTTTTTACATTATTTTATTACAACATTCAAGTCTCGAAAATCATTTTATTTCCATAACAAAATGGGTATTCCTAAAGGCGTCTTCTGTGTAACGCGAAAAATTTTGCATTTGCCAAGTTTTCTCTATTGATCTGAAACGGAAAGCAATTTTTCATTGCCGTTTGCTAGTATGTGTAGGGGAAGGGAAAACCTATAAAATTACAACAACTTTATGTTATAAAATTAAAAATTAAATTAGCATGTTAATCAAATGTTGAATTTTAAAACTAAACTTCTAAAACTTCAGATATTTATTCTTCCGACGAAGTTGTAGACACCGACCTGCTAAAGCTTCAGACGGATCGACCAATAACTGTCTGAGCTACAGCTATTACTACCACTACTATTTATTGGTCTGTGGGAGCCTGAAAGTTCATAACCTCACCGACTCGGCAACAGCACGAGCCGTTTTTGAAATCGCAGTTTCGAGGTAAAGACGTTTTAAGTTTATAATTTTAGTGTCGAAAATTCAACCGTACACAACAAGCGTTTGAGCTAAAGTGACTGTATTGCTCGGGCAAAGTTCGTCTCACAACTACCAGTTATATAGATAATGGGTGCGCCACCTTTTATGTCGGTATATGAATATTGAATAACTTTTTAGAAAAAACAACCGATTTCCATATATGAGGTATTTTTATTTAATTTTGTCCTTTACAATTTATTTGTACTAGTTTTTGAATACAAAATCAATCCAGTGGCGGCTTCATTGACCAAAAGCGAAATGTAGCCCTTTTGCTACGTTTTCCATCACTTTTTCGACCATCTCGGGTGGTATAACCATGATTTCGGCACGAATGTTTGCCTTGAGCTTGTCAATGGTCTGCGGCTTGCTGGCGTTCACTTTGCTTTTCAAATAACCCCACAAAAAGAAATCCGGAGGGTTCAGATCTGGAGATCTGGATGGCCAGTAAATTTCGCCATTTTTTGTTTGGTCGTATTCCAAGCAACGCGGACGGTCTGTTTTACCGGAACATGATGAATTTGAGGGTGTTGCATCCATTCCAAGTGGCTAGTCTGGGCAAGGAAGTCACAGTTTTCGTTTTTCCTCAATTCTTCAAAAAGAGGTATGGAGAAGAGATCAGCTCCGATGATAAGATCCACTTTGCTATTCCATCCCATGTTCGGATCTGCTACTTCTAGATCCGCTACGAATGAGAAATTCGAAGCCAACTGAACCGTGGTGGTGGCACTTAATCTGAAAGTTGCCACAAGACGTTGAGCATCCACTGTTGGGACCTGTTAAATCGAGGTAGCATGGTCGTGTAGGTCACCACATACAGGGCGGGCCATCTTTTATGTTGGGATGTGGATACTGAATAACTTTTCAGAAAGAAACAACCGATTTCCATATATGGGGTAATTTTATTTAATTTGCTCCTTTACAATTTATTTGGGCCAGTTTTTTAATACAAAATCAACCCAGTGGCCGCCTCATTGACCAAAGCAAAATGTGCCCTTTTTGCTGCGTTGTCCACCAGTTTTTCGACCATCTGGGGTGGTATAACGATGATTTCGTCACGAATGTTTCCTCTGAGCTCGTCAATGGTCTAAGGCTTACTGGCGTACACTTTGCTTTTCAAATCAAAAGAATTCCGGGGGGTCAAATCTGGAGATTTGAGGGCCAGTCAATGTCGCCATTTTTTGACAGCACACGTCTAGTGAATTTTCGTTGCAGAAACTGTGTTGTTTCTTTTCCACTGTGGCATCGCGCACCGTCTTGTAATAATCAGTAACCGTGCAGACCTTTTTCACACATTTCTGGGCAGACATAATTAGCCATCATCATCATATTCATCATCGGCACTACAACCGGGAGCCGGTCTTGGCCTCATTTAGCAAGTCCTGAGTCTTGTTAAATTTTCCATAATGATTTTTTTTCCGGGCAAGGTTATTAGTCTTGCGCCAGAGGCTCCCTGACGTGGAATCGAACCACGGTCTCCCGCGTGACAGGGGGGTATACTAACCACTATACTATCGAGGAGCCATAATTAACCAACATCCATCAAATTCGATTCCCATCCTATACTGTTTCGCTTTCTCTGAAGGAAAATGGGCCCATGATGGTATAACGTTTGCAACAATAGTGAAGAATGTGTGATTCGAATTGACGTTATAACGGTTAGAATCACTAAAAGATTCCACATCAGACCACTGCCGCGTGTACAAATTCGATTGTTATTTTCAAGTACAGTCAACTGATGTGGAATTGCTATGTCGTTGCCATGGTGTACGGTTCTGATGCGTTGCTTATTCGATCAGGTTTCGAATTCTAAACTCAAATACACTCAAATGATGTGCAATTGGCATGTTATTGGTTGGTATACGGCTGATGCTTTTGCTTATTCGATTTTCTTTCTGCGTGTAGATTCTCCATTCCGCAAATGCGACAATTTGGCTTGTTAACGGCGCCAGAGAGTGTGAAATGACCCAGAGAGTATGAAATGAGCTTCCAGAGAGTATGAAATGAGAGTATGACCCAGAGAGTATGAAATGAGAGTATGAAATGAGCCAGAGAGTATGAAATGAGCTTCCAGAGCACCAGAGAGTGTGAAATGAGCTTCCAAAATCAGGTTCAGTCTCAACCATTCGAGCCACTATTTGGGCGTATTCCAAGTAACGTGGGCGGTCTGTCGGCAATATTCTTTGAGTCAATTACACTTTATACGGAACCAAATGCAAATCACCATTCCAACTGCGCCACAAGAGGGTTCCACTGACACCAAAATGCTGAGCGCGGTGATGATACGACACATGCGGGTTGTCGGCGTCACTCTCTCTTACCGCTTCAACCAGTTGATTGGAACGTCTTGCGCGTTGATGAACGGCGTGACGACGATCTCCCACTGTCCCTTCCTCAACAACATTCGACACCAGCGACGAATAGTGTTGTCAGACGGTGCTTGTTGGCCACGATATTTTCGACGATATGCACGTTGAGTTAACTGAATGACTATTTGCAATGTACAGCGTCACTATTTCGGCGCCTTGTTTCGGTGTGAAGCGATTCATGGCTGAAATTGTACTAAATTGACGTTTCAAAAACATGTCTACTCAAATCAATCTTTTGATATATGTCAAAGTTATTCAATGTTTACCTACCGACATAAGAGATGGTGCACTCTATATATACGCGACATAAAAGGTTTATACAAGAAACAATGAAAGAAAAGCTGTTCCACGCCAAGTTCTCCGGATACCTGACGGTCTAGTTCACAATATGATAACTGCATAGATATTAAATACTTCACACTCGGCACCGTTTCGGTCGTTACCTAGTCGACGCTACTTTGTCGCGAAAACGTACGCCATGAAATCGTGATATTATATAATACAACTTCGGAACCAAGGAAGACATTGTAGGAAAATTTGGTTTATATGAATTTGTGGACATTGAGGAACATATATTTACAAAAGAAAAAGCTTGAAATTTACTTGTTATGCTTTTCTCTAGTATGGCAAATTCTGAGGCAATTCCCAATATGCATACCACATTGATTTTGGCATGTTTCACAATACGTTGTTTGACACCAACTGGTGTTTTCCTGTGAGAACACATAATATAGTTCCGTTTTCTTTCTCCCATATTTGCGATATGTATCTTCACAAAATATGCACAAAGATGTAGTTGGACGGGTTCAACATTTTCGAAAATCCCCTCTCAACCGAACACCGTGACAACAACCTTACGATAGGTATGAGGGTCAAACTTTATCTTTATCTTACTTTATCCAATCCCGAAGGATTGACAGAGTTTGTGACCACGTTGAAGAGAGCAATACTGTCAAAAGGACCTCCAAAGCTTTCTACAAGGCTTCACCGAATTTGGAAGGATTGGGGGTGTGGCGTTTGTAACAGATACACACACAATACACAAGCAAATAGTGAAGAACACACAACGAAAATGGAATAAGAAAATGCATCAGAGCCGTATACAGCGATAACATAACAAAATCCACATCAGTCGAATGTACTTGAGTTTAGAAATCGAATTCATACACACGGCGCTGGCCTGATGGGTTGCGCTTTGGTTCAATTTTTGGTGATTCTAATTGTCATAGCGTCAGTTCGAATCACACGTTCTTCACTATCATCCCAAACACCATAATTGGTGACTACGACGTGATCTGTGTATACACACAGCACACACTTTCCCGTAGTAAAACAGTTCATTACGACACGAGCACGACTTCCGCATAGAGCACCGACCCACTCGCCTGCTCCGACGATCTCTCGCTCGCTCGTACCTCGCTCCGTCGTTCGCACACAAAGCTGATCGTATCAAACTTACCGAGGAGGGAGTAGTGTGGCGTTTCTAACAGTCACACACAATACGCAAGCAAATAGTGAAGAACACCGAACGAAAATTGAATAAGAAAATGCATCAGCCGTATACCAAGCAATAACATAGCAATTCCACATCAGTCGAATGTACTCGAGTTTAGAAATCGAATTCGTACACACGGCGGTGGCCTGATGGGTTGCGATTTGGTTCAATTTTTAGTGATTCTAACTGTCTTGGCGTCAGTTCGAATCACACGTTCTTCACTATCATTCCAAACGCTATATGGGAATTCGTAACTTTATTACAAAGGAACGTCGTGAAAAAAACTTAAGAACCAGTCTAGGTACGAGAGTTTGCCAAATTTCAAAAGATTGGTGGAATTCGTGATCTTATTTCGGAAGAGGGTCGTAAAAAGAAGTTAAGAATCGGTCTGGGTACGAGATTTTCCCGAAATTTGAAGATTCGACTGAATTCGTTGCTGTATTTTTGAGAGGCTCTATCAAAAGAACCCTTGAGCCGGTATGGGATCAAAGCTTTTTCTTCATTCAGAGAATGGACAGAAATCGTGCACATTATCAAGAGATGTACCGTGAAAAGGAACCTTAGATCCAATATAGGAGCAGTACTTTACAAAGTTTCGGGATTTCTGGCCATATTCGATAGAAACAACGCGAAAAGAACCAGGTTGGATACAAGACTCTACCTGATTTAAAATATCATGCGTTAAGATAGATCTCGCCGCTATATAAATAGCACTTTGGCGCAGGGCTAATAACCTTGCCCGGAAAAACAAATTATTATGGACAATTTAACAAGTCTCGGTTATAAACCGGATACCGGTGGAGAGACTTGCTAAATAAGGCCAAGACCGGATCCCGGTTGTAGTGTCGATGATGATAATGAATATAGCACTTGCAACGGTAGCGAATTAATGTGCGATTCGAACCGACGCTATGACGGTTAGAATCACTGAAAGATTGAACCAATGCTCCAGACATCAGGCCACTGCCGCGTGTACGAATTCGATTTCTAAACTCCAGCACACTCAACTGATGTGGAATTGCTACGTTATTGCTTGGTATACGGTTGATGCGTTTGCTTATTGGACTTTCTCTCTGTGTTGTTCTTCACTATTTGCTTGTGTACTGTGTGTGTATCTGTTAGAAACGCTACAGTAATTATAGCACAAGATCAGACGATTTTACAAATGGTGCCGACCTCCTTTGGAGAGATTTCTTAGCACTGGTAATAACTAAAGCATTACAGTGCTTTTGGCGCCGAATTGTTATGGTCGCACAGAAGTTTCTGAGAACACGAATCCTTTTTAATCTCCGACTGATAAATAAAACAAATCTATCGTATAATTATGGAACACACACTATTTTAACTAAACCCTCCTTCTTTCTCCGAAGGACCTCATTTACACTCGTTTTCTCCCAGTAATGTTTTCTACAATACCCATCAACAGCATCTTTGAAACGTGCACTTGATTCCCAAATCATAGTTTACGGCTTTAATCACCAATAATCTAGTTTTTCACAAACTTGCCTTTCACGAAACCCTAGAGGGTGACAAGTTTCGGCCTTAGTCTGGGCTGGTGTTTGTCGCTTAAGGATTTAGTAGAACGTATCCCAGAAACCGTGACAAAGGAAGAAGCAAAAAAAATATATATCCCAAATCTTTCAATTGCGTTGAGCAAACAACAACAAAACTTTCATATTAAAATGTACCAAGGAGAGAAGAAAAAATATATAGAACTGGGGGTCTTCCCCGCCTTTCTTACTTTTATTGTTATCCCTTGTTAATCTATACAGGGCTTACTTTAAGCACTTGATCCCTATTCTCCCTACTTTTCGCGTCCCGTCACATTTTTCATTCCTTCTCGTTACCACGGCGAAACAGGCAAACACAAAAGTTTTCGTACAAATAACATTACAGCGAATTGTATTGCCGGGTAAGCGGCAAAACATGAAGAAAGGTAAGTGGAGGGAAAACTGGTAACGAATGGTGAGATGGAGTAAATCCGATTTTCTTACTTTACCTTTTTTTTTTTTTTTTTTTTCTGTACTGTTGCTGTTATTGTTGAATGACATCCCTTATATTGGATACCATCAGCGAAGGGAAGCCCTGTAGGTTGTTCTTTTTTTCTATGCCGCGTATTAGACTGCTGATGGTGTTCGTAATCGGTGGGTTTTGAAACAAGAGAAGAAAACATCGGAATTCAAGTGAAAGTAATTATATGAGGAGTAGTTGGTTTGCGTGTGACGTGCCAAGCGTCATCACTAGCATGTGCACGTCGTCGGCATGTGCATGACCTTTGTTAGATCATGTTTATGTTGTGTTTATGATAAACCCTAAAGGGTTTGCGATATCTTCTCCCTCGCGAGGGGAATTGAAAGGTATCAGCAATGACTGTGTGGATTAGATGAGCTGGCTAGAGGTCGTCATATGTCAGCTGACAATGAGTAAAGAGTAAAAAAGGAAATAAGAAAATAACAGTACAGCCTCAAGTGGTAGAATGAGCTCAGTGGGAAATCCTCTTTAAAAAATTAGGTTTCCCTGAAGAGATTTGAAGCTTTTCTTTACACATTTCCCGCTATATTCGCGCTTATTGAGAGAAAAGAAAACTTACTATAGTGGTCTGAGGCGAAATGGTCTTTGACAATTCAAAAGTGCCGACAGGGGGAGACGGCGAATGGGAAACTTAGTCCTTGTGTGGTCATAGCTTCCCAAACCACCTCCCAACCTACGTCGCTCTTTAACTTGTCCCAATTTTCCAAGAAAAAGTAGTCAAGTTAAAGCACAAAGTAATTAACCCTTTGCAAAAAAGTAGTCAAGTTAAAGCGAAAGATTTATATGACACTGAAAAAATGCCAAGTAGTCAAGATATAGTATTCTCCACATGTTGCTCCCTATGACTATCACTTATTTCGATCAATGGTACATCGCGTGGAGGGCCAGCATTTCTATATTTATGAAAAAGTGCAAAATTGGATTAATTCGTGGATCACCGCAAAAGACAACCAGTTTTTTTGGACGGGGGATTCGAAAGCTGCTAGAAAGATCGAAGAAGGCAGTCGCCACTTTGAAACATAAATGTATAATCAGTTTTTTACAATGAAACCTCAATCGAAGTTACCCGCCCAGAGCGGGTCTTGGGTTCTTTTCACGATGTTCCTTTAGAATAAGTTTACAAATTTTGTCAATCGTTTTAAAATCGGTAGTCTTGTACAAATCTCGATTCGGAGCTTCTTTTGATAGTGTTTCTCTTTTCGTCTTCACGAATTCAGTCAATCCTTCGAAAATGGACAAAGTCTTGTCCTCAACCGGTTTTAAGGTTGCATTCACAACGTCCTCCCGGAACTAGTCATAAATTTCGACAATTTTTGGTTAGTCGAATTCAGTTGGTTCTTTGAAACTTTGTAAAGTTTCGCAACCATCCCGATTCCAAGATGCCTTTCCCGGTTATATAAAAGAAACAAAGCCGAAAGGCAATAAGACATGACAATAGTCACCCCAAGTTTAGTTTAGAGTATCCGCAGGGGACTAGTAAGTTAGAATATAATTTAGATAAGCTAGAATTTAAGCACTTTTTTTCCAGCAAGTACGATAAATATAAGAAAAAGAACAAAATAAAAATGTACGTAAAATGAAAATGAAATGAAAATGCTTTTCCCGAGGTCCTCTCAAAAATAGTAAACTCGTTCGTATGTAGCGGTTCTAAAATTCTTTTTGTGGTGCTGTGGCGGTTCTGCCAAACCCCACTGTCTACTTGCCGTAAAAACCCCATAACATTCAGCCAATTTCCTAACTTCACTAATGCAATCGCATTAGTACCTGAAGATGCTTCACGCATCATATAGCTCAAATCTATAATCTAAAAAGCTTCAGTAAAAGAATTCTTACCTTTTCTTGCATTCCCTTCGCATACAGATTCCTGTAAGAGTTCTTTCTTACCTTACCATAAATTCCCTGTAATAAAATTCATCGGTTCGCATATCATACGACCGCATATCAGGGAATCTTACCCTTGAGTTGGCTAATCCCAGCCTCAATATGTGTACATAAAAACTATCTATGCACACATCGGCGGTCGACCCTTTTAGCCAGATGTCCAACACCAGCTGCATGTAATTAGCACCATCCACGTTGAGAATATTTCCCTAACTCACACCATGAGTAAACAAAAGACCACTGTCCTTCATCAGGCATTCTGGCGATACGCAAATAATTCAATCATCCTAGTATCCCAAATGCACCTACCATCTAATGTTTACTTAGTTGAATTCTCAGGCCATAAATTCCTTTTATCCTACATAGTTCTGGATTTGTTTCCCAGTAACCTCTCACATAAACAAAGAACTCCACGATCCCTTTTTCCTTTCTTTGTTTCAGGTTCATTCCCATGGCCTTGTGTATGAAAAAAAACCCATTAGCATCCCACGAAATTCGATTTGTTTGTTTCAACGAACACACATCTCCTGGATGCACATTATGCCCCTTCTTGGTGTTTCAGATTCGTTGTCATGGTGTGTTCCGTGAAAAAACCCATGTACACACATACATGTGTACTACCAACGATCTTCACCCCAAAACGATCGAATATCGTTGAGTCGCAATTCAATCTTCCAACCGGTCGGGTCGCTCGCCATCCACCGTACCGGCGCCGGTACGGTAGATTCTCTAGGAGTTGTAATTCATCCGCCAGTGCGATCGCACTTCATCGTCGGAGTTCTTTCAACCCTCGTAGCATGTGACGTTTTCTCTTGGCGAACATTTTGCTGCGGTGTTCGGTGCGTGGACTTAATCCTTGGTGATCGGTTAATGGCGGAACCAATGAACTCTCTAGTCAATTATGGGGATGCAAAGAGGATCAGCGCCGTACGCCGGTGCACAGTGCTCCGCTTAAAAATGTTCACAAATTGAATCGATCGTTCGAAACCAGAAGCTTTGATCCCATACCACTTCCAGGGTTCTTTTGATAGAGCCTCTCTAAAATACGAATACGATTAAAATTTCGGTAAAGTCTCGCACCCATATCGGTTACAAGATTCCTTTCATTGTCACGAATTCGAACAAACTTTGAAAATTCTGTAAAGCCTTGTACCCATCCCGTTCACAAGGTGCTTTTGATAGTGATTCTCCCATGAATATGGTCATGCATTCTGCCAATCCTTCAAAATTCTATAAACTTTACCAGTGTTACTCTTGGCGATGGCGGCGTGTATCACCAGCCATTGTGGCTCGAAGGTTCTTCTTACATTGTCTTTCTCGACTATGATCATGAATCCCGCAAGCTTTGAAAATTCTGTAAAGTTTTGAACCCATTTCGATTGCAGGCTTCTTTCGATAGTGATTCTCTCTTGAATATGGTCGAGATTCTTCGAAATTCTATAAGGTTTCCCAGTCCTCTTGGATTGTTTCCACGTTGTTCTTCATCATCGGCACTACAACCGGGATCCGGTCTTGGCCTTATTTAACAAATATGAGGCTTGTTAAATTTTCCATAATAATTTGTTTTTCCGGGCAAGGTTATTAGCCTTGCGCCAATAGTCGCGGTAAATTCCTACACCGCCTGGATCTACTATTTTACTTTTACCTCACTAGCTCGGCTATGCCATAATTCTCTATTCTGTCCACATCCCCCCCGCATCTGATTAGATTTCCTCAATGTCACGCCTGACATTGTCCTCCCATTTCCGTCGCGGCATTCCCATCGGTTTCTTTTCGGTTGGTCGTTCGTCAAGAATTGTGTGTTCTATTCTGTCGGTGCCCATTCTCGCTACATGTCCGACCCATCTTAATCTCCGCAACCTGATGTTTCCCACAGGTTTCTTAGAGGTATAGCTCTTCCATTTCACCATTGTGAATTGTCCCGGTTCCCCATAATATTTAGCGCCAAAGAAACTCCTTAAAACTTTATCTCGACTCTCGTTTTGTAAACGCCCATGTCTTGCATCCATATAAAACAGTCATCATCATCATCACAATCGGCACTACAACCGGGATCCGGTCTTGGCCTTATTTAGCAAGTCTCTCCACCGCTATCCGGTCTTTATTCGAGACTTGTTAAATTGTCCATAATAATTTGTTTTTCCGGGCAAGGTTATTAGCCTTGCGCCAACCTTTCTTAGGATGTCGCTGCATGCATTGGTTCACTACTCGACGGATGCCAAAGTAGCTATCCAGGGGTGTCACGTGGAGACTTCATGTCAACTTGAATTGAACAGGGACAAGGATCGTTCTGGCCTTCGCCGGGTTGAAAGCAGAGACTTTGACCAGTATGTTCGCTCCCACCCACCCATAAAACAATCAGCTTATTATTCTATAAATAGGGAGCTTTATATTACGCGACACCAGTCTTGAGTTTAGTAGTTCGCTACCTGCTTACCAACTAGAGTTGCCGGAATGCAGCCTTTTATTGATTTCTTTTGAAGTTTCAGTACTAGCCGTCAGTATTGTTCCTAGATATTTAAACTCTTTAAGGTTCTCAAATATTTTCCCATGATGTCTATGTGTGTCCTTTGAGGTCTAACCCGTGGCAGTTCTAAGATTGCTTTCACGATCCCCTTCTTAAAAATTGTCACGAATTCCACCAGTCCTTCGAAATTGGGCCATTCCAATTCGAAGGTTGTTTTCACGATATTCCTCTCGACATAATTAGGAATTCTGCCATTCCTCTAAGACATGGTAAATTGTCGCACATGTAGCGGTGTCATGATACCACCGCCTTTTCAACTCTCTGTAGTGACTCTTGTTTTTTTCATTTTTTCTGTAGTGACTCTGGTTTTCGTTTTCTCTCTATATAATAAGGACAGTCTTCGTCGACGGTTAGGAAAACACCCCCTTTATCTTCGATTGTACATGTCGACGGGTAATATTTCAAATTCACTTCACTCTTTATTTATAGTCTCATTACGTTCAAGGCACACTACCTATGGATGTAATTTAAACATCATCTGGGATGCATGCATCGCAGTGTGCATTCTTTGTTTACCCAAGATTGGTGAATGGTAGCCAACATTTGTTCTCTTCTTGGGATCTCAAGCCACTTGTATTTACAAAAGTCTCATTCATTTTTCTATCTTATTGCCATCATTTCCACATAATTGCTTATTTTTAAGATAGCACTATTTTGTCCCGTACTTTGTGTGCCATCATAGAGTCATTCTAGATGTGGGTATTTAGACCCTACGATTTCTTGTCTGTTTATGCTTTTTTTCTTAACAATAGCCTTGAGCAATTGTTCTATAATGCCGAGATGGTCAATTCTTCCCAATAAGGTTTTACTAACCCTAATGGATCCTTGTCAAGAGCAGTTCGCTGAAATCCTTGACACATTATAAAGCATTACCGCCCAAGCTGCCTCAAAAGCTGAGTTGGTAAGGAGGTTATATCATGCGTTTGATTATGCATGCGTAGTATCTCTTGGTATTATGGCACAATTACTGAATGGATGGTTGGATCACAATGCTCAGCCGCCTAGTGAAATGCTACATCATTATATTTTGAGTTCTATGAAATGGTTGGGGAAAATCATTAACCCTCATTGAGCTTGGTTGATGGACATGGTCAAGAAGAAAGAACATCTCAAGGCGCTGATTCATCGCTGTAGCTTCGCCTTTCCTGAGAGATATCATATACAACCACAAATTAATCAACAAAGATGACTACACATCAAGTGAATTTAATTATTGTGGAGAACCGCCCCAATGGATAAGTATTTGGAACCGGAAGTTTTTTTGTGTAACCATCTATTATAAAATTCTTGTCACTGTATTTCTCTTAAAAATTATGACAAAATCCGTCAATTCTGTGAGACTACGAAAAGTCTTGAACCTAGAGAACGTTTGATGGCATTGTGGCGTGTCTAGCAGATACACACGACCAATAGTGAAGACCAATACCACCAAAAAGCACATCCATTAAAGCCCTATCATCATCATCGGCAGTACAACCGGGAACTGGTCTTGGCCTTATTTAGCAAGTCCTATTGTTAAATTTTCCATAATGATTTGTTTTTTCCGGGCAAGGTCATTAGTGTTGCGCCAGAGGCTCCCCGATGGGGAATCGAACCCCGGTCTTCCGCGTGACAGGCGGGTATACTAACCACTATACGATCGAGGAGCCCATTTTTAAAGCCGTACACCATAGCAATAATATAGCACTTCCACATCAGTCGAATGTACTTGAGTTTAGAAATTAAATTCGTACCCGCGGCAGTGGCCTGATGCGTTGAGTAATTCTTAGTGATTATAACCGTGATAGCGTCGGTTCTAATCACATGCTCTTTACTATCGTCGCAAACGCTATAGCATTCTTCTTGAACATGGTCACGAATTCAGTCAATTTTTCGAAATTTATTCAAACCTCAAACACATGCCATCTCTAAGATTCACTTCACGATGTTCCTTTTAAATAAGGTCACGAATGCTTGGAAATTCTGTAAAACTCTGCACACATCCCAGCACTATAAAGTTTCTTCTGATAGGGTCCGTCCTCAAATTTTTCGAAATTTGGTAAAGCCTACAACCCGCACCATTTTTAACACTAAAGCTACCGACATTTTATATATACCTATTTCTACCACTAGAGGTCAAATGACCCATGTTTTAAAAATTATATATATTAAGATTTATAGCATGAATAACTCTTAGTCCAATTTAGTGTATGAATAAAACATTTTTCAATTCCATCTTCTTTATTTATTAAATTAAAAGAAACAAAAATCCTCAATTTGGAAATAATTAATGTATAAAGCTTATGTACGATGACCCGTGCGGTCATTTGACCCGTCCATGGTAGATTTGGTGTTAATATTCACTTCACGACGTTCCTCTCGAATAATTTAGTCCATTTTTCGAAATCTATTAAAGCCCCCAACCCATCCCATTTCTAAGATTCACTTCACGATGTTCCTCTCGAATAAGGTCACGAATGCTTCGAAATCTTTTAAAACCCTGCGTCCATCCCAGTACTACTACGAGGCTTCTTCTTATAGTGTTCCTTCTTGCATATGGTCACGAATTCCGCCAATCCCTCGGAATTCTATATAGACCTTTATCTATGCCACTTCCAAACTTTTTTTTTCAATTCTCCAACCTTTTTTATTTTCTTTTTTTTTCTTAGAATTCAAATTATAGTCTAGACAAAAAATCCTTAAATTCTAGCTAAATTATATTATGTTATAACATACTGGTCCTACGCGGACGGTCTAAGCAAAACTTTATCAACTTCGAAGCTTTTTCTGATAATATTCCTCTCTTGAATATGTTCAAAAATTTTTCAATCCTATATATATCCTATAAAATTCTCACCCATCCTAGTACAAAACTTCTACTAGTAGAGTTCCTACCATGAATATGGCCACACATTTCAACCATCGTTCGAAATTGCACCCATCCCAGTTCGGATGTCCTTTTCACCATGTTGCTCTTGAATGTGATCACGAATTTTGTCATTCCTTCAAAATTCGGTGAAGTCTTGAGCCTGCATCGATTCTCAGGCTCTTTTAATGGTGTCCCTCTTAAATATGGCCACGAATTCAGTCAATCCTCGAATTTCGATAAAGTGCTATTCGAATACCAGTTCTGAGTTTCTTTGTATGATATTCGCCTCGAATGTGGTCGCGAATTCCGTAGATCCTTTGAAATTCTATGAAGTCTTGAGCCTGCCCCGATTTTGAGGTTCTTTTAATGGTGTCCCACTTAAATATGATCACGAATCCAGTCAATCCTCAAAGGTTCGATAAAGTGCTATTCGAATCCAGTTCTGAGTTTCTTTGATTGATATTCGCCTCGAACATGGTCGCGAACTCCGCAGATCCTTTGAAATTCTGTTAATTCTTGAGCCTACCCCGATTTTGAGGCTCTTTTAATGGTTTCCCACTTGAATATGATCACGACTCCAGTCAATCCTCAAAGGTTCGATAAAGTGCTATTCGAATCCATTTCCGAGTTTCTTTGTATGATATTCGCCTTGAACATGGTCGCGAACTCCGTCAATCCTTTGAAATTCTATGAAGTCTTGAGCCTGCCCTGATTCTGTGGCTCTTTTTACGGTGTCCTTTTTAAATGTCACAGATTCAATCAATCCTCAAAAATTTGGTAAAGTTCTATTCGAGTACCAGTTCGGAGGTTGTTTGTATAGTATTCCTATCGACCATTTACAAGGCTTATATTCGTCCCAACATGGAGTTCAACTCCCATATTTGGTCATCATCATCATCATCATCGGCACTACAACCGGGAACCGGTCTTGGCCTTATTTGGCAAGTCCTGAGGCTTGTTAAATTGTCCATAATAATTTGTTTTTCCGGGCAAGGTTATCAGCCTTGCGCCAAACACATATTTGGTCAGGCGCATCTAAAACTGCACTACGCGTGCTCGATAGGATGCAAAAACGAGCAGTGAAACTTATTGGGGACCCAGCTGTGAGTCGATCAATTCCGTCGTTAGAACATAGGCGCAACGTATCGTGCCTATCTCTTTTCTATAGGTATTCTCACGGTCCTTGTTCAACTAAACTTGCTCAGTGTGTTCCGCCTCCTCAGATATTTTCCCGCGATACCTGTCAATCTGAGAATGCGCGTCAATTCACGTTGAAAGTAAACTTCAGGCGCACATATATATTTAGTCATTCTTTAGCCAAACCACACGAATGTGGAATACTCTACTTGTTCATGTGTTTCCCCCTCATTGTAATGTCCAGGCATTTAAGACCAATGTACTTCTGGGAGATGGAGGGGGGGTACCCGAGATGAAGGAGCGCCTAACAGAAGAAGAGAGGAGGGCAATGAACCATTTTGCGGACACTCGCCGGCGTCCAGCAGAGGGACGTTTCGAGGTGGAGATACCGTGCAAACACTTCTCGCCGCCATTGGGACATTCCAGGGAAGCCGCCATCCAAAGGCTTCTGTCTATGGAGAGGCGATTTAGGCGAAACCCGGAGCTAAGCCAGCAGTATGCAGAATTTATGAAGGAATACCAGATCTATCTACCCCACCATGTAGTAATCAAGGCCGAGAGTGAAACCACCAAGCTCGTGGTGTTCGATGCGTCTCTGGTCACCAGGAATGGAACATCTCTCAACGATCACTTGATTGTCGGACCATCCTTGCAGTCAGACCTCATCTCAATATTGAATCGGTTCCGCAAGCATCCCATAACGTTTGCCGCGGATATCGCCAAGATGTTTCGCCAAATTCGAGTCCAGCCTGGGCACACCGACTTCCAAAGAATTGTTTGGGGGGACAACCCAGAGGAGGAGTACCAAATGTTCAAGCTGCTAACCGTGACATACGGAACGACGTCTGCGTCATTTATGGCAACGCGTTGTTTGGTGTACCCGCCTGTCACGCGGGAGACCGGGGTTCGATTCCCCGTCGGGGAGCCTCTGGCGCAAGACTAATGACCTTGCCCGGAAAAAAACAAATCATTATGGAAAATTTAACAAGCCTCAGGACTTGCTAAATAAGGCCGAGACCCGTCCCCGGTTGTAGTGCCGATGATGATGATGATGATGTTGTTTGGTCTAGATTGCGGAGGAGATCGAACAATCGTGTTCTGAGGCAGCGAGAATCATCAGAGAGGGCTTTTACATGGACGATTGCAATCCGTGGAGGAGCCGATCCGGTTGGTGAATCAACTGACGGAGGTTCTTAACCGTTTAATGCAAACCTCCGTGACATATACGGGCAATGTTTACCGTTTACCGTTTAAATGTGCATTAAGGGGTTAAAGGCGGCAGATTCCCGCTACGTAGGGGGAAATCAAATTGCCACAAGGTACTGAACTGGCTGTCCGCCGATTCACCGAGTTCTGAAGAAGTGTACCAGTTCATCACGAACGAGGAAACGAAGCTACTTGGAGTGAATTGGCATCCCGGACCGGACTATTTGAGCTACAAGTTGCAGAAGATTCCGGAGGTATCATCGCTCACGAAAAGGTAGGTTCTGTCACACGTCTCCAGGCTATATTCGTGGCAAACCTTCCTCTGTCGTTTGAAGTAGAAACCAAATCACGTTTCAACCTCTAATTGGAAAACGGTGTACATGTAATGTTAAAAAATACGTTTCGTTGATTGGTTATTCAGAATATCATCACACCGGTGATACAGATGGCATTCTGGATTTGGACGCAACTTATACCGCCTCTTCCACTGCAGAGGATAGGCAGTGTTGTCACCTACCATATTTTCAGATAGAATTTCCTTATTAGTCGAGAACAATTAAAGCACATGTACTCATGGTAGTTTCGACGGACACACGCACTGTACTTCGGCATTTAATGCTGCTCGTACCTCAACATCTCCTTTTATGCAATCGTTGGTGTAAAAAAAAATGATAATTTTACTTATAAACGACTTGAAACTACGTGACGTAAAATGCATTGAAACTCCTTTTCGCGTCCTTTAAAATCAGTAGCGACGAGCGTTGATAATGATTGACGTTCAAAATCATAAATAATTAGAAGGAAGACCTCCTACCCAGTTCTCGAGTTGAAAAACGTTACACAGTTTCAAAAACGTAAGTTCTTCATCCCAAAGAGAGAAATTCTGACGGCCGATGGTCGCCCTCGCAGTTGAAAAGAAAGCATTCAATCACAGAATGAGAAACCGCTTGAGACTGCTTTGACAGTATCCCGTCATACCATTTAAGCCGCTTGAAGCCAGTGTTATTAGAGACGGGCGATGTTGCTCAACATATGGTGACAATTTATACTCATGCAAACTCATACGAAACAGCGGCAAGTGATCCGGACTGTTGTGTCAGCTCTATACCTCACCAAAACGCTTACAGGAGCCAAGCGCTACAAGGTGCATGTTAGTTACCCATTATGTCGTCCTGACTTGTCTTACGATTGCCCGCACTTGTATATTTTGACACAGTAACACCCATCGAAGGCAACCTGACCATCGTTGAAAACTGCCCTCCCTAAACCAGTAACCCTTCAGCAATCTAGGGCATTCTCTGGATGATATTGATCCCCTTCCCTCAGGCATGTTCAACAACATTGTCACATTTATTGGACCTATTGTATGCGTATATTTCGTTAAATGGGTAACCGCGGTAGTGTGCGGTGTAGCCCTTCCCCTTTTGAATTTTAAACTTCTGTCGACATGTAGCGGCTTTCATCAGCGGCAACATTTCCGGGGAGTTTTTAAATACCCAATTTGGTGACGACAGATGAGCGACAAAATAGTTACATGGCTCATCCGTGTGTATGGCGAGATACGGCTATACTCGGGTCGCACTAAAGGCTGGGGTGAACCCCTCCTAGCAGACAGCAACTGAGCTGGCACGAGCCCTCAATGTCATGGTGGTTAGTCGTCGGTCGGTGCAATTTCAAATTCACCGGGGAATTGCATTATACACGCAGGGGACTTTGTACGCGTCCACTTGAAGACACGACGGTCCGCACTCGTTGCCGGCCTTGGTCTGGGCTTTCCCAAGCCCAAATTGTGTAATTTATATGTCTCAATAATTTAAACTATTAACCCTCTGCATGTCCTTATTCTAATTTCATTTTTTTTCCTTTCCTTGGTCGTCTTATTCTTATAAATCATCCTGGGTAATTTTTTTCCTTGTAAAAAATTGAACGGGTGATAATTGAGGGGGTTAGATCGGGCACGGTGATTATAATTATATGTTTAATTGGATTGTTATTGAAAAGACTAATGCGATGTATTTTCTATGTTATGCCCTTCGAACCGTTTAAAGAGAATTTTAAACAGGCCCTCTGCTGGGATGGAGGCACACAATGGTCTTTCTTCAAATTTACGAGCATGTGATGATCTGGCAGTGTCGGTTTCGTGCGATTAAGTGTTTCAAAGGAGGAGGGTAGAGCAAAGTATGAGTAATTGAGTACTATGGAACAAAGTACATATCAATTATTAGTCTTGGGTATAGTGGCAAATAGTCTGTGATTCGGGGATTTAAGTGCAAATGATCATCATGAAAGCAAAGAAACGCGTTATTAGATTGGGGGAAGATTTAATGAGTTTGGTGTTATATTATCTGGGCTTGTAACAAATACAAAATCCAATCTTACTGTGGAAAATGAGATTACGTTACAACTGTGAACGTCCTTGAAACGCGATACAAATTGATCTGGGAAACAAGAGTCTACGAGGACAGAAAAGTCATAACAGAACCAATAACTTTACTTGACTTATTGGCTATTCGTCGTCTTGTCCATCAAGTGTATGTTTAAAATATGGAAAATTTGAAAACAAAGCAGTCTAGACGAGAATGTTAAACAGCTACTTCCCCTATAATAGGCACGCAGATTTTCGGGTAATCTTCTCGACTCTTTATCAAATTTTAGCCCTGGGAAGAACGTCTTTCCGAATACATTTTACATAAAACCTATAAACATCCATGCCTCCACATTGTGGTGCTGTCGTCTGTCAACCGTAACAACATTAACACAGGTGAAGCATTGTCGATATTATATTCTATTCACAAACTCTGGGAAAGATGTTTTTCCGGACATGTTTTACATCATAAACCAATCTATGCTTCTAAACTCTAGCTCTGGTAAATGTTTTTGCGGATATGCTTTAAACGTATCCGTGCCTCTAAATTGTAGTGCGGATTTCTGTCAGCGATACTAACATTAATGCAAAGGTGGAGCATTTTCGGCAGTATATTCTATTCATCAAACTCTAGCTGTGGTAAATGCTTTTCCGGATATGCGTTACATCATAAACCTACCCATGCCTCTAAATTGTAGTGCTGACTTCTGTCAGCGATATCAACATCAAAACAGGGCGGAGGAATTATCTACGAGTATATTCAAAATTAAACATAATTACTTTTTAATAACACACAGTTATAAAGCATTACTTTTAACACAAGAACAATAGATGTTTAGGGTTATTATTATTATTATTTATTGGCTGTAGGAACCCGGAAGTTCATGACCTCACCGACTCGGATCCGCCATTGTTCCCTGTCCTGTGCGCTCTCCTTCCACGTTCGACCATCCGATCCGATATCCTCGAGGTCCAATCTAACATTATCCTCCCATCTCCGTCGCGGCCGTCCTATCGGTCTCTTTCCCGTTAGTTTACTGTCAAGAATTCTATGTACGGTCCTGTCATCGCCCATCTTAATCTTCGCGACTTGATTACTCTCACTATTGTAGGTTTGCGGTATAGCTCTTCCAATTTGTGGTTGTGGAGTTTCCTCCATTGTCCTGACTCCTCGTCATATTTACCGCCAAATATGCCCCTTAAAACTTTATTCTCGAATACGCGGAATTTGTCCTCTTCCCGTTTTGTGAGAGCCCATGTTTCGCATCCGTATAGAGCAATTGGCATGATTATAGTTCTATAGACACGGAGCTTTATGTTACGTGACAACAGTTTGGATTTCAGCAGTTTACTGACTGCGTGCCAACTAGCGTTGCCGGAATGGAGTCTTTTGTTAATTTCCTTGGGCATTTCATTACTGGTCGTCAGATATTTAAATTCTTTGACATTTTCAAATATCTTGCCCCTGACGTTTATATGTGCTCTCTGGGGTCCACTTGCTCTTGTCGTAATCATGTATTTCGTTTTGTATTCGTTTATTTCTAGACCCACCTCTCCTGCTGCTTGCATGATGATTTCACAGTTTTTACTTATAGTTTAGAGATTATCGCCCAGAACGGCGATGTCATCCGCATACGCGAGCACTTGTGTGGCCCCGTTCAGGGATGATCCGGTCGTGTTGTCGTCTTGTACCCTTCTGATAACATACTCGAGGACAAGGTTAAAAAGGCATGGTGAGAGGCCATCCCCCTGTTTTAGTCCGTCCCGTATTTCAAATGGTTCTGAGAGGTGGTTTTCTATTCTAACTCGCCCTTTGTTTTCGTTCATGCAAATTTGAATGAGGGCGGCATATTTTTTCGGGATTCCCAGCTCAACTACAATATGGTAGAGTCTTTGCCTTGCGACAAAGTCGTAGGCTTTTTTGAAATCAACGAACAGTTGGTGAACCGTCTCTCCGTATTCCCACTTCTTTTCCAGCAGTTGCCTCGTTGTGAACATCTGGTCGCTTGTTGACCGGTTCCGACGGCATCCGCATTGGTAGTCTCCCAATATTTCTTCTGCGTACGGTGTGATTCTCGCCAGTATGACATTTGTTAATATTTTGTATGTGGTTGGGAGCAATGATATTCCTCTGTAATTTTCGCAGTCAGATCTGTCGCCTTTTTTGAAAATGGGGATGACTATTGAGGTTTTCCATTCTTCCATTTCCGGAATGACTTCCTTGTCCCACATTGTTTTAACCAGTTGGTGGATCTTTCGAGCGGTTGTCCCTCCTCCATGCTTCACAAGCTCTGCCGTATGTATGCAATCGACTTCGGGAGCCTTGTTGTTTTTCAGTCGATTTATCGCGTCTACAAGAGGGCTCTGGGATCTGAGGTTCGACTGTATGTACGTCTGGCGTGTTTATTTGTGGTTGATGGGTGTGCACATTGAGCAGGTTTTCAAAGTACTGCTTCCATCTTGTCACGATATTTTTGGTTTCTGTCACCAGACAACCGTTTGTGTCTCGAATTATTTTGGCTCTCCCTCGGTAGCCATTTCTAATTGAATTTATGCTGGCCTACATACCTCTGATGTTCTTTGCTCTGGCATTTTCTATGATTTTTTCTATCCGAGTCTTCTCCCATTCGCGTTTTTTTGCGTTTGAAAAGTCAGGTTGCCTCTTTCCGAATTGTCGCGATTCTTACTGCGTTGACTTCATCATATGCTTCAAGTGGATCATTCTGAGGCGTTTACGTTCTTCGATCTTTGCCCTGCACTCATCGTCAAACATGTTTAGGGTTACATGTTATAATAACCTTATAAAAAATTCTAACACAATTGTTGGCTATGTCTCTGACCTTGTAGAAAATATCCACCGCTGTATTTATAGGACCCGAACATCACCATTTATCATATAGATGTTAGATTAGTGTCCCCTTCACCTGGCGGAACCACATGCTTTACGTATCTTTGCTCTCCTCAATATATGTTTAGGACACGTATCCTCTTATAACACTAATATCATCAGGTTCGCCTACCTAAAAGTGTAGAAATCAGGTCAGTGATATAGGTTCGTCTAACCGAAGACGAGAGAAAAGGTTGCGGTCATTTATCCCCCATGTATATTTTATATATATATTGTACTTACCAGGTGTAGGCATACGTTTTTAACGGTTTAACAAAGAGATGGCGCCAGCGAAAAGTACGCAGCATATTAATTTGACACATGTCATTTTGTTCGTCTGAGATTTAATTACAAACACACACAAGTTGAGTCGGTCAGAAAATAGCATCTTTGTTTTATGATGCAGTGCCCATGTCGAGTTTTGTGCCTGAAAAAGAACATTTGCGCCACGCATTGCTTTTCTTATTTAATCAAAAGAAAAAGGCTGTTGAAAGTCATCGTTTGCTGGTAGAAACATATGGTGAACACGCTCCATCAATTAGAACATGTGAGACATGTTTTCGACAATTTAAAAGTGGTGATTTCAATGTGAAAGACAGTGAGCGCTCTGGTAGACCACCAAAATGTGAAGAGGAGTAATTGCAGGATTTATTGGATGATGAATCCAACTCGAACTCAACGGCAATTAGCAGAAATATTACATGTGTCACAAGAAAAAATCAGCAGACGTTTACGACCAATGGTCGTATCAGGTGTATGCATTCGTTTTGTTCGGTTTAACTAATAGATAACGCCAGCGAAAAGTACGCAGCACACAGCAAAACTAGTGAAAGACACATTGAAATCGCTTGGATGGGACATCCTTTTGCACCCGCCGTACTCCCCAGACTTGGCGCCATCTGACTATCACCTCTTCGCATCAACGAAGCACGCGCTCGCAGATCAGCACTTCAACGATTTCAAGGAAGTTGGAAAATGGTTCGACAAATGGTTTGGCGCAAAGTTTTTCTGCCATGCTATTCATAAATTGCGGAATAAATGGCGGAAGGCTCATAACCTTGCCCGTAAAAATAGATGATTATGGAAAATTTAACAAGCCTCGAGACTTGCTAAATAGGCCAAGACCGGATCCCGGTTGTAGTGCTGATGATGATGATTCATGAATTACCTGAAAGATAGGCAAAATGTGTAGAAGCCGATGGCCAATATTTTAAATTAAGAAAAAACTAATTTCCCTAGAAAATTACGTTTTTTTTTTTTACCAATGACATCGGAAAAAACTTATACATACACCTGATGCATATAAATATATTTTTGGCATATTATTCCATAAATGTCAATTCAGTTTTTATGTATTAGCTTCTCTTAAGAGCAGTAAACAACAAGGTGTGGTACATATATCGCTCGTAATATAACACAATTGGTGACTCATTGTTGATCTCTTCAAAACTGTAAAATAAGTTGGTGGTACTGTCCCATTTGATTTGTTCGCGGCCATATTCGAGCGGAATACCATACAAAAACCCTCGAAACTTATATTCGAGGCATGCGTGTAAGACATTTCCGAAATGTTGAGCATTGACTGAATTCAAACCATATTTATTAAGAAAACCATTAAAAAGTCTTAAAACCCGTACAGGCCCAAGACCATAAAATTTCAAAGGATTGACGGAATTCACAACCACGCTTTTTCCTTTTTTTTTTACACAAACGCACCCACAAAAGTGGATTTTGAAGTACCCTTAAATGTCAGAGCACAGTGCGAGCGGATGGAGAGGATGTTACCCAGCTTAGTTTTATTGCCGCCTTAAAAGCGGCATATAAATATATTTCTATTATATAAAATAATTTTGTCCGGGCGACACATTACTTCAAATTTAAAATTCTAAACCCAAAAGTGACTTTTAAAAGACAAAGACAAAAACTTTGAAATGGAATCAAAGCCTATTGAACCTAATATGTTATGTGATCTTATTCTATACGATGCGTTATGTTTCCGCCGCAAATCCGTCATCAATAACAACCAGCATGGTTTCCTCATTGGGCGGTCTTCCACTACCAATCTGGTGGGATTCTCATCCCACAACGTCTTTCCCCTAGAGAATGACGTAATCACTACATATTTCAGCAAATCCTTCGGCAAAATCTCTATCAATGTCATTCTCTTTCACTGATTGAGTTCCGTTCCCTTACTGAGTGGGAAAGCTGTGGAATCCTCTCCCCGCGCGATCGTTTCCGGACCGTTACAATCGGCAACTGTTAAAAAAAAAGTGGATTTATTCCTATCTTAACAATCGAACCTGCCGAGTGAGATTTTTCCATTCCTTTTTTTCCCGCTTCGCGGGTTCCCCAGGGCAGTCACTCGATATCCTCCTATTTATTCTATTCGTTAACGATATGCAGTGCAGTATCAAGCTACCTATCTTCTCTTTTTTCAATTTTACATTTTTTTTATTTTCTTTGTATATTCTTAGTTTCTAAATTATATGCTAGACAAAAAATGCTTAACTTCTAGTTTAATTCATTCCTCTATCTCTCTCTACGCGGATGACACCAAACTTTACAAGACAATCACCTCACCCCTCGACTCTTCGCTTCTTCAAAGATCTCGGCAGCTTTTCGACTTGGTGCCAAAACAACTGCCTCGAACTAGATATTGTCAAAACGCAATCACTTTCTCTTGGAAGTGCACCCCCTCCTCGCCGCGTTCTTATCCTTTATTTAACCAACTGATAACATCGATTCAATAGATTCATGACCTGGGCATATTATTAGACAATGAGCTCAAATTCATATCACATATTGACGACAAAATCCCCAAAGTCAATGCTGCCTGCAGCTACGCGAAACGCCGGTCGGGAGAATTCTCTAACCCCTACGTCACCCGATCGCTCTACATAATCTTTCTCCGTCCTCTTCTTGAAAGTGCTAGTCAAGTCTTTGCAGGATCGAAAACGTTCAACGTCATTTCTATCGTTTGGCCCTCCCAGAACTAAATTGGGAAAACCCTCTGATTCTACCTCCGTACACAACCCGTCTTTTTTAATTTTTTTTTATTTGCCGTCTCCCAGGAAACCCGAACCTATAGCGCTGAGTCAGCGCCCTGAGTTGCTGTTTTTTCTCGACCAGGTCCATCAGCCAAGCTCCCAAAGATACTCAAGGATTTCTCCCAACCATTTCACGCACCCTATAGCTCAACGGGGTGGTATTTCACCGGGCGGGTGGGCTTTGGTACCATACCTACCACTCAGTAATTGTGCCGAACTGCAAAGTCGTCAATTGAACCTACGTTTGCACAATCAACCCGCAAGACCTAACCTCCTTACCAACTCACCCATTGGCACAGACACTTGAAGAGAGCAGAATCCATGCCGACACACTCTTCACCCACCGTCTTCTCTCAAGTTCAATCATTTGCCTGAGTCTGCTGTCCTCCATTACATTTCACACAAACCACAATTTCATAAGTTGTGTAAGCCTCGTCTCTTCTACTTGCCCGTCTATCATACTCTAATAAACCCACCACGCGAATGCTACGGAGGGCCAATTCTTACCTCGACTTCTTTGACTTCAATCCCACCTCTCCCGCTATCAAACTTCGTCTCCTTATTTGGCCCCCTAACGACCTCACCCCACCCAACCATTCATCCAATACCCCAATTCGGCCTCACCTATTTCGCTCAAACTTTGTTTGCTCCACACGCCCCCCCCCCCCCCCCCCCCACACCCGTTGAAGACCAACTCTCTAACCCTGTCTCTTTACTAATTCACCCAATACCCCACACTCATACTGATTCACAATGATAGCATTTATATACGCTCACCCCTGTCTTGCATCTTATCGCTCCTTTCAACGCCTTTTTTTGGTTTTTATTTTTGTATACCCGAAATGTTAAGTTAGTTCGTACATCGCTTGTTGTACGCTAAATAAGTGAGGCTTCTGCCCTCACAAAACCTCAAACCTTATTAAATAGATTCAAAATATAGATGTCAGCGAAGAGGTTCGGCCTCTGCAGCAAGTGTGTCTATAGTCAATGTAGGATTCCTTTTATAGGGCAAACTTCGGCTCAGCTCTATTATTACATTGCTATGACTATGCAGGTCACGTACCTCGCCTTTTGTCTCTCCTCTGCTCGTCCTATGCTTAGACTTTTAAGGGTACATCAAAATCTCCCGATCTTGGTGCGTTTGTGTAAACGAAAACAAATATGAACTTGGTGTTAGAGGTCTCTGGCAGTATTTCTAATACTTCCGAGATTACGAAAAGAAGCACGAATCTTTCTTGCACATGTTATAAATTTAATACTTTCGAATTTTAATAATCATATTTATACATAGAGTATAACTTGAGTTCAACTTTGAAGATTTAAATTTTTCTCTCGAGGTTTTATTATTATTATTATTATTTACTGGCCTGTAGGAACCCGGAAATTCATGACCTCACCGACTCGGCTCCGCCATTGTTCCCTGTCCTGTGCGCTCTCCTTCCACGTTCGATCATCCGATCCGATCTCCTCGAGGTCCAATCTAACATTGTCCTCCCATCTCCGTCGCGTCCGTCCTGTCGGTCTCTTCCCCGTTAGTTTACCGTCAAGAATTCTATGTACGGTCCTATCATCGCCCATTCGCGCTACGTCTCCGGCCCATCTTAATCTTCGCGACTCTCTCGAGGTTTACAATTTGAATTGTCCGGATTGACTCATTTTAAATGTTGTTTCTCAGGTAAACTTGGACGTATTTTATTTACGAGTGTCAAGGCAAAATTGTATAACAGATTTAAATAAAATATATATATTAGAGTGGAAATCCTTACCGCCACAACCCCTCTTGAAAGACGTGCACGAGTAAGCTACTTATTCCTCCTATTATAACAAAAATGTCAACTGTGTATTACAGCTTCGCATCCCAAAACCTGAGAAAAAGTTGGTGGGCATATATATAGCTTCGTTTATACCACAAACGTCAGATCAGCTTTATAGGTTCACTTCTCTTGGGAGCACTCATACAATATAAAGCAAATGTGTAGCAGGCTTCTCGTTTTATAACTTAATTGTTATACGCAGTTATATAGATTCGTCTTCTCAGAGAAATATAGGCGTGTGGGTTATTATAATCAACGATAACAACCAAAGTTTATGTGAGCGCAGGTCAATCATCATCATCATCATCGGCACTACAACCAGGAACCGGTCTTGGCCTTATTTAGCAAGTCCTGAGGCTTGTTAAATTTTCCATAATGATTTGTTTTTTCTGGGCAAGGTCATTAGTCTCGCGCCAGAGGCTCCCCGACGGGGAATCGAACCCCGGTCCCTCGCGTGACAGGCGGGTATACTAACCACTATACTATCGAGGAGCGCAGGTCAGTAAGTCCTTCGAAAATGAGGACTATTTTGTTTTATTTTCTCATTTAGCTGACCTAATACTGACGCAAAATAGTGTCTAGTTGTCGTCTGCCCACTTTCCAAATAGTCAATGACGTGTATCCCAAAACACAGTAGCCATAATCTTTCGAGCTGATTCCACCGTCTTTGCCTTCCTTTGAGCCTGTTCGCCTATAACAAACCACTATTTTGACTGTTCTTCCGTCTTAGGAGTGTAGCGGCGTATCCATGGTTCATCTTCAGTTACTAATCTGCGCAGTAACTCATCTGCGTTGCGACGCATGTGCTTCAAAAGTTCTCAACTGAGAGCAAATGCCCAAAATCCCATCTCGCAAATATTTTTTTCATACCCAATTTATCATGCAAAATTGAAACATGAAACAAATTGAAAATTGACAGATACCTAGTGAGGAATGATCATCATCATAATCGTCATCGGCACTACAACCAGGATCCGGTCTTGACCTATTTTGGCAAGTCTCTCCACCGGTATCCGGTCCTTATCCGAGACTTGTTAAATTGTCCATAATAATTTGTTTTTCCGGGCAAGGTTATTAGCCTTGCGCCAACCTTTCTCAGGATGTCGCTGCACGCATTGGTTCATTACTTGGCGGGTGCCAAAGTAGCTATCCAGGGGTGTCTGCATGTCAACTTGGATTGAACAGGGGCAAGGATCGTCCTGGCCTTCGCCGGGTTGAAAGCAGAGACTTTACCCTGTATGTTCGCTCCCATCCCCTCGACAAACTAATACCTTTTTACAAAAATACGCGCAATTTGCTTCTAAAGCATGGTAACACTGACAGCTAACAAATGTCAAAAGGAAAAAATATGTCATTGACAGAAGCCATTATAAAATATAGCCAAAGACATCTATGTGTGAAATCGGTAACCTGATAAAAGGACCATATGAAACGATGTGTTATTCTATAAGTATATCATCCAGGGGTGTCACGTGGAGACTGCATGTCAACTTGGATTGAACAGGGACAAGGATCGTCCCGGCAAAATGCTATAAATCTTCCCCCACAGATAGCAACCTGTCTTGAAAATGCATTTCTGTACAATGAATCGTTGGTATGAAAGTAGTTCTCCTGTAAATGCAATTTAGGGTGTGAGATGACGATCCAGCCGCGAATTGAATCATAGGTGTTACATACATATAATAAAGTTAATCCAAATTTGTATTAGATTAAAACGCCTCCAAAGTAGCCATGTCTCCGAAAGCATACTGCATTGAACTGGTCACCGTAAAGTGTAGAAATGATATGTCATTCTTCAGAGTTCTTGTATTACGGTTGAGATGTCTTTCGTCTAACCCCCTTAAATGCTTACCTCCGAAGTATAATCTGTCAAAGAGTATTTCCCAACCACTTATCATGTTCCGGTAGCTACTCACATTCCCTCTGACAAATGAACTTTCTTCATTTGCCCACTTCAACGTTAATTTCAAAATTTAAAAGACTGAGAAGATTTCGTTGTGTTCTGGTTTTTTTTTTTGTTTTTTCATTTTGTTAATTTCATTCTGGCGTGAGCTCAATTAAAAAAATTGCTATAAAAACGATCGAAATAAATAGTCCTGAGTACGATCGACGTTGTTGTTCTCCTCTACCCATCGACTTTGGGCACAGTAGCTATCAGCCGCGCATACACTAAAGCCAAGTCAAGGTCAAGTATCAGGTTGACCTTAGCTAATTAAGACCGTGCCACAATTTGAACGCTTCACGAAAAGTTCTGCTTAAGATCAGCGAGAAATACTTTCAATTAAGCTCATTGTCGCGTTGGATTCTTTTTGTGTGTTTTGTTTAATCTTTACATTCTCTAATTTGACGTTGTGGGCGGCTTGACAGAACACGAACCCAATCACACTACAAGCTACCCGCTTAAAGCCTCACATTCGACCAGTCGATGTATTTGCCGCCATTCTGATTACAATTTTCTCCATACGTGTTTTATGCCAACGGAACCAGTAATTGGACAGGAAATGAAATACAACTATTCGGTAATATTCTGCAATTTTCGATAACAATTTTGCGCATATGCGCGACGGGCCATTTAATGTTTTCTAAACATCTTGGTTTAGTAGAGAAAATATTGCAAGAAATTGGTAAACGATATTCAAAAATACGCTATCGACAAAAGGAAGTGATGACGGCGTTTTAACTCGCTGCTTAAAATGAAAACGTCCACATGAAATTGTTCGGAACCCTGCTTTATCGATTAAAAGAGTTGAAATATAATGTTCAAAACTTCATAAGGCAAGAAAGTTAATATAAACAATACTAATACTTCCATGGCCAAAAAAAATCGTTAAACAGTTTATAAAAAACGTTAATTTGAGCCAGGGCAGCTAAAACCAATTTTTAAAAACATAATCCTTTATTAGCCAAAGAGGACAACATACAATTTTCAAAGTATTTCTTTGCCCAGAGGAGCTAAAAAGCATTTTTCAAAATTCTACTTTATTAGACAAGAAAGTTAATAAACAATGTTCAGAACTGTGTGAGTACTACAATAGCCAAAAAATCGTTAATCAATTTAAATAAAAAAACGTTCATTTGGGCTAAGGGAGCTAAAAACAAATTTTAAAACTACTTTATTAGCCAAAGAAGTTAACAATCAATTTTCAAAACCATTCCTTTGCCCAGAGGAGCGAAAAAGCATTTTTCATAATTCTACTTTATTCGACAAGAAAATTAATAAACAATTTTCAAACTGTGTGAGAACTATAATAGCTAAAAAATCGTTAATCAATTTATAAAAAACGTTCATTTGATCCAGGGGAGCTAAAAACAATTTTTCAAATTCTACTTTATTAGTTAATAATTTATTATTATTTATTGGCCTGTAGGAACCCGGAAGTTCATGACCTCACCGACTCGGCTTCGCCATCGTTCCCTGTCCTGGGCACTCTCCTTCCACGCTTGACCATTCGATCCGATCTCCTCAAGGTCAAACCTAACATTGTCCTCCCACCTCCGTCGCGGCCGTCCTACCGGTCTCTTTCCCGTTGGTCTACCGTCAAGAATTCTATGCACTGTCCTATCGTTCCCCATTCGCGCCACGTGTCCGGCCCATCTTAATCTTCGCGACTTGATTACTCTCACTATTGTAGGTTTGCGATATAGCTCTTCCAATTCGTGGTTATGGAGTCTCCTCCATTGTCCTGCCTCCTCGTCATATTTACCTCCAAAGATGCCTCTCAAAACTTTATTCTCGAATACGCGGAATTTGTTTTTTTCCGTTTTGTGAGAGCCCATGTTTCGCATCCATATAGAACAATCGGCATGATTATGGTTCTATAGACACGGAGTTTTATGTTACGTGATAGCAGTCTGGATTTCAGCAGTTTACTGACTGCGTGCCAACTCGCGTTGCCGGAATGCAGTCTCTTGTTAATTTCCTATTAGTTAATAAACAATTATATATTAAATAAACACCCACTACATAAAAAAACCAAATGTGTACCTTATTGACAAAAAAAAAAAGATAACCAATTTGCAAAACTATACTTAGGCACATTGGTCAGAGAAATTGAAAAAGGATTGTTAAGACTCTACTTTGTTAGCCAAGGAAATTAATAACCAATTTTTAGTTCTCTATCCTTTTCGATAACTCAAATTGTCGACAAATAATTTGTAAAACTTCAAACAACTGCTCAAAAAATTGATAAATATTTTTCAAAATTATGCATTTTGAAGAGAGGATTTAATAGTACTTTATTGGCGAAAACAAATGAGTAGCAAGTTTCAAAGATTTTTTAAACTACAGAGTAGTCCAATCGAACTGGAAACTTTCCACATCTCTATAATTTTTTTATTTCTTAACAAAAGTTATTGAAACAAAAACCGAAAAATTTCAAGAAATACAATATCTATTTCACATTGTTGATCCGTTTTTTGTGTTGACTATGACCTTGAGTCTGTCGAAGTGTTTCTGTAGCCTTACAACCTGCAACTGTTCAAGAAGAACTGCAGCGGATATTTGGTGGCATCTCGGGGCGCATGTACACACGATTCTGAGACAGTGTGTCGTCACCAAACTGTGCCTTCAATCGAGAAAAAATGTCTGAGGGTTTAGCGTCTTAATTTGTTAAAAATATCATAATAATCCGTTGCGCAACAGACAATCTCTTGCTCGCTCAGGGCTGTACTGACTACAAAGTTGAGCGCGACCGCTAGCCAAGCCGATTCCCCTACTCTTCATAAACCAAACAACAGCCACTCACAAGATTGTCTACCTCGTAACTTGTTGTTAGGTAAAAAAGTAAAATTACGGTTTATATTTGATTCAGCCTCGTATTTTGCTCCATTTATGAAAAAGGGATTTCTTACTCTTCATAAACCAAACAACGGCCACGCACAAGATTATATAGCTCGCAAGTTGTTGCTAAGCAAAAGACTAAAATGACCGTTTATATTTGATTCACCCTCGTATTTTGTTCCATTTATAAAAAAGGGATTTCTTGACAAGGTCCATAGTAACTGAGGCCTGCGAAGTGCCCTTACCGAGTAGACGAGCGGATTTGCATCCGCTGACCATCGAAATCATCATGCAGCCGAATTGAAGTGCGGAACGTTGTTTTGCATCCATTCTTGGATGATGCGTGTTACGTGTTGAATCTTGTTGGAACGTCCAGTCTCTTTTACTATAGTACCTGGTTGCCCACAGCTTCAGAGCAACTTTAAAACCTGTTTCGCAGTACATACTTGTATTCATCTTGACGTCAGGTTTAAAAACACCACCAGGGAGAGGTCATCCCACCCACCTTTGCCAAGTGTTGGCGATTTATCTTCTTCAAAAAGGAAGGATAGCGATCTCCATTAATCGTGATGAGGGCAGTAGTTTCCCAACTCCCACAAACCCATCCGTCGAGAGGCGAATTGCCCGCAACCCACCGTCTAGATACATAGTGAAACTCCTGTAGATGCTCGGAGGACCCGCATGACCAAAACTGTTCGCGTAAGGGTTGAGGCTGTTTGGACGATTTGCCTGAATTTGAATAGTGGTATTGTACAGGTTTACAGATTAGGAACATTTTCTATGAAGGTGGATGATGATGAAGACCTTTTGAAAGCAATGTTGAATCTGACGAACAGCAGTAACGTGATAGATATTGCAACAGCCACCGATGAGGATTCGTTGTCGAGGTTTTCGCTCTATATGTATAGATCTAATGGGTTTTACTTAAAGACCAGATACTGAAACAATCGGAAATCTTCTCGATTGGTTGTAATGTGAAGTACCACTGAAATCATCAAAGTTTTGGCCAGAAGCAATTGTACCTGGTATCGGTATCGTATACTGGCATAGCTTTTGATGTATTTCTCGATATAATGATTGATTCATTAAGTGTTTATTGGTTAGATGATGGCGGTTGAGTATCGGCCCAAACCTTGACAAACGGTGTTACTCCTAGTGACCATTTAAATGTTTTTACATTTTTTACATTAAATTCCGCATTTATTTCACAAGAAAAATAATTACATTTTGCACTTAAGACTAAATGTTGTCCTATTTACAGTTATTTTTCTTAATTAAATTACTGGCTCTTCACAAGCACCCTAAATTGTAGTCCTTTTGTTTTGCATTTCGGCGTACAATATTTTCTCAATTACCTTTTAATATTATCTATTTATTTATTTTTTTTTGTTTTCGGTGGGAAAGTGGAAATCTTTAAAAGATACCTCTGGACCGATCCAGAGGCATGCCGGATTTTTACCGACTAAAACCAGCTGCCGTCAGGCACATATTCCCGTTGCTCCCCGCGGAACTTTCTTTTAGATATTCCATCGCGGGGCTGGACGGAGTCTACCTATTAGTCCGCTCGTCGCGTCCCAACTGCTGCATCATGTCACATAGAACATCATTTGCTACGGACCTTGCTTGTTTGGAACTTAGCATATATTCTATTACTCCTCTCGGAGTAACTGTCCGTCTCATATGTCTCTCCAAAATCGTTCGTGCGGTCTCAAATCTCACGCACTCTGTGAGTACGTGTTCCGCATTTTCTATTTTGCCTTCGCAATACAAGCATTATGGGTGATTGATATGCTTATATTTATGCAAGTATTGCCGAAAACATCGATGTCCTGATGTTAGCTGAGTCAGGTGGTAATTCAGCTCGCCATGTTTTCTTTTCACCCATGTTTCTACATCAAGTATCATGTTGTGGGTCCATCTTCCTTTGGTCGAAGAATCCCACCTTCGTTGCCATTCTCTTAGGCTTGTGAGCTCTAATTGTGGCGGCATTCGCCGGCGATTCTCTTATGAGATCTCATGCAACGCAACGTTTTCTTTAGCTGCAATGTCAAGTGGTTTCCTCCCGGCCAAGACATTTATGGCATCTTCGGATACCGTTCGGAATGCACAGCATACTCTTAGTGATGCCAGCCTATGTGCTGAGTTCACTCCCCTCATGTACGACTTATACTGTACGGCTCCGGCCCGTATGTGAGCTGCATACAATATAATGGAGGTGTTTTTTTTTTTTTTCGTGCATTTTCGTCATGCATGATTCGTGTAACTAGAACGACGGCTCCAAGTCGCACGCCTGCGTACTAAACCACACCCTCGCTCCCGTCAACCACTCTCCCCACGGGGCTGGTTAGGTTCATGTTTTTTTTAAAGCTGCTCTCTCCATGTCGGCTATTTGTGCTTGCCTTACTTTCTCGATTCTTCTAAGTTCGAGTTGCACTTTGGCCACATATGCGCTTATCTCCATCCAGTTATCCTCGGAGCATAGCATCTGCTCTATGAGGTCTTGCAGGCCTGGGAGATTGGGTCTTCCTTCGTTGAAGCGTCTATGGTGGAACACCACATGCTCTGCATGTTCCTCTTGGTTTGGACACGCTCGACACAACGGTGAGATGATCTGTCCAAAACGGTGCAGATATTTGGGACATCCACCATGGCCGGTCAGGACCTGGGTAAGATGGTAGGTGCAGGCACCGTGGTCTCTCTTCATCCAGGTGGCGATAGATGGGATTAATTTGTACGTCCATCTAATGGAGGTGTTGACACTGGTTATCAATTTCCATATGTGGGACCGGAGTCCAACAACATTGGGTAGCAGTCTCGCCAAAACTTTGCAAACTCTTGCCATTTTTTCACTCGTTTTCCTCAGGCGCTCCTTGAAGGTTAACCTGTTGTTGAGTATAACACCAAGATCTTTAATATAGGGACTAGATCTGATTGTTTGTCTTTCTGTTTCCAATTCGAGGTGTTCAACTTTCTTGCAGTTGCTTATTAAAACGGTCCGTCTTATGTCCAGCTAGTTTTAGTCCGGCCATATCCAGCCAGTATTTAATGCTTTGCATTGGTTGGGAGCATATATCTCCAGGTCATCTAGATGTTTAACTACGGGCACTATTGCCAAATCATCTGCGTACCCAATGATTCTAACCCCTTCTGGCACATTAACCCTGAGCACACCATCATACATGATATTTCATAACAGCGGACCTAATACAGACCCCTTGGGCACACCCGCTGTTATTTTATACTCCAGTGGTCCCTCATCTGCATCATAGAGCAGTCTTCTATCCGATAGATAATTTGCTGGTATACGCACCAAGTAGGGTGAGACTTGTAGCTCACCCAATGATTCTAGAATCAGATTCAGAGTTAAATGCATTTTTAACATCTAGTATCACCATCGTGCAATATTTTTTTGTACCACCTAGCCATCGTGCTCCAGCTACCGCATTGCGAGCGATGTCGCACACCACAGATAGTACCTCACCGGTTGATCTACCTTTCCGGAAACCACACTGCCATTTAGAGAGCCTCGAGATCACTCGGTGAATTGTTCCAGGTGACTGGCAATTACTCACTCAAGCAGTTTCCCTGTTGTGTCCAGCATGAACCACTGGGGGTAGAACGACGGCGCTTCTGGTTCCTTAACTCCTATTGGTATAAGCACAAGTTGCTGTTCTGTCCATCGTTGAGAAAAGTGTCCTGTTTGGAGGAAGGCTGTGAAGAGACTTCCGGCCCTTTTATTAAAGCAGTCTTCAATACAGCGTTAGTGATACCATCTAGTCTCGGGGTCTTGGTTTTTCAACAACCCTTGCAGCCAAGAGGACCTCATCGGTGGTCACGGGAGGTATTTCTCTTTCAGTGATGTTCCATTCCTCTTGCGCATATATATCTATGTATATGTATGGTATATATATTTTATAGATTTACATTTAAATATACGTGGGACTATATTTGACCAACTCTAAACGCCGACTGGTTTAAAAAATAGTTGAGAGTCAATTTCCAACAAAACACAAAACAACTCATGAAAGTCGCTAATTCGCGTCCCTTTTTACTTATTATTTTTATTTATTGGTCTGTAGGAACCCGAAAGTTTATGACCTCACCGACTCGACTCCGCCATCGTTCCCTGTCCTGTGCACTCTCCTTCCATGCTTGACCAGCCGTTTCCTCGCACTAGTGTTTTTAATGAGATTGGACTGAAAGATGCCGTAAAGGGCCAAATCAGATGAATTCGGAGACTGTTGCAAAATCTACGTGTTTTTTCCTCCCAGTAAAGGCGAACCTATAGCGCTGAGTCAGCGCCCTGAGATGCTATTTTTTTTCTCGATCGGGTCCACCAGCCAAGCTCCGAAAGATACTCAAGGATTTCTCCCAACAATTTCAGGAAGCCTATAGCTGTTTGCTACTTGACCAAACCATCTCATAACGCCCAAATAATTCTCTTGTTCACTGTCTGAACTTCAATAGTTCATGATGCACAACGCGGTCGTAATCTATTAAAACTGTGAACATGGGTCTGTACTCATTGGGTTCACGCCATTCAATCGCCTAGTGTCTAGACTGCGTCTCGTACTCATAAACCTACGTTTCGTCTCCAGTAATGAAGCGTTTGATGACTTTTGAGTCCAATTCATCTTTGGAATGATACTGCTGTTCACTGTCTAAACTTCTGGTAAGAATTCATGACGCACAACTCCGCCGTAATCCATTAAAACTGTGAACACCGGTCTGTACTCATCGGGTACACGTTATTCAATCGCCTGGTGTCTAGACTGCGTGTCAACTCATAAACCTACGTTTCGTCTCCAGAAATGAAGCGTTTGATCCTTCCACGCTTGACCACCCGATCCGATCCATGTCCGTCGCGGCAGTCCTGCCGGTCTCTTTCCCGTTGGTCTACCGTCAAGAATTCTACGCACGGTCCTATCGTTGGCTATTCGCGCTACATGCCCGGCCCATCTTAATCTTCGCGACGTGATTACTCTCACTATTGTAGGTTTGCGGTATAGCCCTTCCAATTCGTGGTTGTGGAGTTTCCTTCATATTCCTGTGGGGATCAAAGTCATTGTGCCGGCGTACGACACGGGGTTCTACTTTGTCCCACGAACTGTTCACTGGACAGAACTCAGAGCGACGCCACAAAAATGCTCAAGTTTCAAAATACGGAGCGAATGATCACCACAAAAAGAATACAAACACTACATGATTTTTATTTTTTTATTAATGTTATTTTATTGGTAAAAGAATGTTTATATTTATTTTAATATCGTAGCTACAATAACCACGCACTGAAACACGACCGGTTAAAAATTAAATGTTGAAAATTAGCACACACTCGACTCTGGGTATAAACGCATCTCCGTATGTACCGGAGAGCGGAAGTCCAGCGTGGTCGGCAGATGGAAAAGGACTCCTCGATATTCACTCGCTGACAAGGGAATTCGGCCAGTGAAATTGGCTCTCTTAATTAAGGGGCGCATTTTCCTATTCCAAGAGAGACGTGAGGTCTCTCTTTGGGGTAACCAAACAGATCGCGTAGAGAAGATCGTCACGGTACACATGAATGTGTGTACATTGGTTCTTTTATGGATCAAAGCCATGGGAACGAATCAACAACAAAGAAAGGGCATAACTGCATTCATGAGATGCGAGTTCGGCAAAGCAAACAAAACCGAATCTCCTTGGATGCTAATGGTTTTTGTTTGCACATGCCGCTGCTGATGAGGAGCAGATCCCGAAATATGAAAAGACAAAGGGAACGTTTGGGTCTTTGTTTGAGATGTGAATTCCGGCTAAATAAATAGGGGGCAATTCAATGTGGAAATGTGATAATGGGTTTTGGCTAGATTACCGGGAAATGGTGTTTATGACATTGCTCGTAAGGGTAGGTATTGAATTCCTATTTGCATTTGCTTATGCTGTAGGATCCAATTGGTGCCAAAAGACGCGATATGCGTATATTTGTTTTGGTCCCTCGGGTGTGGGTCGCCAGCCAATGTGCATGTATGATGATTTATGATACACTTGGTGAGGACGGGAAATAGGCGACGCAATGTGTATGGTCCCTGTTATGATGGTTACATTGTATGTAAACCAAATCATCTTGTTTTCTGGAATTCGTCTAGGGAGATTTCCTGATATGGTAAGAAAGAAATCTTACAGGGTATATTGTATGCGAAGAGATGCATGAAAGGTACGTTTTCTTTTCCAAGGGCTTTCAGATTAAAGATTTGATCTCTTTAATGCGTGAAGCATTTAAGGTGCTAATGCGATTGCATTAGTGAAGTTATGAGATTGGGTGGAAGTTAGGGGGGTTTTTCAGGTAAGTGAACAGTGGGGTTTGGCGGGACCGCCACAGTCCTGCCACCTCGTCATATTTACCTCCAAAGATACCCCTTAAAACTTTATTCTCGAATACGCGGAATTTGTTTTCTCCCCGCTTTGTCAGAGCCCATGTTTCGCATCCGTATAGAGCAATCGACATGATTATGGTTCTATAGGCACGGAGCTATACGTTCCGTGACAGCAGTTTACTGACTGCTTGCCAACTAGCGTTGCCGGAGTGTAGTCTGTTGTTAATTTCCTTTGACATTTCGTTACTGGCCGTCAGTATCGTTCCCAGATATTGAAATCCGTGCACTCGGGCACTCTTGTGATTAACATGTATACAACGTACAAACTTTACTGTTATTTCCTCTGTGAGGAGGACACACACAATAACAATACGTTTAATATTTTTTTGTTGACGAGCGACGATCGATGCAGTTCGTTCAACGATTTTTCGGATACTGTGGACCACTCAAATGTCCAAATTATATTACCTCCTTTCGGTTAGATAGACACGATCGTTTTGTTTGTTCACAAAGTGTTCCATTGACAAATTTTTCTCATCGGAGAGGACGATGTTCGTGGATTATGTTTGTGCACGGTCGGCCAAGAGTAACCACTCCCGCTTTTTTTAAATAACTCAAAAAATGCTTGACAGATGACACCGAACTGATAAATACAAAAGAAACGTTTTTTGGAATATTTTTAGTTGTTCTTCACCGCGAAAGTGACAAGCCGTTTAAAATTAAAGAAATCGAAGAAATTTATCTAAGTTGTTCAAAAGAAGACTACAATCTAATCACCGGTTAACCAGTACTGAACTTGTGGATTTTCAAGTTCTAATTTTCGAAAAGGCTCTCAACCTGTTAGCAATCCCGCCCAATATGCGCCGACACTAACATTCTCAATCGTCTCTCTATTCTTTCGGCCGCACTGTGCACTGACATTTCAGGGTATCTATCAATCAATCTATTTTAAGCACACGTTTACAAAATGGTCGAAAGATGTTGCACTTCAGGATATTAGACTCATAACTCCTGGCAGATTAGCATTTCTTGCTGCTCAGGAACTTTTATAAAACATCCCTACTCGTGTCCCTCGTCTTCTTCTTCAAGAATTTTAAGCCTTCCTTCTTTTAATTGGCTGGAAGTGGCTTGTCTCTTGCTCGAAGCAGCAGACTGAACGCGACGTAATAGTGAAAGTCTTTTGAATACTCATTCTGCGAATTGGTTTGAATAACCCGTGAACACTCAAAGGGTGAGAGAAATGACTTGGCTGTCGCATGTCAGTCGTTCTTGTGGTTACGTGAGTTATATGCGCAGTTTCTTGTGCAGGCAACGACCCAAAGCAATATACAATATTTCTCATTAAATACGTTAGAAACATATTCGTATCCAGCAATGTCCGTATACATAATGCGCATGTATCCGATGATCTTTGTTGCCCGGTATGCAGTGGTAGATGTTTGCGTCTTCCATTTCCCGCCATCTAGAAACTAAACCTAGAAGCCGGTCCCTCGCCTCCGGTTAGCGACAGGCCGTCCAAGGATGGAACGACCATGCAACCGACCTGCCTACTTGCCTACTATATTACTCTATACTGCAAAAAGGCATGCGGCACTGAGTCATTTCATATCGTTTTACATATTAAAAGAATCAAATGAGCAACATAACGAAAGTAAGACTCATCTAAGCAAACTGAAGCCTTTGATGTTAAAACAAAAAAGGCGAAGAAGCATTAGAAGCTAACGTTTCCCTACGTTCTATTCGCCTTATTCGATGCGACTTTGGATGCGGGTGCGGTTAGTGACGGTGGTGGTGACGTTACCAGCCGAAGTCGTCTCCCATTCTCTCGTTCGCTACTATCATCCACCATCGTACCCATCAGCCTAGTCACTAGAATCAGCAACTGGAATCATGATGACGACTATGACACGATAATCATACAAGATGTGTGTTGTGCTCCTGCAAGCTTATTTAAAACAAAATCAAAAACAACGTAAAGAAGTGAACACATTCCCGTCTCTATATGTGTACCCCATGTACAGAATGGGCATTAGACTCGTCTATATGTAAACCCAAGGCACTTCCCTCTTTGTAATTGTTCTCTCCTAGTACTAAACTTTTATGCGAATCCATTGCCTGGGGCTGCCGCTCGAAGACACGCGGATTTCACGCTCCAGTATTTATAGAAAGAAGATGATTGATATTCCTCATAAGAAGAAAGAAAAACAGAGGAGATGAATAAATTCAATCAAATCATTTGTTTGCCGTCTGGCTAACACGACCAACCGAACCGAACCGACTAAACCGAACCACCACACATGGATGACACGAACGAATGTCGGGAATAACCTTCTGCCCCTTCTGCCAACTCAATGGAGCGTCATTCATTCAACGCATTTGCAGTCAAGTTAAGTAAGTTTCTGAAAACAAAACTAGCTCGCTAAATGTGAACACCATAACGACATCTGAGTTAATGGTGACTGAAAAGACTATCGTCTGTCTGGCTGTTGCCAGGAAGCCCAACAGGACCATGACTTCAGGCAAGTGGCGGAAGTCTAGACATTATATCGTTGAGTCAATATTCTACCTCTGCTCCCAGACTTTGCTAAAGAACCCATTTCAATTCGATTACGCAATTGGAGCTTTTCTGGGAATTAGCTTGTTTCTTATTTCTGGCTCAATAAGGGCTTTGTCCACCGTTTATATAGCTTGAGGGGTTAGGCTTTTAGAACAGCTCATTATTTGCGGCAATCCAAAGAATTTTATCCGACTAGGCTAATGATTACGTTCTGCGACTGCATACTATCAATGTTGAGTTCCCATGCTCAAGAAGACTTTGACGCAGTTTACTTGGTTGCAGCCTCGTCACTACTTTTACCAGCCTCTAATGACCCTACCTTTCTACATTAAAGCACGCGAAAAAAACCTTTGTACATAAACTGACCAAGTTCGACGTTTGCTCCTTTGAATATGCTCCTAGATACAATAATTTCGGATGTGCCATGGCTTTCGAGAATGATTATGTCCAACTCCTTGTGTCCTTATGAATTCATTTGAAGGCAAGAAAACCATGTGGTCTTAACCGTTCAAATTGTAATCATATCACGTGTAATCCTAACTAAATTCTGCGACAAATATATCCCAAATTTATATGTTTACAATTTATTTTGTATTGTGGGTTTTCGCATCACCATAATTAGTACGTTCGTCGCAAAGTAAAAGATCAATTATAACACGCGACGATTTCGAAGTAACTCACGAACTAACAAGCGAATTCGGAATTAAAGTTCGCGTGTCGTCGGAGATCGGTTTGTGGCTACACTACGAACTTAACTCGGAAAACCTAGACACCATTCGTCCAACAAAAGAGGTCATACTCTTCACATATCTCACGCTACACAGCCATATCGTGATACGTGGGCCATACGCCCATGTGTTTCAGGCCTGCGCGGCTATTCCTCGTCTGATGGTTAATAAATCAAAACGACCTGGTTTGTTTTTACACTAACGCGCCCACAAAAGGGGATTTTGAAGTACACTTAATTGTCAGAGCGCTGTGCTAGCGGAAGGAGAGGAAATGGATAAGAAAAAGAGGTATCGATATACTGAGTAAATGATTTGGCCAAGCGCAATATTGCCAGATGCGACAGCCTTCAAAACCCCAGACGATAAAAGTGCAAAAGAAGAGGCATCGAACACAAATAGATTTTATGATCGTCTTTGTGCCAGCGCCAGTTGGATTTTCCTTCGTGGATATCTGACCAACAGGAATAGCATTAAAAACTATTAAGGGTAGCATAAAACTGTTCCTATATTGTGGCACACCACCGACGATAGATCTTTCCACCGAAAGATTCACCGCTATGTCGGAAAATAACAATCCCACCAAAGACGGTTGTGAATTGTACAACGGAAAATTGTTTCTGAAAAGGAATACCGTGAAAATCAAAGCATCTTTATCTCATTTTCGATCAGATAGGCGGCGACCATCATGTCTGCGTGCGATTAGAAGGAGCATGGGAAAACGAGAAAAAGAAACGTGGACCGTTTGATATCGGCCCGTGTGATTTTTTCGTTTCAAAGCTATATTCCCACTTTGAGGGAATTTATCTTACAGGAAGTCTGAGAGCAAGACGAGCAAAATAAAAAACGTTGGAATGATGAAATTAACATTACATACATTCTGTCAAAAAAGTATCAGGATTTGATCATTTAAAAAGGGATTTTCGACATTCTTCTTGTCGCTAGGTTGGCGCAACTGTCCTATATCCCAACGTGAAGTTTGAGCGGGATCTGTCTTTCAGTTTGATTACAGTGCTCGATTTCATCGTGATTTCCTGAATTTTCTTCAATAACTCATTCGCTGTAGACTTTCTAGATAACATTGATAAAATGCATTATAACTGGTGACGAGACATGAGTAAGTTTTTGGCAGAATGTAGTATTACTCATCAGGAGGCTGTTGGAGTGCGAATTGAAGTTATCAATACTAGACATTTCCATCATCATCATCGGCACTACAACCGGGAGACGGTCTTGGCCTTATTTAGCAAGTCCTGAGGCTTGCTTCTTAATCTGTTGATTGGTTACCTGTCTGTCGTTGATCTGATGGTCTTGATCCAAATGTCGGATTTAGTACAGAGGTCCTTTTTGACAGTACTATGGAAATGGCTCCTCGATAGTATACTGGTTAGTATACCCGCCTGTCACGCGGGAGACCGGGGTTCGATTCCCCGTTGGGGAGCCTCTGACGCGAGACTAATAACCTTGCCCGAAAAAAAAAATCATTATGGAAAATTAAACAAGCCTCAGGACTTGCTAAATAAGGCCAAGACCGGTTCCCGGTTGTAGTGCCGATGATGATGATGATGATGAGGCTTGTTAAATTTTCCATAATGATTTTTTTTTTCGGGCAGGGTTTTTAGTCTTGCGTCAGAGGCTCCCCGACGGGGAATCGAACCCCGCTCTCTCGCGTGACAGGCGGGTATACTAACCACTATACTATCGAGGAGCCATTTCCATAGTACTGTCAAAAAGGACCTCTGTACTAAATCCGACATTTGGATCAAGACCATCAGATCAACGACAGACAGGTAACCAATCAACATATTAAGAAATTATGTGACAACTGGATACAAAACTACATAAAAGTGTTAATCACCAAATACATTATTTCTAATGTCTACCATTAATTGTCTATTATCAAATACATTCTGTCAAATGTCTACCCGGAATTTCTCAATAAAACAACAACTTTTAATTAATCATCAACATTTATCTTATCGCCTTCGAAGTAGGCCCATTTCGAGGCATACACTTATGTCAACGATTAAGCCAATTCCATACGGATTTTATAGGCCAGGGCCAAGATCAATTTTAGCTCCTTCTTCGATTTGGCTTTTATGGCTTCAATCGACTGTAAACGTGTACCGCCAAGTGGCAATATGGGTTTGGGAAACAGGAAAATGTCACAGGGGGCCATATCTGGTGAATATGGTGCTTGTTCCATCATAGTAGTTGAGTTTTTGGTCAAACACCCGCTCACAATGGTTGCTTTGTGAGATGGTGCATTATCATGGTGCAAAATCCAAGATTTGTTTTTCCACAAAGAGGCGATCAAGATGGACCAACATGAGAGGTATTGTATCATTAAATCTAAGGAAAGCATAAATTTGCTCGATGTGAATCAGAATGTATCGTAGCATGAGAATGTGTCGAAGATTCCTAAATCTACTTCAAAGAAATTGAGATGTCTTTTCAAGGCTGAGCATTTTATTATTCGACATAACTCCTTCTTCTCCACAAATCTGAAATTAGACCCGCGTTCGAGTATTGTTCAGAAGTTGAAAGTTCTGCTCATAACCACACGCTTGACCTATTCTATAGGATTTACAGACGATCATTAGCCAGCTGTTTCTTTGAGAGGCGAAATGCCTTGTCAGCTGACTCTGTCCAACGACAGGTCTCTTATCATTCTTCTTTGCTCCCACCAAGTACTCGTTCAGAGGTGCCTGTATGTGCGCAACGTTTTGGAGAGTTTAGTGATAAACATTCCCAGATACTTCTAAGCACATTGGTGGGCCGAGCAACTGCACCAAATCTTCAATTTGGTTTGGTAATGGTCCAACGTACTTGACCTGTTCGTTCCCAGAGTGGCACTTGGCTACTTTTTAATGACTACTCTATACTGTCGAAAGCGTTCGAAAATCTGTCTCAAATGAGAGCGATCTTCATCCTTGGTTTTCGATGCTATGAGAATATCGTAGATGTGACCATGGCAAAAATCCAGCAAAACCTCTTATAGTTGCATCTATATGAATTAGTGATGAATCAATTTTTCATCGACGCACAAAATTTTTTTCATCACAGTTAAACATCGCTAAACCACCCTGTTCAGAATTACGAACTCGTTGTCCTTTTTGGTCGACTGGTATCATACGCGACATCTATCTAGCAATCATTTTTTTCATAACTAAATCATGCCAAATAGAAACAATAGCGCCGATTGATATCTTTGTGGCCTCCAGCTGTCGTGCACTTCATCTTTGAGGTCATCCAACATATTTTCGAGTATCTCTTGGGTCATTTTTTTAGTTGCTACCTATTTTGGGCAACCAGGATTTTCTTTATCGGAAGTAGTTTTCGGTGCAACAAATTCACCATAACATTTGTTGAACAATTCCTTTGCTCGTACAGTGTTCTTTGCCATTAAGGGGTTATATCTGTTTGGAACCCAAAAAAAACTCTTTTTTTTTATGAGCTCATTTTTAAATAATCATAAACAAATAATATGACATCGGCTCGAAATCGGGACCGGTGGAGAGACTTGCTAAATAAGGCCAAGACCGGGTCCCCGATGTAGGGCCGATGATGATGATGAAACAAATAATATATGAATCGATTAGAAGTTTTAACATTTTTTTTTAATTTCTTTTCATTCTTTGATAGCTTATAGTGTGTAGAATACGTCCTCAAAACCGTTTTTGCGGAAATAATTTTATAAAAAAGCTTCAGCATAACGAGGTCAAGTGAGTCGTTAATTTTTCACTTCCAGGCGACTTGTTCAGTAGGATCTAATAGCGTTTGGGATGATAGTGAAGAACGTGTGATTTGAACTGACGCTATGACAGTTGGAATCACCAAAAATTGAACCGAAGCGCAACCCATCAGGCCACCGCGGTGTATATGAATTCGATTTCTAAACTCAAGTACATTCGACTGATGTGGATTTGTTATGTTATGGCTATGGTATGTGGCTCTGATGCATTTTCTTATTCGATTTTCGTTCGGTGTTCTTCACTATTTGCTTGTGTATTGTGTGTGTATCGTTAGAAACGCGACACTACTCCCTCCTCAGTAACTTTGTTACGATCAGCTTCGTGTGCGAAAGAACGGATCGAGGAGCGAGCGAGCGAGAGATCATCGGAGCAGGCTAGTGGGCCGGTGCTCTATGCGGAAGTCGTGATTGTGTCGTGAAGAACTGTTTTACTACGGGAAAGTGTGTGCTGTGTGTACACAGATCACGTCATAGCCACCAATTATAGCGTTTGGGATGATAGTGAAGAACGTGTGATTCGAACTGACGCTATGACAGTTGGAATCACCAAAAATTGAACCAAAGCGCAACCCATCAGGCCACCGCCGTTTATATGCATTCGATGTATAAACTCAAGTACATTCGACTGAAGTGGATTTGTTATGTTAGCGCTATGGTATACGGCTCTGATGCATTTTCTTCTTCGATTTTTGTTCGGTGTTCTTCACTATTTGCTTGTGTATTGTGTGTGTATCTGTTAGAAACGCCACAATCTCAAATATATACTAACAGAACAATCGACCTAAAAATGTATATACAAGCTAATGAGACATAGTACTATAGTACCTGATATAGAAATAAGACTTGGGCCATCTGCAGGTCAGGCCCCAAAAATCCCCAAAACCCCAAAAAACGATTAATCAAATCTTTAAACGTGTGTGCTATAAAATCGTGTTTTCTTAGCTTATGATTATGATAGATATGATTTATTGAATCCTGAACTAGAATCAAGATGTTTTTTTTTTTTTTTTTTTTTTGACTGAATTTTAAAGAGCGGAAAAAAGTGAAGAATTGGTAACAAAAATGAAAATGTTTGTCACTAATTTAATTTTTAACTCAAGTTAAAGATTCTAGTTCAGGTTCCAACTACACTAACGTATTTTCTAAAAATGTTTTTGATTTTTAATTTCTAATAATTTTATACGGTGCTAGAGTGATCATTATGCGACCACTTTTTTTTTTTGTGAGACGGTCACAAAACCCTCAGAAATTTTTGTGACATTATGTTGTAATAAAAAAAAATGCATTCAATTCAGTCATCCGACTCGCTGATGATTGTTGCGTAACAATTTTTCAATGATTAATGATTTGTTTTTATCTTTGGGACTCTTCAAGAGGGGAAAACCCTTTAGACGCCTCGAATTGATTAATTTGTTTTTTTTTTTAGTGTTTTTAAAGATATAATAATCGTGTCATATTGGGCTTATAACATATTTTTATTTGAATTTTCAAGAGTACCTTATATATTATTATTATTTTTTGTTTTTCAAAATGGCGGCTCAGTAAACATTTTCTTCAGACGTCTCTGGCGCGGGGTCCAAAAGTACTGCACTTGTCACACTTTTTCTATCGATCTGAAACAAAAAAATAGAATTACCTTCTATTTCAGAAATATGCACGGGAAGGATAATCCTATAAAATGATAAGAAAGTATAAAGTTAAAAACTAAGTACGCTGTTTAAGGTGTTATATCTCTTTGCAGCCCAAAAGAGGGCTGTTTTCATTTTTTATGGGCTCGGTTTTAAATAATCATAGAGAAATAATATGTGAATCGATTAGGCAACTCTTCAGGAATACGAAAACAAATTTGTATTGGCATAAATTTGCAAAATGGCGGCTGCTTGTCAATGAACTAAAAACAACATTTAAAAAAGTATCTTCGCGGCACGCAGTAGAAGTCCCTTGGATCACCATCTGGAACCATAAACAATTTTTTTTCATAAACTACATGAGTTGTGTTAGTGAAGTACACACGATTCTAGCTATAAACCTTTTTTTCGCAAAATGGCGATTGTTTAAACAAAAAATTGCATTTTCGACGAAAAATATCCAATTCAATTGTTTGTTTATTTTTTTCTTATTTACCGATCGTTAAATTGTTTATTTTTTTTCATATTTACCGATCGTTAAAATCGTGTGTACTTCACTAGACTACAATTAAAATTTCAAGTCAATCGGATAAAACTCTTCGAGTTCTGCTGCGTGTCGATTTCAAAAACATGGTTTCGAGAAAAGCGCATTTATAGTTTCAAAACGCTATAACTTTTCGAAATGATAATAATATGGTCCGTAATATTATGTTTTCTACTTTAACTCTGTTATCCCAGCACCGTATAATTGCCAAAGCCGTATTCTGATCCTACCGCTCTTGTCTCGCCGATGAAAGGCTGTGTCTAGCCGTTTTCTCAATCTCGGAAAAGGAGCGCTCATCGGCCTTGATCCAATTGGCGTCCGATTCCATGCAAAAGTCGAATAACGTACATCCGACCATTATTCCTAGTGCATCCTAGCGTTGAAGTGATGGCAGCGATATCAGTCCCTATATCAAGACAAGTATTTCCGCTTGACACAGGTCCATGCAACTGTGTTCAATGATTCGTTTTGAATTTGGGGGTATCCACCCAAGCAACGTGAAAGAAGATCGTCAGAGCTTAGTTTTTCCTGAATCGGCTCGATTGCCTCAAAAACATCTTTATGTAAAGGAAAGCTTATGCTAATAAGTAGAAAGAGTATCTAATGCTTTGCTCCGTTGTCAAGAGCACCAAGAATCGACTCCGACTGGAGACTTATGGTGTTGCGATTTTTCTGTGTTTTATCTGTGGATATTTTATTGTAAAGGGTTGCCCATATATCATTTCTCATTACTTCAACTGATCCAGTATTGCGTCTAATAGCAACTCCGTAAAAAATAGTAAGTTCATCAATGAGCTTACCCGTCAATTTACCTCGGCCCTCGAGGCCTTTCGTATTTTTTTTCACCTTACAAAGGCGAGTTCCTATTTTCTTTTGAACATGGCCAATACCCTTTTTTTTAGCAACAGAAAGATTTCCATACGGATTGGTGTCAACAATTCCTTTATAGGTTTTCGAGTCCCCTTCGTCAATGTAAATGACGGATTTCACGTTATGAAGTGATTCGGAGTGCTGGCACATGTCAACGAAGGCGTCGACCTCCATCTTGCCCGCTGGATCCTCATGATATGCTATGTATGTATGCTTAGGAGCAGAGTTCCAAACATGTGAGCAATATTTGAGCGCGGGTCTAATTTGGGATTTATACAGGAGAAGAAGTTGAGCCGGAGTAAAATATTTCTTGGCTCTAAAAAGATAGCTCAGTTTCCCTGAGGCTGACCTGGCGATGCTCGACACGTGTTTATGCCATGATACATTCGCACAGACCGTGACTACATATCTCCAAGGCTTTTGACCGCGTCTGGCACGGGGCATTGCTAAACAAACTTCGTTCATATGGACTTTCCCAGTTCAAGAGCTTACTGCCGCTGTAAGAGTGTCGATTGGAAATGTTCATTGCCATTTAAAATCGCTTGGCTTTGTAAAAATGATCGATATCTGGATACCGTATGAGCTGGTCGGAATAGATAGCTTCAAGAATAGATTGTATTCTTCGTAATTGATGATTTGACGAAGTATGTGTACTGCGATCAACTCATCAAATACGAAGAAAACAATATATTCTTGAAGCGTATAATCACGGGCGACCAAAAATTAATTGTTTATAATAATGTCAACTGCAAATAAGTTGGAGCAGACGAAAGGAAGCACCGGAAAAGTAAACTAAGATGGATACCCACCATAAGAAGGTGATGCTGTCAATCTAGTGGAAATGGAAAGGCCAAGTCTTCTATGAGCTACTTTCAAAGAACAAAATGATCAATTATGATGTCTACTGTGAGCAGCTACAAAAAATAAGTAATGTCGTCACAGAGAAGCGTTGCAAACTGATCAGTTGTAAGCGGGTGGTGTTTCACTACGGTAATGCGAGACCATACACAGGTTTTGTCACTTGCCAAAAATTGTTGCAGCTTGTTTGGGATGTGTGTCTACATCCTTCGCACTGTCACGCCTACATTTATTTCGCTCCTTACGAAACTGCTTATATCGTAAAACGTTTGCTTCTGAAAACCTCATTAAAGAGTTATATCCGTTGAGATTTTTTTCCACTTTTTTTATTGGCTTAAATTACGTCAAAATATTCCTAGATTTTTGGCACAAGGCCTTGCCCGGAAAAACAAATTATTGTGGAAAATTTAACAAGCCTCGGGACTTGCTAAAAAAGGCCAAGACCGGATCCCGGTTGTAGTGCCGATGATGATGATGATGATTCTTAGATTTATAATCAATAACGTCCAAGCATGAAAAAAAAAAAACTCAAAAATGTTCTCAAAATTAATTTTTTTAAAGCAACTCTGAGATCTAACAAAAAAAGGAAATTTTGTCTATATCGTTGATGCAGCATTTTTTAATCTCGCGGTCATATATATATATAACCTATAACCTATCGACCGGCGAGAATATAATTCAAAACTATGTTCTAGATGTCGCTGTACATACACTATCATATTGTACGTGTTTACTATTGTAAGAGCTCGTGTTTCGTCAATCACCTGTACGCTGCAATTCGAGTCGTAATTATGTGTTTACCGTTGTTATTTTGCCTTTATAACGGGTTTTCTAATAGGGACTTGACAACTTTGAATTTAATTTCTGAACGCACCCTTTCACTAATCGTCGAACTGTCACTGTCAATATATTCAGTAAACTCAACATTTTCATCATGGTTAAGTACACGAAAGAACATTGTCTGCAAATTATAAAAATTTACTGCCGAAATTTGGAATCGGTGACTGCAACTTTAAGAGCCTTAACTCCAATTTTTGGTCGTAATTCTCGCCCTAGTAGACAGGCAATAAGAAGTTTAGTGCAAAAATTTGAGTCTACATATTCGTTGTGTGATGTTGCCGTGCCAGTGAGACAACGGGTTGGTCGAAGTGTCGAAAATATCGCTGCCGTTCAGTATCCGTAGCAAACGATCCAAATCAGTCAATTCCACGGCATTCTCAAGAACTGGGCATCGCCCAGACCACTTTATAGCGAATTTTGAGTAAGGAATATACGAGATCAAGCCGACTTAAGAATCAAAGCCGATGGACCATTTGAAGCAACGTACGTTCTCCGATTGGGCTCTGGAAAAGATGCCCCAAGATGATGAATTTCATCGCAAAATCATCTTCAGTGACGAAGCTAATTTTTGGCTCAATGGGTTCGTCAATAAGCAAAACATGCGTTATTGGTCGGGTGAAAATCCACGTGTGCTTCATGAATCACCACTTCATCCACAAAAAATAACTGTTTGGTACGGTTTGCATGCCGGCGGCGTCATTGGGCCACATTTTTTCGTCGACGATAACGATCGTCACGTTACTGTGAATGTCCATCGTTATCGCGTCATGATTACCGATTATTTTTGGCCCGAATTCGAAGATATGGACTTGGGCGACATGTGGTTTCAACAGGACGGTGCCACAAGCCACACAGCACACGATACAATCGATTTATTGAAGAGTAAGTTTGATGAGCGTGTTATTTCAAGAAATGAGCCAGTCGGTTGGCCGCCCCGTTCGGGCGATTTAACGCCTCTAAACTATTTTCTTTGGGGCTATGTCAAGTCATGGGTCTATGCCAACAAGCCGACGACGTTGGAAGAGCTCAGAGCCAACATTGAACGCGAAATAGCGGCCGTTTCGGCCGAAATGTGTGGCCGAGTCATCAAAAATGGGATCCAACGAATCGACCGCTGCAAACGTGCCCGCGGTGGCCATATGAACGAAGTCGAGTTCCGTTCATAAATGTTGATTGTACTTCAAGCCGATAATAAAGTTTTTGAAATATCTCGAATGGTTTGCGTTTTATTTTAAAAAAAAATTGTCAAGTCCCTATTGGAAAACCCGATATTTACCCGCAATAGACTCCATTCAGTAATATCAATTTTTGTCCCATCGTAATCTTAATTCGGTAATAATATTTGAAGTTCCACCACAGTTTTAATTCTGACTTAATCGTATTTCAATCAACTAATCTAATTTCGTTACCTAAAAGGAGTAGTTTTCTTAAAACTCCTTTGGTGCACTCAGGATAAGGACAATGAACTGTTGTCTTTAATCCAAACTCTCTAAAGCATGCACTGGAGATTTAAATGAATTGCAACGCGAATTGAAGTGTCAAATGCCGCTCTTTGTTCTCGCAATTGAATCAAAAGCTTGTATTGTTGTTTCACTCATTCTTACAATTAGTTGCTACTACCTTTCGAGAAGCCACATTATAGTTTACCCCTTTTCAAAGGAATTAGATATTAATTGCGATCGGCGCTATTTAACAATGGTTTCAATATAAAAATATTGATTTATTAGTTAAACAATCTAATACCACTGTGAAGACTCGTTGAAATGTGTACACTTTCATATGGAGTTTATTACGGTCTTAAATATTTGTGTGACGGTGTTTAAATTGGAGATCGATCACTGATGCGACCGCCGCCGTTGAAAAACATCTCAATGAAAAGTAAGTGTTTCTTTATATCATATGATGTAAAGCAATAATCCTTTTATTCATTTGGTACAATGTATAAATGTCATATATAAAATACATGTATAAGAAAGAAAGTATATAATCAGAAATTAGGCTGCGATTGCTCGGGCGTCGATTCAACTACTTTGTTTCTAGGGTTTGGGACAGTTCCATTCATCGACACCGAGTTAATCACTTATTTTTGTTTTTGTCCGCTCGGCGATCCAGATATTCGCCCTTTCAAGGTACTTGTCACTCCCGACAGGGACAAATTTTTTGGTGGTAAAAGTGATATCAATTTGAACCTAAAGCCAATTGAAGCAGCCTAGTCCACTATCGTACATATAGTGTCTTTGGAGATCTAAATGTAGAAAACCTAACTCGTTTTTGCACACAACTTATTTAAAGATTATGAGTAGTCGACCATAGGCATTCTCCTTTCTATGTCAGGAAATCTATTCCCTAGCGATATCTCGATGAGACGAATAACTCTCACAACAATTTTAAAGATACACGAAATGTTTACGAGTACTCATCCGCTACCCACGTCTTTCATCTGCAATGTCGTTGATATCTTCCTCAAAATTCTCTAGATTATCGTGCACAGAATTATTTAAAAACCTCCGTACATTCCAGTGAAATATTTGTGCTCCTATATAAGTGTAAAACTTTTTATGCTCATTTAATATTCTTTAACTTCAGTGTAGTTACCAAACATCAATGGAATTGTCGCATTTGTATTCAAATGTTAAAACTTTGTTTCAAGACTCTTTTGCCGCCATCCTTTCACGATGAAAGCAGTAATCAACGTAAATTGCAGTAATTATATATCCTGTGCAACTGCTACCCTTACTTCAGCAGGAACTAAACATATCCTTTCACCATATGAGTCCTTTCAACATCCAAAAGGGAGTAGAATTATGAATCAATACAAAAGTAATTATCCGTTATACTGATCGTTAAGGAAGGATTTCTAAGTGGGTGTTTACGCGCTAATTGCTGCTGCGTGTGCTGCCGGTTCTAAGGCATTTTAAGGAGGTGTGGTTGCTCAGGATCACACCGAGTGCATGCAAGCGTATACTCTAGTTTAATTGACCGTGTTGAGTGGCAAATAATGGACTAAAAGTACTGTATTGAGGTCGAAGGTCTTTGTCGGTTTTTTGGATACCAATTCTGGAGACATCCTATTTTAAGATACTGAACGTAATATCAAGTTTATACTACGTTGCTTATGGATACAGTATCGCTCTTCATTATGAAATACTGGATACGTCCCTGCCTATACCTTTTGGCATTCTGGGAGTCCAATATATAATGAGCGTCCTGGTCATCTCATTTCCATTTTTTGTTTTGGATTTACGGTCAATAACCTCGTAACCCATCGAGCAGTAATTTTTTTGAAGCTACGATCATCAGTGATAACGGATTGGGCACTTCCATAGCTGATATCCACTTCCGATGAGATGTCGCCAACAGTTAAACGACGATCACTTTCAATGTGTTCTCGAACGGCACGGATGTTATCATATGTACGACTTGTCCTTGGGCGTGGATCATGACTTTCGTTTTCGATACTTTCTCACCCGTATCTTCTTAGCAGCTTCCGCTGCGCACTTTTCTTTCCGGAGATAAAAAAAGTGAAAAATGACGAAAATGCTCGTTTTTGCACTCCATATTAAAACTGACGCCAAACTAATCATCATTATCATCAGCACTACAACCGGGATCCAGTCCTGTCCTTATTTAGCATGTCTCTCCACCGGTCCCGATTCCGAGCCGATGTTATCCAGTTTAGCACTCCCAAACTCTGGGCGTCCTGATCTACGCTACCCCTCCATCGCAGACTAAGTCTGCCGCGCTGTCGCCTTTCATACATCCTACCATAAAGGACTTTCCGTGCAGGCTCCTCTTCGCTCATTCGAGCTAGCTGTCCCGCCCACCGGAGTCTACCGAGCTTGATTTTTCTTACAACATTAGCTTCAAGGTAGATCGCGTACAACTCATGGTTGCAGTGTCTCCGGAATCGTCCCCCCTCACATACGAGGCCAACAATTCTCCTTACGACCTTCTCTCGAACCCGGCTAAGAGTTCAGAGTGCCCTTTGTTGAGCACCCAGTCCTCGCATCCATACATGAGTACTGGTAAGACCATGGTCTTGTACAGTAGCAGCTTGGATGTTCTGGATAAATTTCGGGATTTAAAGAGCCTTGATAAACTATAGTAGGCTTTGTTGGATTTGATCAGCCATTCGCGTATTTCTTCTTCCATATTGTTATCGGCTGGAACTATTGGCCCAAGGTAGTTAAAGGATTGCACTACTTCAAATTCGTGCTCCACTACCCTGATAGTTGGACCAACGTTAGGTCTTCTCTTCCCAGAAGTTGTCACCATGTACTTAGTTTTCCCCTATTAATGTGCAGTCCCAGATTTTGTGCCGCCTGCTCGATCTGGGTGAAGGAGTCCTGTACAGCCGAATCGGATATACCGATGATCTCAATCTCATCTGGGTAGGCAAGTATCTACCTGGACTTGTTGACAATAATCCCTCTAGTTGTACCGCCAGAGTCACGGATTGCTTTCTCCAACGCCAGGTTGAAGAGGAGGCAGGCCAGACCGTCCCCTTGTCAGAGTTCATTAAAGATGTTTATTGGTTTGGACAGTAATCCCGCTATTTTTACTTGACTAGTTACGTTGGTCATGGTCAACCTACAAAGTCGTATCAATTTGTTTGGAATGCCGAACTCTCTCATGGCATTATATAGTTCTACCCTGGCTATGCTGTCGTAGGCGGCCTTAAAGTCTATAAATAGATGATATAATGGAATCTTAAATTCCAGACATTTTTCCATCGCCTGCATAAGGGTGAATATCTGATCAATCGCTGATTTGCTGGGATGAAGCTACACTGATATTGACCAATGATGACTTTAGCGTATGGGGCTATCTGATTTTGTAGGATAGAGGAGAATATCTTGTTATACCCCTATAGATGCTGCACAGTGTAATATCTCTCTTCTTATGTATTTCCGCGACGCCAATCTTCCGGCATCTCCTCTTGCTGCCATACGTGCACCACGATCTCATGAATTGCGTGATGTAAGGCTGTCCCCCTTGTTTGATTACCTCAGCTGGTATGCCATCAGCTCAGGGGGCTTTATTTGATTTGAGCTGACGTATGGCTTTTGCTATTTCCTCAGTGCTTGCTGACGGCACCATTTGGTCTTGAATTTGCATTGGTGGAGCCTCCAATTCTTTTGTGAGCTGACCATTTAGCAATTCATTGAAGTGCATTTTCCATCCCTCCAAAATACCTTCAGCATCGGTGATCAGATTACCCTCTCTATCCTTGCAGTAATTGCAGCGTGGCGTGTACGGCGTCATACTGCAGATTATTTGGTTGAACTTCCGCGCCTGGTGTGGACCTCGCTCTCTACTTTTCTCTATTTCACAGACTAAATTTTTGTCGCAGGCATTTTTCTTTTGCCTGTGGAGTCTTGTTTTGAAATCTTCTGAGCTCTTTGTATTTCTCCTCGCGTACCCGCGTCCTATGAGACTGCTGCATTGTCCGGTATGTACGTTCAGTCGCTAGTTTGCACTCATCATCAAACCAGTCGCTCCGATCGCTACGACTACTGCCTAAGATGGAGTTGGCAGTACTAATGACGGTATTCTTAGGACGTATCCATTTCTCTTCTACGCCCGGCATTCTGGCCCCAGGACTTACTCTCCCTCCATGGAGCTCTCCGAGGGCGAGTCCTAGCGCATGACCAAAGGTGTTACTGGTATTCTCATTGCGTAAGGCAACCGTGTTGATACAAACCCGATCCGCGGATGCAGTACGTCTCCGTAAGGCAATCCGCGCTTGGAAAACTATACCAACAATATAGTGATCCGAGTCGACATTGGCACCTCGGTACGTTCGTACCGTCTTCAGGCTCGAAGAGTGGCGGCGATCTATCAACACGTGGTCAATTTGGTTGCGAGTGGCGCCATCCGGTGATATACAGGTGACTTTGTGGATATCTTTACGCAGAAACCTGGTACTCACAACGACCAAGTTCTTTGATGCTGCCAGTTGGAAGATTCGTAGTCCATTGTCATTAGTGTTCTCATACAATCTACGGGAACCTGCGTAGTGCCGGAAAACCGGCCCCGACCACTTATTTTCGCTTTCAAATCGTCAAGAACGATTTTCACATCGTGTCTTGTGCAGGCATTGAGAGCCCGTTCGACGTTCTCGTAGAATTGTTCTTTTTCGTCGTCAGGAGGACTCGTCTGTAGGTCCGTGAACGTTTATGAGGCTTATGTTCTTATACTTGGCTCGCACGCGAAGAGCGCATAGCCTTTCATTTATTGCATTAAAGCCGATAATGGCAGGGTTCAGTTTTTGGCTGACTAGAAAGCCTACCCCGAGCACATGGTGTTTTGCATGACAGCTGTAATAAATGTCATACTCTTTTCTTTGAATTATACCACTCCTCGTCAATCTTATTTCTTGTAATGCTGTTATATCAGCCTTATATTCGGACAGGGCATCGGCTAGCTGCTGTGCAAATCGTTTAGCCATTTTCGGTTCCGTGGACGTCGTCGTGTATCCGGTTCATATCCGAGGCTTGTTGAATCTTCTATAATAGTTTGTTTTTTCGGGCAAGGTTATTAGCCTTGCGCCAATATATATCACTGCATGCATTGGTTCACTACTTGGCGGGCGCCAAAGTAGCTATCCAGAGGCGGCACGTGGAGACTGCATGTCAACTTGGATTGGATAGGGACAAGGATCGTCCTTTTCTTCGTCGGGTTGAAACCAATCAGAGACTGTGCCCTGTATGTTTGCTCCCATCCCTCCGGACTGCACTACCCCTGAAAAGTATCCACATACATACTAAGTGATATTGCTTATCAGTTTCTGCTATAATATGGACTCTGTCCCAATCTAGAATTAATTTTCTCATGGCTAAAACTTCACGTTCGTGAGGTTATCATACATTGCTGCTTTTTTACTGAAGCCCAAACTTGGATAGAAACGCATCCTTTAACGAATTTAATGCTCTATCTGATTCTATCGATAAGATCTTGACCTAAATAGCCTATCTCAACTCGTTAAAGAGCCAACACGGGTACCAGACATAGATGGTCTGTCTACTAAAACACTGGACCAGTTTCTCACCTCCCACCCGAACAAATACACAATCTGAACGACTTTTTTGGCTAGATTGGTCTTTATTTTTCCTTAGTAACGACGTTGACTCTACAGCAGACACAATTCTACTTGGCATGCGGACCTTTATTCCACACAGGGTAAAGAGTATCAAACCCCAGGGGAATATGTGGTTCGATTCTGGGTGGAGAGAAGCCATTAAGGCTAGAGGCTTGAGCTTCCGATGGTATAAATCAAACAATACTGAGAAAAACAGGAAAGGATTCCCCAGAGCTAGAAATGACTGCAATGCGCATATTCAACGCGCATTGCAGTCACTCAGAGAGTGAGACAAAAAAAATTCCACTCTCCCACAGGTAGTAGACACTTCTGGGAATTCGTGAAAAACATTCAAAACTCGGTCTTGTCATCCATTTCATCGCTTATTGCCGATGACAGAACAATCACCAGTGCAATAGAGAAGGCGAATCTATTTGCTGCACATTTTGCAACTGACTCAACGCTGCCTGATACCACGTCAGTTCCACCTCAACTTGAGCATAAGCAGCACACCATGAGCCAGATTCGCTTCACGCGTACTCTTGTTCGGACACTCAAGGAGCTAAACGCAAACAAATCCGCTGATTATTTCGACCACAAAAATCTATTCAGGCGTTTCTGACGCGGCTCTTTGGTTGTACTCCCCACTGGATATCAGCAGTGCGGTGTAAGGTGTTAATCTTCAAAAGATACAGGCAGCCCAAGTTCACTTGTTATATATTCAGCCGTTTCCGAAGGTATTGCTACCAACTATTACCGCTGTATAAAACTATGATTTCGACCACAAAAATCGATTCAGCCGTTCCCGAAAATATTGCTACCAACTTCGCCTCTTAAGAAGTTTTCTTTCGGGGCCTGAGGGTGGTCGTGATCAACTTGCATCCCCGATTCACTTCATTTTCATGCTTACAGTCTAAAAGCAGCTCCAATTTACAACATATTCGTCTTTACTTCCCCAGGGGCTGTTTTCCGATCTTCTCCTGGGGACAGGATCTAACATTGAATCGTCAGTTCTACATAAGTAGAGTTGTACACGTCCTGCAAATTCTTTGCTACTTTTGCCAATGTGGCAATTTGGTTTTAAGTAATGACATTTGAGCACAAGCGTCGAGCAATTTGAACTCCAATCAGGGCATCTATGTTACTAGTGAGTGGAATTTTGTCCGATGTTGGCTTCACATCCTGTATCTCTCCCCCTATCCTCTACCCCTTTTCCGCTCGCACTCTTTAAGGAAAAAAAATTCTCTCATTCCGCCGACTTTCAATTCGTAGAACTTAATGTTATACAATGACACATAATTCATTTGAACCTACGTATCGCAGGACATACATTTTTTAATTCCCCTATATATATTGTGCCTCATAGGAGTAATTGATGGATGAATAAATTGAAACTGAAATCCTCATTTGTTTCATAAATTGGGTAAACGCTTGATACCCTGCCGGCTATTCCTACCTTTAACCCCCAGACATCCCTTGTATGCCATAAAGTGTCGATTGGGTCTCTTGAGAAGAATATTATATTACTACGTTAGATTTACTCCTACGCAAAATAAATGTAAACACCGCGATACTCTTCTCAACTCCACCTAATTTTTAAAGACCATGCTCTTTCGGAATAACACACTCGTCGTAATTGTCGTTTATCTTTAGCTTACGTTAGAATGGTCTTGTCAACTTATAAGTTCCACGGCTTCTTGTTATCCTTTCGCGTATCACCTATGACAAATTCATATTTTCATTACTCTACCCCTGTGTCCTTAAAAATTCTTCATATAATCATGCCACTAAATTGTGTTTCTCTCACGCCCCTCCCAGAATACGCTTCTAGAGTTCGCAATCCCGGCAAACCTAATAAAAGTCCATCAAGCGATCTCCGCAAAAATCAAACGCATCTCCAGGAACGATGATCTCAAATTACCATGATCCTCAACACATCGGTGTGATGAGTCATCCCAATGCGATAATTTGGTTTAAGTATATATGTTGGCCCCAGGGCACTGTGGTATAACTAGAAATGGGTGAAAAAGCTGACACGAAAGTCTTATAAGGCGAATTGATGAGGTGGATTCATGGAAATTGACTTAATATCCTGAGGCGCCATTTTAAAAAATGTCACGACTCACGCCGGAGAATATCCATTATCGATAATCATGTGTTGGTCCGTCGTCCTCCCTTTCAGCCTCGCATCGTCGTCTTCGCCTTCACCTTCACCCTCATCCTCAGCTTCGCCTTCGTCCTCTTATTCTTTTCACCTAGCCCTGGAGTTATGAGAAACAACATAACGAGGGAGAAGATGAACCATAGTAACAAGAACAACAGCAACATCTAGCGCACAGCAGCGCATCTGAATGAATTTTGCCAACGTTTTAACCAGACTTTCGGAGGGGAACCCATAATGAGCTCGTGTTCCGATGACAACCGCTGGGTCCTCCTATTATTAGATCAGCTCAAACTTCGTCATACTTTTTAGATGGTTCAGTTTAAAATGAAAGCATTAGGATAAAGGGAGAGGGAAAGGAGACGACACTTAAAAGAAAGAAGGTCAACCATTTGTCATCTGGCACACGATATGAGGTGCGGTGGGCCAGTTTTATAGTACAACCTGCGTACTCATTATAGTCTACGCGCTACAACACACAGGAGACAGACCAAAAGTGAGAAGACACGATTAAAACAACTGAACAGTAATTCAAGAATAGGAAATCAACAACAACACGAGCAACAGCAGCAGCAGCATAAATGAACAAATAATAATAACAATAAAAAACGTGCGAAACGGAGAGAAAAAAAGGATCCTCTTGGATCTCCCAAAGATTTGGTCGCCCTCAAACAAGATCCGTGCAATAAATTCAAGGCAAACTAACCAGACGTCCTACCTACTCACGCCGCGCTCAGCAATCAACAGCCAAAATGAACGAACGTACTCACCGCGTCCCGCCCTACCCAATCAGCGCCAACGTTGTCATCATCAACGTTGCGCGATCATCGGCCACAGTAAGTCGGTTATGCCGTAGCCCAGTGATGTTGCAGCTCCCGCTCCTGCTGCTGCTGTCGCTGCCACCGCCGTCGCACCAAGGCTGAACAGATAATACTCGTGCAACATCCACAAAAAAATGCGAAACGAAGAAAAAACGAAGCCAACAGTCCTCAACATCACTAGCAACAACGAAACACCACATCCTATGAATACACTGAAAAAAATGCCACTCTTATACAAGGCTACTATAAAAAGAGACAGAACCCAGTAAACATCGGACGAAAGGCTAAAATGAAAAACAAAACAAAACAAAGGAAGAGAAAAAAAATAATAATACGAAGAAAGGATTCAAAAATAAAAAAAGAACGACAAACAAAAAGAAAGAAGCGACGATAAAAAGAATAAACAAAATCGAGAAGATTCGCGCTTCATCACTAACACCGGTTTATTGGTTGGTGGAAGAGCAGAACACAAGGAGTCAATGATCAGTTAGCACCATGGTTAGGTCCCCTGTCCAATAGCATAACAAGGTGAGAAGACCAAATTATTGGGCACCGAACGCGCGTCGTCTTGGCTTATCGCTCCAAGTCCCTTTTGCCCCACATTCCCGCGCAACCGACACCGACATGATCGTCATCATCTTCGCCGTCGTTGGATCGCCACCAAGCTGCGAGTAGCCTCGCACCGCAACCGCAAAAAGAGACGGCGAAGAACTTTTTGCAATCGTGATCAAAGAAAAGGAACAACTGAAAATCAACGACATTTGTTCACAGTGCAGTTTTACGTGAACAATTTCTGGACCATCTTCCTTTTTCCAAATAGATTTACACCATAATAGGGCTGCCCCGCTAGTTGTTACTCTCCGTCTTCCCCGTTGCCTACGTGATTTTTTTATAACTTATCGCCTTTGGCAAGCTATGTTTTCCTTTTCATTCGCCTCACGCGATACAGGATATGGATTTCAACTTATCATTTTCGCACGAAAATTTCGTGCTGCCACTGTACCGCATTCTCACTAGCATTTCATCAATTAAACGATGCGAAGTGGGTGCTTGCGGTTAGCGCACACTGTACAGACAAGAACATGCTGACCATAGTTTGAATTGTTGGACCAGAGTTTCGATGCACTCGGTCACAGTGGTCAACAGAACTTATCGCTAAAATCTTTACTTCCGGGATAATACTGCTCTTTGTTTCTCTAAAGATCATGGATATCCTTTACCTAGTGGAGCTATTGCTTTTACATGCTATATGGATAACTAAAGGACCACCAAACTATCGACCTTTTGGCTTGACAATCAATTTTATGATCAATTTGACCCACAATAATTGTGCCAATCGAAAATTCAATTTCTCATTTGATCTGGTCCTTCGAAAACATTATTTCACAAGTTTGATGGCATTTGACGGTCCCGCAATAATTGTGTCAATCGGAAACTCAATATGTCATTTGACCTGGTCCGCGAAAATATTATTTCACGAGTTTGAGGGCATTTGACGGCTCCACAATAATTGTGCCAATCGGAAATTCAATTTCTTATTTGACCAGGTCCGTCGAAAATATTATTTCACGAGTTTGAGGGCATTTGACGGTCCCACAATAATTGTGCTAATCGGAAATTCAATTTCTTATTTGACCAGGTCCTTCAAAAACATTATTTCGCGAATTTGATGGCAGTTGACGGTCCCGCAATAATTGTGTCAATCGGAAACTCAATATGTCATTTGACCTGGTCCGTCAAAAATATTATTTCACGAGTTTGAGGGCATTTGACGGCTCCACAATAATTGTGCCAATCGGAAATTCAATTTCTTATTTGACCAGGTCTTTCAAAAATATTATTTCACGAGTTTGAGGGCATTTGACGGCCCCGCAATAATTGTGCCAATCGGAAATTCAATTTCTTATTTGACCAGGTCTTTCAAAAACATTATTTCACGAGTTTGAGGGCATTTGACGGTCCCGCAATAATTGTGCCAATCGGAAACTCTATATGGCATTTGACCAGGTCCGTCGAAAATATTATTTCACGAGTTTGAGGGCATTTGACGGTCCCACAATAATTGTGCTAATCGGAAATTCAATTTCTTATTTGACCAGGTCCTTAAAAAACATTATTTCACGAGTTAGATGGCATTTGACGGTCCCGCAATAATTGTGTCAATCAGAAACTCAATATGACATTTGACCAGATCCGTCGAAAATATTATTTCACGAGTTTGATGGCATTTGACGGTCCCGCAATAATTGTGTCAATCGGAAACTCAATATGGCATTTGACCAGGTCCGTCGAAAATATTATTTCACGAGTTTGAGGGCATTTGACGGTCCCACAATAATTGTGCTAATCGGAAATTCAATTTCTTATTTGACCAGGTCTTTCAAAAACATTATTTCACGAGTTTGAGGGCATTTGACGGTCCAGCAATAATTGTGCCAATCGGAAATTCAATATGTCATTTGACCAGGTCCGTCGAAAATATTATTTCACGAGTTTGAGGGCAGTTGACGGTCCCGCAATAATTGTTTCAATCGGAAACTCAATATGGCATTTGACCAGGTCCGTCGAAAATATTATTTCACGAGTTTGAGGGCATTTGACGGTCCCACAATAATTGTGCTTATCGGAAATTCAATTTCTTATTTGACCAGGTCTTTAAAAAAACATTATTTCGCGAATTTGATGGCAGTTGACGGTCCCGCAATAATTGTGTCAATCGGAAACTCAATATGTCATTTGACCTGGTCCGTCGAAAATATTATTTCACGAGTTTGAGGGCATTTGACGGCTCCACAATAATTGTGCCAATCGGAAATTCAATTTCTTATTTGACCAGGTCTTTCAAAAATATTATTTCACGAGTTTGAGGGCATTTGACGGTCCCGCAATAATTGTGCCAATCGGAAATTCAATTTTTTATTTGACCAGGTCTTTCAAAAACATTATTTCACGAGTTTGAGGGCATTTGACGGTCCCGCAATAATTGTGCCAATCGGAAATTCAATATGTCATTTGACCAGGTCCGTCGAAAATATTATTTCATGAGTTTGAGGGCAGTTGACGGTCCCGCAATAATTGTTTCAATCGGAAACTCAATATGGCATTTGACCAGGTCCGTCGAAAATATTATTTCACGAGTTTGAGGGCATTTGACGGTCCCACAATAATTGTGCTAATCGGAAATTCAATTTCTTATTTGACCAGGTCCTTCAAAAACATTATTTCGCGAATTTGATGGCAGTTGACGGTCCCGCAATAATTGTGTCAATCGGAAACTCAATATGTCATTTGACCTGGTCCGTCGAAAATATTATTTCACGAGTTTGGGGGCATTTGACGGTCCCGCAATAATTGTGCCAATCGGAAATTCAATATGTCATTTGACCAGGTCCGCCGAAAATATTATTTCACGAGTTTGAGGGCATTTGACGGTCCCGCAATAATTGTTTCAATCGGGAACTCAATATGGCATTTGACCTGGTCCGTCGAAAATATTATTTCACGAGTTTGAGGGCATTTCACGGTCCCACAGTAATTGTGCTAATCGGAAATTCAATTTCTTATTTGACCAGGTCTTTAAAAAACATTATTTCACGAGTTAGATGGCATTTGACGGTCCCGCAATAATTGTGTCAATCAGAAACTCAATATGACATTTGACCAGGTCCGTCGAAAATATTATTTCACGAGTTTGAGGGCATTTGACGATCCCGCAATAATTGTGTCAATCGGAAACTCAATATGGCATTTGACCAGGTCCGCCGAAAATATTATTTCACGAGTTTGAGGGCATTTGACGGTCCCGCAATAATTGTGCCAATCGGAAATTCAATTTCTTATTTGACCAGGTCTTTCAAAAGCATTATTTCACGAGTTTGAGGACGTTTGTCGATCCCACAATAATTGTGCCAATCGGAAATTCAATTTCTTATTTGACCAGGTCCTTCAAAAACATTTCACAAGTTTGATGGCATTTGACGGTCCCACAATAATTGTGTCAATCGGAAACTCAATATGTCATTTGACCAGGTCCGTCGAAAATATTATTTCACGAGTTTGAGGGCATTTGACGGTCCCACAATAATTGTGCCAATCGGAAATTCAATTTCTTATTTGACCAGGTCCTTCAAAAACATTATTTCGCGAATTTGATGGCAGTTGACGGTCCCGCAATAATTGTTTCAATCGGAAACTCAATATGTCATTTGACCAGGTCCGTCGAAAATATTATTTCACGAGTTTGAGGGCGTACAAAAACTATCAGTAACATGAAGGGTAGGGACGCGGGCGTACAATGCCGTCGATTGAATACAGACGCAACGTATCCTGCTCATATCTTTTGTATAATATTTTCACAGTAGTTGCTCAACTGCACCATCTCAGTAAAAATCTTCCCTACAAGACCTCTAATCAGATGTAACACTGAACACAGGTAGCCGTGTCTACTTGAACCAGTGTTTCCTTATGAATGCAATATTTAAGGAGAGTATATTTGTAAATCATAAAAAAGGGACTTTGTAAAATATTCTTCTTTTTTGAAACTGTCGGAGTTATTCTGGCAGATTTGGTTTTATTAATTTTGTATAACATACAAAAACAATGTATAGCCCAAAAGCGTTTTCAACTATATAATACTCGAAAAGATGGAAGACGCGACCACCCTGGGGTCGATAGCGCCATCTCTGGTAATCGATCGTTTTTTTTTTACACTACGCGCACAAAAGGGGTATTTGGAGTACCCTTAAATGTCAGAGCACAGTGTTAGTGGAATTGTGAAAGAGAATTCACAATAACACAAATAGTTTTCTTGAAATCATTCACATCAAATTCACATTTAAAAATATATATATTTATAGTTTGAGAAGTGGTTTTTGGTTAGAAACTGATAGAAATGGGTAAATGATAAAAATCATTTTTGATAGTTAGCATTCATCGTCGATTGTTAGACCGACTTCCTCTTATTCGATTGCGAGGTCAAATTGTTGGTGGTTTCTACTCAATTTCTTACCTTCTTAATACCACACAGTTGCATAGAAAAGTATATTGTTTAGTACCTTATCGCCCACCAGATCATCGAATATGGACTGTACGACTGATTAGAGTTGTGACATTGTTCATACTTACGTTACACCAAAACCAATTGCATTTTTCATCATCATCATCGGCACTACAATCGGGAACCGGTCTTGGCCTTATTTAGCAAGTCCTGAGGCTTGTTAAATTTGCCATAATGATTTGTTTTTTCGGGCAAGGTCATTACGCTCAGGCTCACACTGTACGCTCATTTTACGAAAAAAAAAGTAAAAGTTGCCGAAGTTGTTGATGAAACTCATGCGCATATCTTGCAAACAAAAACCAAAAAAGAAACAGAGTAATTTAACAAGATTCCATTTTATAACAAAATTAAAACTTGTCGGAACTGTCAACGACAGACATGTGTCAAATGTTGTGTACCTTTCGTGGTTTATTTTTTTCCTTTTCTAATTTTTTGAATTACAGCATGTTTATAAAAAAGCATTCTATAGGCCAATATCCCCAGTTCTTCTCACTATATGTGTATTCGCACGTTAATAAAATTTGCGTCTCCCAGTTATATTGGTCACTACATTTTTTTACACCTTTATTACCAGACTTTGGAACTTTTTTTTTCATTTTTAAAACATTTTTTTATTTTCTTTTTATCTTCTTAGTTTCTAAATTACGCGCTAGACAAAAAAATGCTTAAATTCTAGCTTAATTATCTTATATTATAACTTACTGGTCCTTCGCAGACGCTCTAAGCTAAACATTACATAACAATTGTATAATTTGCCTTTCGGCGACAGACCAGACTTTGGAATTCCACCGACAAACATGCAATCTGCGTGTCGTAGCACTCATTGTTTTCACGACTTTAGTTTAACTGGCAAGTAAAGCAATTGCCACATTTACCCGACTACCGTCCCCTTTAGATTTAACTCACAGGTCAATTCTTTTCTCTGGTTTTTCCCCTCGTTCCATTCCTAAAAATTACACAGCTAGAAATGACTGCAACGCGCATATTCAATGCGCAAACTTCTTGTGTAACCAGAGAGTAAGACAAAAAATACTACACTCTCTCACAGGTAGAAGAAACTTCTGGGCATTTGTGAAAATATCCAAAACTCGGTCTCCTCATCCATTTCTTCGCTTATAATCGATGACAGACCAGACACCAGTGCAATAGAGAAGACGAATCTACTTGTTGCACATTTTACAGAGAACTCAACACTCCCTGATACCACATCAGTTCAACCTCTACCTATCGAATAAGAAAATGCATCAGCCGTACACCAATAACATAGCAATTCCATATCAGTTAACTGTACTCGAGTTTAGAAATCGAATTCGTACACGCGGCAGTAGTATGATGCTTCTATGCTTCGCATTTCACTCGTATGTTCAAATCATCGTCTTCACTATCCTTGCTTAACGCAACAATCCGACGTGATCTGTATACGCACAACACACAATCTCCCATAGGTGAACAAAACTTTACTATTCGATCACGACTTCACGACTCATAGAGCACCGGCACACTCGACTGTTCCGACGTCCTCTCGCTCGCTCGTTCCTCGCTCCGTCGTTCGCACACGAAGTTGATCGTATCCAACTTACCGGGGAGGGAGTAGGGTGACGTTTCTAACAGACACACACACAATACGCAAGCAAATAATGAAGAACACCGAAAGAAAATCGAATAAGAAAATGCATCAGCCGTATACCAAGCAATAAATAAGCAATTCCACATCAGTTGCATGTAGTCGAGTTTAGAAATCGAATTTGTACACGCGGCAGTGGGCTGATGTGTTGAGCATTGGTTAAATTTTTAGTGATTTGAACCGTCATAGCGTTCAGTATCGTCGCAAATGATATAATAACGCCAACTTCTGTTCTCTCGAAGGTAATGGAATCACTGATTAACCGTCAACTTTCCAAATATCTGGAATCAGATGACTGCCAATATGATCTTGTAGCGATTCTAACAGATACACACGATTCACAAGCAAAAATAGTGAAGAACACCGAACGAAAAATCGAATAAGAAAAATACATCAGAACCGTATACCAAGCGATAAATAAAAATAATTGGAAATCAAATTCTAAACACGGTCAGTAGTCTGATGCTTCACTGCTTCGCTTTTCAACCGTTTCATCGTGTGTTCAATTCACCTTCTTCTCACTATCCTTGCTTAACGCTATAATCTCATAGCAACCGGTCCACAGGAGATTTGATGGCGTACCTTACCGAAAAGTTGAGCCATTCCATTCACCACACCGGCGAGACCAAAGTTGTCACATTGGATACGAGGACAGGTCAATATGTCCTTAGAAAAAGATAGAAAAACAATTTTTTTTAGTAATTTTTTTTTAATTTCTCAACATAATCTTCTCTTTCTAGTTCAATGCACTTTGACAGACGTCCCTCCAACTTTTTTAAAACTTCAGAAAAGTATGATTGTGGTAGTTCCTCAAAATAAGCATTTGTGTGTGCGATGAGCTCCTCATTTGATGTAAACCGTTATCCGCTGGGCCATTTTTGTAAATTTGAAAATAGAAACAAGTCACTCGTGGCCAGATCTGGGGAATAATCTTACGGTGGATGGTCTATCAATTCAAACTTCAATTCCTCTACTTGGATAGAAAAATGACGCCTTTTGCGCGCGGATCTTATAAAAGCGAGTAGTAATATATTGTACATTCTAAAGTATTAATCGTAACATCCTTGTCTATCCTATATGCACTCCTGACTTGGGGCTCAATGTATCTATAGCGTTTTTCGAAGTAGTAATGAATGTGATTCGAACCCACGCTGGGAAATATTAGAACCGAAGCATCGGTACATCAGACCTCAGATCGCCGCCTCAATGGCTGAGTTGGTAAGGAGTTGTGCCTTGCGTTTGATTGTGCAAACCTACGTTCAACTGACGACTCTTGCTATTGTGCAGTTCGGTATAAATACTGAGTGGTAAGTAGGGTCCCAAAGTCCACCCGCCCGGTGAAATACCACCCCATTAAGCTATAGGCTTCGTGAAATGGTTGGGAGAACTCCTTGAGCATCTTTCGGAGCTTGGCTGGTGGACCCAGTCGAGAAAAAAAAGCATCTCAGGGCGCTGACTCAGCGCTAGAGGCTTGCCTCTCCTGGGAAATGTAAAATAAAAAAAAAAATACGACCGCGTTTATGCGAGGATGACACAACTCGCTACATAAGCCGTGGAATCCTACGTTATGCTCTGGTAAACGATTCTAGGGATTTATTTTACGATTTTCTTTTGGGGCTGTGTTTTTTACGACGGATGCGTGTTGTATTCAAATCGCCACTTATCTACTTGAATGGACATTTGGTATCGAAAGATCCTTTTTGTGCAAGTGCATTATTAAAAAAAGACTCGTAGTAGCCGATTGTACGTTACAGTACGTCTTTTGTCATCACCTTTTTGTTTAAAAAAAAAATTATGATAACTCTATCACCACACTCATTCGTAAAAATTCACTGTAACGGCGCTTACATATGTCCAAATCCGTTTCTGATATTTTTACACGATTCCTTTTTTCATCGACTCTAGACATTCTTATTAAATTATATCAAATATCAATACGTAGATATTAAAAAAGATTGGCAGATAGTGAGAGTAATCAAGTTGCGAAGATTAAGATGGGCCGGACATGTAGCGCGAATGGGCAACGATAGGACCGTGCATAGAATTCTTGACGGTAGACCAACGGGAAAGCGACCGACAGGACGGCCGAGACGGAGATGGGAGGACAATGTTAGGTTTGACCTCGAGGAGATCGGATCGGATGGCCGAACGTGGAAGGAGAGTGCACAGGACAGGGAACAATGACGGAGTCGAGTCGGCGAGGTCCTGAACTTCCAGGTTCCTACAGGCCAATAAATAAAATAGATAGATTAGAATAGATTAAGATGATTAAAAAAGGGAGGCATCGTTAGTCCGCCCTCTTCTGTCAAATCCACGAACTTATCAATCCAGTTCCCCTTCATATAACCTCCATTCGATCCTTAACAAATTACGATACTGCTAATTCTAATCTTCGATCTAGTTTTTATTCTAGTCTTCCATTAAGTTTTACAGTTTACAGTAATTATTACCCCAAAGGGTCTTTCTTTTTTACGCGAACGGCGCGTACAATAGAGATTGGACAGTATGTGAGGACTGTTTCGGGGTGAGGTTTGGGAAAATGGATAATATTCTCTGTTTTTCCTTCTGTAATTGAATAATATGCATAAATGGGAGTTTTTATCCCTTTACTAATTCTTGTCCGCCAAGGCAGGAAAGTAAAGGAGTGGATGCAGAAAAGTTGTTTGCCAGTGATGATCATACTGATGTGGAACATAACGTGTATCATCATCGTTTACGTGAACATTATATCAGAATAGTGCCGATCGCAGTGGCGGGGATATTACACTGCGACAGCGCCTTACATGTGCTGTTCGGCAGGAGAATGATTCGTAGTAGTTGTCAGTAATTTTAGGACTCAATTTTATTGCCAACTGTTACAAACCCTCTGATAGGGAGGGTATCATGGACAGGCACATGAAAGTTACTATTGTAGAATGTCTTTAATAGTTAATTGTCTATGGTAATGTGTTAGGCAATAGATAAAGCATGTTTGTTTCCGTAGGAAGGTGGAAATCTTCAAAAGATACCTCTGGACCGATCCAGAAGCATGCCGGATTTTTACCGACTAAAACCACCTCCCGCCAGGTTCATATTCCCGTTGATCGCCGCGGAACTTTCTTTTAGATGTTCCATGGCGGGGCGTGACGGAGTTTACCTGTTACTCCACTTGTCGCGTCGCACTCCCTCCGCAGTAACTTCGTTACGATCAGATTCGTATGCGAATGACGGACGAACGAGAGAACGAGAAAACGTCGGAGGCTGGGCTCTATGCGGAAGTCGTAAACGTGTGTGAAGTTCTGCTTACTATGGGAAGTGTGTGCTGCGTGTACAGATCACGTCGTAGTCACCAATTATGGTGTTTGAAATAATAGTGAAGAAGATCGTGTGATTCAAACTGACGCTATGACAGTTTGAATCACGAAAAAAAATTACCTAAGCGTTACCCATCAGGCTACTGACCGTGTTTTGAATTTGATTTTAAAACTCGACTATACTCCACTGATGTGAATTGTTATGTTATCACTAATGTCTACGGTTCTGATGGATTTTTCTTATTCGATTTTTCGTTCGTATTCTTCACTATTTTGCTTGGGAATTGTGTGTGTATCTGTTAGAGTCGCCACATGTACGACTTATACTGTGCAGCTCCTGCCTATATGTGAGCTGCGTGCATTATAATGGAGGTGTTGACACTGGTTGTGAATTCCCTTATGTAGGGCCGGGGTCGTCCAACATTGGGTACCGGTCTCGCCAAAACTTTGCATACTCGCCGTTTTTTCACTCGTTTTCCTCGGGTGTTCCTTGAAGCTCAATCTGTTGTCGAGTATCACACCAAGATATTTAATATAGGGACTGGATCTGATTATTTGTCCTTCTATTTCCAAATCAAGGTGTTCAACTTTTTTGCGGCTGCTTATTAAAACTGCCTCCGTCTTATGTCCGACTAGTTTCAGTCCGGCTATATTTAGCCAACATTTAACTCTGGATTGCTTGGGAGCAAATATTCTCCAGGTCATCTAGATGTTTAGCTACGGCCACTATTGCCAAATCATCTGCGTACCCAATGATTCTAACCCCCTCCGGTACATTGACCCTGAGCACACCATCATACATGATATTTCATAACAGCGGACTTAATACAGATCCCTGAGGTACACCCGCTGTTATTTTATATTCCTGTGGTCTCTCATCTGTATCATACAGCAGTCTCCTATCCGATAGATAGTTTGCTGGTATACGAACCAAGTAGGGTGAGACTTGTAGATCGCGCAACGCTTCTAGAATCCGATTCACCGAGTTAAACGCATTTTTAATGTCTAGCGTCACCACCGTGCAATATTTTTTGTACCACCTAGCCATCGTGCTCCAGCTATCGAATTGCGAGCGATGTCGCACACCACAGTTAGTGCCTTACCGGTTGATATACCTTTCCAGAACCCATACTGCCCCGATGTCCCCTCAGTGAATTGTTCCAGGCGAGTGGCAATTACTCGCTCAAGCAGTTTTCCTGTCGTGTCCAACATGCACAACAGACGATAAGACGACGGCGCCTCTGGATTCTTGACTCCTTTTGGGATAAGCACAAGCCGCTGTCTTTTCCGTCGTTTAGGAAATTGTCCTGTTTGAAGGCAGGTTGTGAAGAGACTGCTGAAGACTTCCGATTTTTTTGTTAAAGCAGTATTCACTACAGCGTTAGGGATACCATCCAGTCCCGGGGTCTTGTTTTTTTTTTGACAAGCCTTGCAGCCAAGAGCACCTCTTCGGTGGTCACAGGAGGTATCTCTCCTTCAGTGATATTCCACTCCTCTTGCACTCTCAACACATCATCACACTGCGGGAAGAGGACAGCAACGATTCTTGCCATGTCAGTTTTCCTTTTTTGCATTTGACTACTGTTGTTGTGTAGTCCTTTCATGACTATCCTCTAGGCGCTGTCCCATGGGTTGTTATTTAATTCATCCCTTAGGGAGCAGATTGCGGCATATTTACTTTTGCGGATTACATTCCTCAACTCTTTCCGTTTGTCGACGATTTCCGCATGCAACTGTGGGTAGGGGTTACGGTTTCTTGCTCTTTGTTGCAAGCGTCTTAACCTGTTGCACTCCGATCGCACATGGGCGATTTCTGAGTTCCACCAATACCCTGGTTTGATAGCGCTTACTGGTTGTCTTTTTCGTGGCATAGAAGCAGCACATGCGGTAGTTAGCTACTTCATGACTTTTGCAGCCTGCCTGTTCGCACCGGCCTCTGCGTCAAACTGTGCGATTTGGTCTTCTAGTATATAATCAAGCAGTTCCGCATCGAGGTCCTTCTCTTTCCACCCATTTTATTGGACTTTCTTCGCCAATTTGCCAGTGATGAAACCCCTGTGCAGTAATATTTCGTACATCACGGCTTGGTGGTCACTATCGGTGTAGGTGTCCAAAACTCGCCACTCCATACTTCTTGCCAACATGGAGCTGGCAAATGTTATGTCGATTTTGGACCGGCCTCTCTCGTTTATGAAGATGTCATCGATACCATCATTAAGTAACACCACATCTAGAGCTGCGAAGGCTTCAAGTAGTGCCTGGCCTCTACTGTTGCTCCTTGTGCTTCCCCATTCTACTGCCCAAGCGTTGAAATCTCCAGCAACTATAAGAGGGCTCTTATCTCTAGCTTTTTGCGTTATTCTGTCCAAAAAGCATTTGAAATATTCTATGCCCCACCTTGGCGGAGCGTAACAACAGTAGAAATGAATTCCTCTGATCTTAGCATAGGCAATTCCTTCCAGCCGGTGGACACTTCTGCATTCCATGGGGGAATTTCCAGTTGTCCAGATGGCCGCTGTTCCGCTGCTGTCTTCCTCACATGTAATTCTTCTACGTATATTGTTGTATTTGTAACTATATGTAATTGTCAACATTGGAAACTCATGAACAGATTTCAAGGCATGGAATGTATTCGATCAATTGTATATGAGGTGGAGTTGTGGAATGAGGAAACATCCCATCATTTAAGGGGTTATCCCGGTGTAGAAGGCCAAAAAAAAAAAACGATTTTGTCGATTTTTTTTAGGAAAAAATATTTAATATATATTTATTGTTGCAAATTTGACCATTTGTGCATACATAGAAGTGTTTAAAATATTTGTTTCATTAAATTCTATGCATAAACAAGCAAGCTATAGTAAAAGACTTCAGCGCCAAAAAGCTCATTAGATCATCCATAAAAAATGGTTTTGTTTAGTTTATGGGTGTAGTCAGTTGATGAATATGTAAGTTGTTTAAATCATCGTTTACATTTTATTATGCACTATGGAATTCTTTGTTCGTTCATTTTATCCTTTATAAAAAAAAATTTTATAAAAAAACTTGATTGAAAAAAGTAATTTTTTGCGAAAGTCTTCAACTTAAATTTTGTTTATAACTTATTATAAATAATATTTTAATTTCTAAAAATACATTCATCAAGTGGAAAATTAACCAACCTTTCATTTAAAATAAATATCATATGAATTAATCTGTAAAATTCTGAGATATTTTGCACACGCGCTTCAAAAACATGGTTTTGAGAAAAATGGATTTGAAGGTTCCAACATTCTACAGTGTGCGGATAATTCATACCTCTGGCTTTCAGACCATATTCTACAAGTGGTAAATATCGATTAAGGCAAAAAACAATAAAACGATTTTTTGAAGCCGCTACATCATCTACTTGCGTTATCTCTTAAAGATGTCTAGGAATTCTTCTCTTACACCTAGGGGTGTAAGATCCGTAATCAATAGAGTTTTCCCGGCTAGCTAACACCTCCAAAAATATATACGAGTAACCTCGTAACATCTTGTGTGTCTCCTCTTGATCACCACATCGTAGTGCACATTGGAGGTTGTTGGTTTTCCATCTCGCCCAGAAGCACGAGTTATATTTTACGTGTGTATGGAACAGAGTTCCTTTGTCTTGGATTTGCATTGCTAATTAATTGCAGTCCTAATGAAATGCACTCCTTCTTGGGGGGTGTGCTGAAGGCTGTTCAGTGATATCTACTGGTGATAGAACGTCATTGCTAAGGTACACAACCAAGCGTGCGATTTCATTGTAGGGATGATTTTCATTCAAGGATTACCCGCATCCTGTAAGTCCGTTATGTATTTGTTGAGGTAATGTACAAAAATAAAAAGGACTCGTGCCGAGCTATCACCACTGCAGGTCATATTCTGCATGCCTTTGTTCTGCGTCGGATGCTGCATACTCCCACTTCTTGAACTGCACGTTCGCTTAACCTCATTTCGTGGATGATGTGTATGAACTGAAATAAAAGGCACAGGTCCAAAGTGGGAATTGTGCATGAATGCAATGATAGAAGGGAAGCTATTGAATCTCAATTCTGAAGTTTGTAATGAAAACTGAATAGTTAAAGTTTAATCATTGAGAATATACTTAGAACTGTACGATGCGAATATCAGCATCCCCTTGGGTGAGGTGGAGGATCTAACTACGTAATCATCTAATCTAACCTTTCATTCACAGCAAATCGTATTCATGCGTTCGTTGGGATGTATATCGACTGCATCGCACGAGCAGCTGAGTGGAGTAAAGTCCTGGAAAAATATGCGTTCGCCAATCTCTTACCTTTGCGTTTCGATTTATTGTTTTTATTGCTGCGACTTTTTTTTCGTTCTGAATCCGCGCTTTTGCTCCTCTTGTGAGTTTCCTCAAGTGCTGTGAGCACTGTTGGCTATGAGCTGTAAGCTGCTGACTTCTCGAGACCCTGGTAATCTGTTTCCTTCTCTCTATGTATGCTACGTGCATCGTTTTTAAAGTGCACTTCTTAGCACTTTATTCAACTGCTTGTGCTGCTGCTATTTCTGGTGCCTCTGGGACTGACTCCTACTTCTGCGAGAGCCCCTGGTGCTATATTGCCAAGGGAAACATATTACCAAAGGGAGAATCTTCACTTGGAATTTTAATTCACCTCAAATAAAAGAAAACGCAAAATATCTGCTGCCGCTGCTGCTGCGCTTCGGCTTCTACTTCTACTTCTCAGCTGCTGCTGCAGGTACCATTGTAACTGCATGTGTGCACTCATACCTGCTTTGGATCTAAGTAGAAATGCTCCACCAGATACAGTGTACGAATATCCTACGCGAATGCTATCATGCAGGTTATTTGCATTGGATACGTTACACCGATAGTCGGTTGCGAATGATGTTCACTTTTATGGGAAGCAACGCGATTCGATGTCGCTTATGCGAACTTCGAAGAAAAAAACCGACGCTCAGATAGCAGCTCGTGTTTGATTAATTATTTTCCAGCGATCATTTAAATCTGCGCAAATCTATAGAGCCGTTGTCTGTGCTGATTCCTGTGCGACAGAATACAAATTGACATAATCCAATTCATTGTTTGAGAATATGTGACCGGAGATCTTTGAGTCTATGACTGAGTTTATCTCGATGATCCGTTGACAGGAAATGCAGCGAGAATCAAAATATGCGATAACATTTGTCTCTCCGATTCATTAAATCTGCAGCAGCATTTATTTTTTAGATTCGTTTATTGAAATACGGTGGCGTATTCAATTTACAACCGACTACAGTTTACCACTAGCTGATCAATAACTCTTTTGTTTTTGCCTTTTGAAATCATAGACCTTCCATATAAATTTGATGTCCAACGACTTGCCACAGTTTAACCATTAGTAGCTACATTATTACACTTACATTTTTTATTTATTATTTCTTTTAGCTTTTTAACTTACTTGCTAGACAAAAAAAGCCTAAACTCTGCCTTATCTATGTGTCCCAGCGGATACTCTAAGCGAAACATAAGATGACTAATAGTCAAAAGTTATTGCCCTTCGTCCTTACTCGTTTTTTACGTTTTACCCAATCCTCCTTGTAGTACAATAGCCAATAACAGTGATTTAATACAGATGACTCATTTTGACAAACGTAGCGTAAAATATTCCATTAAATTCTGGTCCTTACAGTAATCGGCTTTTCACTACAGCCCTAAATTACACGATATATAATACTACTTGTTTTTGAAAAGTAGGCGTTTCTGACCTAGCCCGCCCAATCATTATAATCGAGCTCCCTAAATAAAAATCAACTTTGTTCCGACATGTTCACCCGTTTAGTTTGCTTAAATGTTATTTAAAAAGGCTGTGCCATTAAGCAGACCCACCCAAATTCCACCATGAAAGGTGGTCCTACCTTCAATTGGTTTTTAAACTCGTGTTCCAAAGAAGTTCTTTGGAATTCGTAAATTTAAATGCTCCGTGCATCCATCAGTCACAAGTTTGACGGTATCGTCTTATCGATATCCTGGCGTCCGAGGAGACTGCGCAGACAGGACATTGTACAAAAATAATGATGAAAAGAAATAGGATATGGAGGAATAATTGCCGTTCGATATTATGACAAGAGAAAGACTATGGTATTTTCGAAAGTGGATTCTGAAATACAATTCGCCAGTGGGGAATTTCATTTCATAGCCATAAAAAACAACAACTTGAACACTGGTAATCGAAGACGAATGTGAACATTTCGTATGCGTTTCCAAACACACATTGTGGCAAGTGTTACGATTCCACGGCAATGTCAGTCATTCTCAGTCTACTAAAAAACCAGTACATGAACGGCTCGTTAACTGACTAGAAAATCGATACATGATAACCAACAATCAGTTGGAAAGCCTACTAAAAACCCATACATGACCAGCTACTATCATTGTAAATTTTTTGAACCAAAATACCAAATGGAATCGGCAGTGGTTTACTAGAATAAACATCTACTCCGATATTTTTGAAGCGACTGAAGATCGAATTTATTTGTCTTTTCCGAGGAGCCGAGCACACCGTGGTTACATAATAATAAGGATATTGTTTTCTTATAATTATAAGAAATAAGAACTTTTGAAGTGACCAATGTTTTTTTACGCACAGCAAAAGGAATTTCGTGGTACCCTTAAATGCCAAATCACCCAATATCGGCAAGAAAAGAGGGAGACAATTGGGATAGAAAGTATCGAGGTATATTGGTGTCGAATTCCTAAAGATTGCAATGACGGGAAAAAATTCGACCAGGCATACTCATGTGGCTCAGCCCAAGGGAGACCATGTGGGTTCATTTGATGTTAAATTCTAAATTGAACCCGTGTACGAGGACAGGATTGAAAGCACTCAGTCCAGCAGTGAAACAAATCACTTTTGGATTTTAAAAAATCATTTCTTTCTCCATGTGGTGGGTCAATACACTTTGTCCAACGTTTTTTCCAAAAACAGGATTCCATCCCGGAAGTACGATTTTGGCATGTTTTTAAAATACCTATTCAAAAATACCCATTCCGATGGTCTCAAATCAAGCGAATAAGGAAGATGTTCCAACAGTTCATATTTATAATCTCTGAATTCTTCTGTGGCGTTTCTAACAGACACACACAGCGCACAAACCATAGTGGAGTATAGAACCAAAAGAAAATCAAGGAATTAAACCATCGGAGTCGTATATCATAGTAATTAACATAGCATTTCCACTTTAGAATTCTTGACGGTAAGCCAATGGGAAAGAGACCGAGAGGACGGCCGCGACGGAGTTGGGAGGACAATGTTAGGTTTGACCTCGAGGAGATCGGATCGGATGGTCGAACGTGGAAGGCGAGCGCACAGGACAGGGAATAATGGCGGAGTCGAGTCGGCGAGGTCATGAACTTCCGGGTTCCTACAGGCCAATAAATAATAATAATATTGTGTATTGTAACTTCTCCGTTCTAAAATAATAATAATAATTTCCACTTCAGTAAAGAGTACTTGAAAGTAAATTCATCTCCTACCCGCAGCAGTGGACTTCTGTGTTGGGGCTTTTTGATTCTATGTTTTAGTGATTCTAACCGTCGTAACGTTGGTTCGAAACGTATTCTCTTCACTATTGTCACAAAACGGTACAGGTCTATGGTCCAGGTGGAAGAGCATTTTTTTCTCTCAGCGAGGAAGTTATCCGTAGTACTGCCTATTCATGTTTGGCCCAAGTAGTCAAACTGAACTCGGTGAATGTACCTAACCTCACCAAATATTTTTCACGGTACTCGTCAATCAGAAAGTGCGCACGTAAAAAGATCTGCGGATAAACGGACGCAATTGTCATTTAGCCGAACCACACCAATGTGGGATGCTCTGCCCAATTATATGTTTCTTCGTAATTGTAATTTCCAATCATTCAAAGCCAATGTGTCACTCTTTTTCTTTTTCGTCACCATCTTCTACTCGCACGGTGGATTAACATTTAAAGGTACCAAATGATCCCTCTTCGATTTCCCGATTCCCCGTCGGCGAGCCTCTGGCGCAGGACTAACGACCTTGCCCGGAAAAAATAAATCATTATGAAAAATTTAACAAGCCTCAGGACTTGCTAAATAGGGCCAAGACCGGTTCCCGGTTGTAGTGCCGATGATGATGATGATCAAAAGATCCCTCATTTGCACGCGTATTATAAAAACAGAACCATAGTAGTCGGTTTCATGTACCTAACCGTAACGTTTTCCATCTTACAGATCATCATCATCATCATCGGGGCACTAAAACCGGGGTCCGGTCTTGGCCTTATTTCGCAAGTCTCTCCACCGGTATCCGGTCCACATCCGAGACTTGTTAAATTGTCCATAATAGTTTATTTTTCCGGGCAGGGTTATTAGTCTTGCGCCCAAGTTACTAACAGATACACACAATATAATAGCATATAGTGAAGAACACCGAAAGAAATTCGAACAACCAAACGTATCAGAGCCGTATACCATAGCGGTAACATGACAATTCCATATCAGTTGAATGTACTTCAGAATAACGATCGAATTCTAAGACGTGGCAGTGGCCTGATGTGTTGAGCATTGGTTCGATCTTTTAGTGATTCTAACCGTCATAGCGTCGGTTCGAATCACACGTTCTCGGGAAAGTTCATTAATTACAGTGATAAAGTCATGATTTGAAATATCGGCGACGCCTGCTACTATTGTGATGATGTTTGATGTGAAAATGAAGCGGTTCTTTCATTTCATTTCAATTTCACTTGATAAACAAGAGACGGGTTTCTTCGGGGGTGTACGGCGCGGTAGTGGTGTGATTTTTAGAACCCCCGTTTATTTCACTTAGTACAAGCGTTAAAAAGAATTTAAAAGCATTTGCCGACACAATGGCTGAGTTGGTAAGGAGGTTGCGTCTTGCGTTTGATTGTACAAAACTAGGTTCAACTCTTCATCATCATCATCATAAGCACTACAACCGGGATCCGGTCTTGGCCTTACTTAACAAATCTCCACCCGGTCCCGATTTCGAGCCGATGTCATCGAGTTTAGTACTCTCAGACTCTGGGCGTCCTAGTCTACGTCATCCCTGCATCGCAGACGAGGTCTACCGCGCTGTCTCTTTCCATACATCCTGCAACACAGGACTGTCCGAGCAGGCTCCTCTTCGCTCATTCGAGCTAGGTGTCCCGCCCACCGGAGTCTACCGGGCTTGATTTTTCTTACAACATTAGCTTCAAGGTAAATCGCGTACAACTCATGGTTGTAGCGTCTCCGGAATCGTCCGCCCCCACATACGGAGCCAACAATTATCCTTAAGACCTTTCTCTCGAATGCGGCTAAAAGTTCAGAGTGCCTGCTATTGAGCACCCAGGTCTCGGAGCCATACATGTGTACTGGTAAGACCATGGTCTTGTATAGCAGCACCTTGGATATTCTGGATAAATTTCGGGATTTAAAGAGCCTTGATAGACTATAGTAGGCTTTGTTGGATTTGATCAGCCGTTCGCGTATTTCTTCTTCCATATTGTTATCGGCTGATACTATTGGTCCAAGGTAGTTAAAGGATTGCACTACTTCAAATTCGTGCTCCACTAGCCTGGTAGTTTGACCAACGTTAGATCTTCTCTTCGCAGAAGTTGCCACCATGTACTTAGTTTTTCCCTCATAATGTGCATATCTGGGTAGGCAAGTATCTGGCTGGGCTTGGTGACAATAGTCCCTCTTGACGCCAGAGACACGGATTACTTTGAAGAGGAGGCAGGCTAGGTTGAAGAGGAGGCAGGCCAGACCGTCCCCTTGTCAGAGTCTCCCGCTATTTTTACTTGACTAGTTACGTTGGTCATGGTCTACAAAGTCGTATCAATTTTTTTGGAATGCGGAACTCTCGCATGGCATTATATAGTTCTACCCTGGCTATGCTGTCGTAGGCGGCCTTAAAGTCTATAAATAGATGATATAATGGAATCTTAAATTCCAGACATTTTTCCATCGCCTGCATAAGGGTGAATATCTGATCAATCGCTGATTTGCTGGGATGAAGCTACACTGATATTGACCAATGATGACTTTAGCTAGCGATCGCTACGACTACTGCCTAAGATGGAGTTGGCAGTACTAATGACGGTATTCTTAGGACGGATCCATTTCTCTTCTACGCCCGGCATTCTGGCCCCAGGACTTACTCTCCCTCCATGGAGCTCTCCGAGGGCGAGTCCTAGCGCATGACCAAAGGTGTTACTGGTATTCTCATTGCATAAGGCAACCGTGTTGATACGAACCCGATCCGCGGATGCAGTACGTCTCCGTAAGGCAATCCGCGCTTGGAAAACTATACCAACAATATAGTGATCCGAGTCGACATTGGCACCTCGGTACGTTCGTACCGTCTTCAGGCTCGAAGAGTGGCGGCGATCTATCAACACGTGGTCAATTTGGTTGCGAGTGGCTCCATCCGGTGATATCCAGGTGACTTTGTGGATATCTTTACGCAGAAACCTGGTACTCGCAACGACCAAGTTCTTTGATGCTGCCAGTTGGAAGATTCGTAGTCCATTGTCATTAGTGTTCTCATACAATCTACGGGAACCTGCGTAGTGCCGGAAAACCGGCCCCCGACCACTTATTTTCGCTTTCAAATCGTCAAGAACGATTTTCACATCGTGTCTTGTGCAGGCATTGAGAGCCCGTTCGACGTTCTCGTAGAATTGTTCTTTTTCGTCGTCAGGAGGACTCGTCTGTAGGTCCGTGAACGTTTATGAGGCTTATGTTCTTAAACTTGGCTCGCACGCGAAGAGCGCATAGCCTTTCATTTATTGCATTAAAGCCGATAATGGCAGGGTTCAGTTTTTGGCTGACTAGAAAGCCTACCCCGAGCACATGGTGTTTTGCATGACAGCTGTAATAAATGTCATACTCTTTTCTTTGAATTACACCACTCCCCGTCCATCTTATTTCTTGTAATGCTGTTATGTGAGCCTTATATTCGGACAGGGCATCGGCTAGCTGCCGTGCCTCTCAAGCTCTGTATAGTGAGTTCCATGCGAAAATTCTCAAATCGTTTAGCCATTTTCGTTTCCATGGTCCTCGTGTATCCGGGCCATATCCGAGGCTTGTTAAATTTTTCATACTAGTTTGTTTTTCCGGGCAAGGTTATAACGTTTGGGATGATAGTGAAGAACGTGTGATTCGAACTGACGCTATGACAGTTAGAATCACCAAAAATTGAACCAAAGCCCAACCCATCAGGCCACTGCCGTGTGTATGAATTCGATTTCTAAACTTGAGTACATTCGACTGACGTGGATTTTTTATGTTATCGCTATGGTATACGGCTCTGATGTATTTTCTTATTCGATTTTCGTTCGGTGTTGTTCACTATTTGCTTGTGTATTGTGTGTATCTGTTACAAACGCCACAAGGTTATTAGCCTTGCGGCAACCTTTCTCATGATATCGCTGCATGCATTTGTTCACTATTTGGCGGGTGCCAAAGTAGCTAACCAGAGGTGTCACGGGGCGACTGCATGTCAACTTAGATTGAACAGGGACAAGGGTCATCCTGGCCTTCGCCGGCTTGAAAGCAATCAGTGGCTTTGGCTCTGTATGTTCGCTCCCATTCCCCCTAATCGATGGTATACCACTTGTAGACTATGCTCTCAAAGCCCCAAGTATGATTTTGTATTTTAGCGCGTCAAAATGAGCTCGAAAAGTACGCACTGCGTACAGTGCGCATTGTACAGTGTTCGGAAAATTTAAATGCGTTTTTCTCAAAACCGTATTTTTGAAACGCGTTTCTCAAAACCATGTTTTTGAAGCGCGTGTGCAAGATAACTCATAATTTTACAGATGAATTCATATAATATTATTTTTAAATGAAATGTTAGTTAATTTGTCACTAAATCTGATGAATGTATTTTTAGAAATTAAAATTTTGTTAATAAAATGTTATAAACAAAAATAAGTTGAAAATGTTCGCAAAAAAACTTCAATAGTTTCTTTATAAAATTATTTTGTTCTAAACACATTAATTACTCATCAATTGACTACACTCATAAACTAAACAAACCATTTTTTTTACGGATGGGCCAACGAGGATCTACACAACACCACAAACACTTCTCTTTTTTTTTGGCGCTGAAGTCTTTTAGTTACAACTTGATTGTTTATGCATAGAATTTAATGAAAAAAATAATTTAAATACCTCTATGTACGCACAATAAATGCTCAAATTTGCAAAAGTGTATATTAAACAGTTTTTTCTAAAAAAAAAATCCACAAAATCGGCTTTTATGGCCTTCTACACCAGGATACCTCCTTAAATCTTAATCTGTTGTCGAGCATCAGACTCAATAGTTGACAGCTTCCTTTGACCGTGTGGTCTGGTTTCTGGCTGGTTTAGAGCATATTCCACACGTTTTCGAGTAGTTGGTACTCCTGCCTGCGTTTTGTGATGGGCTAGATCTAGTTCGGTACAATGCAGCCAGGTCTTAATCAGTCGAATTGCCTTGTTATTGGCTGCTTCCATCATGTACATATGCTTGGCCATTATTACAACCGTGATATCATCTTCGAATCATTTTTACTCCATGCGGAAGTCTTATTTGTAAGATAATCCAAAATATCCCATAGGAGGGAACCATGTACTGACCCTTGAGGAACTCCTATAGAAAGTTCATAACTTTTTCTGCCCTTGTTCGTATCGGACACCAGCTTTCTGCCGTTGGCATCATCTTTAATGACCTATCTTCCATGTATCTTCTGGACACGATCTCAAAACATCCCTTATGTCTAACTTATTTGGCGTTATGATGTATCTAGCTATAACACTTTTGGCTATCTAATTTTTACTTCTGACTTTGAACTCAATCTGTCTAATTGGATGTGTACCTATCTACTGTATCGAAATATCCTTTATGTGTGTGCTATTGTAAAAAAAACGTAACAGTATTTTTGACGCTATGGTGTATCTAGCCGTTACACTATCTTATTTTCACTTGTGACATGAGACTTCTTTTTGGATGTGTGCTATACAGGACATCAAAAACCCCGTGTTGCGCACGCATTTTGGAAAAAAAACACCGTAGTTGATTTTACGTTACAGTGTACCTCACATTCCTGTCCAATTGTCATTTCTGGTCTAAGCCTCGACATATCTATTTATTCTTCTGCGAATTAGCAAGAAAAAATGTTAACACTGTAATCGTCAATGTCGTGATGACACTCTCATGCAGTTCGAAGTCTATCTTTTTCTAATCTGAATCTGAATCTTTTCTACTCTAACTGGATGATTGATAAAACTATTGATCCAAAAAAGTATTTGCGGAATCTAGTCTCCACGAAGATGGAATTCGTCTCGCCAGTAATGCAGTGGCATACGTAAGTCGTCCTACTATCAAATACAATGCAGAGAGCGCCTCCGGAGGATTACACAAATTCTCGCTGAGGAAATTGTCAGGTGAAGATTGAATCTGCATGAATCTGCATTAGATTTACTCGCTTGTCGAAGTGTGGCCCCAAAATGTGCGGCCTCACAAGTCGTCAGTGGGGAATTCGTGGCAGACTTTGGAGTAATTGATGTCAACATGTCGCCAACTGCAACGCACCGGTGTATTGTTTGCTGCACTGCAATTCGTGCAAATTCCATATGCAAATGTCCATTACACACCTTGGCGTGAAGGAGCCGAAGACGAGACCCCAGCGGCGACGGTGTGATGCTCCGCTATGGCTCTGGGATTAATAATTGCCTTAAAATTGCGGGACATTTCAGATTTGTATAGATCACACTTGAATTAGAGAGCTGAACAGTGCTGCAGAATGTTAATCTCACGATCTGGGCTTCGAATTATTTTACCTCACCTCAAGACCGGCCTATTACGTCTTCTATTACGTTGCCGGATGGGGCCAGAGTTGTGTACAATAGTGTTCCACGTGGACAATAGAAGTTGTGAACGGTGCCTGCTGGTGCCGTAGGTGGAGTGAGAAGCTACTTTCCGATTTGGATTTATTTACTTTTTCCGTGCTCCTTGGGCGCTGGGCGCTATTCTATGGCAGACGGTGCAGCGTTAAAAGGAGCCCCGTGCTCGCATCGGAATGATGGAGTAAAAACAAAAACAAGACAGAAGAAGACCCGGAGGATGGGATAAGAGACTTGAGAATGCGTGAATCAGTGCCATTCGGCCGTCGCAGCTCTCCCCCGCTCCGAACACCGAGTACCATCAGCTCCAACGTCTTCTGCATGCAGACAAATGTGTGTCTGTGGTGCCCATGGTGAATGCGTTGCTTACACAAAACGAACAGGATAAAGTTTGGTGCCTTGTTGAGTTTATGTATTTATTTATTTATTTATTTAAGGATCCGGCTATGGGGCTGGCGGCGGAAATGGAGGTGTTGGTGCACCAGTAGGGATCACCGAGGTACAAGAACCCTGGCTGCAGATACTCAGATACAGATGGTTACTATACTCTTGCTTGTTGTTTACTGTTGGCCGAGCCACCGTCGAATTGTATTCGTCATCGGACCGGCCCGTGTTGTATATTTGTAGCGCGCGTCGCGTGAGCCTGTATCGCATCGCCGTAGAATCAAATTGAAATTCACGTGAAAATTCCGTGGAATTGCGCGCCACCATCCCAATTATTTATGAGTACCAGTTTGGTAGTATTTTTGTCGGTGTGTACCGTTGTTGTTGTTGTTTTTTCAAAAGTTTTCTTTTTGCTCTTTGGTTGTTTTCTTTTTTTATTGTTGTTTTTTCCTTTTGCTTTCTTGTTTACCTTTTACTTGTTAGTAGTGTCGTTTCTCCCCCAGATTCTTGACTGTGGTGCGTCTTGATCGGTGGTGATAGATTCCATATGCTGGAGGATCTTATGGGAGACTCGGTTGGTAAAAACAAATAAAATTAACACGTGAGAATATGTGGCGGAGTCGCATGAGGGCAGCTATAAAATGCCGAGATTCGTTTTCAATAACGAGCAAGAGAGACGCGCAACTGGTGTTCAATGGAACAAATTTGGTGTCGTATCTTCTGGTCCGGTACTGTCGGCAGTATATTTGGTGTAGCTAAACGATTAGGAACAAGTAGGTGTAACTGTGGAATCAAGTGGAACATGGACGATATGGTTATTGGCAGTTAATAGTAGGTCATTGGTAGCTGGTAGTTGGTCTGATTTGACTTTGAAGTGAGACCATTCTGGCCAATCTGTCTATTTGTTGTGGGATCTGTTACTTGTTTGTAATCATATTTCATGTGGCCGATTGATCTACGATGCCACATTCGTTCATTGATTTGTATTCTTCTACTCTGACTATGCTTGTGTAGGCGATCTTTGTATAAATAGGTATTGTATTGGTTTTTGAAACTTAATATTTTCCTATTGCCTGCTCAAGGAAAAAGATCTGCCTGTTATTGATTTGATTGGGATGGCATTAGCTATGGTGTATAATATGCTTACATCGATACCTCCATTCCTTATCCTCAGCCTTTTCTTTCGCTTGTACTGTCCTCAGACATTGAAGGATCCCCCAAAATCCCTCTTTGTACGCGCATTCAGGTAAAAAAAATGTATAGGAATAGTGTGGATTTTGAACCCGATACTATTCCATCGCCTGCTTAACGCGCGTACATTCATCTAAAAAAATTATAGTAATCGTGTGGATTTTGAACCAGATAATTTTCATCTCCTGCGTAACGCGCTTACGTTCGTGTAAAAAAAATTATAGTAATCGTCTGGATTTTGAACCAGATAATGTTTCATCTCCTGCTTAAATATGAGACTTCATTGTTGACGCTTGCCTATCATGGTTTTCGAATCCAGTTTTCTGGCATTATTTTGGGCTCAAATATGTATATCGCTATTTGATTAATCGTCTGGGACGTTGTACGTCCCACCTATGCCACTTTGATCAGGTTCCCTGAATATATTCCGGAAAATAAAAAATACATCGTGAAGGTTCATATTGCCCCTTGAATAGTGGCCTGTCACGCAAGGATACCTCAGAATCCCCTTATGCGCACGTCTGTGATTAAAAAATATAGGAATAGTGTGAATGGTTGAAAGAATATATAGTTCCATCTCCTGCTTAAGGGTCAACATCTGATCTGTGATGAAACTCCACTGTTGACGGTCTTCTGTCTTGTTTTTCTATTCCAGCCTTCTGGCATTATTTCAGGTTCCAATATTACCACCGTTTTTTAATGAATCGCCTGGTGTACAATGTCCCACCTTGATCAAAGAGTTCCCAAAATTTATTCAGAAAAGTGCAAAATATAAGCTCATTTGTTAAAAATTGATATTGCCCGCTTGAAAGTACTTCCCATGAAACATTTTTTATACTCGTGTTCTTTATGGCCATCAGAACCGTCGCCGATCTTTCCATTATCTCCTCTTGGCTACGCCTTCCCGGCAGTGATTTTTTGGACCTGAGTGAACAGAATAACTGTTTCCACTCCAGGCCTTTTTCGTTGCGCGAACCAGCAACTCGGGACGATTTCGGCCAGATTAGGGAAACATTTTACAAGTACTTTAAAATCATTTATAACCAAACAAACGTATCATCATCATCATCGGCACTACAACCGGGAACCGGTCTTGGCCTTATTTAGCAAGTCCTGAGGCTTGTCAAATTTTCCATAATGATTTGTTTTTTCCGGGCAAGGTCATTTAGTCTTGCGCCAGAGGCTCCCCGACGGGGAATCGAACGCCGGTCTCTCGCATGACAGGCGGGTATACTAACCACTATACTACCGAGGTATACAAATAATAAAATTTCACCAATTTTTTATTTTTATATTGAAGACAAGCCGTAGGAGCGTCGGTCGAGTTGACACTTCAAATCAGTCGGGCGCCGTATATAGAGATGTATGTTAAGTCTTCTGCGGAGCAGTAATATTGTTGACAGGGAAATATTCCTTCGTAGAAACCTTCAAATCCCGAAGTCCTGATACTTTTCTCACGTAACATCTCTGCATCTCTTTATACGAATCCCAATGCAATGTACTGCATTTGCCACAATAACAACAGGAACTTCACTGTGTATCAGATAGGTGAATCCGACGGTTGTGAAGTAGTGGATTAAGTCGACAGTGTTTCTGATTCATCATATTTATTCAAGTGCAGTGTTAAATCCTCATTTGCGGCTCCAATAAATCGGTTCGGGTTAAAGTCATGCGGATCGTACTCGTATTGGTTGCCATCATTGGCGTTGCAAGTGCAGTTTCCTTTGGCGACATCATCAAAGAAGAATGGCACGCGTTTAAGCTTACACATGGTAAAAAATACAAAAACAGTGAGGAAGAAAAAATCCGCCTTGGGATGTTTATGGACAACAAACTTAAAATCGCGAAACACAATCAGAAATGTGCTCAAGGGTAGGTATCCTTCAAGTTGGGTCTCAACAAATATGCAGACTTGGTATCTCGCGAATTTGCACACTTTTTAAATGGCTTCAACCGCACTTCCAACAGTATAACCACAATACATAAACTCGACGGAGTTTCGTTCATTAGTCCGGCTAATATTAAATTGCCACACTTTGTCGACTGGAGAGACAAGGGCGCTGTAACTCCAATCAAGGATCAAGGTCACTGTGGATCATGCTGGGCATTCTCTACAACTGGCGCTTTGAAAGCATAACATTTCCGCAAGACTGGGGTCTCTTTCTCTCTACTCTCTTTCGGAACAAAATTTGATTGATTGTACCATTAGTTATGGCAATAATGGCTGCAATGGCGGTCTTATGGATCAAGCTTTTAGTTATATTAAAGATAATGGTGGTATTGATACTGAAATATTTTATCCCTATGAGGGAATTGATAATACGTGCCGTTATGAAAAAAGTAAGAAAGGTGCCACTGATAAGGGATTCGTTGATATTCCAGCAGGTGACACTAGATCATGGTGTGCTGGTTGTTGGCTACGGAACCGAAGAGGATGGCTCTGAATATTGGTTGGTGAAGAATTCTTGGGGCACTACCTGGGGTGACCAAGGATATATCAAAATGTCACGTAACAAGGACAACCAATGTGGTATCGCCACACAAGCTAGTTATCCCTTAGTTTAAGATATGTCGACAAAGATTATTTTACGTTAATGTACAGCCTTCATTGAAGAATTAGAACAAAGTGGCGATTTTTAAAAATAAAATCACGAATTCAGCGTCTTCTGTTTCATTTAACTTTATTTAAATTGCCTTCCACGGAGTTTTTCAAAATCAGAAAGGGTATATTGTTTAATATGTGATTAATAAACACCGGAGAAAAGGAAAATGTTTTTCAACTAACTTAAATAGAACTGCATCTCTCGTTCAACTTCCTATCAACCAGAACAAGAAGGTAATGTAAACAACCGACAAGCACGAAAAGGTAAATGATAAGACAATCAAGGACTAAATTCAATTACCACCTTGGTACACCCTAACATTAGTTTCCGTTCCAATCTGCCTGGGTAAACATCCCTATCATTGATTTGCTAGCTGCTTACGCCCGTCGTATGGCGGTTCAATTATAACAAACGGCCAACCAAAGATTCGATAAATTAGCTAACAAACCCAACAACCGGACAGACAGCTGCCTAACCGCATTTGTAATGAATCAATTGAGTTTCCTTTGGCGTAATGTAGACCGAAAATCCGCCTCACTACCCATTCACCCATCCACCCATCGGCTGCTCATCCGCCATTCTATTCGAAGAACCGACCGCCTGGCCTCCCGGCCACTCGTCGATTTACCCAACTTTTACCCCTGCCGACGAGCAGCCAATAGTCGTTGCGTACAAACGATCTGAATGGGTGTTGGGCGTTATTCTAAAATGTCATCCATTGGTATCATCTACTTATCATCGAAGTCGAATTATGATGCTATTCCGACCGTCTTCGGTCTTCCCTCATGTGTGGCTGTCCTTGATAGACAGAGAAGAAGGAGACTGCGCACTTATCACTTGACCAATTGGACCAATTTACCAGATAAATCGAAGAAGATGTATTTCAGTTTTCTTCGGTCCCTTCCGTTCATCTTACCGCCTGCGATTGGAAGGTGTCGCGACTACGAAAAGGGTCCAATTAATTTGAGCACCTGTTACGCGCTCTCAACAGAGGTTAGCAACTCCACGACCGCAAGTAATTTCATGACCATCTTCATAATTCCTGTCGCATCATTGGATTCTCATTTTCTCATCCCTATATGAAAGAAACAGGAAAAGCAGCGACAACGTCCACCCCAGGAAGGATCTAAGAATGGGGATGCTGCTAAGGGACGCAACATCACTCGTAACGTTATTACGTCCTCTTGATTCTGTTGCGCGCCTTCTTACAGTCGACTCGTCGGTCGTGTTATTCTTCTATTATTAGTTCTATTGATGATACTGATGGTATGTTGCTAATGAGTATAATAAAATATTTATGGATGAGGGCGACCTTTTCACCCCACACAAAACCAGATAGATATTAAGATTCAGCTATCACAGCAGTTATGTTGGTGTCATAAGGGGTGAATGGAGACTTGGCTTACTGTAATGAATAGGGAAGAATGACAAACGACGTCCTTGTTATATTCGAAACCTCTGTTTATTGTCGTTAGTGTCCTCAATTTGTCATTACCGTTGTGTACAGTAGTGAAGTGTATGTGACACTGAGACGGACTTTGAAGCAAAATAGTCCATTAGTTCAATTCATCGCACGAGAGGTTTAGTTCAGTGAACATTTTTGTGGTAATTCTGGGAGCAGGTGAACTAAATACTAGTGCTGCCTGTTGTATGGCTGGATGACTTGTAGGTGGCCGACCATCCATCTCCTGCCACATATCCCAAGATGTCTTCTATGAAGTACTCGTGTTCCTCTACTGTTCTCCTGCATCCTGTTTTCCATGTCTTCTCTTTGGCTAATTGGTTATTTTCAGCCCCGAATCTCTTCGACTAGCGAATGTCTCCGCAAAACGGCGTAAACCGTAATTGTAATTCAATCGCCGCAACCTAGTTTACTGATTCTTCTTTTTTTCTTACACAAACGCGCGCACAAAAGGGGGTTTTAAGGAACCCTTAAATGTCAAGGCAATGGTGGAATATTTCGCGCTTCTACGGCTCTACCTGCAGAGGTAAGAAGCAACACGGCTAAAACATTGGAAATTGTATAGTGTTAACTGTGTTAACTAACTTGAAATGCATTTAGTAACACCACAACCAAGTTACCCATAAAATGTGGAGCGGTGCGATCCCATGACCATGTACTGTCACTGTGCAGTTATTGGTTCATTAACTTTTCATATTCCTGAACACTTTTATTATCCTGTGCCATTATTTAGGGATACACGAAAACTCTGGCTATGGAATCGTTTGTAAAAGAGCTCGTATTAAAAATTGGGGTCTGCATTCAGTTATCACCGCGATATGTGATAATCATTTACCACATCACGAAGCTCTGCTTTCCAAACATTTAAAACAAAACGCTTACGTGATATTCAAAAACTAGCTTTGTGTTTCATTAGTTTGACTGAATTTAACTGAAATAACAAAGAAATTGATTACCATTAGAGACAGTGTCATCACTCATCAGTCGAACCTACCCAAAATCCAAAAGTGTAAAGTCAACGTTTTGGACGGCAGTAACGCTATTTGTGGCTACTGTTATATATTTTTAGGCAACAATTTAAATATAATTTAAATATGGTATGTAGTATTAGTTTTAGTTACTACTGGTCTCGCTCCCAGGTAGCGTGTCTCCTTGTCCTGAAAAGGATGAGGGATCTCTTAAGACCGCTCCTGAGGGGACCTGATGCGGTCGCCGCCGTGCTTCCTCAAACCTTGACCAACGACCAACTCCTTCATGGGACGTCGTTTAAAGAATAGTGTCCCAGCGCCGTGCAACCTGGCGCCTCCTGGTGATGTCCGAAATCGAGGAAAGCTGCAACGATTTGTTTTGTGGGCGTGCCACCACTCTACTCACCGGTTCTTGGTTGGAAGTCGTCGCCTGTGCTGGAGCAGCCAACGTTTTGTAACGAACGCACAATTCCAAATAATAAAAAAACTTTTGATATCGTAAATTCACTTTTATTTTATTTACTTGAAAAAAAGGACGATTGTCCTAGGGACACCACCTCCAAGGACCTTGCTCTATGATGTTACTTAGATACTGTTTGCCCTGATCGTGGTCCTGCAGCACTTCCGCCGGGGACCATGTACGTTAATTAACTGCCTCCTCGAGATCGCGATACATCATCTTTTAAACGGCACCAAATCAAGATTTGTATCTTGAAACGAACGTTTCAGATGGAAAAGCTCGCTTTTCGATACATTTCGTGTGATGCTCAATGTTTGTTTTAGATAAGAATTCAGTTTTCTATTTGCATATGAGGATTTGTACTTGAATTTGGGTTTTGTTTGTTTGTGGCAAATTTGAACATCTGGTTCGATTTGCCATGGGTTTGGTTTATTTAATTTACGAAGGATTTTACCAGATTGAAATGTATTTCTGGATTTTGAATTTAGATTATACCGTGGGGCAAATGCAAAACGATAAACGAATATTTGATTCGTTTATTGCGAATTTCGATTTTGGTTTAGGTTTTTTAGCATTTTGATTAGTTTTAAGGTTTTGGTGTAGGATTACTGGGATTAGGATGTATGAATGGGGGAAAAAGGTGGTAGGGCATTTTAGAGCACTACAGGTATAGGAAAAGGGGATGGGACTGACTTGGTGTTTTTTCTTGAAGTGTTGGACCGTTCCTTGGTCGTTGTGGCTGTGGAGTTTTGATCCCCCTGATTCAATCCGCTTGTCCGTTGTTCCGGGACTTTGTGTTGAGGTGTAAAAGGAGTGCCTTTGCTTTCGGTTGATTTAGCTTTGCTCCTTTATTTCGAAAGATTTGCTCTTGGTGTTTTTTCTGGATTTTATAAAACTTGGAATACATCCGTCCTATGTCCTATCTGGTTCTCTATTAATTTTTTTTTTTTTTTTTTTGCCGTTGACGTTTTTATTTTTTATTCGCCGCCAATGCCTTTTATTATTTTAAAGTAGTTTATGCAAATTAGCTACTTGACGATATTTCCAATTTACCGGTAGATGCTTCGTGGCTTATAGTGTGTTGGGCGAGGGCACGGACACGAGGTCCGTAACAATACCTTCGCCCCCCAAATAGTGGTAGCTTCATTCTTAGAAGGGGAATGAAGCTCGGGTACAAAAGTGTAGAGTTTAGCATGGAACCTTGCACCGGCTGTGGTGCGTTACTTCCCTTTGTTTCTCGTGGTTTGTCCGTTTTTGGCCTCCTCTATTCGTAGTAGGCTTTTAGCCTGTTGTTATCACCACGTTTTTTCTTTTCTACCTTCACTATCGTGAACGTCCCGGTATTGTAACCGGTGTGTTCAGAAAAATGTCTACCTCCGAAGGGTTTCGTGGTAGGTGTACGACCAATGCATCATCTTCGGCTTGTGGGATGTTATCTTGGGGTTGGTGTAATTGGAGGCCGACAAGTTTTCGCGGCTTTACCCCTGTTTGGGTAGAGTATCCAGTACACTACCGACCAGGGTGTGGACCTCTTTGGGTCCCCTTTGGTCGGGTTGCCGACTGACTGCCTTATGTCCTGACATCCGCTTCCAGTCTTTTGTAAACTTAATGGAAAAGCTCACCGGATTTAATCTTGTTTTGGAAAATTTCAAACTGTTTCCCGGTCCATTAACTTTACAATTCCTAGATAGGAAGTCGTTCCCTAACAACCCATCTGCTTATAATCCTGGTAGGGAGTCTAGCACCTGAAAACTACAGGAGATTTGTTGGGGTAACTTGAATATCCCCTTGCAAAAGCCTCTAGACTTGCCCTTGCCAAAAAGCGTTTGGAGGGTAGTTGCTTTTTCTATATCCAATGTGGTTCCCTATAGGAGTGCCTTCAGCTTAATAAGGCTGAACTCCGCACCTGTGTCCACTATTAGACGAGTAGTTATTCTGCAACCGATGTCTAATCGGAGCTGGACCACTGGAACTTTCGTTGGAGCGAGCTGAGGACAGGTTTCATTATTTGGTGACTTTAGTTCGGTCGGGTGGGAGAATTCCGACCCGACCTCTGGGAGTTTTCCAACTTTTCCCATTTTGTTCTCTGTCGACACACTGCCGTCGTGTGGTTGTGTCGCCTGCAAAATGTGCACCATTGACCGTTTCTCTGTCGCCGATGTCCCTGCTTTGTAGTCTCTGACGCGTCCGTAGCTGTTGAGTTCAACTGGCTACGGTTCGACTCTGGTCGACGGCGTTTTACTCGGTGCTGACTTTGTTTCAGTTTTCGAGCCTCAACATGTTCAGTACTGTTTGTACTAATACTGCTCTTGTCCCATACTTGTTGACCGCCTTTGCCGCGTGACTGTCTATGGTCCTTCGAATTTCTTTTCGTTTGGACTGTCTGCCATTTGGGGTAGTCGCGGAGTATAGGCTTAACCACTTTATTGGCTGTATCTGCTGGTTGCTTTTGGGATTTTATCCACATTGCCTTGCAATGACACTCGTCCCACGTGTGATCCTTTCGGTCACAAAACTCACAACAACATCGAATGCTATACACTCTACGATTCGATGTTGTTGCTTGTTTCGAAGCAGTTTGTCTATCTTGCCCTTGGTTTGCTGTATTCGGGGGCACCCTCGGTTAGTTCTGTGACCTTGGACGGGGAGACTCAGGATTCTGTGCAAGTGGTTGTGTATTTTGTGTACGACAATCTTGGGCATCCTGCCCATATTGATCGCACTTCGTACACAACGCTGTGTTCCGGCGTCGGAGGCATCATACAAATGACCTTTCTTTTTGCAGAAACTACATGTCATACGTGCAACAAACGCGAGTGGTGCACGTTTATTCCGGCCGTGGTTGGACGAATCACTATGTAGTCTCCTCCGCCTCTCTGATGCTGCCGTGGTACCTGAGCCCTCTTAGGTTTAGACCCTATTGGCCCTTTACAAGATCGCGGTGGTGTTTCCGACCTAAACGAATTTTTCCTAGGTTGAGGGCGTGTAACGGGTCGTTCTACGAACCTAGTGTTGGTGTTCCTATTATTGACACATCGTTTACAGATCTATGTTGCCTGTGTGTCGATTCCTGGGGATTTTGAAAAGTATCCCCGTAGGTCCAGTCGGAAACCCTACTTGTTTCTTGTGGGGGATCTTGTTCGTCCTCCCAACAGTAAAACGGATTCTTCCTCAATATGGATTGTCTGAGCGAACTTCGTTCATATGGACATTCCCAGCAGCTTTGCGACTGTACGAAGAGCTTCCTCGAAAATCAATCGATCCGGGTTGTTGTGGACGGCGCGTGTTCGGATTTGCATCTTGTTAAGTCCGGAGTGTCTCAAGGTACTATTTTGGCTCCAACCTTGTTTTTGCTTCACATGAATGATTTGTTGGAGTCAACGGATAACAAAGTGTTTAGTTCTGCGGATGATAGTACACTTGTTTCCTCTTTTTCGAGTGACCGGCCGTTAGTGCATCAACGTCGCACCAGCTGAGATGTAGCCAGATCGACTCTCTGAATCAGTATCGGGATAAGGTTCTGCAGTGGCAAAAGGCCAATCTCGTCCAGTTCAATGCAACGAAGGTAGAGTATTCAACATTCACAAAGAAAAGTGGACCATTGGTTCCAAAGCTGATGACGAATGGTTCGCCCCTCGAATCTGGGGAAAGCTGGAAATTGCTGTGTCACGGTCTGTGGGAATGTCGTCGTCGTCATCATCGGCACTATAAGCGGGATCCGGCCTTGACCTTATTTAACAAGTCTAAGGCTTGTTTAGCAAGTCCTGAGGCTTGTTAAATTTTCTATAATGATTTGTTTTTTTGTTCGGGCATTAGTCATTAGTCTTGCGCCAGAAGCTCCCCGACGGGGAGTCGAACCGCGGTCTCCCGCGTGACAGGCGGGTATACTAACCACTATACTATCGAGGAGTTCCGTGGGAATGTATCGTGGCATAAACACGTGTCGAACATCGTCAGGTCCGCCTCTGGAAAACTAAGTTATCTCTTTGGAGCCAAGAAAATATTTTACTCCACCCCATTTTTTTCTTCTATATAAATCCCAAATTAGGCCGGCACTCGAATATTGCTCTCATGTTTGGGGCTCCGCTCCTAAGCTTACCCTCAACTTACTTGAGAGTATACGGAGACGAGCGGTCCGCCTGCTCGGGGACACAACGCTGACGTCGGGACTACATTCGCTATCACATCGAAGGCGCGTAGCTGACTTCTGTCTGTTTTACAGATATTATCACGGCTATTGTTCTTTGGAGACTCGTGGTATTGTTCCGCGCAATTCGGTTTATATACGCTCCACAAGACAATCCGATGGATCGCACCAATTTGCGGTTCGTCTCTCGACGGCGCGAACATCTTTACAGAACTCGTTCCGTAGAAGTGTAGAGTGGGAAAGTTGCGGAATACGCTGCCCGCGCGAGTATTTCCGGAGCTTTAGAACCTGCATGTGTTCAAAAAGAACTGCAACAATTATTTGGTGGCATGTCAGGGCGCTATAGGTTCGTCTCTCCCGAGAGAAGCTTGATAAAAAAAAAGAAAAAAAAATGGGCTACCATTCATGGGATGAATTACAGGAGTACTAAATGAACCGCCTTGCCAACTCCATCCAGTGGTTATAATTTTTAGGCGCTCTACTTTCTCTATTCTTTCCACTTTCCTCAGTCTTAGTAACTCCTGGCACAGTTTGAATGAGCTCCGGTTTAGCATTATTCAGGTGGATCAGCCCTGACTCGAACCTTGAGATTCCATTAATAATCAGTGCATGGTATTTGTTGGCATTTATCCCAAAACTTATCCTGAACACCAAAATCATACAATTCCGCGGAAGTTGCTGGGTATTTCCGCCGAACTCGGTCGACACAACGCTGTCCCAGTGCCTTATTTTGATTAACCAGTAATGGCTCTTACACCACACGAATGTCTCAAGGTAAACACACTTCAGGACATCAAACGAACTTTTCACTTTTTGGATAGTCATCCTGTAAAGATATTTCAAACCCCATGGGGACGCGGACGACCGTGTGCAAGTTCGACTTCCCTATTCTAATATTTTCCTACGTTCTAAATGCGATTTCCTCAAACATGTTACCACATACACCCGGTATTGGTAAGCCAAAAGATAAAGAGCCAGAGATAAGATGTCTCTCTAGAAAAAGGATAACGTCTACCCTAACAGCGCGTGTAATCGGTAGGTCTAAGGATTTTCCGGTATGTTTTGTACTTTTTGGTTTCTTTATTTTTTTGTTCTTTTTGCCTTGTCTCGGGTTCATCCGTTTCTTTTCCTCTTGACCAAACACGCATTGGGCACAAGGAGGCAGCCCTAGTTCTGTTCGGTTCGTGTTTTTCTTGGTCCTTATTTTTTATTTGTGTTTATTTTACCTTTTCCCTTTAGCCTTTAGTAAACATTCCTTTGTATCTATTTACGTTTCCTCTCATCCATGCTGGTCGCATAATGCGATAGGTCCACCACAAAATTCGTCCATGGCCCATCCGGAGTCAATGTTTTCCTTTCCTTAGAAAGAAGAGAGAAAAAAAAGGAAGACTTTCGCAGCGGTTATCTAAGGCGAATGAAATTGTAGAACGCATGTGATAAGTTCAAACAACAACAACGACAATGACAACCACTGCAATACAGCACGGCAACAACAACAACAAACGAGATAACTTTGCAGAAAACAACAAATACAAAAAGAACAACAACCGAATGTGTGGAATGTATCAAGATAAAGTAAATAAGATAATTCCAGCGATTAGCACTCGTCCGTGGTATAGTCAACAATAGCATGCATCGCACTGGTGTTGATATTACGTCCGCCCCTGTGGCTGGTAAATAAGTCAAATCCTAGATAAGGTGGCCGATACTGGATTGGGGAAGAGTTGCACTTCAGGTAGTTGATAAACGGAGAGTGAAAGTGTTGATTGAAACGATAATCTACGGTTTGGGGGATATAGATTAGGCCACAAAAGTGAAAGTGTGCCGCCTACGAAAGCACTCGGTTGGTAGATTCATTCAGAAAAGACTTTAACCTGATTTATTGCAAATTAGAAGATCTACTTCGTCCAGATGGACTGTAACCTACGACTGACTTGAAAAAGGCTGTAATCAGATTGGAAGGAATGATCTACCCAACAGATTACTACCTTTGCATGCCATACCGCCATCGAGCAAGTTAAGGGTTGTACTGCACTAGTTAGGAGTGAAAGATATGAACTCCATTGATTACACCATGTCCCAAAATAAACCGGAATCGCTTAGTATAGATGGAACTGTTGACGCCATCTGTGGTGTGGTGGATGATTTATGTAGTGTGAACCTTCTTTAACAAGTCGTCGAAGTTTGATGGCATTTCGTTCAGTGGAACCCAGGAAAAAAAACAGAGCACTAATACTAAGTTGATTGCCCAACTGTGATAATAGTTCAAAGAAGTTATGACAATCATTTTGCCTGAAAATTCGACTGTTTAGGCGGATGAAATGTATGAGGGAAATGAATTCCAGGCGGATGGATATCATCATCTTCATCGGCACTACAACCGGGAACTAGTCTTGCCCTTATTTAGCAAGTCCTGAGGCTTGTTAAATTTTCCATAATGATCTGTTTTTTTTTCCGGGCAAGGTCACTAGTCTTGCGCCAGGGATGGATATAAGATATTCGATTTTCAGAAAATGTGATAAGTTACGATGCGATAACTGCAGACGTTTCGTGAGTATTCCCTTCATAAAAAATGCCTTTAACAATGAGGAGAACGATAATATCGTAGGAAAGCGGTTTCAAAACCGAGCTCAGCTACCCTGTTTGTCCCAAAATGAACCGGAATTGCTTTCTACATATGGAACCGTTGATGCCATCTGTAAGCTGGTGATTGATTCATATAGTCCGAGCCTTGCTAAACAAATCGTCAAAGTTTGATGACATTCCGTTTAGTGAAAGACAAAGTATAACAGAGGCGACCCTAGTTTTTGTGCATCGGTCAAAAATGTCCATAGACCAAAGAGCCAATATACAATTTTGTTTTAAAACTGATAAAAATGCTACCGAAACGTTTGAACTGCTGAATAATGTTTATGGTGATAATTGCTTATCCAAAACAGAGCTGGTTGAAGGGTTTCCGCGATACAAGGAGGACAGGCGTGATGTGTATGAATGAATGAATGAATAAAGGGGGCAGAACCCTCAGTTTATTTCGCTTATTACAATTCGTATAAACATATAAACTTATAAATAGACTTACGAACTACCTTGAAAACTAAGGCATACGGGGGTTGGGGGTGGTGGACTAACTTTAAAGTAATTTAAAAACTGGAATGGGGAACTAAACAAAGATGGATAGAATAATAGCCCAAGCGGTAGGACAGGAAAGTGCGAGGATAAGTCGGATGCTGGGTGTAAATATGAGTGCGGGAGAGTGTAGGTGGTAAGCGGGGTGGGATCAGGCGGGGCTAAGAGAGTAGACGACGTTTGAGAGCGCGAGAGGTGAGATTGAAGTCAAAGAAGGTGGGGTGAGAGTTTGCCCACCCCAGTATTCGCGAAATGAGTTCATTAGAGGCGTAAGACGTGTGATGGGTGGGCAAATAGAAGAGACGAGAGTTTCGCAGATTTCGGGGATTAGTGGAAAATGTGATGGAGGAGAGCAGGCTTGGGCAGTTGGTTGAACCTGAGAGTAGACGGTGGATGAAGAGGATGTAGGCATGAATTCTGCGCTCTTCAAGTGTGTTAAGGTAAATTAGGTGAAGACGGTTCGTGTATGGGGAGAATCAGAGGATCATCCCAATTCAATCCTAGGACGGCAAATCGCAAAAAATTACGTTGCACGTTTTCGACCCTGCGAATTTAGAACGAGTAGTAAGGAGACCAAACCCGACTAGCATATTCAAGTAGGGGGCGGACAAATGCTATATAGAGTGATCTGGAAACGTAGGGATTAGAGAATTTTGTCCACCAGCGTTTCACAAAACTAAGGACAGAGTTGGCTTTGAGAATAATCTCACCAATATGTGGGATGAAGTTAAGCTCCCTATCACATAAGATGCTAAGGTCATGAATAGGTTGCACGGGTGGTATCTGTTGGTTGCGTAAGACATAGGAACGTAGCGGGAAGGGGGATCGTTTACGGGGGAAAGTGATTGAGTGGCATTTGGCAATATTTAGTCCGAGGCAGTTATTTTGGCACCAAGTTGAAAAGCTCTCTATAGAAGGAGTCGACAGAAGAGCGGATCGTCTTGAAGAGTTTAGTGTCGTCGGCATATAGAGAGATAGAGGAGTGCGCTTGATACTGGAGTCTATATCATTAATAGTAAGAATGAATAGGAGGGGTCCAAGATGACTGCCCTGGGGAACCTCTGACGTGGCAAGAAAAGGATTGGAGAGGGTGGATCTAAATCTGACAAGGTAGGTTCTATCGTTAAGATAGGAAGAAATCCACTTAATCAGTAGAGGTTTGAAGCCAAGGGAGGATAGCTTAAAGAGGATGAGATCGTGTGAAATTTGGTCGAAGGCCTTGCTGAAATCCGTTGTGATTACATAGAATTCAACTAGATTGGTGGAATGTCTCAGAACTTGTCTCAGATTATCGCGAACACCGGACTCGGACTACTCAAATGAGACTTTATATAATGAAGCCTGCATAAATAGGGTGGATAATTTTATGATCAGATTAATCAGAGGACATATTACGAGAGCATTAAGTTCGTCTAATGACATAATTTTCGGGGCTTATTATCCAAATACTCTGTACTTTGAGAGCGTGTGTCGCAACGGTTTTGTTCCACCAGAGGAGTTCCTTGATTTGGACATGAAAGAGCTTATACAGGATAGATCCGGAATTCCTCTGAGCTATCATGTAAGTAGATCATCCGTAGACTGGCGATTGTGTTACGACCGGGAAGTAACGCACACCGAAGAAGAGTTCTTGCGCTTCAGTTGGGGCTATCTCTCACATAGGCCGGGGCAATAGTATTGGACAGCATCAGCAGTTCTGGTGGTTGAAAGGCAAATAAAGACCTGGATACCAATGTCAGTAGAATAACAGTATCACCAGCCACCTTACACAGACTTAGCTTTTCTAGAATTAGGGTAGTATAAGATTTTAGTTAAGTTCTTTTAAATAAAATTCAAAAAAAAATATGGTTAAAGTTTAAGAAAAAACAAAAAAAAATCGACACAAAGTTTTCCAAATTTTTCTTTGCTCCGAGCAGATGGAGAGTGTGCATTGGTGTTACCGTGAAGCTCTGTTCAGGGCCTTTGTCACGAATCGCGATGAATTCGTCGATCGAGCAACTCAAGGCATTTCAGAACGACCGGGAAGACGTAAGCGGCGAACCCCGCTCCGGAGGGCCACTAACGACCTCAACTGACGTGTGCGGTTTGTGCTGAATTGAACGTCAATTAAATGTCAGATTGATTGTAGACGACACTCTCAACATCCTAAAAAAGCGAGCAACATGGTTACCAATAATTGGAACATTAGTGTGATGAGAAATGTGTGTGAGAGGAACAGAAGGATCGCCGAGACAGTTTCTGCCCAAACATAACTTGGCAACGTGACTCCAGCTGCCTACAGTGTAGACGTGGCACATGCCGACTTTTTACTTTTCCCCAAAATCAAAACATCGGCGAGAGGAATCGGTTTCGGGTCCATAGAAGAGATTCCAATCGTCGTGACAAGGGCTCTTGCAGAGGTCCCCATTGGTGCCTTCCAGACGGCGTACTGTTCGTGACAGAGTCGATGGAAAAAGTGTGTCGAGGCCTAAGAGGACTACTTTGGAATAATATGTTTAATAAACCTATTTTATTTTAAATTTGTATTACTTTTCGGACAAACCGCATACGAGAGCTATTCAAATAAAAACGGTAATTTTTCAATATAGTCTCCTGCGTTATCTACACACTTTTGAAGACGTACTGTGCGTGACAGAGTCTATAGAAAAAGTGTGTCCAGGCCTAAGGGGACTACTTTGGAATCATATATTCAATAAACCTATATTTTTTTTTTAAGTTGCATTCGTTTTCGTACAAACCGCATACGAGGGCGAATTAAATATAAACGGCAATTTCTTTTTATACATTTATTGAATAATGTTGCACACTAACTATACTATATACACATTTTTTAATATAGTCTCCTGCGCGATCTACATACTTTTGCCACCGATTTCGAAGCTATAATATCCCTTGTTCGTAGAAAGATTTAGGGCTAGTTGTTAGCCGATTGCGCATGTCCTCCTCGACTTCTTCATTACTTTCGAATTTTTTTCCTCCAAGTGATTCTTTCAAGGGTGCGAATAAAAAATAGCCACAGGGAGCCAAGTCTGGGCTATAAGAAGAGTGTTCGAGGGTCTCCCAGCCCATTTCTTTCAATGTATCCCTTGTCAGGGACGCGGTGTGAGGCCTGACATTGTCATGAAGAAGGATCACATCTCGAATGTGCATAGCTCGTCTTTTGTTTCGATATGGGGCTTTTTCCATAGCTGATACCCACTTCGGATGAGATTTCTCCAACAGTTAAGCGGCGATCACTTTCAATGAGCTCTCGAACGGCAAGGATGTTGTCATCTGTACAACTTGTGCTTGGGCGTCCATCATGACTTTCGTTATCGATACGTTCTCGCCCACTTTTAAATTCTCTAGTCCATGTATACACACGATTATGAGACTGGCACTGTGCTCTGATATTTCAGAGTACATCAAAATTTGTGTAAAAAAAAAGTATATTACCAAAGCGTTCGACGTGGTTAACCACACTTTCTTGTTAAGAAAATTGGAAAAAGGAGGTCTGTTGGGTTGTATCGTGGGAACGCATAGAGTGAAGATAAATGAGAGGTAAAAGAATCTTTCACTTGTGTGTTTAAAAGGGCTTTCTTTTAGGTCCACTTCTGTTTTTGGTCAATAATAATCCGGTCTTTTGTTTTAGTTTCAGCTGTTCACCAACTGATTTTGCTGATAACATTGCTTCCTCGGATAGTTTAGGTTGTCATTCGAACTCTGATCACAGATATTAATTGCTTAGCATAATTTAGTAACTGGGCTCCTCGATAGTATAGTGGTTAGTATCCCCGCCTGTCACGCGGGAGACCGGGGTTCGTTTCCCCGTCGGGGAGCCGCTGGCGCAAGACTAATGTTCTTGCCCGGAAAAACAAATTATCATGGATAATTTAACAAGCCTCAGGACTTGCTAAATAAGGCCAAGACCGGTTCCCGGTTGTAGTGCCGATGATGATGATGATAATTTAGTAACAAGTCGTAGGTATGATGAGCCGACACTAGCATAAGAGAAGAATTTATCAAGAAAGCACCGAACTGGCAAAAAGAAGACGTAGACGACTCAGTGAGGTCATGCACTCTCGTGTTCTTACAGGCCAATAAATAGTAAATAGTAATGGTACTAGTAATAGTAGGTATACATACGATTATGAGACGTCATCGCCAAACTGTGCCTTCAATCGAGAAAAAATTTCCGGGGGTTTAACCTTCATTTGTTAAAAATTTTATAATAATCCGTTCTGCAACAAACGTATGTACCTCTTGCTCGCTCTTGGTTGTACTGACTACAAAGTCAAGCGCGACCGCTAGCCAAGCCAGTTCCCCTACTCTTCATAAACCAAAAAACAGCCAAGCACAAGATTGTCTAGCTCGCAAGTTGTTTATATTTGATTCACCCTCGTATTATTACTTATGGGTACGTAGGAACCTGTGTCCGTTCTCGCTACATGCCTGGACCTTCTTAATCTTCGTGACCTGATGATTCTCAGAACTGTTGATTTAAGGTGTAGCTCTCCCAGTGTATGAATGTGGAGCTTCCTCTATTCTTCGTTGGCCCCATTATATATCGCGTCAAAGTTACCTCTTGGAAATTTTTTTGTCGAATATGCGGATAATGATAATACCGTCTCTATAATGCGGCGCACAAACCACGATATATCTCTTCAGTGAAAGATAAAATGGGCAACTTGCGGCTGTGTCTGAAAATAACAATCCAATCCAACAGATTGTGTAACAGCGGAATATCGTTCCTAGAACAGAACACCGCCAAAGTGTGAAAATCAGGTATGATCTCTATCGCAGCTTCGGCCACGCAAGTGGGGACGACAATCATGTCCGTGTGCATGGGAGGCGTCTCCGCATCCTATTAGAATACAATGGTTAAGACGCATTCAAAGAAAAGTGTAGTGGAATCGTCGCCAGCGGAGAATCGATAGCCAAGTGCACACGAAGTGTCGAGCCAAAAGGAGGCGCACGTATTAGGTGTTGCTTGTAGGAAGTAGTTCAGGTCGAAATCATGAAAACACCCCATTGGAGAGTCATATGCACATGGTACTTAAGTTCGTAATCAAAGGAAGCCACGGTATTGTAAAATCATACTTGTGAAAGGTTTCAAACCGTAAACCCTATTGTAAAAGAAAGGAGCGTTTTTTTAATATGTTTTTGATCAGGAATTAACCGCAGTACGCCAAAACGTTAACAAAAGTAAGGTCGTCACTCTGGATATCTCCAATTTATTCGACAGAATGATCTCCGCCATCGAAATAGCATTTGTAAGGGGTTGACGATACCTTGTTGAAGAGATTATGTCAAGCCTAGTGTCTCTGGTTGACATGGAATCTTCTTTTTTTTTCATACAAACGCGGGTATAAAAGGGGATTTTGGAGCAGCAAAGTCCAAAGTCATAAAATTAATACTGCGGTTCCACAGGAATCTCGTATCGCCACTTTATTGCTCACTTTTATAAAGTTTCTTGCTCGTTACATGTTTGTAAAGATCCGTTTATTCCATTTTACGTTCTCAAATGCAACATCATGACCAGTTCGAATCATTTTAATGTAGACGCCCCTAGTGGAGTCCCATTACCCATACTCGTAATCTAAATATAATAGTACTGAAAAATCAATTTGTTGTCGGGATTTTCTAGTACTACTCTTTTATGAGAAACCAGCGATATGCAATAACTTGGCGGTATGACAATATTGTTGTCAAAGATTACGTTTACCAAAACTGTTTTTTTTAATACTCACAACGTCGTCTTTGGTCTAGGTCGGATCTGCTCGTACCCTCGTGTTATTAAAATTGGTGTCGTGGCCCTTATCCGTACAAGCATCTGAATACTTGCTGCTTCACAGTGACACTAGTCACTGTACGAACTTCTGCTGCATTTTAAGGGTGTTTATAGTATGTGTTCCTAAGGATACTTTTGCCTCTTCTTGGTTGTGGCCCCTTTTGTGCCTTTTTCGGCGATTGTCGAGGTTTTTAAAAAATGCGCTTTCCGCTTGATGCACACTCCATTAAATTTCAAACTAAGTGTGTGGCGTTTCTAACAGATACACACACAATACATAAGCAAATAGTGAAGAACACAGAACGAAAATCGAATAACAAAATGCATCAGAGCCGTATACCATAGCGATAACATAACAATTCCACATCAGTAGAATGTACTTGAGTTTAAAAATCGAATTCGTACACACGGCGGTGGCCTGATGTGTTACGCATTGGTTCAATTTTTGGTGATTCTAACTGTCATAGCGTCAGTTCGAATCACACGTTCTTCGCTATCATCCCAAACGCTATAAGTGTTCTTCGAAGGCCTTAATTATGCCAATTTACCGCTCGGCCACCATCTTCTCTTTCACTTTTGATTATGATCACTTTAATTCCTCAGTTCTTTTCTTCTACCTAATCTTCGGTATTTAGAAATGGAAGCAACTTGTCACAGTTTGCAACCATCAAACCAATGACAGAAAGTCCTTCGATTAGCGTAGACAAAGCCCAGATGGCAATACACACACCCACAATCAAAACTATAAGTTGAAAACCTACTCTTCGAGGAAAGCGATGGAATCAAACAGTTGTCGTGTAGAATGTGAGTACTAATTACTTTTCTAGGCGACCGTATATTATTTTATCTTTTGCCAGTAACGTCTTCATTGTCAATTAGCTTATCCACGAAAGACTGTATTGTAGGGACCACAGACACGTTTAAAAAGGGTCAAGTTTTGAAGGCTGGTGGTCGTGTACTGCCTTCAGTATTGAAAGAAAATCTACCTTCGAAAATCCATTTGCGAATAGGTTTATAGGGTGTTCCTAGGTAACATCGGGGTATCTGAACTCGATGCCTCCAATCCAATTCCAATACCACCTATTTTTGGAGCAAATACATTTGAATGGGAAGCAAACAATGGAATATTGATGAGTTTCGTGCAACGCGTCCTGTCATCAGTCCCTCATTTGACACACACCGAAGAAAATAAAAAAACAAATACACCACAGCAAATTTTATCGGGCTTATTTCACCTCGATCAAAGTTGGAGCCCAAAACATGTCTGTTAAAATTACACTACACCGATCCTCCTGTTGTTTGGTTAGAAGAGGCTGCATCGAAGCGAGAAAAACATTGTTTCTTTATCAGGAACTTTGTGAGAAGCCTCAACACCAGTAAATTGGGGTAAAATTTATTTCAATTATATCCGTTGGATGTTGATGCGGAGCTCTCGTTGGCTCCATGATTGGAGCTTGAAGAGATACGATCGTAATGTTTACGTAATCCCGGGAAGTGTTATCACCTCGGTCGGAGAGACCACAACGAGTTTTTGTTTTCGTTGTTCGTTGTTTTTTTTCTTTTCTCGTTTTGTTTAATTGTCGAGGGATATGTTTACGATTGGATATGTTTACAGGAGGCTTCTCAGGAAGCGCGTGCCAAGAATGTAAATCGAGTATTAGGTGGATTTGTATGTTTTCATAACGCATGTCGCACAAGATGTGGAACTTCGATGATAGTTTATGCCCTTTATTTCCGGCAATAATCGTTCGTAAATTTCAAGGCGATCGTCGACAATGCTCGATTATGTAAGTCATTAACGGAACGGTGTACATTTGCAAGGCCAAAGATGCCCCTGAATGCGAATACTTGTATGAATTCTTGTCTCCGTATGAAACTAAGAGGTGGTTCAGGTGGCGTTATCTTTCTTATGTCGTTATCTCAGGAATTGCAAAATTAGTTATTAAATAATTACGAAAATAGCATGAATATTTTAAATATTTGTGTTCTTACATTTCCGGGAAGACGCATAAGTTTGTACCATAATAATTATTATTAACCAGATATGTCGTCTAACCTTCTCGGGAACGCACGGTATATTAGATTAACTTAGTAAATCTTATACAAAAAATTATGACTATATTCCGCAAAGCCAAATTATTAATAAAACCCACCTCATTTAAGCAAACAGTAAAGACCTTGTGTGCAACTGTATGTAGGTTCAACGGACGACCTTGTGCTGTTGTGGCTAGTGGACAACAGGCTATTTAACCCTTCCAAGGTAGGGTCGTTTTTGGAATCTTTAAATGGTAGGGTCGTTCGACGTTTTAAAAAGTACCCAAAAGTGCTAAACAATAAATAAAAAATCAATGTTGCTTCATTAACTATCCTTGTGTAAGGACTAATCGCTATATTTATGATTTTTTAACTTATTTAAACAACGGAAATAAATAAGTAAATACCTCCCCCAGCTTTCGAAAAGGCACGACTGATTCGAGCCTACCATTTCAGGGCTAATTATTATATTATATGTTTTCTTGTTCAGTTTAACAATACCTTTAACCTAATATACCATGTGTACCGGTCTGAAGTGAGCGTCAAGATACAAATGTATCGATAGGGAGCGTTTGTTGTGTTTTTTTTATTTGGTTGCTATGACATCTGTCAAACATATTTAGTATGCACCAAGTCATTGTACAAACAACATCATTTTTTTAATCCTGTTAAATATGTCGAATTTTGTACCAGAAAATGATGATTTGCGGAAAGCATTAATTTTTTGTTTTCATTTGAAGAAAAGTGTTGCAGAGTCGTATCGAATGCTTGTCGAGGTTTATGGTGATCATGCTCTATCGGAAGCAACATGCAAAAGATGGTTTAAGCGGTTCAGAGATAATGATTTTGATGTGCGAAATGAGGAACGTGGAAGACCACCAAAAAAGTTTGAAGACGCCGAATTGCAAGCAATATTGGATCAAGATGACACTTTGAGTCAAAAACAAATGGCACATATGTTAAATGTTGCACAACAAACAATTTCGGACCGTTTAAAAGCTATGGGAAAGATCCAAAAGTGTGGAAACTGGGTGTCACATGAAGTGAATAATAGGCAGATGGAAAAGCGAAACACCACATGTGAAACGTTGCTTCTACGACACGAAAGGAAGCCAGTATTGCATCGAGTTGTGACTGGTGATGAAAAATGGATTTATTTTGAAAATCCTAAACGCAAAAAATCAAGGGTACATCCAGGAGAAGCGTCAACATCGACTGCAAAGCCTGATCGATTCGGAAAAAAGACAATGCTCTGTGTTTGAGGGGACCAGAAAGGGGTGGTGTATCATGAACTTCTAAAACCTGGCGAAACTGTTGATGCGCAACGCTACCGACAACAAATGATCAATTTGAACCAAGTATTGATCGAAAAACGACCAGAATGGGCCACAAGACACGGAAAGATAATTTTGTTTCATGATAATGCACCGAGTCATACAGCAAAACCCGTCAAAGAAACAATAAAAGCTCTCGGCTGGGAAGTGTTACCCCACCCGCCGTATTCACCAGACTTGGCTCCTTCCGACTACCATTTGTTTTCATCGATGGGACACGAATTGGCTGAGCAGCATTTCAATTCCTACGAAGAAGTCGAAAATTGGGTCTCCGAATGGTTTGCCTCAAAAGACAACCGGTTTTATTGGCGTAGTATCCACAAATTGCCAGAAAGGTGGTCGAAATGTGTAGAAAGCAATGGCGAATACTTCGAATAAAAAGTTTCTTACTTTTTAAAAAAATGTTTTTTACTTTTTAAAAAAATGTTTTTTACTTTTTAAAAAAATGTTTTTTACTTTTTAAAAAAAATGTTTTTTACTTTTTAAAAAAATGTTTTTTACTTTTTAAAAAAAATGTTTTTTACTTTAAAAAAAAAATTTTTTTACTTTAAAAAAAAAAACGTTCACTTCATACCGGTACACCTGGTACTAATTTTAAATTTATTTGTAGCCTAACTTTTAGTTTCACTGTGATTCTAAGCCTAAAGGATCAGAAGTGGTTGAGTGGGGTAAAGTGAAAAGGTTTTTCGAGTGACGGAAGTCAAATATTCCCATTAAGTCGGTGCATTTACACGCATTGTGACCGTACACGGTTTTTGGTTTTAAATCCACAATTATTTCCAATACAATTACAGATTTTACATAAGACTAAACGGTAAATTCTATTTCTACGTATCATTCTTACATTAACTTACTGGCACTTCTCAAGCCTTCTAAATTATACAATACCAATTCATTTATTTTTTTTTTCTTATGCCTTGCGGTGTACAATTTAACCGTAGACGCCGTAGTGTTTGAGCTTAAGAGAAGTAGCTACTACTACTTATTTAATGGTTTTTTAGTAGACGACTGATGTACGGATAATATATCGGCACAATCCAATCACTTGGTGATAGGTTTCGTAGCAGTCATTAACAATCTGGGGAAGTGACAATAAGTCGCTCCAAAATAGCGGCTACAGACCAATCTATAGTGGATATGTGACAGTTCTTTAATACATTCCCAAAGAACCGCCCATCCTCTTTAAATTAACCACTTCCTCTTACCATATCAAGCCATGGTACTTACCTGCAATTAGGGGCAGCGTAAGCTCCCCTTCGGCATCTTACCTGAAAAGAAAACCTACCCGACGGCATCCATACATTTTGAATTTCCCTGGTTCATATTCCATGAACCAGTTCATCTCCTGTCACCCTGTCTTCAATTACGATAAACAAACGCTGGCCAGCGTATTGTTGACATAGCTGTAGCCGATATTCTTTCCACAGTTCACGATTGTATATCGCGCCTATACCCTTAGGTCTGCGACAGTTGCGACAATTCCCGTTATCGGTTATCAATCGATTATGAATTTGGGCATGAATATGATCATTGTTTAGGTAACCTTACCCATGCCATGCCTATTATGACCGCCTGAAAACCTAAATTAAACATATCGTGTCTCACTGTGTTCGTTTTACTTACCCGCATATTAATCTAAACATACAGCCATCCAGCCTGACCCTTTGCCGCCGTCGACGAAGTTTCTGCTGACTTATGTCAACAAAATAATGTTCCTCCTTGTGCACCGGAGCCATACGGCTAGATTAGATATTGCCTACATCGGTGTTTCCAAGGAATCTTAGGCAAATACAATGACGACCCCTTTGCATCATAGGTACATCATGTGTGCCACCATTTGATCTGTGAAATAGCGTTTTTGTTTACTTTGAAACAAAAATCTATTTCGATGCCTGGCATACATCATCAACGATGTATGGGGTACATCGCCGCAGCCCCCGATGATCATACGTTTATTTAATCAGGTGTCCGCCGATCATCGCTCTCATCACAGGGCATCGTACTTGCCCTATACGGACATATATAGAATCCTCCCCTATCGATGCAATTCGCTGCCATTGAATCTGATGGATGTGACTTACATCGTTGAGTCAGATTCTAACCGTTCAAGCGAAGACACGTGTCAGGGTCGCCGTGAGTCATAATCCATTCGGGCTAGAAGCTATTGAGTGCGCATGTCGATCAAGTGATCTTATAAATTCCATCCTAGCAATTTTAATTCCTCCGTTAAACAATTCATTCGGGCGGCTGTTAAAGAAAATTAATGTTCGTAGTAAAGAAATCATCAATGCAGATTTGGTGATTTATTTTACATCCTTTGGTGCGAAGCAGTGACATTTTTATCCGTGGTGTGTTGTGACTTCTTTCTCCGTCGTTGGAACGTTAGTAAAACAGGTGCCCGTGTCTTGGCACAATACTAACCTACCACAGATACATTTGATGTTTCTATAGGGTGGTCCATAAATGTTTGCACATTTGAAACATGAATAGAAATAATACTACAAATGTTATTTTTTTGAGCATTTATTTAACATAATAAATGTTTATTCAAATTTATTTTAAATGACATCATCGAGATGTGCTCCGTCTCGTCGTTGCCACTCCTGCAATCGACTACGCAAACTTTGGAAAACTCGCTGACACATGTTGCGAGGTATCGCGGCTATCTCCCACTGGATGTTTTCTTGAACGTGGCCGCCCTGTTTGTATAATATTCTTTGTCGATCCCGTTTGCTTCTTGACCCATCGTCATCATCATCGGCACTACAACCGGGATCCCATCTTACCCTTATTTAGCAAGTCTCGAGGCTTGTTAAATTTTCCATAATAATTTATTTTTACGGGCAAGGTTATTAGCCTTGCGCCGAAACTTCTTGACACAAGCTTTGATTAAATTAACACTTGGACACTTACACGGCGTAATGCGTATTCAATTCAATACCCGTCGTACAGTAACGTAGGAATCGTTGTTTTTGTAAAATTGTTTTACACAAAAAGCACACTGTTGTCTCGCGTAGCGGCCCATCGTGACTAAAATTGCACGAAGCGACGCACAATTTCCCGCCCCTTCCTCTAACGGTTTTTAAGAAATCAAGTTTTTTTTTTATCACACTTCTCTCGGGAGAAGCGAACCTATAGCGCCGAGTGGGTGCCCCGAGATGCCACCAAATAACTGTTGCAGTTCTTTTAGAACAGTTGCAGGTTGTAACGCTCCGGGAACACTTGCATGGGAAGGGAGTTCTACAGTTTCCCCGCACTCTAGGGGAACGAGGTTTGATGCAGGGATGTTCGTGCCGTGTTGCCATTTGCAAAAATGTATGGCCAACCCGGTAGTATGCAAATCATGGTATGGTATACTTAATGATTGACCAAATGAATGTCAAGTTGAGGCCCTAGGTGACATAATCGTCGAAAACTCTTTCGATCGAGCTTTTTTGAAGCCAAACATTTGATTTGCCCCGGATTTTACTTGGTTTGCACTTGCGGTGCGAGTCACAGGTGGCACCTAAGTCGTTAGGAGTTTAGTCCGAATTATGATTTAAATTTAGTGTGGCAAACGCTCCATTTAACAGGTCGGCTGAAAAGTTCGTAGGCTAACATAGTGTAACACGTTTTTTTGATAAAATTCGATTTTTTTATTCAACATGGGTTGCCTTCGAGAGCGATACAACAGTGATAGCGGTCATGCAATTTTCCGATACCATTTTTATAGTATGGTTTTTCTTTAGCCTTAAAATAGGCCTTATTTACAGCGACTGACTGTCGATTGGACTCTGGAGTGTAGTGATGAAGGCATGTTTCATCCATTGTCACATATCGACGGGAAAATACGTTATTATTACCGTGGAATATCGCTAAACATAGCTCCGAGTCAACAACACGTTGAAACTTTTGCTCGATTGGGAGCTCGCGCGGCACCCACTTTACACACAGCTTTCGCATGTCCAAATATTCATGAACGATATGTTCAACACGCTCTGTTGATATCTTGAGAGTCTCAGCTATCTCGATCAACTTCAATGTACGATCATTCATAATTATTTTGTGAAGTTTTTTTATGTTACCGTCTGTTACAGCCTCTTTCGGATGTCCACTGCGTATATCGTCTTCGGTGTTCATTTTGATCCATTTAAAGTTAGGAAACCACATCTCACCGGTTGATTTTCCTGGTGCAGAGTCTAAATAATGTTAATCAAGCCAAGCTTTTGCTTCAACAGTATTGGTTTCATGATAAAGCAATGCTTCCTTAACACATTTTTTTACAATAACAAAAGATGCTTCACCACAATGCTATATCTCAGGAACCAGTTGTCCGACAATTGTCAAATTTATACACGTATCGTTTGAAGGTTAGTACTGACAAAATCATATGGATTTAATTCTAGTAACACCATCTATGTGTCAGCCTACGAACTATTCAGCCAACTTTATATTATTATTTTTTTATTACACTCCTCTCGGGAGAGGCGGACCTATAGCACCGAGCCACCAATTAACTGTTGCAGTTCTATTTGAACAGTTGCAGGTTGTAACGCTCCGGGAACACTTGCGTGGGAAGGGAGTTGCACAGCTTTCCCGCTCTGTAACAGAACGAATTCTGATGCGGAGATGTTCGCGCCAGATGAACCGCGAACTGGTGCGATCCCTCGGATTGTCTCGTGGAGCGCATGTGAAACGAATTGCGTGGATATCAAGAGTCTCCACAGAACAGTCCCCGTGATAATATCTGTAAACTAGACAGAGGTCAGCTATGCGCCTTCGATATGATAGCGACTGTAGTCTCGACGTCAGCGCCGTGTTCTCGATTAGTTGGATCGCTCGTCTCTGTATGCTCTCAACTAGGTAGAGGTTAAGTTCAACATGAGCAGAGCTTCAACATGAGAACAATATTCGAGCGCCGGTCTATTTTAAGATTTATACAGGAAGAAAAGTTGAGCCGGAGTAAAATATTTCTTGGCTCTAAAAAGATAACTCAGTTTTTCAGAGGCGGACCCAGTGATGTTCGACATGTTTTTATGCCACAATACATTCCCACAGACCGTCCCACCGAGCAATTTTAAGCTTTCCCCAGACTCGAGGGTCTGGCCATTCATTAACAGGTGTGGAACCGATGCCCCACTTCTCTTTGTGAATATTGTATATTGTGGTTTCGTTGCGTTGAAGTCGACGAGATTGGCCTTTCCCCACCGCATGACCTTGTCCAGATCCCGATTCAGAGAGTCGATCTGACTACATCTCACCTGATGCAACGTTGATTCTGAAACCTTCTACTTTTTAGACCATTATTTTGTAGGACGTTTTCTGCAAAGCCTTACAAAAGTTCGCTGCGATATCGAGTAGTTTCTTTATACACATACGGGCCCAGAAAGTAGAAGATAGGAAGGTTTTTTTTTTTATGGTTGCATTAAAGGACATTGCATCGTTGTTTAAAACCATCCATACCACTTTTCCTTCCGCACGCAGTGTTCTCTGAAATAAGCCGAACCCCACGAATGTGGAATGCTCTACCTGATCATGTGTTTCTTCGTCTTTGTAATGTCCAGGCATTTAAGACCTATGTACATCCATACCTCCTTTCCTTATCCACTTCCTCTCCTTCCGCTCGCACTGTGCTCTGACATTGAAGGGTACTCCAAAATCCCCTTTTGTGCGCGCGTTAGTGAAAAAAAATCAACACTGTGCTTACGTGCGTTATGCTTAATACATTGAATTCCGACCTCAACAAGATGATCTCTTGTCCATTACCCACAAACCAATTCACTCGTTTGCTGATGATAGCACGTTGAGTTTCTCATATTCATACGAACATTCCCGACTAAGCTCTTCGAACCTCATTGCCAATCAGCACGTTATGCTTAATATATGGAATTCTGATCTCAACAAGATATATCAATGGTGATTATCTAATCGATAAGAATTCAACACCTTAAAAACTCAGTTCTGGCTCTTGTCGTCGAAGGCGAACCCCACAGTAAATATACTATCGATGAACGGCACCTGCATTGACGAAGCCAAGGAACTATCAATCCTCGGCACTCGAATTAATTCGACTATTAATTGGAGCGACCACAATTTTGAAGCTGCGAAAAGTGCGGCCAAAGGTATGGGGTTCCTTACGTAATGCAAAGTATACTTCAGTCCATCCAACCTGGCCACTATTTCCAAGGCGTACATTCGTCCCAAAATGGAGTTCAACTCCCATATTTGGTCAGGTGCATCCAAAACTGCACTGCACGTGCTCGACAGGATGCAAAAACGAGCAGTGAAACTTATTCGATAGGATGCAAAAATGAGCAGAGAGACTTGTTGTATTGGGAACTCAGCCGTAAGTCGATTAACATAGAACATAGGCGCAATGTGGGCTCCTCGATAGTATAGTGGTTAGTATACCCGCCTGTCACGCGGGTGACCGGGGTTCGATTCCCCGTCGGGGAGCCTCTGGCGCAAGACTAATGACCTTGCCCGGAAAACACAAATCATTATGGAAAATTTAACAAGCCCCAGGACTTGCTAAATAAGGCCAAGACCGGCTCCCGGTTGTAGCGCCGATGATGATGATGATGATAGGCGCAATGTATCATGCCTGTCTCTTTTCTATAGGTATTATCACGTTCGTTGCTCAAATGAACTTGCTGAATGTGTTCCGACTCTTCAAACATCTTCAAGTGATACCCGTCAATTTGAGAATGCGCATCAGTTCACGTTGAATGTAAACTTCAGGCGCACAAATAAACATAGAGAGTCATTCTTTAGCCGAATCACACGAATATGGAATGCTCTATCTGATCATGTGTTTCTTCGTCGTTGTCATATCCAAGCATTTAATACTAATGGTCATCGATACCTGCTCTGACATTTTAGCGTGCTTCAAAATTCCCTTTTGTGCGCGAATTATTGCTGTGGTCCAATTATAAATCAAAAAAATATTTTTTTTCTGCTCGAGGAGCACGAATTTTATTCACTGGAGATTTTTACAACAATAAGACAATGTTACAATTTCCTTCCATGTATGTATACTACTTGTTAGGGTTCGCGTATCAGGGAACAAAGGACACGGGGAAGATAAGGAGCCTAAGTTATCTTGAGTAATGACGCATACTTCTTGTGAACAAATATATTCTTGGCTTGTGTATGATTAAGATATTTCTTTCTTCTCGAGTAGTGAAATATATTTCTATCTTATGTATGAGTCAGGCGTTAACTCACGCGTTAGTGTAAAAGAAAAACAATACTGCACTTACGTACTAAAACACAGCACACTGGTACGGATGTGACCCGTTTTGGCAAGAATTCTCTTACTGTATCCTGGTCCACAACACTGCCCCTAAGCAGTAAAATACACCCCTGCGTCTCTTACCGCTTTCGCCAAGGAACTTTTTTTGGGGTTGACTTCCCGCCGGAGGATAATGTGGTATTGGCTTACATTCGTCTTCGTTTGTTTCTACGATGGAAAATGTCGCTCATCGATAGTGTGGCTGTCCTGGATTTTGCCTTTGACGACAAAATTGGATCACTGGGCTTTAGAGACTTTAAATTCCATTCCATTTGATAATCGCAATGGATATATCTTGTAGAGGTTAGAATCAATCGAATGGGGTACGAGAAATTCGACATACAAATGAATCAACTGGGTTGGATAGCGGGCAAGGAATTCTTTATAGAAATGTGTTTCTATCCAAATACGTTCTTCGGCATGGTAAACAAGAATTATTATGTGCTTAGGACGTGAAGTTTTAGAGAAGAGAAATTAAATTCTGGACCCCAACAGAGAGACTATATTGTAACACTCGTTAAGAAGCAATATCCTTTCCTACGCATGCGGCTTTCTACTACCGCTTTCCCCAAGGAAAGGATGTGGGAAGAAAAAAGGCACTAAGTTATATCCAGGCAAACTGTACTCCAAAAAATTGGTATCAAATATTTCTTGAATTAAGCCACTAAATTGGGTGGTAGCCCCACTGAACTAAAAAATCCTTGGTGCTACCTCTTCGCCATTAATCAGTCACTTAATGTGAATTTCCATGTGTTGATTTTACATTGAATTAAGTGTGTGTTTCATTTAACTAAAAGTGTGCGTTAAGTGTGGAAATGTGTTACGTATACTGTAACATGGGGACTGCAAGAATTGCTGGTCTGTAATGGAATAGATGGACGCGCAACTCTTGTGTCAATGCAACGGCCCGACGTGAAAAATCAATATTGTCTTGGAGTATGCGGTGGGCGGTGATGAATGACCAATGAATGATATTTATTGGCCTATAGGAACCCGGACGTTCATGACCTCACCGACTCGACTATGCCATCGTTCCCTGTTGTGTGCACTCTCCTTCCACCCCCGACCATCTGATCCGATCCCTTCAAGGTCAAACCTAACATTGCCCTCCTATCTCCGTCGCGGCCGTCCTACCGGTCTCTTTCCCGTTGGTCTACCGTCAAGAATTCTACGCACGGTCCTATCGTTGCCCACTCGCGCCACGTGTCCGGCCCATCTTAATCTTCGCGACTTGATTACCTTCACTATTGTAGGTTTGCGGTAGAGCTCTTCCAATTCGTGGTTATGGAGTTTCCTCCATTGTCCTGCCTCCTCGTCATATTTACCGCCAAAGATACCCCTTAGAACTTTATTCTCGAATACGCGAAATCCCGTTTTGTGAGAGCCCATGTTTCGCATCCGTGTAGAAGAATCCGCATGATTAGGTTGTTAGGTCCATCTTATACCAAATGCCCGACTACATTTCTACTGAGTGTCAGCAGATGTAACAAATATAACCCCCCTCGCATTGTGGTGATCATACTTGTAATACAAAATTAATTGAGATGGGTGATGTTTGAAAATCCTTACGTCTCACCCACAAGGCAAAGTCTGTACCATATTGTAGTTGAGATGGGAGTCCCGAAAAAATATGCCCTCCTCATTCAAATCTGCATGAACGAAAATAAAGGGCGAGTTAGAATAGAAAGCCACCTCTCAGCACCATTTGAAATCCGCGACGGACTAAAACAGGGAAGCGGTCTCTCACCATGTTTTTTTAACCTTGTACTTGAGGATGTTATCAGAAAGGTACAAGACGACAACATGGCCGAATCGTCCCTGAACGGGGTCAAACAAGTGCTCGCATATGCGATTGACATCGCCGTTGTGGCGATAATCTAGAAACTAAAAGTAGAAACAGTGAAATCATCATCCAAGTGGTAGAAGTGGTGGTTAAAGAGTTTAAATATCTGGGAACCATATAACGAAATGCCGAAGGAAATTAACAAAAGACTGCATTCCGGCAACACTTTTTAAATTGTAGTATACGCTCGTCGAACTTTTTCCTGCAAGTCATCAAATACATGGTTTTTTAACGATTGATTGTGTGCTACTTTTTCGATGCTCTCAACTAACTATTGCCGATTGGTTACTTCCCTGCATACTCAGCGATTTTCAGCGAGCGTGTGACTCAATACTAATATTCTCATTTATCGTAGAAGAAAAGATGGAATTTAGACATCGGTGTTAATCCACGTGATGACTCAGCGCTATAGGTTCGCCTTTCCTAGGAGAAGTAAAATAAAAAAAAAGCAGCTTTGTATATGGGGAAATACTACCCATGCCTTTTGACTACTTTCTGCCATTTTTTCAGGTAAAACAAGAACGTTTTTTTTGATGATTTGAAATCTGTGATTTGATCTTTGAAAAACTCAGGAAGGTTTTACAGTCCTCTTTTGTGGTCAATCAGCATTATCCAAATGCATTATTGCAGAGTAGGATTCACTCTTCAACCCACTTGGCAGGTTTTATCAGGCTTCTGCCTCTCGTTATTCTTGCGACTGCATCAATTCGTATTTTAATTGATTTACGTCCGCTACCCTCTCCTCATTATTCCACCCGCACTGTGCCTTGTCATCTGAGGGTAACCGAAAGTCATGCGCGTTTCATATAAAAAAATCGAAAGTCTAAAGTTATCGGAGGCGTGAACCTCTAGTCTGTACAATTCACAAGATTCTATAGTATATAGCAACATTGCATCCACATACTAAAATACACGTTTGTATTTTCCATCACTCTCTGGGCGGGACTAACTTCCAGGTTTATGTCGCAGAAGTAGTCTCCACTTCACGCTGATCTTTTATGCTTTCTATGATCTCTCGTGTTGTTTTTCCACGTAGTTTAATAGGTCCAAACCTTTTTTATTCGCATGGTATTGTCTACGAGATCGTTTGGTTTCGGGAAGTTATGCATGAAAGTAGCATGCTCTGTATTCTTTTCCGCTCTTCGCATTTTAAGGGTACATTCTCATCAGTAAGGCCAAAACTTAGGCTATTTTCATGTTTTTTTTTGTTGAGGAAAGTAATAAATCTAGACACGCGATTTTTCAGGTATATTTATTGTACTTTTAAGTAGCTTTTAAAAATGTTTCAATTAATTTCATGATAACCCCGAGGTAGGAGCACGTTGCGCCGTAGACCGCTGCGAAATAAAAGACCTCGATGGCGACTGTCCTACAGGTCATAATATTTATCTGAAACAAAAAATCGAAAAAGTTTACTGGTTGGTATGAGTGTGGTTATGGCATGAACCACGAAAAATGAAATCTATCCAAAAATAACAAAATGGCGACGTCTTGAAATTTATGTGCGCTTTTAATGAATGTTTTTGTTCTTTTTTTGTTTATAAAAAAAATCAAATTACAACGTATCGGCATAATTGTCATAATCGTGCGATAGAGAGTTCAATTACGCGTATTTAAAAAAAAAACATTAAGATTCGTTGAAAATTGACTGAGTTATCACAGCCGCCAGCTCGAAAAACGTTGTTTTCCAGAAAACGCGTTTAAAGTTTTAAGTCTAGTTATTTCTTGCTTTGACTCAGTCGGCTCGGAGGCTCATAACTTTTTAGCCGTTACGAATTTCGATTTTTCCTTTTAAAATGATATTCTAGACAGTTATAGCTATCGAATTCCGCAAAAAAAAATTTTGACAAAAATTTTACCCAACTGATGAGAATGTACCCTTAAATAGAGCGGGGAATTGTTGCGTCCATCGGTTCGGGTATTTCCTAAAACCTCCGTTCCTGACTGGAATTGCACAAGATGGTAATTGCAAGTTCCACGTAAACGCTTTGTTCGGGCGGCTTACGCATTATCCCTTACGTCAATGACCGGGTACCCGGGTACCCATTTCGATTTTTTAAAATGTCAATTTGAAAGTAAAAAAAAAATTTTTTTTCATTGAAATTTCGTAATTATCATTCAGAAACGTTTGAATGGAGATGATCTAAACCATGGGACCGAAATTCGTCTACTAGGCCGAGCAATCGTGAAATTGCGACGAAATGATTACTGTCGGTAAAGTTGGGCATTGACATAAGGGTTATATATATATATATATATATATAGCGCGGCGCAAAATTAATCATCCAATTTTGTTTTTGAATTACATTTTTACAACAATGACTTTGAGTGATGGAAATCTTTATTTGGACCTTTACAATTTTTTCTGTTAAGTGGAAAAGATGATATCCGTTAAGTGGCTGCCGCCAGTGTTGATACACATTTGTACCCGTTTTATCGCATTTTCCATGACTTTCCGCAAGATTTCCGGTGATAACTGGTCGCATTCCTGTCGAATATTCTCCTTAAGGGCTGCGATTGCCTGAGGCTCGTTGGCATAAACCCACGACTTCAAGTAGCCACAAAAGAAAGAAGTTTGGGATCGTTAAATCGAGCGACCTTGCTGGCCATACCAATTCGCCAAAACGGGAGATTACGCGACCAGGAAACGCTTCCTTCACAATATCCATTGTGGCTCGTGCTGTGTGTGCGGTTGCACCGTCTTGTTGAAACCACATGTTTACTAAGCCCCGCTCATTCAATTCCGGCACTAAGAAGTCGTTTATCATGGCCCTGTAGCGTTCGCCAGAAACAGTGACATTTTTCCGATGGCGCCCTCAAAAAAATACTGCCCAATCACACCTCCCGCGTGAACGCCGCACCACACAGTGGCTTTGAGTGGATTTAATGGCTATTCATGCATCACACGCGGATTTTCAGTGCTCCAGAAATTAAGATTTTGCTTATTGACGTAACCGCTTAAGTGGAAATGCGCCTCGTCGCTCATGATGATTTTCGACACAGAAGCGTCCTCTTCGTTGTTGAGATTAAGGATGGCTTGGCAGTAATTCACATGCCCTCCATTGCTTGTCTGTTTGTATTCCGCAGCTGTCTATTTGAAAAATGTCAAATATGATTAACGTACGACGCCATTTGTACAAATTATAACATCTTCCGATAGGGTGATTAAATTTGCGCCACCCTCTACATATATATATAATACATTTTTTTTATTTATTTATTATATCATAGCGTTTGGGATGATAGTGAAGAACGTGTGATTCTAACTGACGCTATGACAGTTAAAATCACCAAAAATTGAACCAAAGCGCAACCCATCAGGCCACCACCGTGTGTAGAATTCGATTTTTAAACTCAAATATATTCAAGTGATGTGAATTGTTATGTTATCGCTATGGTATACGGCTCTGATGCATTTTCTTATTCGATTTGGTGTTCTTCAGTATTTGCTTGTGTATTGTGTGTGTATCTCTCAACTTACTTGCTGGACAAAAAGATGCTAAACCCTAGTTTGTCTATATTAAGTAGTAAGTTACTGGTACCGAGCAGGTGGGACGAGTTTAAGGGTTAAACCACCTTTGAGCTTATGTTCCATTTGGCTTATCATTTAGGTACAGAAGCTTTATTTTCCTTCAGTGTTCTAGTCGTCTTTTTGATGGAAACTCCATGTGTCGTGACACCGAGCAGGTGGAATGAGTTAAAGGTTAAACTACCTCTGATCTCACGGTCCATTTGGCTCGTCATTTAGGTAAAGAAGCTTCACTTTCGTCCAGTGTTTTAGTCGTCTTGCTGTTGGAAACTCCATTTCTCGTGGCTCTCCTTGGTACATTCAAAACACTTCCTTTTCTGTAATGTGTGTGGACAGTGGTCTGGCCATAACCAATGCTACTTTGATGAAGATCATTCTGAAGTCGCATATAATGCGCAATGAGCAATGTCTAAGTGTTGCTCTAATCATATTATTCATTTGTTTCATATGTTTCCGCCAACACTCGTGCGACATATAATAGTATTGAGGTCACCTTGTCAGAATAATCTTGTCACCACACACTTTTCCGCCGATATTTCTCAGTAGTCTATCCTGCCTTTTATATATCTGGGGCTTTTTTCTTCATACTTTACGTATGACTTTAGTTTTAATTTATTGTCGAGCATTATTTCCAACTTGGCGCAAGACTAATGACCTTGCCCGGAAAAAACAAATCATTATGGAAAATTTAACAAGCCCCAGGACTTGCTGAATAAGGCCAAGACCGGTTCCCAGTTATAGTGCCGATGATGATGATGATGATTATTTCCAACTGGCGCAAGGTTAATAACCTTGCCCCGAAAACAAGTTATTATGGAAAATTTAACAAGCCTCGGGACTTGCTAAATAAGGCCAAGACCGGTTCCCGGTTGTAGTGTCGATGATGACGATGAGGATTATTTCCAACACTACTTCTGGTGATTCCAACAGATTGCAAACACCCAACCATTGTAAAGAACGGAGCACCAATGGAGAGCCTATATAATAACCATCAGGGCCATACACCAGAGCATCAACGTAGCAATCGCCGCTTATATGTAGGGGATTAATATATCCTCATGTACATGCGTCCATGATTAGTTGCGATAGAGCTTCGGTTCTAACCTTTTCATAAAGTGGGCTCAAATCATGTTCTTCACTACTTCGCGAAACGCTATAATCTTTGTTTGATCAGTTTCCATACTCTACAGGGTTTCGACTACTTATTAGGACTGCCTCCCTTTTGACTAGTTTCGGTCCGGCGGATTGTAACCAATCTTTATTCAACTCGTTAGTGGCTTCCTTTACCCTGTGTATATGCTTGACTATGACAACAACAAGAGCGTCGTCTGTGAAACCAATATTTCAAAATATATTTAACCCTTTTTTCCAAAAATATTTTCATAATATTCCACAGGAGTGGCCCAAGTATTGATCCTTGAAGCACTCCAACTGAAACATTATAATATTTGATCCCCCCATCCTTTTCGTTCATCAATTTTCTCTTGGTGTAGTAAACTTACGACAATTTTTATCATCTCAGCTAGGGGCTGTTCTAATTAATAGTCGATTGGCAGAAGTAGAGGGTTTTATGTCCGACAGACGGATCAGAGATTCTTTTGGTTATTTATTTTATTTTACTTCGGATTCTACTTATTGTTCGAACCATAAGTGCTGGATAGCCGCTCGCACTGTGCTCTGATATTTAAAGATGCCTCAAATCCCCTTTGTGTCCGCGTTCTCTGTGAAAAGCGCACTGGGTAATCTGCTTATGTTAAGGTTATCTATCGTGGTTTTAGTACTTTATTTTTCATCTCATTCTATGTTTAAAAATGAAAATAAATAGTTCAATTTGGTTGACCGATGTACATTTCGTCCCATACAAAAGAGGAAATCCCAAGGCGAATAATGGAGGATACCTGGCTAAAATTAGTACCAACACCTCAAAAGGAAACATTTAAGAAGAAAACATTTTTTTGACGATTTTCCTTGTACAATTTTTCGAAGACTGGTTGACAATCAGTATCCTAATTTCATCCTATCCAAGATGGAGTTTACGAGGTGCCATCCAAGCACATGCGGGTTGTCTATGTGGCCGGCAGGCCGATATATGCCACATTCGATTTCATGGCATTTGTATGTATTAAGAAAATTTAGCGGCGCGATAACAACGTACCAATACATTGTATGAATTTGTGTGTCTCAGTTTCGGTCGAAATGACCCAATCCACACGAAAACAATATAACTATCATTGTGTAAACTTTTTTCGCTGTCATCGTCGGTGAGGCAAAGTTCGGGCGGTACAGCAATGATCGTATTGTGCGTGTCCTCGCGAATTTTGGTTACGATTTTATCGACTGAGTTCTGAGAGAAAATAATTCCGACAGTTCAGTATGAAGTATATTGTGTGAATTCATGCGTCAGATTCTAATTACGCTCTTATCGCCTGGCACTTGAGTGGAAGACATTGTACCAACATTTCAAATGCGTTCTTTAAAGATATAAGAGATTTGATAAACTTTCTTTTTGTTTTCAGTAGGGCTGAAAATTATTATGGTAAATTACTCAGTCAGGAAACTAACTCCAGTATTGTGAACTGAACTTACTAAGCATGAAGTGGAGTTGGTTTTTAATTCATGATAAATAGGGGACTTCTTATATCTTATATAAGGTGGCGCAAAATTAATCATCTCTTTTGTTTTTGAATTACTTTTTTACTAAATAAAAAAAAAACGATTTTGAGAGATGGAGATGTTTATTTGGGCCTTTACAATTTTTTCTGTTAAGTTGAGAGATGACTGTAGCTGTCTAGTTCACAAATGTCAAATTTGATTGACGTATGACGCCATTTCCAAAAATTATAACATCTTCCGATAGGGTGATTAATTTTACGCCCCACTATATATTTGAATGCACAGACTGGATGCAGAGAACAGTAAAGGGAGTGTGTGGAATGTCTGAAGATTGTAACCGGGGGGAAACACGTGATCCAATGGAGGGCTACTCATTTGGATAGTTCGGTTGAAGAGCGACACCTTTTGTTCATATGCTCTTTTAAAATTAGCTTTAAGAAAGATTCGGCGTGTACGTATTCGTATAAATCAATAGATTTCTTCTACACGCACCCCGCACATAAAGGAGATTTTGATGTTCCTTCAAACGTCAAAGTACGGAGTGGGTCGGTTTAGAAAGAGAGTATAAGAACTGGATGAATGGCCTAGATTTAAATTGCAATTACCTCGGCTTTTGTATCGTACTATCTCTAACAGAAGATAACTCCAGTTACCGGGTGAAGTTGGCTACCATGTACGTTGTGTATATCCAAATTTGCCATATTTTTAGGTCGGAAAATGCACATCTATCACTTCGCACCCGTCAGCAGACAAGTGATCTCCGAACCGACAAGAATAAATAGTAAGTTTTTTTGATGATCATAAAGGTAATTCTCCGGAGACCGTAGATCGTTTCCAGTTCGAAAATAGAAGATTCATAGGCCACTTTGTCATGTGATTTTCAATTCTATTATTACGTCGACATGCTATTAATAACCCAACAACTAAGTTTTTACTATTGAGCGGTGCTAGAGACACACTAGACGAATAAGATTGACGAACAATGGTGTAATATAAAAACTCATCTACCCTTAGGCTTAGAGGATAAAACATCGAAGAGATATTTCAAATCGCCACGTGTCGTCCCTCAATTACAAATAAATTCCCATTCACCGGAGAGACGCTGAAAGCTGATCCTTCTTTCAAACCAAAGGAGGAAACCTATGAATAAGTTACTGGAACTTTCATCGCTGCGATATTTTCTCCGCTCTTTGAAAATAAAAAACCAAAACCCAATTTAAGACACAACCAAAAAACACATAAAAAACCAACAAGAAAATGAGAATTCTCCTCAGCTAGGCCAAGAGGGAGGTTATAACGTGCGATTCGGCGGCACATTATTTGGATCGGTGCTGCAGGAGCCTATGGTGGAGAAAAGCGGGAGGAAGGCAATATGGAAGGCGTTTAATAATTCTTTGGATGATAGTGATGAAAGACACTGGGATTTTGGTATACAAAATAAAAAGCTTCTAATAAACGGATGTGGTTAATATTTGAAATATGAAATGCTCAGAGAACAAACAATAAAACCGAGGAATCAACATTTAAATAAATCGGAATCAAGTCAGATGAAGACAAGAGCCGAAGGCGAATCAAAATAGCGCCAAAGATATTATTACTTTTCGCTCATAAGTCGAGATGCAGGCACTTGGGTTATGTCCCCTTACAGCCAGGTATCCACCAGACATACATACGACTGCCGTTCATTAAAAACAACCCAGCAATTGTAAAACATTGCGCATCTATTGTATACACAAACATAAAAGTATTTTATTGCGAAAAAACCAGTGATTTTTTTAAGTCTCAGTCACCGTCACAATTGTCGTGAAGACTGCTGGGGTGGCGGAGGGGACGCTCTTGGGTGCCCAACTACTAGGCAAGAATTGAATTCTATACAAAAGGGATAAAGATATATATAGAAAAACGAAGACAAGATAGAAAAAAACAAACGCCAACTAAATAAAAACTGATAGTACAAGACAAAGGCGGATTTTTCATTGAACAAATTCACAGTGAAAGGAAAACTTGACGGGTGGGAGTGTCCGCGTAGAGGGGCGAAGTGACAGAGGACGAAAAGGAGCACAAACTAAGTACTGTAATAACTGCAGAGGAATAATAATCCTATTGTGTTGATGAGCAACTGTATGCCTATGCGACTATGCTATGACAACGCCTAAGGACATAGTTTAAAGACGACAGGAATAAATAAGAAGGCGTTTCTTACAATTCGAACAATTGTAGCCGCTGTGGGGCCATCCCCCTGTGTTACGCCGCCCCTTCTTTCCAATGCAATGATTGTTATGCATTATAATTGTTTTTTTTCCTCTCTTTACTTTTTTTATTTTTATTTAGTCTTTTCTGTGTCTTATTTTTCTACCACCACTTTTATTATTATTATTATTATATGTTCCTTTGTTGCATTTTTTGTTGTTGTTGTGTTGTATTTTTTACCCATCGTCACTACTATTAGAAAATAACAAAAAACTAAAAGCAAAATAGAAAAAAACATTAAGAATACCATTCTCTACTCCTGGCAATTGTTTTGTTTGTTTAGTCTCATTCCGCATGTTTCTCTTCGTTCATTGTATTGTGTCCTTTTATTGTGATTTTTTCTACTTCTGTTCAGGACAATGAGGGAAATGTGTTTAGGAATCAGTTATACGATTAAGTGGAGAATAAGAGGAAAATGAGGATAATATCCTAAAAGGCGTTGCTGGGCTCAGCGATTATGGGGATAAACGGTGGATGATGGTTAATCCACTTTTCACTGCCTTTCCCTCCATCTCTCTCTTCTCTTTATCATGTAAAGTAAGTTCTACAAATAACTTTAAACAGATTGAATACGTAACGATACTTTAAACACCTGCTTTGATAACTCAGGGAACGTACTCATATGCCAGGTGACCAGATTTGTTGTAGTATTTTCGCACTTCCTGCTATTCCTTCTTTCGAAAGTGTATTCTCAAATAGGCTTAGAGGCACTGACAGGATTTGGTTTTTCTTGGGGAAAATATTTAGGCGGTTAGCTGTCCGGTCGGAGGGTCATCTTCTTGACTACCGGGAACGGTATATTTTCATTTGAATATAGATATAATACCCGCATGCGATATTGTATATAATTTGCGCGGTGTTAGATTTAATCCACGATATTATGCTAGTTTTTTTTTAGTTTACAATACGCATTTATTACACAAAAACTATTATGCTAAACAGGCACAAAATTATAATTCGGCATTATGTTTAACCTGCGTTGTATTACTAGGTGTTAGTGAGAGTAATCAGGTCGCGAAGCTTAAGATGGGCCGGACATGTGGCGAGAATGGGCAACGATAGGACCGTGCATAGAATTCTTGACGGTAGACCAACGAGAAAGAGACCGACAGGACGGCCGCGACGGAGATGGGAGGACAATGTTAGGTTTGACCTTGAGGAGATCGCATCGGATGGTCAAGCGTGGAAGGAGAGTGCACAGGACAGGGAATGACGGCAGAGTCGATTCGGAGAGGTTGTGGCGTTTCTAATAGATACACACACAATATGCAAGCAAATAGTGAAGAACACCGAAAGGAAATTCGAATAAGCAAAAAAGCATCAGAGCCGTATACCATAGCGATAACATAACAATTCCACATCAGTTGAGTGTACTTGAGTTTACAAATCGAATTCGTACACGCGGCAGTGGCCTGATGTGTTGAGCATTGGCTCCTTTTTTTAGTGATTCTAACTGTCATGGCGTCAGTTCGAATCACGCGTTCTTCACGATCATCGCAAACGCTATAAGGTCATGAACTTCCGGATTCCTACAGGCTAATAAATACTAATAGTAGTGTATTACTAGGTGTAAATCGTAGCTTGCGCCGCAATTCAAGACTTTATTGTATAAAGCCTGTTTATACAATTATGATTCATTGTCCATTAAATTCTCCCATCTCTCTGGCAGTATATATGTCATCATCATCATCATCATCATCATCGGCACTACAACCGGGAGCCGGTCTTGGCCTTATTTAGCAAGTCCTGAGGCTTGTTAAATTTGTTTTTTTTTTCGGAGCAATGTCATTAGTCTTGCTCCAGAGGCTCCCCGACGGAGATTTGGACCTCAGTCTCCCGCGCGACAGGCGGGTATACTAACCACTATACTATCGAGGAACCGGTAGTATATATGTCCCACTTCTAAAAAAGTGGTCGTCGTTTTTAGCAAATTCCCTTGCACAACTTGTATAAACATTTTTTTTTCCAATAAAGTCTCGAACTACGGCAGAAGCTAAGTCGTACACTTAACAATTCGTTTATGAGTCAAAGTATCCTCCAATACTGGCGGTTGAATTCTCCCATCATTCTGGCATCATATGTATATCCCACTTCTAAAAACCTGGTCGCCTTCACTTGCACGACTTTTCGAAGGCTTGTAGACAATTAAATATCTCATCTTGTTCTATTTTTGCTTTGCCCCAGAATGGCGTTTTTAAGAAGGCACTCATGTGTCTGCCAGTGTGACCGACAGCACGTCCGATTTCCTATCTATATCTATAATAAGGAAATTCTATGGTGCGATAACAACTTCTTGAATATCTTTGCATTCATATCGTCTGGGTTTCGATCGAACAAATGTGAAATTAATGCTTCGAAATAAAAATTGTCACAAGAGTCGACTTTCTAAATGACAACACGACACTCCTTATGTGTTATTCAATAATCATCCCCTTGCAAATCTAAATTTGTTAAAACTATAAAGCCAAAACATCCATGTCCTGGATTTATCGACTCTGATGTTGTACAAAGAAACGCACCTTAACAGGTTATACCTATTTGAACGGTCGAAAATTAATAGGGATTTTTTTTTTTAATGATTCAAAAATGCAATAAACCTGAAATTTTAAGGGTTTATGATACATATAATGAGAAGTGCAAAATGTATATATATTTTTTTTTGTTTGAATATGCTCTTCCGAAATGGCGGCAGTACAAACGTTCAAAGCACCTTTTTTTTTTGTTGAAAAAGTCTTCTACTACTTATTGGTTTGAACGAACCCGAAAATTCATGTCCCACTAATTTGCCTACGCCACCATTCCCTGCCTCCAGTTTCTCTTGGCTATACTGCCACGCGATTAAATGTTAGTGCAAATGTAAAATGAATTACGATACAAGGTCAGCTGAGACCCAAGAACTTGCAAAACTTGGTCTCGTGATTTTATCCACGTATCAAATTGAGAGTTGTCCTCAAAAAATAATAGATTTCAAGTCCGAAGATAAAAGACAGAAAAAATAATAATAATTATATGGTATTATTTTTCTCCTCGATTTATTTTGATTACTATAGTTAAGTTGCTGCTCTATATTTATTATCTAAGGCAGTTGTAACATTGTAAAAGTAATATTTATAAAAGTATTGACTGAGCTAAACAACACCAAAATGCTTCTGTTCGTCTTCTTTATTCGATTTAATGCATTATTTCTGGGGCATCTATTTTATACAACATTGGTAAAATTCAGAATAGTTTTGCAAAAACCGATTTTTGAAATAGCGGAAGAGTTCGGTGAAGATACCAATATAGATGTATGTTAGCAACATATCTCTAGAGACGAACCGGTTCACAACCCTCTTAACCCTTCTCGCTATACTCTGCTTCCAATCCTGTAGAATAAGTGGAACTCTCTCCATCATGTCCTGAATCTGAAACTCCAAGAACTCTCGCAGTCTCGAAATAAGGCTAACTTCTTCTTCTTCTTCTGGAATGGGCTCCATTCTTCCAGTGAAATTGCGAATCTAAACTTTTTTTCACAAAATAAAAGAAAACGGACTAAATGGTTGCTTTGTATTGAAACGAGTGTTGTTGAATATAACACACATGTAATCTTACTATAATAAGCTAAATACGTATTCTTCTACCGCTGGATAAGTTTCACTAAAACGACCTCGTCGCTAAATATGAAAAATGAGAATAAAATTGATATGAATTTCAAGGACTCCTTAATTTGACTACGATACGTAACAACTTAGATCGATTCAGAAATTTAGCTCTGAGTGTCATTTAAACATTTTCGGACTTCAGTTGCTACTGGAGATCATTCTGGGGATGTTTCTACATCATTTAAGCCAACGACAAAATGAAAAAAATTCAAATAGGTGTAACCCCTCAAATGTTAAAGCAAGCACAAGAAAAGTAAGAGGATATGGAAGGGAGCTATCGATATACATTGGTATTGAATGCTTAGGTATTATAATGATTAAGAGATACTTATTAAAAAGAGCATTCCACATTCGTGTGGTCCGGCTAAAGAACGATAGTCTATCTGATGAAGAGTTTTTTTTAATAAACGCAATAGTAATAATTGAAATACACTGTAAATCGACATTTAAGTGTCCTTTTCCTTCCCCTTGTTTGTGCATAGAATATACAATAAACATATATAAAATCTCGTACGACCTCTCCCTGTTTTTTTAAAAACGTTTTTGGCACTGAAAAAACATTGCTTTACTCAAGAAATCACCCCCACACACTTGCCGCATCAACCGGAACGGTTCTGATACATTTTTACTAAGTTTTGCGTGAAATTTAATAATTGCTCTTTGTTCCATGTTAGTATTTTAACGTCAACAAAAAAGTCGCTATGGGGGAACTGTCACAACTTTTCTATTTTTCAACCGATTGAAGCAAAATTGATATTATCAGAACGAGGAATATCAGAGCTTTTAAATCCCATAGTATAGAGGGCGCTGCTAGTTAGTAAGATATGACGTGAGTCTCTTATTTGTCGCAGTTTCTATAGCAGAGGTTGTCAAAATTTTTAGATGTGAAGATAAAATTTAATATTTTCCTGAGCACGGGACGCAACAATATACTATGTTCATTTTCTTTATTCGAGTTAATGCATTATTTCTGGAGCATATATTTTATACAACACTGGTGAAATTCAGAATAGTGTTGCGAAAACCGATTTTTGAAGTACCGAAAGAGCTCGATGAAGATACCCATATAGATGTATGTTACCAACATATCTCTACACACGAGCCGGTTCACAACGCTTTCAACCCTTTTCGCTAGACTCTGCTTCCAATCCTATAGAATAACTGGAACTCTCTCCATCATGTCGTGAATTTTAAACTCTAAGAAGAAAACTCCCGCATAATGACAAGTCTCCAAATAAGAAAATGCAATAAACCTGAAATTTTAATGATACATATATATATATATATTTGTTTTTTTGAATTTGCTCTTCCAAACGTTCAAAGCACTGTTTTTTTTTTTTTTTGAAAGTCTGCTACTACTACTTATTGGTTTCAACGCACCCAAAAACTCATGTCCCACTAATTCGCCTACGCCACCATTCCCTGCCCCCAGTTTCTGTTGACTATACACCCGCAGACTGGCCACTCGATTAAATTTTAGTGCAAATGTAAAGTGAATTACGATACAAGGTCAGCTGAGACCCAAGAACTTGCAAAACTTGGTCTCGTGATTTTATCCACGTATCAAATTGAGAGTTGTCCTCAAAAAATAACAGATTTTAAGTCCAAAGATAAAACAGAAAAAATATTATTATATTACATGGTATTTTTTTCTTCTCGATTTATTTTGATTACCATAGGTAAGTTGCTGCTCTATATTTATTATCTAAGGCAGTTGTAACATTGTAAAAGTAATATTTATAAAAGTATTGACTGAGCTAAACAACACCAAAATGCTTCTGTTCGTCTTCTTTATTCGATTAAATGCATTATTACTGGGGCATCTATTTTATACAACATTGGTAGAATTCAGAATAGTTTTGCAAAAACCGATTTTTGAAATAGCGGAAGAGTTCGGTGAAGATACCAATATAGATGTATGTTAGCAACATATGTCTAGAGACGAACCGGTTCACAACCCTCTTAACCCTTCTCGCTATACTCTGCTTCCAATCCTGTAGAATAAGTGGAACTCTCTCCATCATGTCCTGAATCTGAAACTCCAAGAACTCTCGCAGTCTCGAAATAAGGCTAACTTCTTCTTCTTCTTCTGGAATAGGCTCCATTCTTCCAGTGAAATTGCGAATCTAAACTTTTTTTCACAAAATAAAAGAAAACGGACTAAATGGTTGCTTTGTATTGAAACGAGTGTTGTTGAATATAACACACATGTAATCTTACTATAATAAGCTAAATACGTATTCTTCTACCGCTGGATAAGTTTCACTAAAACGACCTCGTCGCTAAATATGAAAAATGAGAATAAAATTGATATGAATTTCAAGGACTCCTTAATTTGACTACGATACGTAACAACTTAGATCGATTCAGAAATTTAGCTCTGAGTGTCATTTAAACATTTTCGGACTTCAGTTGCTACTGGAGATCATTCTGGAAATGTTTCTACATCATTTAAGCCAACGACAAAATGAAAAAATATCAAATAGGTGTAACCCCCTCAAACGTTAAAGCAAGCACAAGAAAAGGAAGAGGATATGGAAGGGAACTATCGATATACATTGGTATTGAATGCTTACGTATAATAATGATTAAGAGATACTTATTAAAAAGAGCATTCCACATTCGTGTGGTCCGGCTAAAGAACGATTGTCTACCTGATGAAGGGTTTTTTTTTTAAGGAACCCAATAGTATTAATTAAAATATATTGTAAATTGAGACTTAAGGGTAAAATCTATTTTTGGGCATAGAATATACAATAATTATTTATAGAACCTTGTGCCAATTATTAATCCCTTGACGTACCAAGAAAATGGATTTTGATGCGTCCGATGAATACAATATAATCAGGATCAGCTGAACAGTTATATGCAAGCTTAGAGACAGAAACTTTTATCTCGAAATTTACATTGTTAACATATATAATACTTAATCAGGTTAATGTATCATGTTAATGGACAGTAATTTAGTAAGATTATAAAATAATTAATAATTTTGTAAGGTTTGATACATTTCAAAACATTTTGGAATATGGAGAGGAACTAGACATTTTTAACACTGCCAAGTTGTTTTGCTTCTTATATTATTTTTTGCGTACACATGGCATCTCTTTGCAGGGTGTTCCTTTTTATTAGTCGGAGGTATATCTTCAGGAAAATGTATCCAATGTTTTGCCTGTAGCCGAGTTGGGCATTCTCTTTGCGACGGTATACCACGTGTCGTATAATTAGAAAGAGACAAATTGTGTAGTATATCTTCTGCGATATTCAATCGATTGCTTTGTTGAATTCGACAACTTAAAATACAGGACGTAAGCATTATAAATATCTATGTTAAGCCGATAAAAGAACTTTTTTTTTATCCTTTGACACTCTCGCTTAAGTGGGAAACATGAAAGATATTGGTGTTGTTTTTCGACAGCTCCCATTCCACGATTATACTCTGCTACACAGCTGGGTTTTAAAACATCTTCTTTGTCTTCTTATATTCCCGTGTCAACAATATCTACTCTTGAATGTTTGGTGCTTATTATACATATATACATCCTTCTTATCAAGCCACCTTAACGACAGAATTGTAACAAGCTGTGTGAAAATAAAAGTCTTATTTTAGTTAATGAATTATTATTAGACGTTTTCACACTCGCGTCTCTGTAGCCACTGCCCATTCATCGTTGATGACACCCTAATCCATCGACAGTGCGAGTGAATAAGTGGTAGTGTCCGATGAATAGACAAAGCTGTACAGTGTTATCTTCAAGGCTCTTAAATTACTCTTACAAGAATTACCTTTAGAGGATAATGTTTTGACTTCACTCCTTTTTAACTTATACGATGCTAACGTTTTTAGCATATTTTGTCGATTTTTCTGGCCGGTTACGAAGGAAGGACGGGAGAGCATTTGACATTTTAAATAAAACAGAATCGATGCACGATTTTTGGCGTCCACTGGAGACAGCTCTTGATGTCTCGGAGACGCTAAAGTCTGGCACATGGCATCGATGAAGTCCCCCAGACGCCATTGTATGCGGAGGGTTAAGGACTCTCACCCACTCTCTCCCTCATCTATATAAATGATCTTTTGTCAATTACCCAAAACAGAGCGAGGCTCTTCCATCTTTTTAAGCGATCTAGATGGCGGACGCGCACTTTTTGAGGCACCCGTTAACGACGACTCGGCTTGACTGATTCTCGTTTTACCGTTTTCTATGCAATAATTGTAACAAGTCAGGCCTATCGATCACTGCAGGACATCAATAATCTTCAGTATACCGAAAAATCCATCGTTGAATACGCATAAAGCGACATCAGTAGCAATATCAAGCACCTTCTTATTGCTGAAAAATACTTTTTGGCGCAATGTTTCAATGAAGGTTGAAAAGTTTCGGGCCTGACCTACAGATGGTGCCAGCAGGTCTAATTTTTGGCTTGTATTCGATAGTACTATGTGCTGGTATATACATTTTCAGGTCGATTACTTTGTTAGTATACATTGGAGAGGTCAGCTTCACTCCACCCCCGTGCGGCATATGTCGTGACTGTAGTGATCCTAAATCACTACTCCCATCCAATCCCCATTATTTGCTATAATCTCAACCTTATTCCCAAAGTGAATCATTGAGCGACAAGTGAAACCAAAAGTTAATTTGTCGCACATTGATTCAATTCCTAATTATCTTACCCTTACCCATACTCCGAATCAGATACACGACAAAGTTAAACCAAAGTCCATTTGTCGTACATTGATTCAATTCCTAATAATCCTAACATCATGAAATGCTTAACTCTAAATGCATTTCATGATTTCTCCTTCTGGGAATTTATTCAAATAAATTCCTTTCAACTTCCCGGAATCCTATTCCAATTGAGGCACACAAAATCTTGTTTGTGCTTCTTGGAATTTTTGAATAAAATTTTGACAAATCTCTGTTGCCACAGAGTATAAAAGGGCGGCAAATTTTGATTTCATCATCAGTAAGGCTCCAGAGGCCGAACCCCTGGTCGGATCAGTCTTAACCCAGCAGGCCGAAGCCACGCCAAATGGCCAGCCAATTTGAATATAAAAAATTCAAGGTGTAAATCAAAAAATAAACCAATAAAGTTGAAATACAGCAAATAGTGCCGTTTCAAATTCAAAGTTGGACTAATCATTTTCGTGGTGTATTTAGTTGATGGGGAGCTTGTGCTCTCCGTGTGTGGATTTATTTATTCAGAATGTTTTTGTATGAAGAGAAGTGTTTATTGGCAATTTACTGCGGCTCCTAAATCGATGCCATTGACGGGTTAATCCATTCGGTGGCCAAGTGAAGATAATGTCATTTGTCTCGGAGTAACCAATGATGCTTTGAAACGAAACTCCGAAGGACCTGTGGCGGTTCCGCCAGACCCCACTCTCTACTTACCCGAAGAACCCCCATAACTACAACCCAGCTTTCATAAGTTTCTGCTAATGCAGTCGCATTAGCACTTGTAAATGCTTCACGCAACAAATTTATCAAATGTATTTAGCTAAAGGCTCCTGGAAGAGAATTCTTACCTTCATTCATTTATTCGAATTCAAAATTCCCTATAAGAATTCTGTTCCAAACTTCATAACTCCCAAGCCCAATTCGGCACCTTCGGTTGCCAGGCAAATCCCAATCTTACATATGCATTTTCCCCAGTCAAATTCCTGAAAACGAAACAATTTGGTTTACATATAATGTAACCATCATAACAGGGATCATAAACATTGCATCGCCTATTCCCAGCCTCGGCATGTGTATAATAAATTCCTTTACATACACATTGGCTGGCGACCTATACCCAAGGGACAAAAGCAAATATACGCATCTTGCGTCTTAAGGCATAAATTAAATCCTACAACATACGCAAATGCAAATAGGATTTGTATACTTACACTTGGCAGCGATGCCATAAACACCAATTCCCTGTGAATACGCTAGAACCAATTAGCATCATGTCCACCAGTATTGCGGTCTATCAATACAGCCGCAATGCACACCATAGACAATGATCTATACGATCTCTTTGTCTTACATATTTCTGGATCTGCTTCTCATGGCCTAGCGGCATGAACAAACAGAAACCCAATTAGTACCCAATGAGATTCGGGTTGTTTACTTAGCCGAACTCACATCTCATTGATGCACATTATTCCCTTTCTTCATTTTCAGATTCGTTCTCATGGCTTTGTCCCACGAAAGAACCAATGTTCACACATACATGTGTAGCATTATGAATCTTCTCTATGTGACCTGGTTACCTTCCCCCAATGAAAGACTTTACGTTTCTCTTGGAATAGAAAATGCATCCTTAAATTAAGAGAGCCAGTTTTACTGGCAGAACTTCCTTAGCCAGGATATTGATATCGCTGAGTCGTTTACCACCACTAGACCGAGCCGGTCGTGTCACTCCTGCTCCCCGTGGTGGCAGGGGGACGCATACATCGCAGCGCTGCGTAATTTAAACCTATCGTTTGTTGAGTGTCTGTTGTATTAAGTCGAATTTACCAGCTTAGTCGTAACATGTAAAGCCACTGCAAGTAAGTGAAGTCGTGATCATAGTCAAAAATTTTACAACATTAAGATGTTTCATGTAAACTACAAAAAACAATCTACATATGCAACAATCAATACTCTGTGTTTAAATTTTTCCTCGTTGTCTTAGTGATTAATTGTCTGTGAACATTTTGCTGCGGTGGTCGGTGCGTGGACTTAGTCCTTGGTGATCGGTTAATGGCGGAACCGATGAACTCTCTAGTGAATGATGGGGATGTGAAGTGAAACAGCGCCGTACGCCGGTGCGCCATACTTCCACCCCACAGACCACCCTCGCTGCCAAGGAACCTACGACAACCGAGTGTCCTATCCGGAAGCCCCCAAGCCCCACGCCCACCGGAGGAAGTTGTGAGGGCGCACTTTTCACGCCGTCCACTCCAGAGGTAAACAGCTCCCACAAGATCACCCCAAAGGAGATGACCCAACCACCCCAAAGGAGGCAAGCAAAAAAGAAAACGTTTAACCTAAAAATATAGCCTCTACATGACTATGTTCAATAAAGTGGTATAAATGAACGATACACTTTTGTCTATGGTATAAAATAATTTTTTTTTACATTTTTGAATAGTTTTTCCATGAATTAAGCCAATAAAATAATTGATTTTTTGACAAAATTACAGTGGCATACGCCTTTAAGAGTATTTGTTATTTTTTAAGTACTGTCTTCCTTGGTATGAAATACTTTCCCGGATATAATTCTAATATCGATGAATATATAAGAATTCATTTGAGCAATTCTGAAATTTCGCTTAGTTTTTGATCAATACCTTGGGGTGGGACAAAGCAATCTGACAAAAACATAAGTTGTTCCGGACAAATTAAAGAAAAAAGCAATTGAAAAGGCGAACGAATTGAACAATTTCGATCAAAATCATAATCAAAACGATCTCAAAGAAAATGAATATCAATGAACGAATGTAAGATTTTTAAGGAACACCTACCTAAGTTGTACCGGCGAGTTAAAAAACCAATGGACGGAAAAGCGGGTGGAAAAGCAAGTAAATTGATTAATATGGATCAACTTTTCAAAAGTCACACTAGTTGACCTTTAAATAACGCCTCCGCTTGAACGCTACTATTGTTGTTTACGAGGGTTGCCTCTTACGTTTCGGGATTTGGCAACCCTGGCGTTGCAATCCGGCAATTGACAGCTCTGTCGTAAAGTTGGACATTTTTGAGGTTATACGCACTCAGAACGTTTTGACATACGAGCGCTATTTGTGTTGTTTACAGTAACTTAAAAGATTCATCTCGGCCCAAAAATGGAATTAAATCGTCAACATTTTCGTGCGATTATTTTTTACAACTTTCGGCGTGGATTAACTCAGCAACAGTGCATGGATGAACTTAATTCAATTTTTGGCGATGAAGCCCCATCAAGGACCAGTGTTTATCGATGGTATGGTGAATTCAATCGTGGTCGTAGTTCACTCCAAGATGAATTTCCTGAAGGTCGTCCAAAATCAGTTGTTGTTCCGAAAACCATTGATGCTGTGTGCGAACTGATATTGGAAGATCGTCATGTGACCTATCGTGAGATTGAGACAACCTTAGACGTTAGTGGGACCAGCATACATTCAATATTGCATAAACATTTGACTGTCAAAAAAATTTGTTCGCGTTGGATCCCACACAATTTGTCAATCGCCCAAAAAAAGGCTCGTGTCAATTGGTCGAAAGAAATGCTCAAAAAATACGGTCGCGGTGCTTCGAAACACGTCTATGACATCGTGACAGGTGATGAATCGTGGATTTACGCGTATGAGCCCGAAAGTAAACAGCAGTCGACTGTCTGGGTGTTTCAAGATGAGCCAAATCCAACAAAAGTTGTTCGCGCACGAAGCACTTCCAAGCAAATGGTCGCCTGTTTTTTCGGAAAAACTGGACATGTCGCAACCGTACCACTAGAACAACGCAGAACAGTCAATTCTGAGTGGTACACAACCGTTTGTTTGCCAGTTGTCTTCCAAGAAATCAGGAAAACCAACCGCCGAAGACGGATCACTCTTCACCACGACAATGCGAGCTCTCACACATCGGCTGCGACAACTGCATTTTTGAGCACCCATAACATCGATTTGATGGGTCATCCGCCGTATAGTCCTGACTTGGCACCGAATGACTTCTTTTTATTCCCGTACGTAAAAAACAAACTGAGAGGTCAACGTTTTTCGACACCTGAAGAAGCGGTTGCTGCATTCAGAATGCATGTGTTGGAGATACCTCAATCAGAGTGGCAAAAGTGCTTCGACAATTGGTTCAAACGCATGCAAAAGTGTATAGATCTTCCGGAAGCTCGTGCAATATTAGTCTTAAGATTCAAATAAGGGTTTTTTATTGTAGTTTTCCCTTAATTTATTATTTGTTATTCATTAAAATTGTGCTATTGTCGTTATATAGATTTAAGATTATAGTTGTAAAGGAATTGCTATCCTAAATCTCTTAAGTACTAGTTGTAAAATATACCATAAATGTAATTATCTACTAAATAAAAATTGAATTGAATTGAATTGATCTTCATGGGGAATATTTTGAAAAACAATAAAGTGATTTTCGATGATCAATATTTGTTTTTTTTCTCTAATCCCTAAATATAAAAGGCAACCCTCGTATTTATTCACCTCCGAGACGTTTAATATTGAGAAATGGTACATAGAAAACGAGATTGTCTTTAGCAAACCTGGTATGTACTCGGAACATTCACACGCATCACAATATATAATAAGGAATGGTTGTGGTTAATATTATATAAATTGTCTAACTTTAATCTACCCCTTCATGAGCGTGGCAATATATTTTGCTTGTCTTGTACTTAAAATAACTACTACAAAGGTTTTCTAATACCTAACTTCAATCGGCCAAAATTAATTTCAGACTGCTTCAGTCTTTCGTAAAAGTAAATCTTACAAAACTTCCAATTAGAGTTAAAAAATAGACCTTCCACTTAGAGTTGCCTGTAAATTATTCGTTCACATAGTAAAATGCAGCCGCCGTCTAAGAATAAGAGTCTTTATCAGTCTAGTGAATTAGTCCGGCAGCGAGAGTCCGTCATTTGGATTTACTATTTTGCAACGAAACGTTAATAAAAGCTGAAAATGATGTCCTATAATTTTTATTATGGCTACAAAATACTATAATTATTTCTTTTTTTAAAGACGGTCGTTCGACCGTTCGTCTACGATTTAGGTTAACGAACGCCGCCACCGCCGCCGATTGTACAGTGGCCGCCGCTATTCTTGTTATTTATGCGGTCCTAAATTTATTCACCTGCCACGTGGAGCGGCAACATTGAAGGCGCTGTGGACGTAACGTTATGCCGGAAATTGTGAAAACTTCCTCAGAATCAAACGGAATCTATTGTATTTCACATTAATTTGATTTTACTGTGAACGGGCCGGAGGTGGGGATGTGCGGGTCCATGCCGATGGGGCTTCGTTTAATATCTTGCGGAATTGAGTGAAGTAAATCATTCTAAGCCTTGTGCGTGGCCGCCTTCCCTTTGCTTTTTTTTGTGTTTCTCTAGTCAGCTACTCGTTTGTGTAATCCGAGGAGATCTATTTTTGTACCATACAACGGCGGATAAGATGGATGCAAAGCACCAGAAGGTCGAACGAGAAATTTGTGACCACGCCACTGGCGATGGATTGATAAGAGAAGGGCGACTATCGGATGACGCCGTTGTATTTGAAGAAAACATTTACTGTTCCCCGGATGTTGACCCAGTTAGTAATGTTCCACTCTAACGCTTAAAACTCACTGTAAGGTAAGTCCATGAAACTTAACCCTCACTTTGCCCACATAGTGCGCAAAAGTTAAACGCATCGGTAAAAAACTGCGCTATAATAGGAAGGTGGATTTGTTGAATGAAATTCGAAATTCCCGACCCATGGCATGCAGTAGCAACAGCAGCAGCAACAACGCCAGCAGTGGCAGCATCATGTCACTCTTCATGCCGCCGCTATAACGCGGATCTTATAAATTATAAATCAGATGTGTGCAGAGTCTTTAATAGCTCTCGTTCCATCGCCAACGGTCTACTAGTACGTAGTTCTACATCCCAGTGGGTTGGCGTACACAACAAGGCTTTCGCTTCTATCAACAATCTACTAATGTACAGCAGTTGTTGTTCTTCATTGTCGTTCGTATAAGTTTGTATCTTTGCAGTCCCGATATGTAGATAGATGTATTTTATGTGTTTCCCAATAGCGCTCCGCCACTTTCATCTTTGCCGCCATTCGATATGGAATACTATCTCAATAATACTCTACAACAAAATCGCTACTAGATTGTTGCAAACACTCTATAATGTGTACCACGGAATGGCAAGAAAAACGAAAACGAAACTAAAAAAACAAACTAAAAGAAAAAAATATTAACAAAATAAAAAACAACACCTAACAATTTATATAAATAACTCAATAGTAGTCAACACAACCCAGAATGTAAATAGAGTCACCAAAAACGTGGTACAAATACTTGTAATTCAAGAGGCACTCGCAGTTCAAGTCGAGCCCAGCACGCGGCTCTTCAAATGATGAAAGGCTTTAAATAGAAACACGCTAATAAAAAATAATAAACAAGAAAAACAAAACAAAACGAAAGGAAATCGTTTACTACAATCGCTCGCTGAATAATCATAGCATTTGGTGTTGATGGCGGCATCGCCACCAGACTAGTTCAACGCCTTAAATTTAATAGCGCCATAACCGTCGTTCTCGTCCATCACGAACAATTGTAGTTGTTGTGCGGCCATTAGCCAAATTGTCCTGGTCAAGTGCAGTGCCTGAAAAAACATCACTTTCCAATGAGATGTATTTAAAATTCCCATGACCATGTGCTTTGACATTTAAGGGTATCACAAAACCCCTCTTTTGTATGCGCATTTTTATTGTTAAAAAAAATGACCAAGTGTCTATAAATTTACAAATTTTATACCCCGGAGTTATAGTGCTAGACACGTCTACAAAACAGTCGGTTTTTGGACATGCTTCTTGACATGCTTTAGTGCTGCTGTAGATTAAACAACTGACACTTTGCACACCCATGTTTTGTGAAATTTGCCGGGTTGATGAGTTCATCTTCGAACACTTTGTACTATGATAGGTATATTCAATGTTAATTTAGTATTAAACACATCTGTTTTGTGAAGCTTGGTGTGATAAGGCGCTACTGTATCCCACATCTGATCAAAGTGACCAAAAGCACGAGTACCCTTTTCTCCAAATACACCGGAGTGGATAACCTCATCAGGTGGTTATATAGACTTGCAGTGCTTAGTCGATGCCTATCAAATTTCAAAATTAGGACATCGAACAAGCTCCCGCTGATTTCGACCTGTACGACAGGGTTGTGTGTTGCTTCTGAATTATTTTTAACGTTTCGAAACTGGTGTGTGATGAATTCAAGTTCAGCTGGTGTCTTACATGAGAAACGCCACCTGTTGGAAACGCAAAAACTCATTCAAATCAACGAGAACTTACTCAAGGGTCTAATACTATTTAATAGATCTAGACTGAGCACTGCAAGCCTATTAAGCCCCGTGGAAGGTTTATCCAGTCCAGTGATTTTAGAAACAAAATTGCCACTCATATGGTTCTTGGAACATCCGCCGTTCGTGTTTGGGAAGCAGTATGAGACCTTCACCTCACGCTATACTTACAGGCATTCAAGTATTGTTTTGTATGACCAGTTTTTGTTACGATAGGTATTCTGAAAAGCTTGTGCAAATCGTTCTATAATGCGTCATTCAAATGTTTTCCTCAAATATCGGCTCGTAGCTGAAGCATAGACCTTCACACCTCCCATCGTATCCTTTTTATCTTCGATATCCTGTTTTCCCTTCACCAACCGCGCAATAAACATTATTTTACAAAAAATTACAGAACTTTATAAAACCAGTGTTCGGCGCAAGGCTAATAACCTTGCCCGGAAAAATTAACTATTATGGACAATTTAACAAGTCTCGGATAAGGACCGGATACCGGTGGAGAGACTTGCTAAATAAGGCCAAGACCTAATCCCGGTTGTAGTGCCGATGATCGTTGTTCTCGAAACATGCCAAAAAAAAAATCAATTTTCCAAGTGTCACGCTCGGTATTATAATGAACTTACAGCTAACTCTAAAATAATAGGTGTGCAAGTAGATACTCGGCTTTTTTGTTAAATTCAACTTTATTGGCAAATATACTTATACAAAAATTAATATTCGAAACATTCGCCATTGCTATCTATAGTCTTTTTCTAAGATAGTCGGGGTAGATAACGAATACCTTCGCGATACAAACTTGGTGGTTTCTTCAACTTTCGTAAAGCGCTCGTCTTTTTAATAAGACAACATCGATCTGAATAAGTGGTAATCAGAAGGAGCCAAGTCTGGAGAATAAGACGACTTTTTTTTACACAAATGCGCACACGAGTACCCTTAACTGTCAGAGCACAGTGCGAGCTCTGGACAACTTCCCAGCCTAAGGAGAAGATTAGTTCCTGGATTGGTTTTGCTGTATGTGGACGAGCATTGCCTTGCAGCAACATCACTTTGCGCGTTCCTAAACCCGTGAATGATCTTTTTTCTTCTATAGAATCATTAATTCGATTAATTGGCCCTGATAACGTTCAGCTGCAACAGTTTGACCAGGTTCTAGAAGCTCGTAATGAATGACTCCTTTCCAACCCCACCAAGCACAGAGTAACACTTTTTTTTTTTTTTTTTTTATTAGACTTCTTCTCGGGAGAGGCGAACCTATAGCGCCGAGTGGGCGCCCCGAGATGCCACCAAATAGCTGTTGCAGTTCTTTGGGAACAGTTGCAGGTTGTAACGCTCCGGTGGAACTCTCGCGTGGGAAGGAAGTTCCACAGCTTCCCCGCTCTGTAGCGGTACGAGTTCTGATGCAGGGATGGTCGCGCCGTTGGGAGATGAACCACAAACTGGTGCGATCCGTCAGATTGTCTTGTGGATCGCACATAAGCCGAATTGCGTGGAACAATACCACGAATCTCCGAAGAACAGTACCGGTGATAATATCTGTAAAACAGACAGAGTTCGGCTACACGCCTTCGATCAATCAATCAATCAAATCAATCAAAGTGATAGCGACTGCAGTCCCGACGTCAGCGCTGAGTCCCCGTTCACGCGGATTGCTCGTCTCTGTATGCTCTCAAGTAGGTCGAGCGTATGTTTAGGAGCCGAGCTCCAAACATGAGAGCAATATTCGAGCGCGGGTCTAATTTGGGATTTATACAGGAGAAGAAGTTGGGACGGAGTAAAATATTTCTTGGCTCTAAAAAGATAGCTCAGTTTTCCTGAGGCTGACCTGGCGATACTCGACACGTGTTTATGCCATGATACACTCCCACAGACCGTGACGCCGAGCAATCTCAAACTTTCCCCAGCCTCGAGGGCCCGGCCATTCATCATCAGCTGTGGAACCGATGATCCACTTTTCCTTGTGAATGTTGTATATTGTGACTTCGCTGCATTGAAGTCGACAAGATTGGCCTTTTCCCATTGTGGGACTTTATACAGATCCCGATTCAGAGAGTCAATCTGTCTACATCTCAGCTGGTATGACGTCGATGCACCAATCGGCCGATCACTCGAAAAGGAGGAAACCAGTGTACTATCATCCGCAAAACTCAACACTTTGTTATCCGTTGTCTCCAACAAATCATTTATGTGAAGCAAGAACAAGGCTGGAGCCAAAAAAAAACCCAGGGGCACCCCCGAATTAACAGGATACAGATCCGAACACTCGCCGTCCACAACAACCCGGATCGATCGATTCTCGAGGAAGCTCCTCGTCCAGTCGCAAAGCTGTTGGGAAAGTCCATATGAACGAAGTTTGCTCAGCAATGCCCCGTGCCAGACGCGGTCAAAAGCCTTGGAGATATCCAATGCGACCGCCCTTGACTCACCATGCCGTTCAATCGCAGATGTCCATATATCGGTTATAAGTGTCAAAAGGTCTGCCGTGGACCACCTGTGACGATCATTCAGAAGTCTGTTGCACTCCAAATACTTAACCAACTCTGTATTGATGACTTTTTCTATTACCTCAGATAAAATAGACAGTAATGCTATAGGACGGTAATTTTGTGGGAGACACTTTTCCCCGTCTTTGGGATTGGCCGAACACGAGCGATTTTCCAGCAGGCAGGAAAGGTCCTCCGTACATTACATAACCCGAAGAGTCTGCCAAGAACCGGCGATAGTTCTGGAGCACTGTTCTTAAGGACTATTGCTGGTATTCCGTCCGGGCCGGTTGTCTTCCTACAATCCAGTTCACGTAGGATGCGTTGAATAGTGCGCGGACGAAATCTCACACCCCACATGGAAGACCATACCGGCGCGATCACAGGTGGCTCTAAAATACCGGCATCGAGGTTTGAATTCGCGGAAAATAAATTCGCGAACACATTAGCTTTATCCATTGAATTCCTGACTAACGTTCCGCTGTCTGTCACCAACGGGGGGAAAGAGGAGGATGCGAAGTTACAGCTGACAGCTTTTGCCATTGACCAGAAGGAACGCGAACCATCCGGGCACCGAAAGAGTTTATTGATCACCCTGTCGTTGTAAGCTTTCTTCGCGGTATCAATCGCCTGGTTGCACGCGTTTCTGATTCTAACAAAATTCGTTCTGTTAACATCGGTGAGATTGGAGCGCCATTGCCTAAAACCTCTATTTTTTGCCGCTGTAATCTGCACGCATTTTTTGTCAAACCACGCTTTATCAGATGAACTTCGTTTGATGGAATGTGGAATATACATCTCCATCCCCAGAAGAATAATCTCTAATACTGACTCCGCGCAATCGTTAACACCATGGTCTCCGAAGCATACTTTCGACCATGGAAAGGATGCGAAGAAATCTCGCAAATCGTCCCAGTTAGCAGCCCCATACTTCCATACATGGCGAAGCTGCCTAGGCCGGTTATTCGCTTGGTGTGCAAGTGCTTGCGCGACAGATACCAAGCAGTGATCTGAGTTTCCCAGTGGCGCAGGAACCTCCACGGTATAAATACTCGGTTCGGATGTCAAAAACAGATCCAGGGTGTTCGCATAATCGCCTCGGGCATCCAGCACTCGCGTAGATTCCTTCACGAGTTGGGTCAAAGTGCGGCTAACAGCGAACATCTCCGCCAGCCCTGTCGGTTCTGTTAGAATGTACCAACCAGCCGGAATTGTGCACATTAAAATCGCCAAGGACAACAATTTCAGAAGCTGGGTGGTTGATCTGTATCCAGTCGAGGGTATGTGAAAGATGTTCGAAAAATGTCGCTGGTCGATCGTCATTCGCGGAGCGGTAAAGAGAACAAAGAAATTTAACGGAATTCCTCACAACGACCCTCAGCCATTTGATGTCCATATTATTGGGTTCGAACGCCTCCATCCTCTGGCAAACCGTATCGGACCGCACGAAAACGCAGACTCCGCCCTTAAAACGGAATCTCGAATGTAAGTCGTAACCTGATCAACGAAGATATGTCGAATCATTTGACGAATCGACCTGGGTCTCAGTTAGGGCAAGGATATCAGGTTCCGTTGTTTGCAAATATTGGTGGAAGGCGACCTAATGCACCATTCGGTAATGAAGGTCAGCTGAGTAAATATCAGCCACTCATTACATGCTATAAGGTATTCAATTAATAGAGATCGTATATCGTATCTCTGCCGACTGGAAGAATCGGATTCTTCTGTTTGCATATGTTTATGCTATTGAATCCAATCCGACGGCTAAGTGCGACGTCGGTGATTGTTTGAAGATTCAAACAAAGAAATATTTCAGCAAGAAGTACTTGCAGCTGTATCGATAGTTGCAAGTCATTGCGAAGCATTTCAGATGATTACACAATGACGGTTTGTATATACCATCTGTGTCAATTGAACAAAGCATCTATGGCCACGCCAGGATCGAACTATAGTGTGAATATCTACATTAATTGGAAATTCGGTTCCTGGTCGTTTGGGAGTTGGGTTGTAATAATGGGGGTTCTGCCTGATAAGTTAAGAAAGCAATCTTACGGAGAATTGTATGCGAAGAGATGCATGAAAGGTAAGTTTTCTTTTCCAGGGGCTTTTTAGATTAATGATTTGATCTGTTTAATGCGTGGAGCATTTGAGATGCTAATGCGATTGCATTAGTGAAATTAGGAGATTGGATGAAAGTTATGGGGGATTTTCAGGAAAGCGAACCGTGGGGTTTGACGGAACCGTCACAGTCCCCCCCGGACATCCGAATGGGAGACTAGTTTACCTCCGGAATTCTTTATATCAGAAGGTACCATCATGACTTATCCCCGTGTCAGTCCGGGCCATCACCCACGCATCCGAAACACCGTCGAAGATTTCTCTCGACGATATCGCGGAATGTACAGCGTGACGGGGTGGTATCTCACCTTGGGACCGACTACCACCTAAACCAACCGTTTCTCGAACCGGTCCATCAGCCAAGCTCCGAAATATGGCCAGGGATTTCTCCCGACCATTTCATGGAGCCTATAGCTTGATGGGGTGGTATTTCACCGGGCGACAGGGCGTTGGGACCCAGGCTACCACTCGGCCTTTAGTCGCCTCTTACTACAAACCGCCCTAGCATTGAGTATATTCTAACGCCCTACTCACAGGACGAAGAATATTCGGTTTTGCAACTTAACATGAATATTCGGTTTTGCAACTGGTCATATATTCACTCATATATTTTCACCCAAAGTGGGTTAATCAATTCCATAGCTAGAGCATCATGGTTTTTCAGTTGAAAACTGAATAGAATGCAAGGGTGTAAATGTTGCTTATCGACATCCATCTCTTAAACAACTGATGCACACGGAATGAAAGCTTGTAAATGCCTAAAAATTGGTCATAAAAATGAAATGTCGAGCGAATTGGATGCGTTCAATGTGGTTTTAATGCCAACAACTTCAGGGCCGAGTTTCTACTTGCATACGTATTATTATATTCGCTCGCACTGTGCTCTGACATTTAAGAGTACTTCAAAACCCCTTTTGTGCGCGCGTTAATATCAAACAAAGATGACATAAAGGATGTGCCAAACCAAGAACGAACCCTAACATTGATAATTTGACAATTTTGACTTGAGTTTGGTCAAGGTATCAATTCTGTATTGTAAATATTTCTTTAATGACCAACATTAACAATAAAATTATGGCTTATAAGTTTCCTACGCTGATGTCTCATATAAATTTCTGCTGTTATTCCTTAAACTACTCATCTAGCAATCTACGCGATGCCGTACCTTCGCTTACTTGATTTATTGCTCCTAATCAACTGTCTGACAATCTTCTCCGGCTAATACGTCAATATGGGTGATTAGTTAGCATCCACCGGCAGGGCGACCTATTAGGTTTTGCTTTTTCCATGGTCCGCCCCCATAGCATGGTAGAAAACACCTGAGTCACTTCTTAATGAGTTATTTGCCCTCAAGGTGTTTTCGCCCAATTTTAGGACTGCGCTCAATTATCTAAGAATTGAACACACCTCTAAAGTATGTATATTATTTTATTTTAATGATCACTTTCATTAGAATAATTGGTGCTGTGTCGCCTTGAATCATTTGTGAACAAATGGAAGGCAAGTCTTGTTTACTTTTATATTAGCTTCCACATTCCACTTTTAATGAAATAAAACAAAGAAAGAACCGTGTTGAGACAGCAAACAAATTAAAAACGCAACTGACAATCATTATGACTTGTGCTTCTTCTTTATTTGTATTCTTGATTGGAAATTAACAAGTCTACTTAAAAAATTGAGACTTGTTAGAATTAGCTTGCCCCAAAATCAACAAGACGGTAATCAAAAAACAGACAAAGCTGTTTGGATCCCATGCCACATGTTTATACCTGAATTAATTATGTGCCACTTCTTATGTGCAGATAAACTAACTTCGCTGACTTGCTAAATTTTTGTCGTCAATAAAACAGGTGTCTTTAAAAAAGATATGATGCAAGTCATACATATACGTGGCTAGTTTATACGTTTTCGCACAGCATCGTTGTCAACTTGTTTGAGATCCCCAAAAGATGTGGATTGGTTCAGTTGCCGGGCGGGTCTTTCTTAATATTTGGGAAGTTTTCTAGGTTGTTTTTATTTTTACACAAAAGTGCGTACAAAAGGGGATTTCGTGGCGCCTGTAAATGTCAGAACACATTTTGAGGGGGAGAAGTGGGAGATAGCTTCCGTTCCGGTATTGTGAAAGTCAGGCGCATGTGGGAATATCAACCTTGTATAAGTTTTCGCACATTTGATGTTGAAATTGTAGTATTTCTTCAATGACCGGCCTTAACAAGTTATGTCTTATAAACTTAAATTGAAGACTTTCATTTAATAGACACTGGCTTTGTATGAAACATCTTTTGCCCATATCAACTCACTTCTGATTGAAGTACGTGATAATCCCCTCTTTCTTTGGTGAAGGCACAGTGTGCCGAGGACCAACTACAATTTGCCCGGTTTTTACCTATATACTTCCAGTTTTATACACGATAAATTGGATCAAGTCCCCTCCACCTCGGGGCACCAACTGAGGACCAGACGTCCTTTAGGGTTGAAGTTGAAGGTCTGATATCCGTCTGTGTTAAGTCGCTTAACGTTAGCTCCATTGGTGCTCCACGAAAATTTAGCTCACACAATAAAATCATTTAACCAAAGCAATGGCGAAAAGACCTAAACTCAGGTGGGATGAGGTACAGAAGCTTCACTTCCGCCGTGTTTTAGTCGTCCTTTTGATGGAAACTCCATGTTTTTTTCTTTTTTTTACACAAACGTGCGCACAAAAGGAGATTTTGGAGCACCCTTAAGTGTCAGAGCACAGTGCGAGCGGAAGGAGAAAAAGTTGATAAGGAAAGGAGCTATCGATGTATGTTGGCCTTAAATGCCTGGACATTACAACGACGAGGAAACATATGATCAGGTAGAGTATTCCACATTCGTGTGGTTCGGCTAAAGAATGACTCTCTATGTTTTTTTGTGCGCGTGAAGTTTACTTTCAACGTGAACTGAATTCTCAGATTGGCGGGTATCGCGGGAGACTCTCTGAGGAGGCGGAACACATTCAGCAAGTTCTGTTGAGCAACCACCGTGATAATACCTATAGAAGAGAGATAGGCATGATACGTTACGCCTATGTTAATTGTAACGACGGAATTGATCGACTTACAGCTGGTTCCCCTATAGCACTTAGAATGATAGTGAAGAACATGTGCTTCGAACTGACGCTATGACAGTAAGAATCACCAAAAATTGAACCTAAGCGTAACACATCAGGCTACTGGCCGTGTTTAGAATTCGATTTCTAAACTCAACTATACTCCACTGATGTGAATTGTTACGTTATCGCTATGGTATACGGCTCTGATGTATTTTCTTATTCGATTCTTATTTTGCTTGTGTATTGTGTGTGTATCTGTTAGAGACGCTACACCCCAATAAGTTTCACTGCTCGTTTTTGCATCCTTTCGAGCACGTGTAGTGCAGTTTTGGATACGCCTGACCAAATATAGGAGTTGAACTCCATTTTGGGGCGAATATACGCCTTGTAAATAGTGGCCAGGTTGGATGGAGTAAAGTATATTTTGCATCTCCCCATGCGTGTGGACAAGCACTTTTCGTAGCTTCAAAAATGTGGTCGCTCCGATTAGGAGTCGAATTAATTCGAGTGCCGAGTTTTGATAGTTCCTTGGCTTCGTCGATGGAAGTGCCATTCATCGACAGTATATTTACTTTGGGGTTCACCTTGGAGACAGCACTTAGTTTTGAAGGCATTGAACTCTACTCGGTTAGATGTTGAGGTCGGAATTCAGAGTATTAAGCATAACCTGCTGATTGGTATTGACGTTCGAAGAGTTTGGCCGGGAATGTTCGTATGAGTATGAGAAACTCAGTGTGCTATCATTCGCAAACGAGTGTATTGGGTTGTGGGTAATGGACAAGAGATCATTTATAAAGATGAGGAAGAGAGTGGGTAAGAGTACGGAACCTTGGGGAGCACCTGCATTTATTTGATGGGAGGCAGATTTGACACCATCAAGAACCACTTGGATTGAACGGCCAGAATGATAGTCTCTTATCCAATGGATCAGGGAATTGTTCACTCCATATGAATGTAATTTTGATAAAAGGGCTGGATGCCAAACTCTGTCGAAGGCTTTCGAGATATCCAGTGCAACAACCTTGCTTTCTCCGAAGTAGTGGATGGAATGGCTTCACTTTTCGGTAAGGTACGCCATCAAATCTCCTGTGGACGTGTTGCTACGAAAGCCATATTGGCGCTCATTGAGAACCTCATGTGGTTCCAGATATTTCGAAAGTTGACGGTTAATCAGTGATTCCATTACCTTCGAGCGTGTAGAAGTTAGTGCTAGGGTCTTCGGCGGATTTTAGTCAATCTCTGAATGATGTCGGAGTGTTTCCCCGAACACTGTTTACCGCAGAGGAAAAATACACCAACGGAGCGAAAAGACACTGCCACAAATCAAACACGGTGAAATGTTTTGTTTTAATTTTTGTTTTATTCCTTTTATTTATCTGCTGTTACAAAAATGTTTCAACTAATATCGTACTAAATCAATTCAAACCGACAAACGTTAAACTCGACTTCCTCGTGTTCTTTAATTTTTACGTCGCGGTTACTCCTGACATACGTATTTCGTCTCGCGCACCTCGCACCTTCGGATTCTCAATTTCGACTTTTCGTTTGTATCTCTGGCACAAGCAACAATGGCGAATTAAGTTAGATACCGCAACTGCGTTCGCTATATTAAATTTATACTTTGTTTACGCTGCGATTCGGCGATGTTCTAGTATCGTTTATATTTCGTCGCGCGGTTCGACCTCCTCGGTGGAGTTCGCTGTCAACTGTGGTGCTCGGAGTAGACTGAGGTAACTTTTTTGGGGATGATTCCATTCACCCAACAATTTTCCTTTCCATTTCGCTGGTGGTGACTTTCTCTCGATCGAGAATCTTTCCACCAGTAAAGATCGTGCTCACACATACAGACGCGCAGGTTAGTATCCGCATGCTGTAGATCATCCTGTGATCAGAATTTCGAGCGTGTGATTTACAGTAGTCGATCTTGGGATAATGTTTACTTTGCCCTGTGGGAACAGCGTTTTCGTTTATTGCTGTTGCATCGCAATGGTCTTTGTTTAGACGAAGTATATTGCGCCAGGGACAAAGGTTTTGTCGGCGGATTGGCTTTCCGGTAATTCGCTTATCGCCGGAGATGTGATGTGTGTCGACATCTGGCGCAGCTGTGCCAACCGTTTGTGTATATCCAGTTAATGGATCGTTACACAATTTCTGTTGGTGAATCACGTCCTTCGATCGCCGTGCAGGCGTAGAAAAATTATTCAGGACTTGTGTCCCATTTATCTGTGGTTACGTGGGGTTGTTGACTTCAGGATGAATGTTACCTTTTATTTCAGGTGGAAAGGAGGACTTTTGGGGAAACGTGTCTGTGGGCAAGTGCAGTTTACCTATAGGTGAGTATGTTCCTTGGTTAAACGACGACATCTCGACCTATAGTGGTTTGAGTGGTTCGTAGAACCGCCACAGATCGATAAGAAGAGAAGGACAATTGTCGCCCTTTTTGGGAATTGGCTGAATGTTCGCTGACTTCCATCTATTTGGGAAACGGCCAGTAGCATAAGACAAATGGAAGAGTTTCCGCAGTGATTTAGAGAGTGAAAAGGAACATCTCTTCAAGAGAGTTGGGGGAACGCCATCAGGACCAGTAGATTTGTGTGCGTTTAGCTCCTTGAGTGCCCGGGCAACAGTACGCGTTCGGAAACGTATCCGGCTCATGGTGTGCTGCCTATGCTCAATTTGAGGCGGAACTAATGTGGTATCAGGCAGCGTCGAGTTGGCTGCAAAATGTCCAGCAAATAGATTCACTTTATCTATTGCACTGGTGACTGTTCTGTCATTGACGATAAACGAAGGAATTGATGAGTAGACCGAGTTTTGGATGTTCTTCACAAATGTCCAGAAGTTTTTACTACCTGTGGGAGAGTGTAGTATTTTTTGTCTCACTCTCTGGTCATGCAAGAACTTGGCGCGTTGAATATACACATTGCAGTCATTCCTAGCTCTCTTAAATCTTTTCCGGTTTTCCTCAGTATTGTTTGATTTATACAACCGGAAGTTCAACTCTTTGGCCTTAATGGCTTCTCTGCACCCAGAATCGAACCACATATTTGTCTTGAGTTTGATACTCTTTACTCAGTGGGGAATAAAGGTTCGCATGCCAAAGAGAATCGTGTCTTTCAATGTGTCCGCTATAGAGTCAACATCATTAATGAGGAAAAATAACGACCAATTTAACTTCCCAAAAAGTCATTCGTCGCTTTCTCATAGAACCATAGAACTGTTCTTTTGAGAGCTTTCTCGTAAGCGTTGCTGTTGGTTAGAGGAAAATTAGCTGACACGACACAGTGGTCTGAAGTGCCCAAGGGCGAAGAAACTTCAATTGTGTATTTGTTTGGATGCGAGGTGAGAAACAGGTCCAGTGTGTTAGCGGTATGACCATCTATATCTGGTACCCCTGTTGGCTCATTGAAGAGTTCAGTTAAATTATTTGGCTCAGCAAAGAGCTGACGTACTTACCCTCAGGTGTTGTGTGTCCGGAGTGCCGAAGCCACTGAGAGTTATGCACATTAAAATCACCCGCAATAACGATTCCAGTGTGGGGATATAGGGTCAAGATCTTATCGATGGAATCAGATAGAGCATCAAATTCGTTAAAAGATGCGTTTCTATCCAAATTTGGGCTTCTGTGAACAAAGCAGTAATGTATGATATGCTTACGAACGTGAAGTTTTAGCCACGAGAAATTAAATTCTGGAATGGAGCAGTGCCCATATTGTGGCAGAAGCAATATCATTTCTCACGTATGTAGCTACACCACGATGTGGAAAACACAAAGGCACTTGGTTATAACCGAGTATAGTAAAATCAGAAATATCTGTATTAGTTATTATCTGAGTCTCGCTAAGAGCATAGATTGCTGGTTTCTGGTTACCGACGTGGGCAGACACAGAGGAGAAAATGCATTTAAGGCCGCGAATGTTGCACATATAGACGTGAAATTCCCGTTCCATTGAAATGGCCTGACACAGAAAACCAATACCGCCTCAGAAAAGGATGCAAGTTGGACCCGGCGATAGATAAGCGAAAACAACCACTACAGGTGTTATGCCCTTGTACTAGATCTGTGCCGAAATCCAGGTAACATCCCTTTCGTGACGAAAACCCAAAACCAAATACCCTCCAAAGATTGTAAATCAATTAAGAGTATCGGTACCTGACGGACGCAACAGAGGTGCGAAAAAGAGGAAAAACAGACACAAGGAAAGGAAAGGGTTTGAGTTTTCCCGCACTGTGCACTTCCACACAATTTTCACACCACGGCGCGAATCCCATATATATTCCCGCACTACACTCGAACGCGTTTGTGGTGATCCGTTTGTTTACTTCGGATCCCACAGAACACTTGACGCGCGAACCGATAGTGCAATTAGGGTATCTTGTGTTTACTTAAGATACCCTAAACGGATTACACGATTTATTCGATTGTACGGATCACAAGGCAGAAACGCACGTGCTGACTCGTCGGCAGTTAGTTAACAACTTCTTGAGATCACTTTCCATCCCGGGTTTTATTTTGGCGCCAATCCTATTACTGTTACACATTAATGATTTGCTGGTACCAACAGGTAACCAAATACTCAGTTTTGCCGACGATAGTCCGTTGATTTCTTTATTTTCAAATTATCGGCTATCAGTGTCGTGCAACATAATATGCGATCAGGTCGGTCGACACCCTGAGTCGAAATCTTGGCAAAGTCCTATACTGGAGAAAGGCCAATCTATAGCTCCACCCTTCTTGGAAAAATTATGGATATATAAAAGATATATATAGACATAAAGGGCTTGAGGAACAGAGTCAATGTGTTAAAGCGTTGGCGGTCTAAGTCTGGCGCTCTTCTTAAGTAATTACGACCTGAATTGAGTTAATATAGTAGGTGTACAGCTTTGCGTCCGCCGTTTTGCAATAGATGCTGTAGCGGAAAGTGGTAGTTGAAATAAATAGATCATAGATGTCATGCAATAAGGTTAGGTATTTGTAAACATAACGCCATCGAAATATTAGTCGATTTGGGTCTGCGTCAGAAAGTTATTCTCGATTAAACATGTCAGCTTACGAGCCAAATTCTCGTCATTTGCGGGAGGTTTTAATTTTCTGCTTTAATATGAAGAAATGGATTCGTACGCTGCCCGAAAGATGGGAGAAAGTAGTGGCCAGCGATGGACAATACTTTGAATCATAAATGTATAACCAGTTTTTTACAATAAAGCCTCGAATTTCGGAAAAAAACGGCGGAAGCAAAGTTGCACACCAATACTAAGTCGAGCATTTCCTTCGACCACCTTCGGGTGCTACCCGCTCAGTATGGCAAAGTCATTGGGAGGTTTTAGAGCAACCGGTTTAGAGTTCTACTTTAGTACTTTTTTAAAAAGTGTGGGCAAGGTGCTGTCCAAAGCTTTGAAACTCCAGATACTTTACGATTTTTCAAAAATGTCACCCTAGTTTGTCCCTTAATGATACTGTTTTTTTCTGTGTAGTGCTATTCACGGACTGTATTATGTTGATTTTTCTGTCGCAAGACTAATGACCTTGGCCGGAAAAAACAAATCATTATGGAAAATTTAACAAGCCTTAGGACTTGCTAAATAAGAACAAGACCGGCCCACGGCTGTAGTTCCGATGATGATGACGATTATGTTGATTTAGTCAAATCCTGGGTCTGTAAATGAAATTCAGGGTATTATATTTATATAAATGGCGCAAGGCTAATAACCTTGCCCGGAAAAATAAATTATTATGGACAATTTAACAAGTCTCGGATATGGACCTGATACCGGTGGAGAGACTTGCCAAATAAGGCCAAGACCGGATCCCGGTTGTAGTGCCGATGATACTATTACAATACAATTTATTGGCCTGTAGGGACCTGCAGGTTCATGATCTCACCGCATCGACTTCGCCATCGTTCCCTGTCATGTGCGTTCTCCTTCCACGCTTCACCAGCCGATCCGATCTCCTCAAGGTCAAACCTAGCATTGTCCTCTCATCTCCGTCGCGGCCGTCCTGTCGGTCTCTTTCCCGTTGGACAACCGTCAAGAATTCTACGCACGGTCCTATCGTTGCCCATTCGCGCCACATGTCCGGCATTATCATCTTCCATCCATCTTAATCTTCGCAACCTGGTTACTCTCACTGTAGGTTTGCGGTATAGCTCTTCCAGTTCGTGGTTGTGGAGATTCCTCCATTGCCCTGCCTCGTCGTCATATTTACCTCCAAAGATACCCCTTAAAACTTTATTCTCGAATACGCGGAATTAGTTTTCTTCCCGTTTTGTGGGAGCCCATGTTTCGCATCCATATAGAACAATCGGCATGATTATGGTTCTATAGACACGGAGCTTTATGTTACGTGACAGCAGTTTACTGACTGCGTGCCAACTAGCGTTGCCGGAGTGTAGTCTTTTGTTAATTTCCATCGACATTTCGTTACTGGCCGTCAGTATCATTCCCAGATATTTAAATTCTTTAACTTTTTGAAATATCCTGCCTCTGAAGTTTATATGTGTTTCCTGAGTTCCACCTGCTCTCGCCGTAATCATGTATTATGTTTTGTCTGCATTTATTTCTAGGCCCACCTCTTCTGTCGCTTGCCTGGTGATTCCATTGTTCTTATCTACAGTTTCCAGATTATCGTCCAAAACGGCGATGTCATTCGCTTATGCGAGCACTTGTGTGACCCCCGTTCAGGGACGATCCGGCCATGTTGTCGTCTTGTACCTTTCTGATAACATACTCGAGCACAGGTTAAAAAGACATGGTGATAGGCCATCTCCCTGTTTTAGTCCATCCCTTATTTCAAATGGTTCTGAGAGGTGGTTTTCTATTCTAACTCGCCCTTTGTTTTCGTTCGTGCAAATTTGAATGAGGGCGGGATATTTTTTCGGGATTCCCAGGTCAAATACAATATGGTACAGTCTTTGCCTTGCGACTGAGCCGTAGGCAGTTGGTGAACCGTCTCTCCGTATTCCCACTTCTTTTTCAGCAGTTGCCTTATTGTGAACATTTGGTCGCTTGTTGACCGGTTCCTACGGAATCCGCATTGGTAGTCTCCCAGTATTTCTGTACGTACGGTATGATTCTCGCCAGTATGACATTTGTTGGTATTTTGTGTTTTGTGGGAGCAATGATCATCATCATCACCATCGGCACTACAACCGGGAACCGGTCTTGGACTTATTTAGCAAGTCCTGGGGCTTGTTAAATTTTCCATAATGATTTGTTTTTTCCGGGCAAGGTCATTAGTCGTGCGCCAGAGGCTCCCCGATGGGGAATCGAACCCCGGTCTCCCGCGTGACAGGCGGGTATACTCAGCACAGGCGGGTATACTCAGCACTATACTATCGAGGAGCCCAATGATATCCCTCTGTAATTTTCGCAGTCAGATCTGTCGCCTTTTTTGAAAATGGGGAACACTATTGAGGTTTGCCATTCTTCCGAGTGACTTCCTTATCCCATATTGTTTTAATCGGTTGGTTGATCTTTCGACCGGTTGCCTCTCCTCCATGCTTCACAAGCTCGCTCCGCCGGTATGCAGTCGACTCCGGGAGCTTTGTTGTTTTTCAATCGATTTATTGCGTCTACAACTTCGTTGAAAGAGGGCCCTGGGATCTGAGGCTCGGCTGTATGTACGTCTGGTGCGTTTATTTGTGGTTGATGGGTGCGCACATTGAGCAGGTTTTTGAAAGTACTGCTTCCATCCGCGCGGACTGTGCTCTGACACTTCAGGGTATTCCAAAATCCCCTTTTGTGCGCGCGTTTGTGTAAAAAAGAAATCTTGTCACGTTATTGTTTGTTTCGGTGACCAGACAGCCGGTTGCGCCTCTAATTATTTTGGCTCTCCGTCGATAGCCATTTCTAATTGAATTTATGCCGGCATACATACCCGTGGTGCTCTTTGCTCTGGCATGTCCTAGGATTTTTTCGATCCGAGTCTTCTCCCATTCGCGTTTTTGCCTTTGAAAAGTCTCTTTCCGAATCGTCTCGTATCTTTCTGCCTTGGCTTAATCATATCTTTTCTAAGAGGATCATTCTGAAGCGTTTATGTTGTTCGATCTTCGCCCTGCACCCATGGTCAAACCAAGATTTGGACTTCATTGTTTAATTAAATCCTAATACCTTTTGGGCTGTTTGTTTGATTATGTCTCTGATCGATGCCCATTTAGTGTCCACATTATTGGTTTCCTCTTCTCCACTACTCCCATTCTCTAGGATGCTTAATCTATTTGTTGGTTGGTCACAAACAAAATATATGATGACTAGTTTTGACTAAGAAAATCGCGAGATCCGTAAGCAGTGCGTTTATTTGTTTCTTTTGCATCATCCTTTCCTGGATCGAGAGCAGAAATGTGCATAAATCTATAGTGTTTCATGAAGTAGTGAGGAACATGATTCAGACATAGGCTATGAAGAGCCAACCTATCAGACTACGACCGCGTGTATGTGAGTATATCTCGTCCCACTAAACAAGCTCTGTATTGCTACGTTAATGCTCTGGTATACGGTTGTGATGTTCTTTTTCCCTTCTCTTAAGATGATGTATTCTTCAAGATTGTTTATGCATGAGTATCTGTTGGAATTGCTACAAACAAGAAACAAGACACAGCATGGTTACCACTGGTGCGGGGGTTAAATTACAATGAATCACTCAGGCTATGCTGACGGAAGCCTAGGCTTCCAACAGGGTCACCCATATCAGACAGGCTAAGGAAGAGTAATATGCAAATATCGACCACCCCTAATCCATGGTGTTAGATGTCAGCCTGCCCATTGGATGGTTTGCAGCTAGGGGTATACTGACTGTATTATAACAGCACCCCTCTGACACCAGAGCGAATCAGACCAGTAAGTAGACCCTACCACATCAAAATGGGGCTCTATGGGGACTAATTGGAACCACAAGAACTACGCCAACCTATCAGACTACGGCCGCGTATATGCGAGGATATCTCGTCCCACTAAAACGCTCTGTATTGTTACGTTAATGCTCTGGTATATGGTTGCGATGTTTTTTTCTTCCTTCTCCTAAGATGATGAATTCCTTAGGATTGATTGTGCTTGTGTATCTGTTGGAATTGCTACAAATCTGCTGTTGCTAATCCTCTAGAAACAAGAGACAGCATATTCCCTCTTGGGAACAAACAAAAAATTAATGAAAACTATAAACATAACAAATATACGAAAAACCGGGTAGCCGTAGATGTAATGAGTCGGCACTACCATAAGGAAAGAATTCATCAGGAAAAACACCGGCTCGGCAAAAAGAACTCGGGTTCCTACAGCCCAATAAATAGTAATATAAAAATAAATAAATGGTAATAGGTATTTCGCAAAATCTTTAAGCATGGCCAACCCCCATTCGTCTTGCCCACTGATTTTAACAAAAAAAAAAAAAACTAATCGCAAAACTCACAGGAGTTCTGATTTAAGTTAGACAATACTCATAAGAATTCAGGTTCAGACAGACTAGTGTGGTATGAAAGCATTTGTGAAAGTCTAAAACTGCGTTGTATAGGTAAAATTATTAAATATAAAAGCAGACTCACGTAGAACTGCCTCATTGCTTTATAAATGGGTGGACGTGGGTAATTGACATCTTTTTCCCTTGATTTCCAAAACAGTTTAGAAATATTTCACAACAGCCTTAAGCATAATCCAGCTATATCCGTGTTGCACACAGATGTGATAAAAAAGTGTCTAATAAAACTATGCTTAACCAAAAACCAAAGAAAAGTCGGAAACAGTTTGGAAAACCCTTGTCAGGATATGTAGATGACACATACACCCACGGCGCTGGTGACAATTTCAGCCCCGGCATAAAACATACGCCAATTATTCACAAGTTCCTCAGGCTATTTTCTTGTCAAAGTTTGTACGATTGATATAATTAAAAAGGATAGGGATTCTTGGGGCGGATTGAAGGCACAGCATTCAATGGAAACATGTAAATCTATGGCGCCCACATTGACCCATGCCATTTTTTTATTCGTTTAATCCCATTTTCGCCACTCATCCTTTTATGAGCGCTAGAGAGCGATGTGAGGGGGATGCGTTTTTGAATTGTTTTACAGTGGTTTTTTTTAAACCGCCCGCACTGTGCTCTGACATTTGAGGGTACTCCAAAACCCCTTTTGTGCGTGGTAGGGTAAAAAAGAAGCACTGATTCCTAAGAAAGGAGCGGTGTCAATAAATCAATAATCTCAGTTAGGACTGATAAAAGGCGGGAGGTGCCAAACCAAACCTTCGGCCTAGTGAATATAATCAGCAATAAATTGGAAGTTGAGTGATTTATGCATGTCAGCCATCAAGGGAATCAAATCGTCTGTGTATCATCATCAACCATCAGGATTGTGTTTATAACATAAGTACACCATCTGGGACTTGAAATTATGGACAGCATAGTCAGTTGTTCTTCCCTCATAACGTATTGAAAAGGATCGTGGCGGACTCCGGATTCAACAATAAATTTGTGTTTGGCGAACAAGTAACATTAATCCAAATATCCTGTTTATCCAGTTGATAACGGAGAAGTTGCTACTTTGTTTGGTTAAATTTGGTCAACCACGAGGAAATGTCTCTCCTAATTAAAACGTATCCTTAATTCGTATGAGAACATCAATTATGCTCGTCGAATTGAATGGAATGTGTACAAGTTCTTGCACAAAGAACCGATAGAAAAATGTAAACTTAACAGCTAGCTTGCAAAAGCTAGGAACCAGCCTATCATTGGGAGTGTAGCGGCAGTGGCAAGAACAGAACCAGAAACAGGAGCCGATTGCACTTAGTTTGGGGTGTTTTGTAGTTTTACTTACAATGCCCTTATCTACAATTAAACCTTACCTCTCAGTCGCAGTCACAGTCGCATTCAAATCCTTGTGGCTCTCTTTCTGTTTCTCTTTTTATGTGTATGTACATATAAACCAATGCAATGAACAATACAAAGAAGGATAAGAATGTAAAAGTAAGCAATAGCCAGCCAACCAAAACCAAATCAATCTAAAACATGGTCTCAAGGAAAAAGGACAAAAGAAAGAGTAAGCCAATCTCACCCCATTACTAAAATGCCTAAGCGCTGCCGAAACTGTTTAAACGGTGCGGCACACACCCCCCAACACAGATACATTTAAGAATGTAACACATAGAGAAAAGGCATCACTGCCACTACAGAGTCCTTTACATATATCACACTATGTCCTTAGCGATAGTCGGTTAGATATTTGAGGAATTTTGCGCAATAAACTGAACGAGTTCTTCGTAAACATACCGAACGGTTAGCGGGCGGCTGAATGTGTGAATGGTTGCGAAGCGGAGGTGGACTTGATAAGCACCCATCCCGCCCTCGTTCGCCATTGTGGCTCGTTGTCGAAATTCCAATCATAAACAAGGAATGCGAGTGATTGATTGCAAGGACTAATCTGTAATTGAATATATTTCGTATGAAAAGTGAAAATCAAGAAACTGAACGACACGAAGGAACTGAAGACAACAACAAAAATAAAGCAAAAAATCAAGAATATAATTTTAAATTAAATAATTAAAACAGAAGAAAGATTCCAAGTCCAATGTAGAAATAAAATCTGCTACGTATAAGAAGAAATAGGAATGAAGTACAATTCATCTCATGGCACTACACTCATTCCGACACCGGTTTGGGGGAACATGCGCGCCTGGAATTCACTTGGGAATTTAAAAAAAAGAAGGAAAAATAAAAATTGAAATGTAAAAAAATAAAAAGTGAAAAAATAATGGAAATGCAAGGAACGACGTAGCAGCAAAACGTCGTTACAACAACACCAACAGCGGAATCCTTTCAAGGAAGAACACAGTAGATTTTTTTGTTTTTTTTTTCCTTTTTGTACTCGTTTTCCATTTTTATTATTTCTCTCCCCATTTATTTAAAAAAAAAACAAGAAAATATAAAACTCTCTATTAGAAAAGGATTTTGCATCCTTTTCACTCTAACCAGGACATGTAGGCAGCTGAGGAGGAGAGAAGGAAAAAGAAATTTAAAAAGTCAGGGGGTAGTTTTAAGCTTCAGGGGTGATAATGCAAAACCCCACTACAAGCAAAACCAAACACGGTAACATGGTGGGCTGCTCCTTGATGCCCGACATTATGCAACTGAGTGGGTTGGTGGTTGCTTTTGGGCTCTCCTTTGTATTTGAGATGTGCGTGGGTGGGTATTATAACGCATACATTGGTATGCGCTAGCTTTATATATATATGTATATATTTGTATTTGTATGTAAGGTGCATAGATTTGTGGGCGGATAAAATCGCTGGATATAGAAAAAACAGCATCTTAAATTTTCTACTTCTGCTGCTAGGAAAAGTGTTCTTCTCTCATTCCTTCGTCCTTCGGCGTTAATACTTTTTCCGTTCGCTTGACAAACGCAAGCAGTCTTACCCCCAAAATATCATCGGCATGGTCGACATCAGCATCAGCATCCTCATCGGCATCGTCCAACAATGTCGTGGCATTGTCATAATCATAACTATGATAATGATCATCGTTTCTTCACTTTCTGTAGAACAGCTACGCTCCATGCTCGTCATTATTATCAACACCATTGTCAGGGTGGGCAACCTACACCTTTCCACCCATTCTTCGATATCCAAGGAAATCGTTCTCTGTGCGTTATGACGTTGGGATTGACTACTGCAGCATTTTATTCCTGATGGGAATGCCGATGCTTCTTCTGTACTGTGTCTTTCAACCCAATGTTGTTGCTATCACTTTAGGGCATCAGTTAGCTTCCTCCAAACAGCATCCCCCTATATTCTGTTTTCCATAAATGAAGAACCAACATTAACAAAATCGGGGAGATGGTGCTAGTACTGCTTATTCTCAAATTGTTCCCGCAACAATGTAACTTAAGAGGCGTTTTCGTTTCAGATTTCCTTGGTTTGGCGTGGTCAGGATTCTGTTGGTGGGTCCAAAAACATTAGATTTAGAACTATTAAGGGGCTTTATTCAATTTCGGGAATTTATTCAAAGAAAAGAATTGCATCGGTTATTTTTAAATGTTGAGGATGTATAAGTGATCTATGTGCAGCAATTTTTTGTGTATCAATATTGTAGCGAGCTTAGGGTTCGCTGGATTAATTATTTTTAATAAATAAGAGCCGTTAAATCGATTTTGAATTAATGTAACACTTTATTAGTCCGTTTATAACAACCGTTACTTTTACCGTACACAACGATTTCTTGACTTATCGCTTCCGTACTTATCGCGTCTTTTACTGCTTACTTCTTACTTCTTACTTCTTACTTCTTACTTCTTCCCGATCTGCGTGCCACGTATTTATACCGTTTTTCCTCATTCTGATTTGGGGTTTCGTTTCCGTCCGTTCCATGGCCTCGAATTTTCTATTGCTCATAGTCTCCAGTTTTCCAGTACTTTCTAGAATATTCTAGTACTTTGTTTCGGACTTTCTAGAATATTCTAGTACTGATTGTCATATGCGTCACAATATAATTAATTTTTAGTGATTTGGGCGCCATGTAGTCGCTGCTCTTTAACATGCTGTTATTGGGAAATTGTTTAAGGTCTACCCTTGGAACGTTTGTATGGTATTCTGAATGTACCTTCCATGTCCTACCAACAGCCCTCGTCTTTTTAGAACACTGTCGCTCAAAAACTATTTAAAATCCACCCTTGACATTCTAGAATGTTGTTCGGAATGTATTTACCATATCCTACCAACAGCCCTTGGCTCTTTATAACACTGCCGCTCAAAAACTACGTCGATCCATAAAAACTTCGATCTTGAAAATTGAAACTGTTATTTTTCAAGGTATCGAAAGATACCACACTAGTTGGGCCCGTTAAATGCCAAGTTAAGAAATTGTTTCGTTCCATTTTGAAGCTTTGAATTCTTTATCGTACTTGGGACATTTCGGTTCCTTCATGTCATGTTAGCTTGCAGCTTAATGGCTGAATTCGTAAGGAGGTTGTGTCTTGCGTTTGAATGTGCAAACCTACATTCAACTGCCGACTCTTGCTATTGTGCAGTTCCGAACAATGTGAGTGGTAGGTAGGTTCCCAAAGCCCAGTGAAATACCACCCCATTAAGCTATAGGCTTCGTGAAATGGCTGGGAGAAGTCCTTGAGCATCTTTGTAGCTTTCTTGACGGAAAATCAACGGGAAAGAGACTGGTAGGATGACTGCGACGGAGATGGTAGGACAATATAGGATTTGACCTTGCGGAGAACGGATCAGTTGGTCAAGCGTGGAAGGAAAGTGTACAGGACAGGGAACGATGGCACAGCCGAATCAGTGAGGTTGTAGCGATTCTAACAGATACACACAATTCACAAGCAAGCAAAAATAGTGAAGAACACCGAACGAAAAAAATCGAATAAGAAAAATACATCAGAACCGTATACCAAGCGATAAATAAAAATAATTCACACCAGTGGAATATACTCGAGTTTGGAAATCAAATTCTAAACACGGTCAGTAGCCGGGTGTGTAAGCTTAGGTAAAATTTTTTTCGTGATTCGAGCTGTCATAGCGTCAGTTCGAATCACACGATCTTCTTCACTATTATTTCAAACGCTATAAGGTCATGAACTTCCGGGTTCCTATAGGCCAATAAATAGTACAATAATCTTTCGGAGGTTGACTGATTGACCCGGTTAAAAAAAATAGCATCTCAGGATGCTGACTCAGCGCTATATGTTCGCCTTTCCTGGGAGAAGTGAAACAACAAAAAAAGCCGCACTACTCTATCATTCAATACAAAAATTTAATAGTTTTCCACTTTATTCCCTTGAGTTGCCTATGTTTCGATACGAGTTTTAGTTCATACCAATGCCTGCAGGGAATGTATATGTTAGACGTAGCACTGTTGGCAATGGCAAGTTGATCCGATACGTATTAACTGATTTTTCAAACTCTTACACAACTCTTACACTCGATATTGTTGTTAACGCGGGTAAACACATGAGAATCGTTCTTTAGCCGAACCACACAAAATGTCGAGACTTTCAAATTCTTATTAAAATTAAATTTGGTGAGAGCAGAACCCTCTTAATAGCTTAATCATCATCATCATCGGCACTACAACCGGGATACGGTCTTGGCCTTATTTAGCAAGTCTCTCCACCGGTATCCGGTCCATATCCGAGACCTGTAAAATTGTCGATAATAATTTCTTTTTTCGGACAGGGTTATTATATTAGCCTTGCGCCATTTATATAAATATAATATGTGTATCCGGTCCATCTCCGAGGCTTGATAAATTCGCCCTAATAGTTTGTTTTTCCGGGCAAGGTTATTAGCCTTGCACCACCCTTTCTCAGGATGTCGCTGCATGCATTGGTTCACTACTTGGCGGATGCCAAAGTAGCTATCCAGAGGTGTCACGTGGAGACTGCATGCCAACTTGGATTGAACAGGGACAAGGATCGTCCTGGCCTTCGCCGGGTTGAAAGCAGAGACTTTACCCCTTTACACTGAATATCACACCAAAATCTCTTTCGTTTCATATAAGAAAATGCTACCAAGTCCGGAGAATGAGGGCACGCCATCTTTCATCGGTACCACTTCATCAACAATCTCTTAATTGTTTTTTGTCGGTTCATATTAAGTTTATTAGAAAAAAGTTGCACCAGGTTTCAGTGTCGAAGATGCAGTAAAGGCCAAAATCAATCGTGTCTTAAGAAGCCTCTACGACTCTGCCTAGATAGTTGACGCCTTCTGAGCCATTAGGCTAATGTTGCTGCAGAGCGCTTTGTCAACCCCGCTCACGTTCAGCTCCGCCTCCACGGCCTCGAAAAGCTCCATTATGCCCCACAACATCTTACTGGAAGCAGAGCACCTCATCAAGTCGATCTTTTCCCTCAGTCCAGTTTACCTCTCCTCACCGGTCACCAGCTTAAAGTGTTCGCTGACGAGAACTCAGACTATGTGAGACTTTTCTTACAGAACTCAGACTATTTGAGACTTTTCTTGCAGAACTCGGAATATTTGAGACTGTTCTTGCAGAACTCGAACTATTTGGGACATTTTGTAGCCTGCGAGAGCTGTCACTGCGCTCTGCTTGATCTCGAACACCGTGCCAACCACCTCCAGCTCGGTACCAAGCTTCACGGCCTGTCTGTACATGGTCCTGATTTACACAGGGTAAGTGTAGCGCGCCATGCGCTTACCTCTGTCGCCGAACACTGCCAGTCACATATTCTCGACTATCGAAGTCACGTAAGAAGCGGTGGCGATCCTTGAGACATTGTTCGGTTCCAGTTTCATAGGGGACTTCTTGAGGTCGCCTTAGAGACACCCGGCTGCATCGCAAATATCTCTCCGTAGATAGCTACGTCATTTCGTCTTCTAAGCCGCGTCCCGTGTACTTCAGCTTGGCCTCATAAGACATCTTGTCACATTCTTATTCTTCGTCATCTTCCTGAGATTCAAGTCGTGGCATTGCGTCACGAGGCACAAGTCTGCCTTTGTTCTCTGAGCTTCGAAATGTAAGACATCTTGGTCGCGTACTAATTTTGTGTCATCTCCCTGAGCTACGAATCGCAGGATTGCGTAAGTTTCCTGAACTTGGACTCATAAGTCAGCGGTAGGTTTTTGAACTCCGCGATGTGGGGCATCTGCGGCATCTAGATCAGGGTTGGCCAACCTTGCAAGCAAGGGGGCAATTAAACAATTTGATGAACGTTCCGTCAATATGTATTGACATTATATATTTATCATAAAGGGGACATTCGCTTTTAAAATTGAAAAAAATACTTCAAATTAAAAAAAAAACTATGTTATTTATTGAAAAACTTTCTTTTGAATATTATAATATATGTATTGAAGAACATAAAAAAATACTTTAGATGACTTTTGTTTCTTCATATCGGTCGTAGGGTACGCATCCCAAAGCTCACTTTTTAAACGGTCAGACACTTTTTGAGCTCCCTAAAAAAAATCAAGTCAACATTCAAAATGAATTATTTGTGAGGTGTGGGGCCTGGCGTTGTCATGAAGACGGATGACACCTCGAATGGGCATACCTCGTCTTTTGTTTCGATATGCGGCTTTTGCCGACTGTAACAACAACAGTTAAGCGACGATCACATTCAATAAGCTGTCGAACGGCAGGGGTGTTGTCATCTGTACTACTTGACCTTGGGCGTCGATCATATCTTTCGTTTTCGATACGGTCTTCATCATCATCATCGGCACTACAACCGGGATCCGGTCTTGGCCTTATTCAGCAAGTTTCTCAAAGGGTCCCGATTTCGAGATGATGTTTACACCATCCCTCCATCGCAGGCAAGGGCGCTGTCTCCTTCCGTACATCCTACCGCAAAGGACTTTCCGTGCAGGCTCCTCTACGCTCGTTCGAGCTAGGTGTCCCACCCACCGAAGTCTACCGAGCTTTATTTTTCTTACAACTTTAGCTTCAAGGTAGATCGCGTACAACTCATGGTTGTAGCGTCTCCGGAATCGTCCTGCCTCACATACGAGGCCAACAATTCTCCTTAAGACCTTCCTCTCGAACGCGGCTAAGAGTTCAGAGTGCCTTTTATTGAGCACCCAGGTCTCGGATCCATACATGAGTACTGGTACATTGTTCGGTAGTAGCTTCGACGTTCTGGATAAATTTCGGGATTTAAAGAGCCTTGATAGACCATAGGAGCGCAAGGCTAATAACCTTACGCGTAAAAAGAAATGATTATGGAAAATTTAACAAGACCGGATCCCGGTTGTAGTGCCGATGATGATGATAATGATGATATACCGTAGTTTGACCAACGTTAGATGTTCTCTCCGCAGAAGTTGCCACCATGTACTTCGTTTTTCCATCATTAATGTGCAGTCCCACTGTTTGTGTCGCCTGTTCGATCTGAGTGAAGGAGTCCTGTACAGGCGAATCGGATCTACCGATGATGTCGATGTCATCTGCGTAGGCAAGTATCTGGCTGGACTTGGTGACAATAGTCCCTCTAGTTGTAACGCCAGAGTCACGGATTGCTTTCTCCAACGCCAGGCTGAAGAGGAGGCAGGCCAGACCGAAGTCCATTAAAGATGTTTATTGGTTTGGATAGCAATCCCACTATTTTTACTTGACCAGTTACGTTGGTCATGGTCAACTACAAAGTCGTATCAATTTGTTTGGAATGCCGAACTTTCTCGTAGCATTATATAATTCTTCTACCCTGGCTATGCTGTCGAAGGTGGCCTTAAAGTCTATGAATAGATGATATAATGGAATCTTAAATTCCAGACATTTTTCCGTCGCCTGCCTAAGGGTGAATATCTGATCAGTCGCTGATTTGCCTGAGATAAAGCCACACTCATATTGACCAATGATGACTATAGCGTATGGGGCTATCCGATTTTGTAGGATAGAGGAGAATATCTTATAGGCGGTACTCAGCAATGTTATACCCCTATGGTTGCTGCACACTGTGATATCTCCCTTCTTATGTATGGGGCAAATTATTCCGCCCTGCCAATCTTCCGGAATTTCCTCTTGCTCCCATACGTGCACCACGATCTCACGAATTGCGTGATGTAACGCTGTCCCTCCTTGTTTGATCATCTCACCTGGTATGCTATCAGTTCAGGGGCTTTATTTGATTTGAGTTATATTATGGTTTTTAATGTTTCCTCAATGCTTGGTGGCGGCAGCATTTGGTCTTGATCTTGCATTGGTGGAGCCTCCAATTCTTCTGTGAGCTGACCATTTAGCAATTCATTGAAGTGCACTTCCCATCGCTCCAGAATGCATTCAGGATCGGTGATCAGATTACCCTCTTTATCCTTGCAGTAAGTGCAGCGTGGAGTGTATCGCGTCATACTGCGGATTATTTGGTAGAACTTCCGCGCCTGGTGCGGACCTCGCTCTCTACTTTTTTCTATTTCACAGACTAGATTTTTTTTCCCAGTCACTTTTCTTTTGTCTGTGGAGTCTTTTTTCAGATCTTCTGAGCTCTTTGTATTTCTCCCCGCGTACCCGCGTCCTATGAGACTGCTGCATTGCCCGGTATGCAGCATTCTTACGTTCAGTCGCTAGTTTGCACCCATCATCAAACCTGTCACTCTGATCGCTACGACTACTACCTAAGATGGAGTTGGCAGTACTAATGACAGTATTCTGAAGGCGTGTCCATTTCTCTTCTACGCCCGGCATTCTGACCCCAGGACTTACTCTCCTTCCGTCGAGCTCTTCGAGGGCGAGTCCTAGCGCATGACCAAAGGTGTTACTGGTATTCTCATTGCGTAAGGCAACCGTGTAGATACGAACCCGGTCCGCTGATTCAATACGTCTCCGTGAGGCAATCCGCGCTCGGAAAACTATACCAACAAGATAGTGATCCGAGTCGACGTTGGCACCTCGGTACGTTCGTACCGTCATCAGGCTCGAGGAGTGGCGGCGATCTACCAACATGTGGTCAATTTGGTTGCGAGTGGCTCCATCCGGTGATACCCAGGTGGCTTTGTGGATATCTTTACGCGGAAACCTGGTACTTGCAACGACCGAGTTCTTAGATGCTGCCAGTTCGATGACTCGTAATCCATTGTCATTTGTGTTCTCATGCAAACTATGGGAACGTGGGCAGTGCCTGGAAACCGGCTCCCGACCTAATGTCGCATTCAAATCACCAAGAACGATTTTCAAATCGTATTTTGAGAAGGGATTGAGAGCCCGTTCGACGTTCTCGTAGAATTGTTCTTTTTCGTCGTCGATGTACACCAATGTAGGGTCGTGAACGTTTATGAGGCTTATATTCTTAAACGTGTCTCGCACGCATAGATTGCATAGCCTTTCGTCTATTACATTAAGCCAGGCTTCAGTTCTTGGAAAGCCTACCCCGAGCACATGGTGGTTTGCATGACAGCTGTAGTAGACGTCATATTCGTTTCTTTGAATAACACCAGTCCCCGTCCATCTTTCCTCTTGTTATGCTGTTGTGTCAATCTTATATTCAGACAGGGCATCTGGTAGCTGCTGTGCAGCTCGAGCTCTGTATAGCGAGCGAACGTTCCATGAAAAAATTCTGAAATCGTTTAGCCACTACTCACTACTCACCCTATACTTACCTGAAATTCCGGGTTACACTGGAATATGCCCGTCAATAGCTTTGTATTTAATTTGATTTTCTGAATGTACCGAGCTTTCATATCATCTGAGAAATTTGTATATCTTTTGGCTTTAATATCATCATCATCATCGGCACTACAACCGGGATCCGGTCTTGGGCTTATTTAGCAAGTCTCTCCATCGGTATCCGGTCCATATCCGAGACCTGTTAAATTGTTCATAATAATTTGTTTTTCCGGGCAAGGTTATTCGCCCTGCGCCAACCTTTCTCAGGATGTTGGCTTTAATATATTGATAGCAGTTGCTGCAAATAACTTTTTGTAAATGGTGTACGACTTTGTACACCATATTTTAAAAAAGTTATTTGCAATAAATTGCACTCAGTAAAGATATTCACGTATCACTCATAGAATGAACAACAAGAATGAACAAACATGAATGAACTGCAAGATCAATTGTCAAGACACAAGTGACAGGTTGCGCTAAAATTCCACTTGACAGCACAGTACCATTAAGTTTGTTCAACTCATTGCAGAAATTGTGATAACATTTTCCAAGGTGTCTTTTACGTGGTAACTCCCGGATATTTGTTACACAAATTGCACATAAGTTTAGTTATTAATTTAGAAAAAATGCTGTTTAGAGCAAATCTACTCTTATCTCTTCGTAGGTAAGTTTATTTTTAAGTGATCACATAAACTGCGGAAGGAAGAAGTTTCTTCGAGAATCCATCAGATTTTTTTATTCCTCGAACTGGCAACGGTGAATTATGTTGAAGAGGAGCTGCAGGGGGCTGGGCCTAATGCGCCCCTTCCTAATGAAATATGCTCGAGGATATGAATTTGTTGAACACGGACTGTTGTCGATAGGGAATTCGTTGAGTTCCATTCGTTTGGATCTCTCTTTGTCATTGTCAGATGATGGCACCATTCTCTGTGCAGCAGTGTCCTTTTCACTCTTGGATAGTAGTTTCCTTGCATCTGACGAACGGGCTGTCCGCGATTTTAAATATTACTTAGAGAGAAGAACTTTATGTTGTTCGTATTTCTTTTATTGCTTTTGGGTTCTCTGTTTATTTTTTGAATCTCTCACTCAAGGAGGACTTTTTATATCACACAAAAATATCCTTGAATGATTATGAACAGAAATGTAAGTACGATTATGAATGCAAATGTGTACTTAAGTTGCCTCGAACGTAGTACAAGAATACCATCTCTAGATTATGCATGGTCGCTATGAAAGGGCTTCTTTAGAGGATGTCCTCGCTGCAGCTTCCTATACATGGAAGTCTGAGTTTGGTGCAGGGAAAACTTGTTAATTGATTTGAAATTTCAGCAGCGAGCAATTATGATGTTTTTGTTCGTTCGTTGCCGGGATGTGTGCCCCCTTCACTTGTACAGCACACAGCCTCTGGCTGGCATCTTTGCATCTATCTCTGCTTTTAAATCATATCTCTCTATATGGATCTTGTGTACCTTGGGTAGTTTAGAGAGTGCCTGGGCGGCGTTCGGGAGGCTCAAGTGGGTGCGTGATAAAAATGCATAGAAAATCTTCAAATTCCAAATGTTGTCACAATTTCGCAATGTGTCCTTACCACCGCCACCCCTCGAGTGTGTGAGTGTATACTACATCCTTAATTCGTCCTTATGTGGTTCCTTCTCTTCTCATTTTCCTTTTTGTTTTTTTTTTTAAATATGGTTTGTTGTTGGGTTTGGTTTTGTTCTTGTTCTTTTTTTTCATCTTATTTTCTTTCCGCTTTTATTTTTTTTTTTTGCTTCAGTACTTTATAAACTCGAGAGGACGTTGTCCCTAAACCGACAGTAAAATAATTTGAACAACACTAACTGTAAATTGGAAAAAGTAAAACGAGAACAAGACTCGATGAAAAAGTTAGTCCACAAGGTTTTAGTGGGCATATAGAGTACATCGCAGGGCACTGCTTCAATTGCATTGCATTGCATCGCCGTACATATGTAAGCACATAGCAAGTCCCTGCTCTTAGGCAATTCGATAGCTCAGGCAAATCCAATTCTTGTTCTCGATATACAAATATGTGTTTTATTGTTTTAGTTAGTTAGTGCCCTGTTGTTGGTTTTGTTCTTGCTATCAGATGTTTGCTTTTGTTTGAAGTGCATTCATGATAATCGTATTTTGTTTTTCCTTTAATTCCAGGCGAATAAAATTGGTTTACCACCGTTTTTCTGTCATAATGGTGACCCTCTGACGACACCTCCTCCTGCGCACTGTGGTATACCTCCATATCAGTTGGATCCAAAAGCGATGGGTAAGTTTGAAGTTTTAGTTTCTCCTCTTACACTTAGTAGCAGTTAATTTGCGGTGAATGTCCTGTGAAATTGAACTAAAGGAATGACCATGAAAACGGCAGCGGGGGCAAGTTTCTTCCATGCTTTTGTTTTTCTTTCACTCGTATACAAACATTAAGAAGAACCTGGAAACTTTTCAATAGTAACATTTTGAAAAGAAGTACAATTGGGTAAGCTGATGAAAGTGTACATTTAGTTCTTTGATGGATTGTAGTTTATTGAGGGGTAAACAAGTTATATTATGACGATATTTTTAAAATTCCCAACGATTTATATCATTAGATAACTCAGACGAGTGAGAGTATGAAAGACAAAGTTGTAAGAAAGATGTGGAAACATATCTTTGAAACCTGACCTAAAAGAAGGGGAATAGGCAGAATTTGTCTCAATAGAACCCCATTTTCGTTATCCAAATTAGTGGAAAGAATATGACCTCAAGCACGTAGCTGGCATGCAATGTTGTCCTTGCAAAGGAAACAAGCTCCTTTTCTTTAAACAAACAAAACATTGTTTTTATTAATTGAACCCTCTTTATCACATGCCACGATTTTAGAACCCTGAAATAATATATTCTTCTCGTGGTCACGTTTTTTTTTGATTCTTCGACTCGACGTTCATGCCCTTTTCATTCTTTTTTTTTTCCTTTCTCTATCATTCTCCCTTTATATGTCCCTTTCTCTTGTCGGGTTTGGGCTCCCGGATTGTCCGATAGAAAAACAGGTAAAATACCTTTGAATTTAATTTTCGTTTATTGTCTACGTTTCATTTATTTTACAATTACCACAACACTTGTCAGACATATAGTACGTAACCCGCGTGACGGAGAGGTGCCCTGGCGAAATTTAAACTCCAACTGACTTTCTCTAGTCTTCCACGTCCGAGGAAATGTCTCACTGTTGTTCGCATCCTATCCCAGGCCGCTGATAGGATACTTCCTACCTACCCGACATGATCGTCGTACCTGATTGGTCGAAGATGCGATAAGGTTCATATTGGATTTTCACACTTTGGTGAAATTCCTTTTTTAAAAGAATTTTCCGGTGTGTGATTTATGATCCATAATACGTCTCTTAGTTCGCATAGTTTTTTGTTTCTATCACGGTGACTTTCGGTGGAAAAATAATTATAGGCTGTGTGCGCCACACTATAAAAACCGCATCATATTATCTTAGTGTTTTTTTTTCTAGAACACACGTTTCCAACTTTTGATGAATCATGCATTGTAGGCCACAATGTATGAACTACGTGCTACTACCCTTAACGATTTTGTTTTTAGTGCTACTTCTATTGGACAATTTGCGTGGAGTTCAAATAGGAACCGTAATGTTTGTTTTCGTGTGACACATTTTTGATTACACAGTTATCCCGTGGGATTTTCGGACGTACATATTTGATTACCTGTGTTATCATTTGGGTCCCCAAAAATTTTTGTTTTACAAGCATATGTCACGAGATAGCCGTGTGAACGTGGGTGTATGGCCTTGTGGCGTCTCTAACAGATACACACACAATACACAATCAAATAGTGAAGAACACCGAACGAAAATCGAATAAGACAATACATCAGAGCCGTATATCATAGCGATAACAAATCAATTCACATCAGTGGAATATACTTGAGTTTAAAAACCGAATTTTAAAATCCGCCAGCAGCCTGATGGGTAACGCTTAGGTTCAATTTTTGGTGATTCTCACTATCATAGCGTCAGTTTGAATCACACGTTCTTTACCGTTCTTCACTATCACTTCAAACGCTAAAATTGGTGACCCCGACGTGATCTGTATACACACACTTTCCCGTTGTAAACAAAACTTCACACATGATCATGACTTCCGCATAGAGCAACAGGCACACTCGGCTGCTCCGACGTTCTCTCGTTCGCTCCGTCGTTCGCACCGAAGCTGATCGTAACGAAGTTACTGAGGGGGGAGTAGTGTGGCGTCTCTAACAGTTACACACACAATACACAATCAAATAGTGAAGAACACCGAACGAAAATCGAATAAGAAAATACATCAGAGCCGTATACCATAGCGATAACAAAACAATTCACATCAGTGGAATATACTTGAGTTTAAAAATCGAATTTTAACATCGGCCAGTAGCCTTAGGTTCAATTTTTGGTGATTCTAACTATCATAGCGTCAGTTCGGGTCACACGTTCTTCACCGTTCTTCACTATCATTTCAAACTCTAAAGCCTCTTTGTTGGGTGAAGGGTATGATGAATCTCTGAGCTAGCAGGGGATTCGTAGAGCCGCCAAACTGGATTTATTTCCCTTTCTCTGTACCCCTCTCTGCCCTTTGGCGCTGTCCTCTGTCCTGTACATATATCCCTCTCCCTCTATATATTATATTTATCTCCCCTTCCAAACTCATTGTTCGTGATGGGAAGGAGAATATCTTCAAAAGGTATATTTTGACCGATTTCTACAAACTAAAACTACATCCTGTGCTAGCATACATGCTAATTGCTTCCCGCGGAATCGTTGCCGAACTGTATCTGTTATTACGTAATATTGTGCGAAAGGTCTTCAATAACGACTGATACTACTGTGATCGATTTCTTTATACATACGCTCAGCACGTAACAATTCAATTGCGTTCAATGTAATCTCCCTGCGTCGCAACGCACTTGTTCGGTGTCTCTGTCACTCCTTAAAGACGTGTCCAAAGGCTTCCTTCTAGACTGTTTAGAAGCACTCTCGCTTACCTGCGTTGCGCTGAAGTGGACTGTATATCGCTGAGCAAGTGCCTGACTCCGAGGCCACTCATAACTGCCGCTTGAGATGTGGTGAGCCGCTATGCTCATTCGGTAGAAAGGGGCCAAGGGCTGTCCTTGGGATGTTGAAAGGCTCGGATGGATGAGGATCTAGAACAATCACAATCACCAATGTAATACGATACCTGTTTAGGGTGTAACAGAAAGTCATCACCAAACATGTCATCCGGATATGAGGGCAGGAGAGGATTCGCACTTCGTCGCATCATTCCCTCATGGATTGTGGATAAGTCGCCAGATTGAAGTAGTTGAGGAAGCTACCCCGGTCTAGCATCATGGCAGTAGCAGCCGCAGCAACTTGTTGTTGATGTAGGTGTTGTTGGTGACTAAAATCTAAGATGTCGCAAGAGGAGTTAGGCGGGAAAGGCAAACCGCTCGGGTATATGAGCGACTTCGAACGGTATAAATATGTAGTTCGCCACGGTGCTGTTTGACATTGTTGGTAGTTACGTATTCGGCAGTGGTGTTGCTGTTGACGATAGCTTCTGCAAGCATCCGAATCTATCGCTGAGGATATTGGTTATAGAGAAACTGATTGTCGGGGCTAGTGAAGGCACCCGCTGGTGATGCTGGTGAGTGCTATCATCATCATTTGTAACAGTGATATCTTGATCGTTACGCTGGAGTTGTGTAAACTTCTGGATATCGGAGAGGATTTAATGCAGGATGATGTAGTGCCCCCATTGCTATGGTTCTGGGCTAAAGGCTCGTATCAAAAACACGCACCGGGTATGAGGTACTCTGTGGTGAATGTGGGATACCGGGCGGACTTGGGGCAATATGGCCTGCAGCGATCCTCATGGGCCATAGTTTAACCGAACAATAACAGAAATACTTGCGTTTCACGGTAATTTAGTTCACTATCTGCACTTCACACTAAAGCGGCACCCTTGTCAATTGGTAACTCAATTGGAATCGGAACTGACGCGCGCTATTCTCTGTCTCACGTCTATTCGCTGCGAGCATATGAACTCCACCAAAATCAGGGCTCCTTATCGGCAGCACCAGGTCCTCCTGGTTTCGATGGGCACAACTATTAAAACTGTTACGCTGATAATTGACTGTAGATGCACACATACACGCGACAGCGTAGCAAGAACGGAAACGAGACACGACGCAACTCAGAATCATGTTCTTAGACTCATGACCGGGGATCCACTTTGCTGTCACGGGAAAAGTTTACATGAAGAATGCGGACCACAGATCAAAACGTCCGCAACTGTTTCGAAGTGACGAGATCATGCGACCAGTTGACGAGGGTCGCATACGGGCGTCACGATTCGTTGTTTGTAGTTTATTAACGCACGTGTTGTATCAGTTACGTAAACATGTACGTACTGGTAGACTAAATTTTGTTCTTCTGCGGCTGGGTTGGATCGTCGGTCGTGGATGGAATGGGATCATCTGAGGGAGCAAAGGAACCGTTTTTGCCTGTTGGTTGGATAGTGGTGGTACACTCCATTGACCGGAATGGTATTGAACACTGAGAGTTTACTGCTAGGAGGAGAACATGGTGGCGAGGTCGTGAGTTGTTGGATGAACTGAGCCTTTCAGTAAGAAGAAAACTGTGCTCAATGACCGGAATTTGGAATTCACGGTTGCCCTTGATTTATTTATCTTTCTCTCGAATGACTGGTAATGCCGTAGTTTTAGTGCCCACGGTACGAGTTATTTGTTGTTTCCTAGTGTATAAATTGTTCGCTGTTGACTATTGATATTACTGGTGTGAATTGGTTTGATTTCTTTGCGTTGGGAATGGAGGAGGAGGTATTGCCAAAGCACCCTGTCCCCCTGTTATGGCCCGCTTGGTGAGATTGTTGTTGTGCAGCAACTATAGATGCACTAGGGCTATGCCACTTATGACTCGCTGTTGTTGGCGGCCACCGATGTTTCCCCTCGTCACTCGGGTCTGGGGGGAAAGTTGGCGTTGAGGAAGCAACCTTCGCATGGATATTCAACATAGACAGCCTCCAAAACTTAAGGCGTTTGCGGCCGCACTTGTATTCGGACGATCTTTGTGCTCTTTTTTGGTCTGGAGGTTCAAAAAAAATCATTCGGAACTGGATCTAACACCATAAGGCGGATACAGGGGATGTTTTTTTGTTAGGAATCCATTGGTAACGTTCGCCAGATGTGGTCGCGCATTGTAGTAATACAATTTCCAATGGATAATGAGCCCTAATCGGAGTGTGATCCTGCAATAAAAATGTAAAGTGGTGTGTGAAAAGTTTATATTCGCCAGCTATCGAAATATCAATCAAAACAGCGAACTGTCTTACCGTCAAAGGCGGTTCAGTAAGTATCATCACGGAACATGTAAAGTTATATATACTTTAGCTTATAAGTACTTATAATGCTCGAATTAAGCCAACAAATGGGGTGGTAGCCCCACTAAGCTATACTAAAAAACTCCCGTGTTGATGCTTTCTTCGGTAAGAGCGGTGATAGGTTTCAATTCAATTCACATGATTCCCTGCTTCTTTGAAATGACTTGTGCCATCGAAAACACACTTCTTGACCAATTGTTAAGTATCATACGCAACGCTTTATAAGTGTTGGTAGATGTTAACCCACGGAAAACACAATATTTTATCGCATACTGCTGCGCGCGAAACGCAGACATTATTCGATTTTAGAGGCGAAATTTTATACCAGTACTGTATTGTGTCATTCACACGAGACTATGCTATCGTCGTCAAACTCGGTAGTTTACACCAAATCCTTGTCTTTTTCAGATGTATCCCACCAGATGGCGCTTCGTATTTGCATAGGGCATTACTCAATAAGTCGCGGGCCTAGTTTAGTGAGGGCAGAACGCTCATATATTTAGCTTAGTACAAGCGATAAAACTTAACAACCATCTTAAAACTATATATAAGAATATAAACTATGGTTAAAAAGAAAAAAAAGAGGGCGGTGGGGTATGTTTGGCGAGTTGGTTACTGGGTTTATCCATCAATTATTACTCATTCATTTCGCTTAGTACAGGATGTAAGAGTGTAGACGGGGAGTGGGCGTGGTCGGGAGGGGAAAAAGAGGAGATGAAGTTTGAGAACAGTAGAGGTAAAGTTGAAATCGAAGGAGGTAGGGTAGGAGTTTGCCCGCCACAGCATTCGCGAAATGGGTTCATAAGAGCCGTGAGAGTGTGGTGGGTGGATAGAAGAGATGAGGGTTTCGCAGGTTACGGAGGTTAGTGTGAAGTGCAATGATGGAGAGCATGCTTGGGCAGTTGATTGAAAGGAGACGGTGGACTAAAAGGATATCGGCCTGAGTTCTGCGCTCCTCAAGTGTGTTGAAGTTGATCAGATAGAGCCGGCTAGTGTATGGGAGGAGAATCGGAGGATTCACCCAGTTCAGTCCGCGGAGGGCAAAACGCAGAAAACGACGTTGCACGCTTTCGATTCTGCGTACATGGGACGAGTAGTGTGGAGACCAGACCTGGCTGGCGTATTCAAGAAGGGGGTGGACGAAGGCTATGTAGAGAAAACGGAAAAGGTAAGGTTTAGAGAATTCTTTAGACCAGCGTTTTACAAACTCAAGGACAGAGTTGGCCTTAAGAATAATATCAGGGGGTGGGGGGGGGGGGGGGGGGGGGGCGTTTGCGGGAGAAGGTGATGGAGTGACATTTGACAACGTTGAGTTCAAGGCAGTTATTACGGCACCAAGTTGAGAAACTGTCGAGATCCGTTTGGAGAAGTGAGGAGTCGAGAGGAGAGACGATCGTTTTGTAGAGTTTGGCGTCGTCCGCATAGAGGGAGATGGATGAATTTTTAATAATGGAGTCAACATCATTGATGGTAAGGATAAATAGGAGGGGACCTAGATGGCTCCCTTGCGGAACCCCTGACGTGGGAAGAAAATGATTGGACAGGGAGGATCTGAATTTGACATGGTATGATCGATCTTTAAGATAAGAAGATAACCACTTGATCAATAAGGGTTCGAAACCTAGGGAGGACAGCTTAAAAAGGATGAGATTATGGGAGATTTTGTCAAAGGCCTTGCTGAAATTGGTGGTGATTACATCGACTTCGTTGCCATTCTCTAAGGCACGGAGAGTGTGGGATGAGAACTCGATTCTTTGCGGTCGACCTACCCGAAAGGAAACCATGCTGGTTGGATGAGATGATGGATTTAAAACGGAAAGATAACGCATTGTAAAGAATTCCTTCGAACAGTTTAGAGATATGAGACAGTTTGGCGATGGGACGGTAGTTGCTTATATCGTTTTTAGGTCCCTTTTTGTGTATGGGGGTGACATAGGAGGATTTCCAAATACTAGGGAAGGTCCCTTGTGAAGGGGATGGATGGAATATCTTTGATATCGGGAGGGAGAGAGTAGTGAAACATTTCTTTAAAAATACAGCCGGGAGTCCTGCCGGCCCAGGGCTGAACTCGTCTTTGAGTAAGTTTAATTTCTCCTCAACTACGTGACGCTGAATGATTTGAGGGGTGAAGGGGCCAAGGGAGAATTCGGGCAAGTCTTTGAAGTGAGCCGGATTGGGTTCGAAGGAGATGTCTGTGAGGGATTTATTGAAAAACGAAGCGAATAGATTGGCAATAGTTAGGGGGTCGGTTGAAGTAGTCGCGCCATAAGAAAGGGAGTTAGGATAGGCGTCGGATGTACGTTTGTAATTTATAAAGTGGAAAAAAGATTTGGGGTCATTGATCAAATTATATTGTGTTTTTGTGAGGTAGTTGGTGTAGAGGGAGTTGTAGAGTTCGGAAAATGTATAAAAGGAACCGAGATAGTTGGAGTAGTTTTGGAGGGAACGCATTTGAGGAAAATATTCCACAAGTTATTTCTCTTGTTCCTAAGAGCGCGGAGTGTGCGGTTGTACCATGGCGGCGATGAAACCGATGACCTGTGACGAGAATAGGGGACATATAAGGCGACGGCATAGTAGATCTCCTTATAGAGAGTGGCAGTAGCTTCTTCTACCCCCAAATGATCAAAGCGAAACGCTGTTTTGCTAAGATGCTCCTTTAGAAGGCGGAAGTTAGCTTTGTGGAAGTTGTAGGAAAAGCTGTCATGAGGTAGAGAAAGCTGGGTTTCATGATCAAGATATATGGATAAAAGCAACGGGGGTGATAATTTTCAATGGTGGAGAGGGCGTGTGGACTAGGGGCAACTGAGGACTTGTGTGGGTCCGTTGTGAACACGAGGTCCAGTTGTCTCCCCATATGAATTGGGACATTGCTTATTTGATGAGGCATGAGTCTGTGAGACCGTTTATAAAAATATATTCCTTGGTGCTAGTGGGGTTTGAGACGTAGATGGCTTGTTCGTCAGCCAATGTCCATTGGAGATGGGGGAGGCTAAAATCGGCAAGAGCGACGATATCGTCTATTGAGGTGCTTAACTCGGTTAGGTTATCTACTGCTTCTATTTCGAGTTCGTATGACACGCTGGGTCGCGAAGGAGATAGCTAATAATACAACAACTTTTAGGTGAAATTCGACTTTATTCATTAACATAATCTCCTTCTACGGTGATGTGCTGATTCCGATGCTTCTCTAACAATTTGATACATTTTTTGTAGAACGATTTGGCTTCAAAATACTCCTCATTTTCTGATTTCACTTATTCACTGAAGCAAATCTTTTCCTGAAGCATTCTTTTGAGATTTGCAAACAGGAGGGGACAAGTCGGAGAACGGCGTGGGACAAATCTAGAGAATACGATGGATTTGGCAGCAGTTTGAAGTGCAATGCATGTAGTTTTCGCTTGTGACAGGGTGCATTGTCTTGGGGAAAGAGCGCCTTATTCTTCTCCATTTGTACCCGTTTTTTTGCTATTTCTTCTTTCAAACGCACCAATAACGCTATATAACATTCACTGCTGATACTTCTCCCTTTCTCAAAGTAATCGATGAACAAAGTATCTTCATCATCATCATCATCGGCACTACAACCGGGAACCGGTCTTGGCGTTATTTACCAAGTCCTGAGGCTTGTTAAATTTACCATAATGATTTATTTTTTTCGGGCAAGGTCATTAGTCTTGCGCCAGAGGCTCCCCGACGGGGAATTGAACCCCGGTCTCCCGCGTGACAGGCGGGTATACTCACCAGTATACTATCGAGGAGCCCAGTTACTAAATTATGCTAAGCAATTAATATCTGTGATCATGGTTCGAAGGACAACTTAAACTATCCTAGGAAGCAATGTTATCAGCAAAGTATCTTGCGCATGCCAAAATATAGAGGCCCTAACCTTGCCAGCTGATGTTTGCCTCTTTGGTTGCTTCGGGTGGCTTTGACCTGCTGCTGTCCATTCAGGAGGCTCCGAAGTGTAGTGGTTGATCCATCTAATATCCATTGTAACATATCGACGTAAAAACTCCTGTTTATTACGCTGAAACAGTTACAAACAACGCTCTGAATCGTCGACGCGTTGCTCTTTTTAATCGACTGTGAGCAAACGCGGCTCCTGATATCTTCAACTCCTGTGCTTGCGGTTCATGCGTCTTTTGACTTCAGCATGTATTCTATTACCCATCTCATACATCACGTCCTTTGTCGATTCTCCAAGCTCATGCACTTTGTGATATCATTCTAAGGAATTCTCGGCGATCGGACGCATCTTTCCAATTTACTATCCATCTGTCCAACGCACTGAAAATTCTGTTAATTTCCTTTGAAATTGTATTAGTGGGGAGCGTACCGGTCCAGTTTGTGTTCTGGTCCTCGCTGATAACAGTTGGCAGTTGTTCAGAGGGGAAATCCACTACACTCTGGTTGCGACTTTGACAAGAATTTTGCCGACCTATAATTTGACGTAGATCTATCTTCCAATGGCCTCTTTGAAAGCCTCTCCAGAAGTAAGGTGGATGGTGCTCGTTGGGATCAAGTATTTCCTTATGCTTCTCAGTCTCCCTCGACCGTCGTTGCATATGTGCTGTGTTGATGACAGACTTGTATCTCCGGCTCCCGCATCCAAACTCGCTGGGTATACTTGTAGTAACTCGTACAGTATTCTATCTCAAATGATGTTATTGTACCAGAGTAACTGATTGTTCAATTATTTTTCACTATTGAAAGCTGGAGGTACAAGATTGTTCTAAAACATTTAACCAAGCGCTGGATTTCAGTGCCACCAACCAAACACACTCATATGATACTTTCAAGAAATTACTTTGTTTCTTTACTGTTTAATACGAACAAATATGTCGTACACTTAGATAACATGTTTAGATTTATAACTGCATTTCTCAGAAAGTATAGCCCCCTTCGTCGTTCAATCTGACCACCCTCCAAATATCTGTTTTGATACAATGTTCGATCCATTGGTGAATTGATTGGATTGGTTTTCAATGAATGGATATTACCTTAGGAATTTAATGACCAACACATGCCCGTATATTTTAAGGGCATGTTTTTTTTTGTTCATGGGTGGTACAGGGCTCCGTGCGACACCTTTCCCTGAAACAGCATTTAATATAATCGGTGCTATTACAGAGTTTTCCTTGCAGATCTGTTTCTTGGTCTTATGGTCTTATTGGTCTTGATCATTTTACAATTGATTAATCCACGAGAGTTCACGTTAAGTGATTGCAGGCATGGTGGAGCTCGGCCTCAGTAGATAAATGTGTTGAAGTGGGTGCTTCTAGTGTATAACAATGTGACCCCAGTTTTCCGAATTGAAGGTGTTTATTGACTTAAATGGTATGTCTGCACAATATTTTTTGGGTCTTTTTAGTTGTCGTGTCTCGGGCAATTTCCCATTCAGCATCAATGACCTTCCAGTTGAACTACTTTTCCCGGAATAATATTCCCATTGTGGGAGGCTGTATTGTGATCGGCTTCACTTTGAGATGACTCACGTCGTGTCTTTGCTAAAAAGCATTCACCCTTGGAACTCAATATATTAGTGTGTTTTCCGATCTCAGCATTTCGGTTATCATTGTCCAATGGTCCTTTTCTTGATGAGGCTGATGACGAATGCGACAATAACTTACTGGAGGAGTATGAGAAATGTTTGCGAGATATGCGTTTGTTGTTTCGCGATCGAAGAATTATAATGTGCTAATGTAATCGTTTTAAAGTGTATGGAGATACTTTCTTTGTCTGTGGGTATATACTCCAACTTGATCGGTTATTACTGATTTCCAATATGGTGACGATTCTGCCTCCATCGTTTTGGAGTTATTGGAATTCAATATTCAAAATGCCTCTGCTGGAATTCTACTTTTTTTCGGCGATATAGGCGAATGTGTCGATTCTTTTCTCGACTCATCCCAAGTTGGTTCGGCGTACACCGGGCGGTGAAGACCATCGTGATATCACCTCTTGTGGTCATAAACAGGAGGCAAATTGCTCTTGAGCAATCGTATTTCGAGCGTTTTGCTTCTGAGTGTGTTACTACCGGGAGCTGCGCGGCAGTGTCGCGGATTTTTCCAAGGCTGCTAGTAGAAAGTAGTTGATATCCCAGATTTCGTTAAAAGCTTCCTCAGCCTGAAGGATTCAGCCTCGTCGTTTGTTTCGGTGATGGTATTGATGTTGGCTGTGACGATTGTCTGGAAGTTCCTCTCCCGTATTTCAATGCCTAGAAGCCTTAACCTCCTCCTTGTCTGCATCCTGGAAGTTTATCTGGTCTCTAATTATCTGCATAGGGCCCCGAGAAGTGTACTCAGTGTAGGGTTAAAGAACAAAGCTACTTCTACGAGTACTTACTCAGACCTTTCGGCTTGATGGGAATCCCTGAATATGCTGAGTCCAGTTGAGTGTGACTGCCTGCGGGTACGGTAGTGTTGGTGGTGTTGGTGGTTTTGTCGAAGGCTTCTAGTAAAGACTAGTAGAGTTTCTTCAATTTAAAGCATTTCAGCTTCATCGTTTGTTTCGGCGACGGCATTGATGTTGGCTGTGAGGTATGTCTGGAAGTTCCTCTGCCGTATTTCAATGCATTCTTGGAGATAGTGCCTTAACCGCCTCCTTTTCTGCCTTTTGAAAGTTTGTCTGGTCTCTACTAATTTGCTTTAGTAGGCTGTTTAGCAGTTTACTCATTTTAGGTTTAAGAATAAGACTAGTGCCACGAGTACTTACTCAGACCTTGCCACTTGATGATGATCCCGTAGATGCTGAGGACATATGAGTGTCCGTTTCACCTTTCGTTGGAGGCAGCACGGCTGAAGATGTGGTTGCCCCAGATCGTAACCGATCAGATTTCGACTAGTGTGTTGTGTTGTATTAAAGATCCATTTTTGTAGATGGATATTTCTCCCAAGAATGTCTTTTCGTGTGGTGTTCTGTACGTTGTATTGCGTAAAGTTAAATATCCGGCCAAAAATTTCTGTTGTATCTTGCGTTGTGTTCAATTAAATGTACATTTGAAAGTACCTATTGTATGTTTTGTTGTGTTAGGTTACATCTCCAGACGGAATATTCGTTTTGTGTTGTGTTGTGTGAGAATTAATATTCAGTCCGAGAGTGTGTATTGTATGCTGTGTTGTGTTGGGATTAATCTTCAGGCGGAATATTTATTTTGTGTTGTGTTCTGTGGAAATAAATTTTCAATCTTGAATATATATTTTGTACTGGGATAAATATCCAACTGAGAGTGTTTATTTTGTGATGTGTTGTGTTGAGTGGAGTTCCATATTCGATTGAGAATATTTATTTCATTGGACTGATTACTGGGGAATAATTATCTAGGGATAAATATTCGCCCGTGAATATTTATTTTTTCCTGGGATAATTATCCAATTTCTGGCGCAAGACTAATGACCTTGCCCGGAAAAAACAAATCATTATGGAAAATTTAACAAGCCTCAGTTCTTGCTAAATAAGGCCAAGACCGGTTCCCGGTTGTAGTGCCGATGATGATGATGAATTATCCAATTGCGAGTGGAATATTTATTTTGTGTTGTGTTCTGTGGGGATAAATATTCAATCTAGTGCTGGGATAAATATCCTGAGAGTGTTTATTTTGTGATGTGTTGTGTTGGGTGGAGTTCCATATTCGACCGTGGATATTTATTTTTCCCAGGGATAAATATCCAATCGCGAGTGTTTCCTTTATATTGTGTAGAGGTAAATACGGGCTCCCCGATAGTATAGTGGTTTGTATACCCACCTGTCACGCGGGAGACCGGGGTTCGAATCTCCGTCGGGGAGCCTCTGGCGCAAGACTTGCCCGGAAAAAACAAATCATTATGGAAAATTTAACAAGCCTCAGAACTTGCTAAATAAATCCAAGCCCGGGTCCCGGTTGTAGTGCCGATGATGATGATGATGATGATGAAATACGGGAGGAAAATTTGCATTTCACGATGGCTTGTCTAGAGTTATCGGCCAAGAATTTTTATCTCATATTGGGTTGTGTGGAGTTAAGTATTCGGATATCACTACTTCAGAGATGCACTAGTCTACGGTAAACAAAAGTGAGCTTTATCGTAAATGAGATTCCTTGCAAGATAATATAGGGCTTCGGTGGATTGTCGAAAAGTTAGGGTAGGTCAATAAGTCCTTAGAAACGCCTACGTTGGCGCTCGTAGCATCGCTAGTGGTCTGTTTTTAGTAAACATCATTCCTCACTAGGTATCTGTCAATTTTCATTTTGTTTCGTGTTTCAATTTTTCGTGATAAGCTGGGTATGAAAAAAATATCTGCGAGATGAGTGCCGCACTAAATATAGAGTCATTCTTTAGCCGAACCACACGAATGTGGACTACTCTACCCGATCATGTGTTTCCTCATCGTTGTAATATCCAGGCATTTAAGACAAATGTACATCGATGCCTCCTTTCCTTATCCACTTCCTCTTCTTTCGCTCGCACTGTGATCTGTGTAAAAAAAAAAAACAAAATTTGCTCTCAGCTGAGAATTTTGCAGCGCATGCGTCGCAACGAAGATGAGTTTCTGCCCAGATTACTAACTGTAGATGAAACATGGATACACAATTCACTAGACGAAAGAACAGTCAAAACAGTGGGTTGTTAAAGGCGAACGGGCTCCAAAGAAGACAAAGACGGTGACATCAGCTGAAAAGTTTATGGCTACTGTGTTTTGGATGCACGTTATTGACGTCAGCTAAATGAGAAAATAAAAGAATTGCATCCTTATTTTCTAAAGTCTTATTGACCTGTCCTCATAGATTAATTAATCTATAGTGACATGCAAATATGCCACAGCGGATTCTTCTCGAACAATATTAAGGGTACATTCTCATCAGTTGGATCAAATTTTGGCCAACATTTTTTTTTGCGGAATTCAATAGCTCTAGAATATCATGTTAAAAGGAAAAATTCGTAACGGTTAAAAAGTTATGAGCCTCCGAGCCGACTGAGTCAAAGCAAGAAATAACTACACTTAAAACTTTAAACGCGTGTTTTAGAAAACAACGTTTTTCCAGCTGGCGACTGTGATAACTCAGTCAATTTTCAACGAATCTTAATGTTTTTTGTTTTAAATACGCGTAATTGATTTTTTTATAAACAAAAAAAAGAACGAAAACATTCACTAAAAGCGCACATAAATTTCAAAACGTCGCCATTTTGTTATTTTTGGATAGATTTCATTTTTCGTGGTTCATGCCATAACCACACTCATACTAAACAAGTAAACTTTTTCGATTTTTGTTTCAGATAAATCTTATGACCTGTAGGACAGTCGCCATCGAGGTCCTTTATTTCGCAGCGGTCTACGGCGCAACATGCCCCTACCTCGGGGTTATCATGAAATTAATTGAAATTTTTTTCAAAGCTACTTAAAAGTACAATAAATATACCTGAAAAATCGCGAGTGTCTAGATTTATTACTTTCCGCACAAAAAAACATGAAAATAGCCTATTTTTCGGCCTCACTGATGAGAATGTACCCTTAACTCAAAACCAGAATCCGCCCTGATTACGGTAGAAATTGCCTTGCAAATTCAAAATGAGGAAAGGTCCTAAGGACAAATTCAATACAGCACCGACCACGTATTACTTATTCGTGCTAGATGTACAAGAGCCAAATCAGTCACTATGAAATTTCCTACACAAGCTCTTGGATGGCACTAACTTACTGCGGTTTCCTGATCTGGTATGAATGCTGTTCTAGGACTTCTATTGTTATGTGGTGTGTTGATATTCGATGATTCGTATGCAGTGTCAGGATCCGGCTCCAATTTCGAGCTCGAACCGCTAGTTTACAAATCCGGCGCGAAGAACCAAATGTTATTTCTTGTATGTGGTGTGGGAAAGTGGACTGGAGTTCGTTTGTTGGTTCCTCGGGTAGTGTTGATTGTCATTGCTCTTTGCTTTGTTTATTTCTTTTTGTTGTGTTACGTCACTTATCGCATATAGTGTTACTCTTTAATTGTCTTTTTGTTTCAATTTGTTGCTACCATCAAATTGTAGATTTTTTCCTTTTTCTCACCCTTAAACACCACTCCACTCGTTGCTGAATCTGATCCCCTTTGAAAAATTCTGTTGTGACACAATGTTTAATGGCCGACGCTGACATCGGGGTTTCCCTATATTTTGATGGCATTGTCTTCACATGCCTTTTTATTCATGGGTGGTACCGAGTTCCGTGCAATACATTTTTCTTGAAATGTGATTTAATATCATTAAAATCATCGAGGTTTTGTTTTCAGATGTGTATCTGGGCCTTATGGTTTTATTGTCCTTGATCCATTAGCTATTATTGAATCCAAGGGAATTCATTTAGCATGATAGGGGTCGACTCCAGTAGATAATTGTAATGGAGCGAATGGTTCTAATGTGTAACAATACGACACCATGTGACCGGGTTCAGGTCATTTTTTGACATATAATGGCTTCTTTTTCCTTGTTTTACTTTGTCGCTACCATCACACCACCATATCATTCTTTTCTCATCACTTATCACCTCTTTTGGTCAATGATTTAGTTCTGTTCTCTTCAGCTATCTCCATTAGTGTTTTGTATCACAATAAAGGTAGTAGAACTAAATTGTCATTAGTTCTGAGGTTGTGATTCAAACGTATTCTAGTAACCCCTGGTTGCAGTCGCAAAAGGGGCTTATAGAGTCGCCACATCCCCGTATCTTGAAACTAAGTGGTAATAAGTAGTAAGTAATAAGCAGCCGCCGATTGAAATACCAACCCACTAAGCTACTCGAAATTTTCCAATCTTAAGACTATCGAAAAATCATTTTTCAAAACTAATTGAGTGCTTCTATAGTGATGGTGATGTATGTGTAGTTGTTATTTGACAAGCATTGCCCTCGCTCCTATGACAAATAGTTCCGTCGATATAAAAGTAACGTCAGTGAATAAATAAGAACTTATTTGATGATAAAAGTGCGCTTAGGTTTTGATCAACACTCTAGGGAGGGTCAAAGCAACCTACCTAGCAGAAATATACATGCGTTGTACCGGGCAAGCTAAAAATAAAAACAATTGGAAAAGCGTATAAGTTAATTAATTTGGATCAAAATCTTAACCGATATCAGAACGATGTCAAAGAAAATTAATATCGATGAGCGAATATAAGATTTTTAATGAGTACTAATGTCACGCCTAGTTTTTGATCAAACCCTTCAATATCTTGCGGTTTATAGACTTGGTAGCAGGGTAAATGATATCGAGCAAGTTTGAAGAATCTTTAAAGGAGACAAGGATTGAGAAAGCAATTAAATTGATTAATTCTGACCATTTGTAGCAGTTATCAAAAGGAAGTTAGAAAAGCGCTCAAACGAGCAAATTTTCTGGTAAGACGAGACACGAATGCTTATAGGAGGGAAACTGGGAAAACTGAAAAGAAAAATATAACGAAAAAGTTGGGGAAAATAAAAAACCCCAATGAACGACGATTCAAATACCTAGTTGGCTTGCTTGAGAAATCAAGGAGCTCTTGAGTTGCCTAAGTATGGAAATAGGTACAATCGACAAGCTACGAGCTTGTGCTTATCCCCCTCGAGTTGCCAACGCCGATGGTTGGCCGCCATTTGAACAGTGCCCCTCCTGCGTGTTCGAATATCTCCTCGGAGAGCTTAACCAATTTGTATTTGCATTTTTTCCAATTTTCGGTTTCGTACGATTTTCATCTCTTCAACTAGAGATTCCTTCTAGTGTTTGATGTGTTTCCGCCTGCAGTCGTCCTTGTCGTCTTCATCTCATCCATTTTCTCAGGTTGGCAATTTAAAAATCAGTCGTCGAATGAAAGTTGTGTGTGTTTTTATTTCTGTTTTTTTCTTCTTTGCTTTCCCTCTTTTTTCCTTTAATGTACTGTTTCTATCACCCACCCATCCACCTTGACTTACCCCCTGCCGTGTTGATGATGATGTCACCTCATCGATAAGAATTGAACCCCAATTTGATTCGAAATTGAACAGTTCACGTGAAAATTCGATTGGAATCTAATGATGCCAATATTTGCTCAGTTTTTCAGTCACTGCCACCGTCCTTCGGGTGTAGTGCTGTTGCCGGGTGGCAAGGGGATGTGGGGGGACAGTCGCTTGGGCGCTGGAGGTCGTTTGTCCTTTTAGCCGATTTCTTTTACAATTCTTGGATAGATCCATCCAAGTAAGCAGGAAACAACAAAATGACAAAAAGGAAATGAGGAAAGCCGACAGGATGTCGTCTTATAATGTTCTATTCCCCCCATTTGGATAATGTACGTTGGGTGGTACATGTGTGTAACTCGTCGCCTCACACGTCGTCGGATGAGTTATTTTCACTCGCTGTGGATCCGATAGCGACCAAGTTTTATTGAGCAGGCTTGTTTTTCTGTACCTCTGCCTCATTCGTTGTGTCCTTTTTTATATTGTTCTCATCCGTTTAGCTTACTTATTGCTGATGTTTCCTATTATCCTGCGATTTGCATTGCAATTCAATTTATTTCATTAGGGACGGGTACAAGGATATGTTGTCTCTTGTTTTACAATGTTTTCCATTTTATTGATGTGTTTGATGTTGACTTATCGGTGATATTAATGCGGTTGCTTTTTTCTGGTCCTATTTTTGTTTCCTGACTTGGGACCGTAACTTGTTTGCATTCTAATACACATTGTTTTGGCTGTGATTGGCACTCACATTCGCAGGGGGCTTCACTGGGTCGATGTTGGGTCATGTTATTCCAAATAAAAAAATCTTTTTTGTATCTAGGAATTATTGGAAAAACAAATCAAATTTTCCTTACACGATGTTAGGTTTGACAGGGAGATGAATATTTCGAGGATCAATTCAAAGTAAAAGTAAATAAAAAACTTACAAGGCGCTCGAAACACCATTTATCGTACCCCAATCAATTCAAAAATATCCATTGTGAAGTTGAATTGAAATACAAATCAAGTGATAAGAGCAAAGCTTCAAATATTAATGCCCTACATAGGAATAATAAAACGACTCTCTGAGGGAAACGCCAAGAAATCCTTGCGTTGAAAATCCACCTGGACCTTTCACTTCATGTCAGTGAATAATTGCAATTTTATGTTCTGTATCAATAACTCGCGAGTGATAAAAGGCTTTATAACATCAAAGAATACAATATTTGCAGTAAAAAAAAGACCAGCTATTATTCCTCAGTACTGCGTGCTTACGTGTTCTGTGGGAGAGGAAAAATGTTTTTCCGTAGGCTAGTTACGCCAGGTTAAGACCGACTGTCAAGCATCCGGACCAATGGTTGTTTTGTAATGTGTTTCTTTTTACAAAGTACGCGCCCTAAAGGAACTATTAATACCCATATCAAAAGATATGAGCGTACTCGTACTAAAAATTAAGTTTAATGAGTCAGGCAATTCCCTTCAATATTTGTATAGTGAATCTGTCACATGTATCAGATGATTTTTCTTTGTTCAGAACTTTTCTTTAATATGTATGCCGCTGGCCAGCCGTTGATGTTAATGTGGTAGAATTGTCCGAGGTAATCCGCAACAGAAAGTGCCCCAAAAGGTTTCTTCAAAACCAAGCTACCTTAATGAAATAGTCGATAGATTCAACTAATCACGATTTACATTTTAATAAAATAAGTTACTTGGGCATTAATTTCATAAATTTTATATAATGTCGTTCATTACTTTGCGGGCACTCTTCTAAACATTACGCAAAATTTTTGAAATCTGCCTGTCACGTGTTCTCCATAATCGATGCCATTGCTGCACGGATATTTGTTTTTAATTGATCCAAAGAGCGAGATATGTTGCTCTACAGTCTACACCATGAATTCTAAGTACCCCCAGTGGATAAAGTCCATTGTTCTCAATCCGGGGTTACATGTAGGTCTGTTATACAAGGGTCATATGACAAGTACATGGCTTTGATATCACGAATCCATAAAAGTTTTAGGTATGCCTTATGCACTTCCTCAGCATCCCCTCGCACTGTGCTCTGTTTTTAAGGATATTCCAAAATCCTCTTTTGTACGCGCGTTAGTGTAAAAAAACATTTAAATGGCTGTTAGTCACGCACAAAACCGCCCACTCACCTGACCATTTGACCATATTGTTGTGCGAAATTACATTGACGAAAAACATCACTATTTAAATACTAGCAAACCATCTCTAGCTTAGTTTAGTTACTTACCATGCAGCCCTCGTATCACTTTGTCGGGATACCATTTCTCTTGTTGAATTCTGCTGAAACTGCGTGTTACGATTAAAACAAACAAAATCATGTAAAGCTGAAGTGAAAAAGTTGTTAATCACATATCGCTTCGATAAGACACTTATGAAGAAGTTGGAAGGTATTCAAACTCCACGTTTTCCTCTGCATTCCCAATGTCGATGCTGGCTATCGGCATTAGCCCCGCGCTTCTTCTAACGGTCGCGTTGGTCAAAAACAACTTTTGTGACACCCTGCATAAGACTATGATTTTGACCAGAGTGGTTTACCTATTCAAACATTTCCGAACACATTGCTCTAACCTGCCCCTGTGTCAAGCTGATTTTGACCACAAAAAGTAGTTTACCTATTTATTCAAACAAGGTCCCAAATTCCCCAAGGTTCTGTACTCTCACCCATTCTCTTCCCCATCTTTATAAATGATCGCTTGTTCATTACTCACAACCCAATTCACTCGTTTGCTGATGATAGCACGTTGAGTTTCTCATACTCATATGATCATTCCCGAGCAAACTCTTCGAATGTCAATACCAGTCAGCAGGTTATGCTTGATACATTGAATTCCGACCTCAACAAGATAACATATATCTATGGGGATTATCTAACCGAGTAGAATTCAATGCCTTAAAAACTCAGTGCTGCCTCTTGTCGTCAAGGGCGAAACCCCAAAACGAATATACTGTCGATGAACGGCAGTTCCATCGACGAAGCCAACGAACTATCAATCCTCGGCACTCGAATTAATTCGATCTTAATTGGAGCGACCACATATTTGAAGCTGCGAAAAGTGCGGCCAAATACATGGGGTTCCTTAAGAGATGCAAAAGATACTTGACTCCATCCAACCTGGCCACTATTTACAAGGCGTATATTCGTCCCAAAATGGAGTTCAACTCCCATATTTGGTCAGGCGCATCCAAAACTGCACTATGCAGGTTCTATAGGATGCAAAAAGGAGCAGTGAAACTTATTGCGGGCCCGGCCGCAAGTCGATCAATTCCGTCGCAACGCATCATTTCTATCTCTTTTCTATAGGCATTATCACGGTCGTTGCTTAACTGAACTTGCTGAATGTGTTCCGCCTCCTCAGACATTTTCCTGCGACACCCGTCAATCGGAAAATGCCAATCAATTCACGTTGAAAGTCAACTTCGGGCGCACAAATAAACATAGAGAGTCATTCATAAGCCGAACCACACGAATACGGAATGCTCTGCCTGATCATGTGTTTTCTCGTCGTTGTAATTGCCAGGCATGCGAGATCAATGTACATCGATACCTCCTCTCCCTATGCACTTCCTCTCCTCCCGCTCGCACTGTGTTCTGACATTTAAGGGTACTCCAAAATCCCCTTTTGTGCGCGCGTTGATGTAAAAAGAAAAAATGCTGAAGACATTACTACCAATTGTCCCCGTATAAGACTGATTTCGACCACAAAAAGTGATTTTCTTATATATTCAGCCGTTTATGAAGACATTGCTCCCACCTATCCCCGTGTAAGACTGATTTCGACCAGAAAAATAAGTTTACCTATTTATTCGAACCTTTCCGAAGACATTGCTACCAACTGTCCCCTTATAAGGCTGATTTCTACTACAAAAGGTAGTTTACCTATTTATTCAAACGTTTCCGAATACATTGCTACCAACTTTCCCTGTGTAAGGCTAATTTTGTCCACAAAAAATAATTTACCTATTTATTCAACGTTTCCGAAGACATTGCTACCAACTGTCCCTGTGTAAGGCTAATTTTGTCCACAAAAAATAATTTACCTATTTATTCAAACGTTTCCGAAGACATTGCTACCAACTGTCCCTGTATAAGATTGATTTCGACCACAGAAAGTGATTTTCTTATCTATTCAGCCGTTGCTGAAGACATTGGTACCAACTGTTTTTTTTTTTACATTTTTAAAACATTTTTTATTTTCTTTTTATATTCTTAGTTTCTAAATTAAAGGCTAGACAAAAAATGCTTAAATTCTAGCTTAATTATCTTATATAATAACTTACTGGTCCTTCGCAGACGCTCTAAGCTAAACATTGATTGATTTCGACCACAAAAAGTGATTTTCTTATCTATTCACCCGCTTCCGGTGACATTGCTACCTACTGCGCCTTTAAAGAAGTTTTCTTCGCGCCCTGGAGGAAGCCAGGGTCCTCCGATGCCCGAAATACTTCGTTCTTCCGTGCTCGTCAGTGCCCACGTACTTAACCCACCCCTCTTTGCAGCCCATTATTGCTTGTTCCTCCGTCTTTCGCCGTTCATTCAGGGGGGTGCGTTCAAGTTTTCCGTTTCTAAAGTTGTTGCAGTTATTGTAGTCTGCGTAGCGTCTGTGTGACGTTGTCGACGAGTGTACTGCCCGCCTCCTGGAACCGACTGCATTCGGTTAGGATGTATTTCGCGTTTTCTACACGTCGCTTGCAGGAGTTGTAGTGCGTGTTTTCCTTGTGTTTAATTCTCGTGCAGGTATTGTCTAAAACAACAAGTGAAAGGCTATCCCACTGGGTGGCCGGTCTATTTGCCCATATTTGATGTTCGATATCAATTCGTGGGGCAATGTTCCTATGACAGATGTGTCCCGCTGTTATTGCCATTGGCTAGCGCTCCGGTCCCGGGTGGCCGCGAGTTTAGCTTTGTATGCAGTGTTCGGTTGGCGCAACTTGCATATTTCTGCCATCGATTTTGCTTCCACTTCTGTGGGCACTCGACCCGCAATTACCGCAGCCGCTTCGGTGGATACCGTTCTGTAGGCCTTACAGGTTGTCAGGCTTCCCTTCTTTGGACCTGGTGTGCCAGCTGTAAGCGGTTGCTCTAGCCCATAAGGAAACTACATATAGCAGGATTGATCTGTACCCACTACCAGACCGCGTGGAGGCACTCGTGAATTATCCTCGTCCTACCAACGTAAGTGAACTCCGACGATTCCTGGGCATGCTGAACTTCTACCGTCCGACTCTGAAGAACGCTGCCCAGATACAAGCTCCCCTCAATGAGTTCTTAAAAGCTTAAGAGCTAAGCGCAATGACAAGCGCCCAAACCCCTGGACAGAAGCCTCGGATCAGCTTTCCAACTGTCCAAAGATCAACTGGCAAAAGCCACCTTACTCCGATACCCCCTCGAGGGAGCGGCACTGTCCACTGGCCGAGCGACAGCCGCTGCTGTCCGTCGCAAATTTGTTTGGCCCTGGATGAGCAAAGATCTCACCGGTTGGGCCCGTGCTTGTCTCCAATGCCAACGCTGCAAAATAGCGCGACATAATGTATTGGAGCCAGCCCAATTCAAGCTTCCCACGGCACGCTTCGCCCATGTACATATAGACATAGTGGGACCGCTTACTCCATCAAGGGGATGCTCCTATATCCTCACAATGATGGATCGCTACACGCAATGGCCAGAGGCGACACCTCGCCGAACAGTTACTGCCGAATCAGTCGCCAAGGCCTTTTACTCAACTTGGGTCACACGCTTTGGTGTACCAACCAATCTTACTTCGGACCGAGGCCCACAATTCGAGGTAACGATATTCAGACAGCTAACAAACTTCCTTAGCTGCCAAAGAAGTCTTACCACCGCCTACCACCCCCAACTCCAACGGGATGATAGAGCGCTGGCACAGATCCCTCAAGGCCTCACTCGAGTGTCACAACGGCACCCAATAGTTCGACGCCCTTCCCACTGTCCTCCTCGGGCCGAGGACAAGCATAAGAGGACCTATGTGCTTCGGCTCCACGATAGTATAGTGGTTAGTATACCCGCCTGTCACGCGGGAGACCGGGGTTCGATTCCCCGCCGGGGAGCCTCTGGCGCAAGACTAATGACCTTGCCCGGAAAAAACAAATCATTATGGAAAATTTAACAAGCCTCAGGACTTGCTAAATAAGGCCAAGACCGGTCCCCGGTTGTAGTGCCGATGATGATGATGAGGTGCTTCGGCAGCAGAGCTCACCTACGGTACCAACCTCCTTCTTCCAGGAGAACTCTTCCTGGGTGGTGAAACACCGCGTGACCACCTTCATGAAATGGGACATCTCCGTGAGCTGCTACGTAAGGTTAGGGCAACCCCAGCAGCCAGGCACGGCTCCAAAAAACTTTTCTTTGTCAGAGTGGATAAGGTCAAAAAACCGCGCGACCCCCCTTACGATGGCCCATTCAAAGTCTTCCGCCGCATTAGCGGCCGCGTCTTCGATATCGATATTAGAGGCAAGGGATCCACGGCCAGCGCCGAGAGACTTAAGCCCTGCTTTCTGGAAGCTTCCGCTCCAGAACAGCCCACTTTACCTGGCACCCTAGCACCCAACCAGCACAACCTCCTCGCACTCCCGCCAGTACTCGCGCCCAGAGGCAACTACCCCCCTCTCAACCTTGTTTACCTATTTCGTGACTAAGTCACGGGGGGGGGGGGGGGTGACTTGGCGGTTCTTTAAAGCTTTCCCAAAGAACCATCCATTTCTTTAAATCAACCGCTTTTCCCTTATTCCATAAACCACTATACTTCCCTGCTTTCGAGCAGCGTAAGCTGTCTTTCAAATAACTTTCATCTGAAAGTTAAACCTCATCAAGGCATGCATCACATTGAATTTTTCCGTTTCATATTATATGAACCATTCTATATCCCCATTGGCTCGGCTCGTCAGCAATTATAATAGATAAACACTCGCTGGCCAGCGTAATTGTTGACACAGCTCTAGCCATTGGTTTTGCTACGGTTCATAATCATTTATTGCCCCAATCCCGAGGTTCGCAACACTTACGACCAATTTCCTTTATCGGTTATCTACCGATCATGGGATTTGGGCACGAATATGATTGACGTTAGACAAGCATACCCTAGATCATGCCTAACGATGCTCCGGCCTGTAAAACAAACAAACTCGGTAGCATCACTGTCCATGGTCCCCCTGGGTGAGACGTACGCTTGCACATCTGCAGGTCAAAGTCCTCACCATCATACCCATGTTCCATTTAATTAGATCAAACATAGCCTTGGCCATAGGCGAGCAAACCTTTGGTTTGCTTATCGCCACGAAAAAATCTATTGCCTGCAATGGCATAAGTCTGGGGCGATTATGTAAACAGCCGACGTTCCCATATAGCATCGGCTAAATCACAAATAATGTGCATCGCATCGTTTGAACCTCGAAATAGCGTTTCTGTTTATTTAGGACACAGCAACCTATTTCTTCCTTCGGCGATCTTCGCTATCGCGTATCTCAATAATGCCTGCAATTCATTACACCGGTCCATGTTTATTCAGGTGCATTTTCGTCGTTGCCGATATGCAGGCTGAAGGGCATCGTACTTGTCTTATACGGACACATATAGAATCCTCCCACACCGATGTAATCCACCACCGTTGAATCGGACGGATATGGATTGCATCGGCGAGTCAGATTCCTATTACCGCAGCGGACAGTCGCACCCGCTTAGAGTTCCCCTTTTACCAGCCCGCTACTAAGTGGCCAGTTTCGTTTTCCACCGTTAAAATACTCGAGTTGGAGTGCCGTTTTTCCTTTCGGTCAATAAGTCAAGAAATCCGTTGTTCTTTTTGAGTGAACTTTGCATAAAATCTTTTAACGATCCTGAAGGAGTGCAGGCGTCATCGCAAAGGATTTAGTGATTGTGAACTCCCAGTTTTAAGCGCATGTGCCGATGCCATATTAAAGATAAAAGTAAAGAACACCAATCAACTAAGTAACTTGCGTGTATTTTTATTTTTCTGCTTGCTTGAAGTGCGTTTTATTTGTGGAAAATTTACAGTGAAACCAATGGTAAGTGTTTGGGTGTTTAGTTGAACTAGTACCCATGTACGGTACAATAACCAACACCTACAGAACTTCACCTTCTTTACATTGAACATAATCTTGTTACTTATGATGGAGCCAGTTCCGAGGTTATGAGTATTGACGCCTCCACATGCATGTGTGAATCCGTCTCTTTCGATTATTTAATATAGGGGTCGGCCCTGTTGAAGGTGTTCCTTTTTTATTTCATAGCGTTCTGTATGATTTTTATAACATCTGGTTTATATAACGTTCGGACATTCCACGTGCCTACACGTATGTTCTGTTTTTCTATGTCTTCTTTTTGCCTAGTTGAACGAGTTCAGAATTCAGAATTCCGGGGACTATCATAGACGGAGCATCATGCGAAGCTGCTAACGTGCAACTAATAATGGTAGTTTTTAATATTAGAGTTAAGTGTCCTAGCACAATGTGGGCGGAACGAAAGGGAGTGGATAAAAAAAAGAAGGTATTGATGTACATTAAGCTTGAATGCCTGACTTTATTAAATTTCCTTACTCTATTTATACATAAAACTTGTGGTAACAATAAAGGATTTACTTATAGACAAAATTTGAATATGTTTATATAGGGTTTCCCAATAGGGACTTGACAACCTTTTTTTAGGTAGTAAATTTTTATAAATTGCAGATGTTGTTCGTTCGTGTACTTAACCATGTTGAGTTTACTGAATAACTTGACAGTGACAGTTCGATGATTAGTGTCAAGTCCCTATTGGAAAACCCGATACCATTAGTACGAAGCGAAATAAAATAAGGGTTCTGCCCTCACTTCATTCATATTATAAATGATGAAGCAACTCTTGAACATACCGAGTATTCAACATGTGTGTTCCTGGGTATAACTTTACTGATAGAAATATTGTCCAGCCGGCAAAAGCACAGACAAGTCAGTTGAACCTGGGAAGACACAAACACACACCTGTCACAACCTCGTTTGCGTTATTGCCACTAAGGTGCCGTTGATATCATAAGGTTATCAATAATCGTTGTGGTGCGTGGGTATTACTAAAACAGAAAGTCACATATGCAATGACAGATTGCAGTATCAATCTGTTAAGGATATTCGGCGAAGGAGTGTCTAAAATTGTTTGAATTATCCTGTTTGAATTATCCTGTTTGAACCCGGTGAAAGAGGTTTTCATAATACAGATCCCGATTGCCCACTGCGTCAGTATACCTAGAAAAAATGTGTTATGCGAATTATTTCAACTTTGTGTTTCGTCATAAAGTAGCAATAATTTCATCACTCAAGTACCAACTGATGATGATCTGTCATTTCAATGAGACGGATGTGTTTGGGACATTGAAAAACTCTTATTTGGCATTCTTCTTGAATTTAATTTATCTACTAATTTATTCTTGAAGGTTGTGCACCCGATTCCTCTCATTTTCGAACGCCCCTAATCGACAGTGTTCATAGTGCAGCGCTTGAAGGAAACTTAAAGCCAAATTAAATATGAGAAAAGAAAAATAAAAAAATAAAAATAAGTAAATATATAAAAAGAGAAAAAAGCCGGTTTCAAAGGCAAGCGTTTTCCATTCGCTCAGCGAAGCATTATTCGTGTTTGCAGTGCTTCTGCTGATTTCCGTTTATGTTTTCATTAATTTGTGTGCAAAAGGAGCGGTTTTTACTTCGTCCTTCCTGTCATGTTCCTTGTGCGTTATTCTCCGTTCGGCGACCTGATGTTTGAATGCAGTCGAAAGTATATTCTGGCTCTGGCTCCTACTCCTGCTTCTGCTTCTGCTCCTGCTTCTGCTCCTGCTTCTGCTCCTGCTTCTGCTCCTGCTCCTGCTCCTGCTCCTGCTCCTGCTCCTGCTCCTGCTCCTGCTCCTGCTCCTGCTCGTGCTCCTGCTCCTGTTCCTGCTCCACTTCCTGCTCCACTTCCTGCTCCTGCTCCTGCTCCTGCTCCTGCTCTGCTCCTGCTCCTGCTCCTGTTCCTGCTCCTGTTCCTGCTTCTGTTCACACTCGTACTCGTGCTCCTGGTCTTGTCATTGATACTGCTCCTGTCGCTACCGTAACCGCAACCGCTTCCAGTTCCACTTCCTTTGCAGTCATTTCCTAGTTGTTTACTTGCTCTTGTCCGTTGGTACATAAGAATGATCGCATCCGAATGTACACCTCTCCCTATTTTTTTAATTTTCATCGTCTTTTTTTCTCGCTCCTTTGGGAGTTTTAATTTTATGATTTTTTATTCTTTACCTTTTTGGCGTACAATTCTTTGGAGTATTGGTGCACGAGAATGTATATAGCCCCCTCGTGCTACGCCAGTTCCCAAGGCTGAGAGTGAATCAAATGGCCCCTTAGGTTCTTGCGGTAATCAGGTCTTTTTTGTCACCTACCACATCTTTGCTACTCCTGATTATTTGATGAAAGTTATCGTTAATTTCATTGATGGCCATTGCCCTTCTTTCTTGGAGGTTTATTTATGAGCTCACGCGCACTGTTTTACTATTCTCTTCTGAATTATTGAATTGATTGCTCCACGTGTTGGGAGATCCGTCAATAGCAGCCACAAACACTTTTATTAAAAGGATCTTTGTTTACTTTTGTTTGCCATTTAAGCAATATTTGTTTCTGTGTTGAAGTAGTAATATCTATCTATTCTATAAAAAAGTTTTCTCCGGGCGACGAAATACTGTATATGTATTCTATAACCGAGTTGGAGCATGGCGTTATTGTGACATTTGTCATACACTTTGTATCAGCAAACTGTAAATTATATAAAATATTGTGAAACATATTTCGCAAGTACGAAAGCAGTCGAAACTAATGCCGTATGTAGGAACCAAATAGATAAGTGTGCGCAGCTCCATTGCAGCCATTATTAATTAGATAGTTTTATGGTTAGGAGTTCTAATATGTGACCAAAATACTATGGTGGAGCGTAGCGAAACCACAATCAGCGACCACCCCATTTATTACCTTTTAGAGCAAGCTTGCAAAAAGACGCTAACGAGCTAATTTAATTAATCAGAGCATGAGCGAATAACTTCAATAAGATTGTGAAGGGTAGGACGGGTGATGGAAATAAGTTAGAGGAGACATGAGTGTGCTAACCATGCAGTCAAAAAATGATGAGAAGGAATGCACAGTTCGCAGCATTCGGGAGATTGGACCCGTAGCCGATGTGGTGGGCGGATTGTAGAACACGAGGAGGAGGTTTGTATTTTGTTTACACTAACGCGCACAGAAAAGGGGATTTTGAAGTACCCTTAAATTTCAGAGCACAGTGCGAACGGAGGTTGAGTTGAAAAGATTGGCACAGTCGACCGATCCAGAGATAAATCGGTGAATAAGAAAAATATATATAAATAACAGGACTCGTGAGTTCTTCCACGGTTTTCGGGTTGATTAATTTAAGACGGTTGCTGTAAAGGCGCAGGATCAGATGGTTTTACCATCCCGGTCTACATTGAATGCTCTCGATTCTGCGAGTGTGAATCTGTTGATTAGCATATTCGAGCACTGGACGGCCAAAGAAGTAGAGGGATCGGATGACATACGGGTTGGGGAATTCTTTAGACCACCACTTTACAAACCCAAGTGTTGGCGATGTAACATACGAAGCCGAGGGCGGAGCAGCACACGGCTGCCGACTGGCGAAAAAAAAAAAAAAAAAAAAAAAAAAAAAAAAAAAAAAAAAAGAATGGGTTGGCAAGAGGCCGACTTTAGGGAGACAAAGACAAATGCGTCCTTCATCTTGTTTCTGGCTTCTGGTCATCTTGCGATAACCAGAATCACCCACATCCGTGAAGATGTTGGGCTCGGTCTCAAGATATCTGAAAAGACAGGGGAAGGACGTATCTAAGGACAATGTGGACAGGGTTAGTTCAATTGTTCTCTAACTACTTGGATGGGGGTATGGTGGGAAAGAAATTGTACAAAACCGGTCGGTAGGTCTTGAGTGCGGTAGTAAACTCAGATCACGTCTTTGGCCGCTGATAATCTGCGCTTTGGTCGGTGTGTATGTGTGCTGATGATGAAATAAAAATTTGCCGCCCTTTTATACTCGGTGGCAACAGAGATTTGTCAAAATTTTATTTTAAAATTCCAAGAAGCACAAACAAGATTTTGTGTGCTTCAATTGGAATAGGATTCCGGGAAGTGCGTGTGTGTGTTTGTGCTGTCTTGTACTGTGCGTGCGTGTTTGTAGTGTGTCAGCAGTAGACCCTATGGGATGGGTCCAGGAATCCTTTATTATAAAGGAGAATGTTGTTGGGAAGGGTGCTTTCTTCAGTTTTGCACTGAAGAAGAAATTGTGGTGGTCTGATCCGAAGAGATCGAAAGAGAGAAGGGTCAAGAACGCAAGACTCCCGTACAAGTGGGTTCTCGCTGTTCTGAATGCTTTCGAGGTACTTATATGCTAATTGTAGCAAGTACTCGTCGCTAGGGATAATGGAGGCACCTTTGTATAGGTGAGAGTTCGGGTAATAGCGACCGTCAGGCCTTCTAAAGTGGTTGATGCATCTTCTGAGGAGTTTTCTTTCGAAAACTCGAAGTCTTTCCATTTGGGCCGAAGATATGCAGGACCATATCGGAAAGGCGTATGATATTCCAGATCGGATTAGCTGCTTATAGCAGGGAAGCTTAACTTTGGTGTCAAGTTTGTTGCTCCACTTCAAGATGTTCTGCAGTTGCTTAGACCGACCGAGGCCCCTTTGGAGAATGCGGGTCACATGTTTGATGAAATTCATTTTTGGGGTATAAAGGACCCCAAGATGTTTCATCATGTCCTGTGGTCTAATCGCAGTATCCCCCATGTTTATTCGAATATTCTGTGAATATCGAGAAGTAGGTTGGAAGTGTTTACTACTCAGAATTATAGCTACTGCTTTAGATGGATTGAGACGAATTTTCCATCGACTGTAATATTGATACAGTTCGTCCAAGTGACCGTTGAGTCGATTTGTTGCGAGTTTAGGGCTTTTGGATAACGTGTACACCAGGACGGCATCCGCATAGCATATCTGGTTTACTCTCCCGTCCACAGGGCGAGGAATATCGGAGGTGTAGATATTAAATAAGATGGGGTCTAGAATGGAGCCCTGTGGTACGCCCGCAGCGGCGTTGAAAGTTCGGGAAAGCTTTCCATTCACTCGAACTTGGAAGGTTCTGTTTCGAACGAACTGGTAGATGATACTACATAGCGTTCTACTGAGGCCAGTATTCAATAATTTAAAAACGAGACCTTCGATCCAAGTCGTGTCAAAAGCTTTTTCAATGTCCAGGCTCACCGCAATGGTGGGCTCCTTATTAAAGAGGCGCACGCAGACGTGGATTTGAAATATGTTGAGAGCCATAGTGGTGCTGTGCGCTCTTCGGAATCCAAATTGGAAATCAGGTATTAGGTTCCTGGCACTGATAAAGTTATTTATTTTCTCGTATATGCATTTTTCATATATTGTGCTGATGCGGAAGTTCAAGACCTCACCGACTCGACTCCGCCATTGTTCTCTGTCCTGTGCGCTCTCCTTCCACGTTCGACCATCCGATCCGATCTCCTCGGGGTCAAACCTTACATTGTCCTCCCATCTCCGTCGCGGCCGTCCTGCAGGCCTCTTTCCCACACGACTGCCGACTGGCGGACTGAGGATCGGCAATAAATACCACTCGCTCTCTTTGTTCCTGTGACAACATGCGACAGAGGGACAAAAGAGAGAATAAAAGCACCGGCTGTTGGGGAGGGCAACCAGTACAACGCAAGCACCAGGCAAGACTACAACGCCCGTCATCCAGAGCAGAGTCCGGCCTGGAGGTGTACAAGATAAAGAGATCGTGTAACCGAATGCAATTCTATATAAACAAATAAATACTTATCGATGTAAATATATAGTCAGACAACTAAATAAAATACGTTTGTACTTTAAAATAAAATAACACAAAATACAGTCTACTCATTGATAGGCGACCCGTGCTCGTGACATTACCGAGACCCCGCCTTGCAGTAACACCAAGGATTAAATTGGTTTTAAGGACCATCTCATCAATACGTGAAAGGAAATTAAGTTCCCTATCATAGAGGCGTTTGATTATGAAGGAAGTAAGGACAGGGAGAAGGAATGCACTCGCGATATTAAACTCTAAGCAAGATTTTACGACACCAAACCGAGAAGTTGTGAAGAACTGAATCAAAGCGGCGCAGAATCTATTGGTGACATCATCGTCTTATAGAATTTTGTATCGTTAGCATCGTGAGACACACAGGAATGCTTGGTAATCCTATCATTGTCGTTTGTGGTTGGTATAAAAAATAGGGGAGTTATGGCTGCCTTGAGGGGCCCTGGGGGTAGCTAGGAAGCAAGTTTTTACGACACCAAACCGAGAAGTTGTGAAGAACTGCTTAAAGCAGTGCAGAATCTATTGGTGACATAATAGCGTCATCGAATTTTGTCTCGTCAGCACCTTGAGATACACAGGAATGCGTGGTGATTCTATCATTGTAGTTTGTGGTTAATATAAAAAGTAGGGGATCTAAGTGACTGGCTTGAGGGACGCCAAGAAGAGATTAGACATCAAAAATCTGAAACGTACACTGTAGAGTCTATCTTTTAGGTAGGAGGAAATCCATTTTAATAAGATGGGTTCAAAGTCGATGGTAGACAATCTGTAAAGTGTAGGCTTATGCCGGCCTTGATGATGTCGTTGGTGGCCATGTCGACGTGTTTGTTACTCTAGGGCTGACGGTTTGAAAGATATAAAGTCAACGAAGTTGGTTGTTATCAACCTACCAGCAAGAAATCCGTGTTGTCTAAGGGAAAAGTGAGATTTGCAGTGAAACCTTAGCTTTCAAAAAGCTTGAGTATATGGGAAAGTTTAACAATAGGGCGATAGTTCGTGACAGTGCATTTGGGTTTTTTTTTCGTGTACGTGGGCGACAAAGGAAGTTTTCTTTTCTGTTGCGAAATTCACCTTGAGAGAGGCAGAGATAGAAAATTTTCGAAAGGGGAACTGAAGGAATAGATAAGCATTTTTAAGGAGAATGGCGGGGATACTGTGGGAGTATTTACTAGGCGTAAGCACGGACGCGGGTTCAGTGAAATACCCCACCACAGTTTGTTCGATTTGAAAAGTAATGGAAATAACACACCGGACTGTTCAGTTAGTAAGATGTTCTCTTTATTTGAATTCACAGGTCGCAAGGTATAATTCGTAATTTCGAAACACAGTGTCATTTAATGTTGATTAGCTGAATATATTAAAGTTAATAAGTGGAAACTTAGCTTAGTTCTTAACACGTATATTTTTAGGCAAGCACTTCAATCGGCGATATAAAATGTGGCGACTTAATAACATACTATCGCGACAAGGTTTGTTGAAATTCACAAGCACAAGGTAACATAAATTTGGTTTGATATCAAGTTATATTCGATAACGCGTAAAGTATAACAACAGTAATTAATTGCGGACTCAACACCATACAGACGCACTTGGATAACATCAATACTTAATAATACACTTGGCAGCGAATATTCTACCACGATCCTCGGTCGGCTCGTAAAGTGGATACGCACACTTCAGGGAAGGAAATCTGACTCGCCGATGCAATCCATATCCGTCAGATTTAACGGTGGTGGATTACATCGGTGTGGGAGGATTGTATATGTGTCCGTATAGGACAAAATGCACCTGAATAAACATGGGCTGGTGTAATGAATTGCAGGCATTATAGAGATACGCGATAGCGAAGATCGCCGAAGGGAGAAATAGATTTCTGTGTCTTAAATAAACAGAAACGCTATTTCGAGGGCCATACATCTTTAATGACCTGCGCCTGAGAACGAAACAGGTTTTTGCTTTAAAGTACACAAAAACGCTATTTCAAGGGTCACGATGATATGCACATCGTGTTTACTCAGGCGTTCATGATAATGCCGTTGTAGGCTATACATTCTGGTGACGATAGGTCAGCCGAAAATTTGGGTCTTGTTTACAAGACGGTGCCGGTACATGAGTATAATGGCGAGCAATTAGCCTTGCAGATGTGCAAGCGCACGTCTTGCCCAGGGTGGCCATGGACCAACGGTCGGTTAATAGGGTAAACACAGTGATGCTACTGTGTGTTTGTTTGTTTAACAGGCCGGAGCATCGTTAGGCATGATCTAGGGTATGATTGTCTGGCGTCAATAATATTAGTGCCCAAATCCCATCATCGGTAGATAACCGATAAAGGAAATTGGTCGCAACTGTAGCGAACCTTGGGATTGAGGCAATATTCACTCATGAACCGTAGCAAGAATACCGGCTACAGCTGTGTCAACAATTACGCTGGCCAGCGAGTATTTATCTCTTATAATTGCTGACAAGCCGAGCCGATTGTCTGGCACGGTTCGTGTAATATGAATGAAATAACTTGTTTGATGTGCATGCCTGCTGGGGTTTTACTTTCAGGTGAAAGTTATTTGAAAGAAAGCTTACACTGCTCGAATGCAGGTAAGTATAGTGGTTTATAGAGTGAGGGAAAAGCACGTTGTTTTAAAGAAATGGATGGTTCTTTAGGAAGGCTTTAAAGAACCGCCACATACCAACAGGACCCTGGGTGAATTCGTCGTTGAGTTGGAGTAAATTAAGTGGGGTGCAATGGCATGGGGTAAGAGTGGACCAAGGGAGAAGCAAGGTAAATAATCGAAATAAGAAGACCCGGGAACAACGAAGTCATTGGTGAAAGATTGTTTGAAATAAGTGGCAAAGAGATCAGTGATACTAAGTGTTTTTTTTCTGTTTTCGGTAGGAAAGTGGAAATCTTCAAAAGATACCTCTGGACCGATCCAGAGGCATGTCGGAATTTTACCGACTAAAAGCATCTCCATCCAGGCACATATTCCTGTTGATCCCTGCCGAACTTTCTTTTAGATATTCCATCACGGGGCGATACTAAGTTGGTCAGTTGATGGATTTGTAGGTAAGCGAAGTGGGATAGCTATCAGATCGTTATTTGTAATTGACGAATTAGGCTTTGTGTGGTCTTTTGTTAATTTGGTTTGTGTATCGATTAATTAGTCTTGGTATAGCGTATTTGGTAAACTTAAGATAACTTCGTAGAAAATTTGGTTAGTCGTTAACCCTATGCTTCTGGAGGAAATTTTCCCACGTCTTGTTTCTTTTATTGCGTAAGGAACAAAGTCTGTGATTATACCAAGGAGGTGTTTCAACTTCAGACACAAATAAACACAGAGAATCGTTCGTTAGCCGAACCACACGAATATAGAATGGTCTGCCTGATTATGGGTTTCCTCATCGTTGCATTTAAGACCAATCTTCATCAATACTCCTTTCCTTATCCTCTACTTTTTCTTCCGTTTCCACTGTGTTCTGACATTTAAGAATACCTAAGAATCCCTGTTTGTGGCGCAAGGCTAATAACCTTGCCCGGAAAAACAAATTATTATGGAAAATTTAACAAGCCTCAGATTTGTTAAATAAGGCCAAGGCCGGATCCCGGTTGTAGTGCCGATGATGATGGTGAAGAATCCCCGTTTGTGTGCGGGTTAGTGAGGAAAAAGCCTGAAGTAGTGTATGCGGTCTGTAATTATATGGAGGGGTAGTATCAATACATGGGCGGCAATTCCGTTCACATTTATATATCATTGTTGACAACTATGTGCAAAAGAAGCGCCCTCAGTCTTAACAATTATAAACTGATGAACGTATGAAAGCGGCAACAATAACTCTTTTCTGATTCTGATGTGCCCCGGCAGTCGGCTTGCAGGGTCGGGTCAGGGATAAACCATGAGGGTTCTTTTTTTTCTCGAAATCTAACTAAAATATCAGCAGGTTGCTGTTGTTTTTTGCAAGCATGTTTTAGGGCTACTGTCTATCAACAGCAGTTTCTCTAATTATCCACGTGAGTAGAAAGTCGTACCTTCTATATGTTAGAGGATTCTCTGCACCTATCCACACTCTTACTCTTATATTACCCTCGCCTCAAGCGACCCTTTCCCAGCTATCTTCTCATTGTAATATTTAATTGAGACATAAAATAATTCCCTCCCCGAGAAAAGTGAAATGGGAATAATTTGCGAGGATTCATGACAAATCCTTGTAGATGTCACAATAACCAATATTAGACGAACCGCATGTATAGTTAAAGTGAATCAAATGAACTATCTGGCGGAGTGCCTCGTCAGGCCCAAGTACCGTTAGCACTTTCAATAGAAGCAAAAGAAAAAAAAAGACAGAAGAACGAGCCCCTTCGTTATTGCAAACCAAACCAAGCAGCATCACCCTAAGGGTTCATTTGTGGCAGAGGGAGATGCTTGAGAGGGTATTACCACGAGGGCCGGTGCTCTGCTGCACACCAGATGGGTCTTATTGTTGTTATCATTATGATGTTATTAATAGTCCACGGATCATTGAATTACAAGTATTTTTTTAGATTGTTTGCCGCAGTTGTGTGTCGAGTATGATGTCACGAGAGTTGTTGTTAGCTTGTCAGTGTTGGGCTCGTCGTTTTGGACGTTAATTCAGGCGGAAGGTAATAATCGTCGCATAATCATCACGATGAGAAAGGGAGGACATTGTTGGGATGCTGGCTGGCGGCTACGTCTACGTGTAGAAAAGAACATTCGGGAAATGTCCTTTTTTCTCCTTCCACAGAATGCGAACAATTTTCGTAATTGATGGGAAATTTTGACTCGCTTGGTGGGTTACCTTTTACCTGATTGGATCATATTCGAGATTCTTTTGTGTTATGACTCTGTCAGGTGTTTCTTTATTTGTGAATTGTGTGCTGTGCGGAGAGGTTAACTCATATGGACATTACTCGTAGATGTTATTGGGCAAGTTAGGTGTGCATAGGAGTATGAATTTAATAACCTTGTGGAACAACTACCACCGAGGGATGCCGTGGTGGGACAGTTTGGGTGTTTTTATTGTTATACTTGGAGCTTGGTTTTCAAATTCAATGAGGATTCCTAGTGCAACCAATTTTTAGGGTAGGTTTGTGCATTCTGATAGTGGGATGTCAGTCCTCGGGTGTGGTTCCCGTTTAATGTTTGACTGCGACTTTGTGAAACTACCAATTCTTACATACTGTGATGCGTTGTTTAACAATATTCATTGAATTTCATTGCGAAAACCATAAAAAAATCATCGAAAATAGGTTTTAATTCAGAAAGTATTGACAATTTTGAAGATTATTTCAGGCAAAAGTTGTATAAGTGCATGTTTATGTAGAACATTTGTTCAATAGAAGGACTTTCTCATAAAAAGAGCTAAAAGTTGACTAATGGAAGTTGCTATCATTTTTTTTATATATTATTTTTATTCTTTTGTAATAATTTTTGTTTTTTTTTTATTATCTTTTTAAAATTATTTTGTTCATTTTTTTGAAATAAGTTTTATGATCCATGAAAAAATATCTGGGAGATGGGTGTCGCGTTTGCTCTCAGCTGAGAACTTTTGGAAAGCATGCGTCCCAACCCAGATGACTTTCTGCGCAGATTATTAACTACACTCCCTAGACGAAAGAACAGTCAAAACAGTGGATTGTTAAAAGTGAACGGGCTCCAAAAAAGACAAGGACGGTGAAATCAGTTGGAAAGGTTATGGCTACTGTGTTTTGTTGTATTATCTTCATTGATTATTTGGAAAATGGACAGACGATAAGTACAGTATTATGCATTATTATCAGGTCAGATAAATGGGAAAACAAAAGAAAATCGTTCTTATTTTCTAAAGACTTATTGACCTGCCCTCGTAGTTTTTTAACCAACTTCACAAAAATACAATTTTGACAAAGGTGCGGTGGCAAATGCTATTAAAATATTCAGTGCGAGGCACTGCGTTTAAGATTCCTTTTAAATTATAAATTCAACTAACGCCCCTGACAACTGGTTGAAACACCCGCCTGATTTTGGCGTTTCTCGATAATTTTGTTAGAACCAAAAACCAAAAGAAAACGACTTGCGTTTATGATGCAGAACATTGACGATAATTCAATGTCATTATGAAAAGGTATGTAGAGCCCACCGGCAATTCCAGCAGGTCCTGCATGCTCGTGTAGGAGAGGTTCAAAGTTCGAGGGATGTATTCCCAGTCTACCAGATTACAAAAAAATGTTTACCTGTTTAGAGTTAACCACTTGAATCAACCGTTGAGAAGAGTTTGTATTTTTTTTTTTTTACACAAACGCGCACAAAAGGTATTTTGGATTACCCTTAAGTATCAGAGCACAGTGCGACCGGAAGGAGAGGAAGTGGATAAGGAAAGAGGTATCGATGTACATTGGTCTTAATTGCCTGGACATTACAACGACGAGGAAAAATGGTATTGAGTTTTTTAACCCGACACTTCCACAAACACTCATAAAAACTATCCGCTAAGTTTGATTTCCGAACTCCGCAACGTGACCAAGTTTGGCGCAACCAACACCAAGAAGACAAAATGCTTTGGGTATAAGCTCCAGTTTTATGACCCACGAATTCTCTGGAATGATTCAGTTTTTTATCCACATAACCATTAGATTCAAAATTATAATACGCAGCTAACAATTTGTTTGAATTTCAATATCAGAAGCCACATGTTTTTGAATTAAAGAAAACAGGTTATTCTGGATGCTTTGATTGTTGATATATAATCTATAAATATGTACATCATCCCTAAGTGCCACGAACCATCCGCTTAGTACACTCAAAAACGCCCACCCGCGATTATTTACCTATTGGGACCTTCCTCCACAAAAATGAGATTCACCTAACGCGAACTTCCCCGTCTTGACTAATTTGTGTGCATTATGTTTTTGTAATATTTTAATTTTTTGAAAATGTTTTTGTTTTGAATGAAGGAGCTCTGAAAAGTTAAATCCCGTGCGTTGCACCTCTGAAGACAGGCTCAGTTTCCGACGTCGGGTATTGTCATCGTGGTGGCTTCTACTTGTTGATTTAATTTTCCGATTCCGGTTTTTCTAGCTGTTATAGGAATCATCCGCCCTTGAGCTTCCGAAATTCTATCCACGGTGTCGCTTTTATGTTACGATATGTACGTAACACGTCACCCCACACGCACACACTTTTTGTGTGGCAAACGTTTTTTTTATTATCTTTAATTTAAATTGTTCTTATTGTATCACTTATTATTATATGTTATTATCTTTTTCACAAGGCGATGACCTGTAGTGCCCTACCATTTCTCTCCCCCACACATATCTGATTCCGTATACACGATTATACAAATGATATCCCCAAATGTCATGCATCCATATCCCCAAACTGACATTCAATCCAATGTCGAATTGAACCAAATGTTCGATTATCAATTCCTTGAAATCCAAACATCACAATGCATATTTTCATATGCATTGTATATCCAGTAATCACATGATAACGAACCAAGAATCCATTTGGTTCGTATACACACAATTTCTATAAATAGCCCAAAATTCCTACAATCTTTATCTCCTTATGTAATCATGCTGCATCTGGCTTATGTTCTAAAAATAGATTTCCCATCCTTTTCCCCAGTTTCTCACATACAAATCTCAATGAAGATTTGTATAAAAGGGCGATGGATTTTGGATTCGAGGATCAGTCTCTAGGTTGGCGTCCAACATTTGAGGACGCCAATCAAATAAACTAAATTAATGAAATTCTTAAATAAAGTTTATTTTTGATGTATTATTTCTTGGGCCCGGCCGATTCCCAGGCCCCCACTCAACAATCGGTCCTCACTCTTCCCGGAGGCCCTAATGAGCCATCTCAGGACCGATCTATCAAAGAGACCCTCGTCCTTTTATGGACAAGGAGACGCGCTCGCTGAGAGTAAGGTTACTACAGACCCATCTGATGTAAATTTATCAATTGCAGGCTACCCGAACTTAGACGACAGCTCGCCAAAGTTGGGCCACCCTCTATATGGAGTAGGAAAAGAATTTTCTGAGAACTCATTTAATAAACGTTTGAAGGGTCCGGACTTAAAATTTTAAAAAAATAGTTGTATTAATGGTATTATGTGTCATAACGAATACAGGGTGGCTTTCTATTGTCGTTATTGTGGGTGATTTCAATGTGCATAATTCTCTGTAGCTTCGTCGCTCCGGACATGCAACACCTGAGTGCCATATGTCCAGCTTCTTTCTGTTTGAAATAGTTTAACTCAACTCGTCAATGAGCCAACACCAGCACCAGACATAGATGGTCATTCTGCCAACATGCTGGACCTGTTTCTCACCTCCCACCCGAACAAATACACAATTGAAGTTTCTTCGCCGTTCGGCACTTGAGCCTTTGTCGTACCAACTAAATCTACTCAAACCAACAGCAACGTTAACGAGAAAACTCCAGTATGGTTCTACTGCAAACTATTGTGTCGTGTCAGCTAAATTTGCTCTAACTAGTAGCAACGCTAACGAGAAAGTTCCCAAAAGAACAGTATAGTTCTACGAGAAAGCCAACTGTGAAGGTCTGAACGACTTTTTTGCGAAGTCAAATTGGTCGTTATTTTTCCTCAATAACAATATTGACTCTATACCGGACACCGGGATAGACACGATTCTACTTGACATGCATGACTATCAAACCCAAGAAAAATATGTGGTTCGATTCCGGGTGGAGAGAAGCCGTTAAGGCTAAAGAGTTTAGCTTCCGGTTGTATAAATAAAACAATAGTGAGGAAAACCGGCAAAGATTCAAGAGAGCTAGAAATGACTGCATTGCGCATATTCAACGCGCAAACTTCTTGCATGACCAGAGATGGAGACAAAAAATACTACACACTCTCACAGGTAGTACAAACTTCTGGGTATTCGTGAAAAACATTCAAAACTCGGTCTCGTCATCCATTCTTTCGATCGTCGATAGTCGATGACAGGCCAGTCAATAGTCGATGGCACCCTAGTCATCAGTGCAATAAAGGAAGCGGAGCTACTTCCTGCACATTTTGCGCCCAACTCAACGTTGCTTAACACCACATCCGTTCCACCCCAACATAGCATAAGAAACACACCATGAGCCAGATGCACTTTCGAATCCATTCCTTCACTTATAGTCGATGACAGATCAGTCACCAGTGTAATAGAGAAAGCGAATCTATTTGCTGCACATTTTGCAGCTAACTCATCAGTTCCACCTCAACTTGAGCATACCCAGCACACCATGAATCGGATTCATTTTTGAACGCGTACTGTTGCCCGCGCACTCAAAAAGCTAAACGCAAATAAATCCGCTGGTCCGGATGGCATTCCTTCAATTCTCTTGAAGAGATGTTCCTTTTCACTTGCTAAACCACTGCGGCACTACAACTGGGATCCGGTCTTGGGCTTATTTAGTAAAATTTGTTAAATTTTCCATAATGATTTGTTTTTCCGGGCAAGGTTATTGGCCTTGCGTCATTGCCTGTGAAAACCCTTTCATTTGTCTTATTATACTGGCCATTTCCCAAATAGATGGAAGTCGGCGAACATTTAGCCAATTCCCAAAAAGGGTGACAAATCGTCCCTCTCTCCTTACTGATCCATGGAACTATCGTCTTTTCTCGTGAATGTAATGGAATCACTGATTTACCGTCAACTTTCGAAATATCTGGAATCAAATGACCTTCTCAATGACCGCCAATATGGCTTTCTTAGCAACCGGTCCAGAGGAGATTTGATATTTCCATCCACTACTTCGGCGAGAGCAAGGTTGTTGCACTGGATATTTCAAAAGCCTTCGACAGAGTTTGGCATCCAGCCCTTTTGTCAAAATTACATTCCTATGGAGTGGATAGTTCCCTGATCCGATGGATAAGAGACTTATAGCGTTTATGACGATTGTGAAAAACGCCACAAATTTTACTCGAAATTACATTCACATCTCTCTGGCCGTTCAATTCAAGTGGTTCTTGACGGTGTCAAATCTGCCTCCCAACGAATTAATGCAGTTGTTCCCCAGGGTTCTGTTCTCACACCCACTCTCTTCGTCATCTTTGTAAATGATCTTTTGCCCATTACCCACAACCCAACTCACTCGCTTGCTGATGATAGCACGTTGAGTTTCTCATGTTCATACGTACAATCCCAACCAAACTCCTCGAGTGTCATGTATTGATATTTTGAAAGATAATGGTTGTTTCGTTGCTCAGCCGCTTTGACAGAAAATGAGTTAGTGTTATACACCGCTAGGAACATCTGCCTGCCTGTTTTTTGTGAAATGGTTGATTGTTGGCTGATTTTTATCTATTTGGGAATAGACCAGTTGAATACGACAGTTGGGAAAGCTTTTACTGTGATTTAGTGAGCGAAGAAGAACACCTTTTCTGAGGAATAGGGGAGGCATGAGGCGAAGCCATGGAGTAGTATGTATGCACATTCAAATCACCCGCAAGAACAATTTCAGTTTATCAGATCATGATTGAGATCGGATAGAGCAGCGAATTCCAAATTCGGGCTTCTATACAGGAAAGAGTAATGAATGATATGCTTACCACTACGTTTATTTTTAACCTGACAGGTTGACATCTGAAATATTAGTATCAGTCACTATTTGAGTTTCACTTAGTGCAAGGAATCCCGATTTATGGCTTGAAGTATGGACCAATGCACCAGAAAAATTGCACCCTAAGACACAAATGTTGCATTGATCGACGCGGAACTCTCGTGTCATTACAATCGCCTGGCGCAAATGAACAATGCAGCCTTAAATTTGATGTAAGCCAAAGTCTCCAATGGTTGAGAGCAGACGACTACTAAACGTGGTTGTGAATCCTTCCAGAAACTCAGCCCATAGTTTCTCTATAACGAACACTACAGCGTTCTCACACCATAAACTCATTAATGACAAGAAATCGTTTAGGAGTATTGATGCCTCTGGAGACGCAACAGACGAAAAAAGATTCCAAAGAAATGGAAGGAAATATTTCTCAGGCTTCACTATAATCGCATATATATATTTTACGCATTTCACTCGGACGCACACGCACAAAACTTGTGCCGCAAACAGATTAGTGCAACAGGGTATCCTATGTTCGTTTAGAACAGATTGCACCATCGAAATCCGAAACGACAATGTCGTGAAGCAAGTGCACGTCGATTTGAGCGACGCCGACTGTCTTGGTTTTAAAAAAACCTAACCCGGATTTAAAGCAAACTCGAATGGGCTTGGAACTGTTTTCACTGTTTGATGGAAAAAAACGAAACTAAAAGCAGCCTTGAGTTGAGAGAATTTGACGAAAGCAAGATTCTTATACCAGTTTTGATTGGTACACCAAAGCGTAAATAAACTGAACATCATTGCAGTCAAAACAAAAATGAGACAAAATATCCTTTCCCTTCTTAATAAAAGAAGACGGAGTGCAGACTGGTTTTATATTTAGAAACTTGATCAGGCAACTTGGTTTTGTTTCAGTTTCAAATGCTCCCTTGTGTTTTTTTAAACTCAATTTACCCTTCTTTATGAAAAAAGACCGAATGAAGACTAGTTTTAAATTTAGCAATTTTGACCAAACATATTTTTTATCTGTTTCAAATGCTGCCTTGATTTTTATAAACTCAACTTTCTCTTCCTTGTGAAAAAAGACCGAATGAAGACTAGTTTTAAATTTAGCAATTTTGACCAAACATGTTTTTTATCCGTTTCAAATGCTATTACTATTACTACTATTTATTGTCCTGTAGGAACCCGGAAGTTCATGACCTCACCGACTCGACTCCGCCATCGTTCCCTGTCATGTCATCTCTCCTGCCACGCTTCTTGACCATCTGATCCGATATCCTCAAGGTCAAACCTAACATTGTCCTCCCATGTCCGTCGCGGCCGTCCTGCCGGTCTCCTTCCCGTTGGTCTACCGTCAAGAATTCTACGCACGGTCCTATCGTTGCCCATTCGCGCTACATGTCCGGCCCATCTTAATCTTCGCGACCGGATTACTCTCATTATTGGAGGTTTGCGGTATAGCTCTTCCAATTCGTGATTGTGGAGTTCCTTCCCTTGTCCTGCCTCCTCGTCATATTTACCAGCTAAGATACTCCTTAGAACTTTATTCTCGAATACGCGGAATTTGTTTTCCTCCCGTTTTGTAAGAGCCCATGTTTCGCATCCGTATAGAGCAATCGGCATGATTATGGTTCTATAGACACAGAGCTTTATGTTACATGACAGCAGTTTGGATTTCAGCAGTTTACTGACTGCGTGCCAACTAGCGTTGCCGGAGTGCAGTCTTGTGTTAATTTCCTTCGACATCTCGTTACTACCCGGCAATATCGTTCCTAGGTACTTAGATTCTTTAACTTTTTCGAATATCTTGTATCTGAAGTTTAAATGTGTTCCCTGAGATCCACCTGTTCGCACCGTAATCATATATTTTGTTTTGTCTTCATTTATTTCTAGGCCCACCACTTCTGCCGCTTGCATGATGATTTCACAGTTTTTACTTACAGTTTCTAGATTATCGCCCAGAACGACTATGTCATCTGCATATGCGAGCACTTGTGTGACCCCGTTCAGGGATGATCCTGCCATGTTTTCGTCTTGTACCTTTCTGATGACATACTCGAGCACAGGGTTAGAAGGCCATGGTGAGAGGCCATCCACCTGTTTTAGTCCGTCCCGGATTTCAAATGGTTCTGAGAGGTGGTTTTCTATTCTAACTCGCCCTTTGTTTTCGTTTATACAAATTTGAATGAGGGCGGCATATTTTTTCGGGATTCCCAGCTCAACTACAATATGGTATAGTCTTTGCCTTGCGAGTGAGTCGTAGGCTTTTTTGAAGTCAACGAACAGTTGGTGAACCGTCTCTCCGTATTCCCACTTCTTTTCCAGCGGTTGTCTTATTGTGAACATTTAGTCGCTTATTGACCGGTTCCTACGGAATCCGCATTGGTAGTCTCCCAGTATTTCTTCTGCGTACGGTGTGATTCTCGCCAGTATGACATTCCCAATCAACGGCATACAAAAATCATTTGATGCATCTTTCTAACGAGCAAATCAATGTATTTCAGTTGAGGGATATTACTTTACTCCGACAAGGGGACGGTCTGGCCTGCCTCCTCTTCAACCTGGCGTTGGAGAAAGCAATCCGTGACTCTGGCGTTACAACTAAAGGGACTATTGTCACCAAGTCCAGCCAGATACGTGCCTACGCAGATGACATCGACATCATCGGTAGATCCGATTCGGCTGTACAGGACTCTTTCACCCAGATCGAACAAGCGGCACAAAAACTGGGACTGCACATGAATGAGGGGAAAACTAAGTAAAACTACATGGTGGCAACTTCTGCGAAGGACAACCTAACGTTGGTCAAACTATTAGGGTAATGATATTCCTCTGTAATTTTCGAAGTCAGATCTGTCACCTTTTTTGAAAATGGGGACGACTATTGAGGTTTTCCATTTTTCCGGAATGACTTCCTTATCCCATATTGTTTTAATCAGTTGGTGGACCTTTGAGCGGTTGCCTCTCCTCCATGCTTCACAAGTTCTGCCGGTATGCAGTCGACTCCGGGAGCCTTGTTCTTTTTCAATCGATTTATTGCGTCTACAACTTCGTTGAAAGAGAGCTCTGGGATCTGAGGCTCGGCTGTATGTACGTCTGGTGCATTTATTTGTAGTGTATGGGTGCGCACATTGAGCAGGTTTTCAAAGTACTGCTTCCATCTTGTCACGATAATGTTTGTTTCTGTGATCAGACAACCGTCTGTGTCTCGAATTATTTAGGCTCTCCCTCGGTAACCATTTCTAATTGAATTTAGAATATACATACCTCTGGTGTACTTTACTCTGACATTTTCTAGGATTCTTTCGATTCAAGTCTTCTTCCTTTCTCGTTTTTTGCGTTTGAAAAGTTTCATTGTCTCTTTCCGAATTGTCGCGTATCTCTCTGCGTTGACTTCATCATATCTTTCTAAGTGGATCACTCTGAGGCGTTTACGTTCTTCGATCTTCGCCCCGCACTCATCGTCAAACCAAGGTTTGGACTTAATTTCTTAAATCCTAATAGTTTTTGGGCTGTTTGTTTGATTGTTTCAAATGCTGCCTTGATTTTTATAAACTCAACTTTCTCTTCTTTGTGAAAGAAGCCGGGAGAAAACTGGTTTTAAATTTAGAATCTTGATCACGTAACTTGGTTTTGTTTCAGTTTCAAATGCTGCCTTTGTTTTTAGAAACTCAATTTTCCCAATAAACTTAACCTTCCCTTCTTTATGAAAGAAGACGGAGTGAAGACTGGTTTTAAATTTAGCAACTTTGACCAAACATGTTTTTATGGGTTTCAAATGCTGCTTTGGTTTCTATAAACACAACTTTCCTTTCTTTATGAAAGAAGACGGAGTGAAGACTAGTGTTGTATGAACATTTAAACACTATCACACAACTTACCGGCTTCCGGCTTATTCGCCCGTAGATTGTCTGAAACCTGATGTAAACTTGGGGGGCTGCCGAGTTCAACCTGCGGTTAGTTGGTTCTCCTCCCTTGGAGGTGAGAGAGAGGTTAGGCGAGGGTGCGTACTGCCTCCTTCCGTGGTGTGGGGTCTGGCCAGAGGATTGCTTCCCTGCTCCAGGTTTGGTCCTCGACCGGTTAATGGTGTGGATCCCGTCTTCTTGAGGGGCCGTCGCTGTGCCACTTCGAGCCCACCTTGGGTTCCCTCGGCACCTTGGTGTCCCTTCGGGCTGGTGCACAAAATGTTGTATGTTCACCGACAGGCTTCTGGAATGGGGTGTTTGACTGTTCTTTATTTTGTGGTGGTTCCAACCTCTTTGGAGGCGGGAAACGTCTGTCAACTCCTTGGTGCCTCAAGCCCGTGTGCTTAGCGGCGCTTATTTCAAACGTGTTATAATTGGCTTACCTACTTGCCACCCGGCTGGTTGGGTTCCTACTGTAGCTGATGTGAAGGTAGGGGTCCCCCTGAGGTTGGCCTTCCTCGGCTGAAGGACCTTGGCCGGAGTCTTCTCCTTTGGGACGCCTTGTTGGGACCCCGCTGAACCGATGGTGTTTTAAATAACAAGGCCGACTATTTGTTTTTATTTATTATTACTTTATAATATATTTATTCCGTTTAGTTTAATTTTAACTATTTAATTATGATGAAGTGCCACACTTGGCTGTCGGATTCTAATTCTTTAAACGATGTGCCACTTTGGCTGTCTGATACTAATTCTAATTCTCCTAACGGAGCTCCCCTTTTTATATCAATTAATTTAAGGTAAAAGAAACAAGAAACCCCACATGCATTCCCACGGTCACGGCTGTCCTCCAAACAGTCATCTGACGCCAGTAGCAGTCGAAGGCCAGGCCAACGACGCGACGGTGAGAATCGCAGCGTTGCGAAAATTCTTTCCCCAAGGCCATGAAAACATTTCGATTCACGGTGTCGTGATTGTGATTGTTTCATAGTGTGCAGGTAGAATTACCTGGGCGATAATGGGGTGTCGGATGCGATCGTCCAGCTGATGAGTACGTTGGGAATTGCAGAATTGAAAAAAATGTGGGAAAATTTTTTGTATGGGGTATGGAATGCGTTTAGCAATGTGTAGACATGTGATAAGGTTTCACATCCTACACCGAAAGGATTCTATGGATTGTAGCAAGAATTTGTTGATGCTAGAGAATTGCTTCCGGTTTTAATATCTTAATTAATGCATGAAATTTTATGGTTCTTTCGCAGAATAAATGATAGGGCATTTGTTAGATTTGGATGAGGGTATTGGCAGTTTGCGTACAGCAAGGTGCCATGTTATGTGTAACACTAGTTTTAAATTTAGCAACTTTGATCAAACATGTTTTTAAGGGTTTCAAATGCTACTTTGGTTTTTATAAACTTAACCTTCCCTTCTTTATGAAAGAAGACAGAGTGAAGACTAGTTTTAAATTTAGCAACTTTGACCAAATATGTTTTTATGGGTTTCAAATGCTGCCTTAGTTTTTATAAACTCTACTTTCCCTTCTTTGTGAAAGAAGACGGAGTGAAGACTGGCTTTAAATTTGACAACTGGATTAGGCAATGTTATATAAGTTTAATGCTATTCTGATTTTTATAATCTCAACTTCCCTAGTCTATAAAAGGAGACGGAGTTGAGACTGATTTAATATTTGGCAATTTGACCAACAAAATCATGTGATTTGGTTTTATAAACTAAAAGTAGTGAAGCACAGTTCCTTTTTTCTGTACTACCCATGCTGTTATTTTCATATTATAAGGGCAATTTTTATTCCTTTAGCACGGGCACATTATTAAAAAACCAAAATCTTTCAGTGATAGTAGCGCATTTCGTCTGGAAAAGAAGGTTTCGCCTCAATTCATGTGCATAACTTGGGTGGGATCTCAACCAATTCCGTGAATACGATTAAGGTTCTTTCTATCTTAAAAACAGATTGCGGGTCGAAGGACCAGCTTTTTTACAGATACACTATTTAATGTACTCCCGTTGAAATACCGAGGTGCACGACACCTCCTTTTTATAATGATCTCCGTCTTCTTTCGCTCCTAACAATGTACATCTTCTTCCTTTCCCAAGGCTTACCTTCCCTTCACAATGCTCTTTCCTAATGCTCTCCCTCCTCTTTCTCTACCAATCGCACGTACTGTGTATTGATTTTTTTTAAATATTCGCGTATCTTACAAAAAAAAAAGTAGTACTTAAAAGATGTTCGACTTTCAAGCGCATCTTCTTGGGCCAATTTTTAATCTTACCAACCACAGTTAGATAGAGATGTAGGATGATAAAGAATCTAGTTACGAGTCACATTCAGTCGCAGTCGAATAGATAAGTTATCCGAATTAAACTTCCACACTTTTGCCATTCACAGTTCTAATATTAACTATTATAAAGGTTCTACATGTAAAGTTTACAAACAGTTACACCAAACCTAACGCATCTCTAACTATTGTCCCATGACGCGCTTAGTTCTCTCGAAAGGGATAGAAATTCTCGGGTATTGAGATCAACTAGACTTCGTAAGACGATTGCTTCAATAAAAATCGCTTCATGTAGTCCCTCGTGTTGACAAGTTCGTTAAGCTGAAAATCACGAAATGTTTCCCTACGTCCTTGCGACCGTGCATGTCCTTTGTCCTTTCACCATTCTACCACAACTATCCTCGTCAACAGAATAATGCTTTTTAATCCCTGTGACCAGTTTAGAGTTGTTCAGGGTATACCCCCGGGTTCGTATTGGTTTTCTCTAAATACCGACATGAGGAGGGGGTTTTCAATAAGTTGCAAGCGTGATCCGTTTTTTTTTCGTCCTTTTTTTAAGGTATTTTCAACTTTCAAATGCGGTCGTATGTTGGCATTGTCTCCGATGCCGTCAACGTTGTCAACGACGGTCGTCTATTGTTATTAGAAAATAAAAAGGATGAAAAAGGCGGGAATGAATGATCCGTGCGTAATTTTTTTTACAGTTATGTATTAAGTGAGCCAGTGAGTATATACAAATATATATGCACCACTGATTCACTGTCTGGTTGTTGGCAGTTCAGCTCTCGTCAAGATGCGAATTGAAATTAAAAAAAAAAACCTAGTAATAATAAAAAAGTGAAAACGAAGATAAGTAAAGTCTACCACCCCTTTTGGGAAACATGCAGAACAGGCAGAAAGTAGCACCCTCTTCTTATCGATTGATTTGATGTTTTTTTTTTGCTATTCCATTTTTCAGCAGGATAATGAAGGTCCTGGGTCTCGTTCCCTCACAGTTTTTCTCTGTCTTTTACTCAGTCGCGACTGCTGGTGGTGTTCTGCTCTTTACCAATACCAATGCTGCAAAGAATTATGTAAGAACCCTTTTTATTTCAAGTTATCCTTATGGACTCTCGATATGTAGGTTTGTTGGCGGTGTTTCTCATCAGTTTTGCCCTAGAAAGGAAGGCTCGTTGGGTTAGCTTCGTTCCCTTGACGTCTCCTTGCATCCCTTTACACTTTGTAATGTACATTATTTGAGTTCAGGACTTAAGTGGATTTTTATCAGCAGTATCATCATATCTCTTGCAGAATAGAACGGGAAATGTAGAAAGGGTTCAGGAAGGTATCAATTTCGTTGATCCTGCAGATACGCGTCGTACAACTTTGTTGTATGCTCGCTGTCTCTATTCTGTTACACTGTGTTCCGCCACCCCGTAACATTGTGCACACACAGCCCCGGCGATTACACAATATAATTACTTATTCATTAAGCCAAATAAACGATGCGACAAACGATGATGATAGTTACGTTGACAAAAAGTGTACCCTCGGTGAAATTGACAGACAGGGTTGTAAATGTTTGAGCACCGGGATTGTTGTGTTTACGGTTTTGTATTTCGATGAACCTTGTGTCTGCGACGAGCTCTCCCCCTTGTTTCAGTTGCTGCCATTTCTTTCGGCTTTATTACCGAAAAAGGCCTCCATCTGTGTGTATTATGCAAAAACGTTCACTATAAGATAATCCAATATTTAGTTGAGTTCACTAATTGTATCGTTTTTTTCTTTTGAGCCCTTCGCTGTGGGTTTCTTATAAAATGTAAATCTAAAGGGGAAACGATGGTCGATGGCAGCAGTATGCCGGCCATGGGATGATTACAAGTAGGTACGAGTTCTATTAAAGTACCTGATACTTGAAGATGTTGGGGAATGTTAAAGTAAAACGTGGATCGTCTGGTTCATTTCTAACCTGTTGGGGTTCACATGGCCCTTCACAAGATTCATGCTTTGTCTTAATAACGTGAAGAGCTTGTCGATGGTTGTCAGTGATCTATTGATTTAACGAAACTCTTGGTTTTGACCATGCTCTTCATTTTTGTCCTTCTTCAAGAAACAATTCACCCTATTAGCTAAACAAAATTGAGAAAACCCGTACTTACCGTTAAACAAGGATTCAGCCAACTTGTTTGACACCGCGCTAAAGATCAACTTATAAAATCTGGTTTAGCTAATTTATTTCGAGGCGCAACTGGTGGGACTGCCCAAAAAATGAGATATTCGGGGATTTATGAAAAGGAGAGTCTTACGTTGGACAATTTGAAATTTTAAGGATGCATTTGTGTGTAAATGATCTATGTGCAATTTTGAACGACTAAAGTGTTATCCCCGATCCCCACACCGCCCGCTGCTCTTCAGAAGGCTGCCACTCAAAAACTATTTGAGATTCACCCATGAAATGTTAGTGTACCATCTTATTCCTGAATGTATAGACTATTGGAAAAAGTCGGGTTTTCAAAAGCATATCACTAGTTGTGTTTTGTAATGACGTCGAGTTTTAACTATGTACGGTACGAGGGTAGGTCAATAAGTCCTTAGAAACGCCTACGATGGCGCTCATATCATGGTCTGTTTTTAGTAAGCATCATTCCTCACTAGGTATCTGTCAGTTTTCAATTTGTTTGATGTTTCAATTTTGCATGATAAATTGAGTGTGAAAAAAATATCTGCTGAATGGGTGTCGCATTTGCTCTCAGCTGAGAAGTTTTGGAGCGCATGCATCCCAACCCAGATGAGTTTTTGCGAAGTAGATGAAGAGACCCAGGTCGATTCGTCAACTGATTCAACATATCTTCGTTGCTCAGGATACGACTTACATTCGAGATTCCGTTTTAAAGGCGGAGTCTGCGTCCTCGCGTGGTCCGATCTAGCTTGAGAGAGGACGGAGGCGTTGAAACTCAATAACATTGACATCATATGGTTGAGGGTGGTTGTGAGGAATTCTGTTCGATTTCTTTGTTGTCTTTACCGCTCGCCGAATGACGATCGACCAGCGACATTTTTCAAATATCTTTCACAGATGCTACAGATCAACCACCCAGCTTCTGAAATTGTCGTCCTTGGCGATTTTAATGTGCACAATTCCTGCTCGTTGGTACATTCCAACAGAACCGACGAGTCTGGGAGGCTGGCGGAGATGTTTGCTGTTAGCCACAACTTGACTCAACTCGTGGAGGAACCAACGCGAGTGCCGGATGTCCGAGGCGAACACCCTGGATCTGTTTTTGACATCCGAACCGAGTATTTATACAGTAGAGGTCCCTGCGCCACTGGGAAACTCAGATCACTGCTTGGTATCGGCCGCCCAACCACTTGCATTTCAAGCGAATAACCGATCTAAAGAGCTTCTCCATGTATGGAAGTCGATTTGCGAGATTTCTTCCCATCCTTTCCATGGTCGGAACTGTGCTTCGGAGACTTCGATGTTAACGCTTGCGCGGAGTCGGTCACAGAGATTATTTTTCTCGGGATGGAGATCTACAGTCCACATTCCAACAAACGAAGTTCATCTGATAAACCTTGGTTAGATAAAAAATGCGAGCAGAATACAGCGGTAAAAAATAGAGCTTTTAAACAATGGTGCTTCAATCCCACCGAGATTAACAGAAGCAATTTTGTTAGAATCGGGAACGCGTGGAACCAGGCGATTGATACCACGAAGAAAGCTCACAACTACAGAGTGACCAATAAACTCCTTTAGTGCCCGACTGGATCGCGCTTCTTCTGATCAATGGCAAAAGCTGTCAGCAGTAACTTCGCTTCCTCCTCTTTCCCTCCATTGGTGACAGACAGCGGGACGTTAGCCACAAATTCAAAAGATAAAGCTAATGTGTTCGCGAATTCAAACCTCGATGCCGGTATTTTAGAGCCACCTGTGATCGCGCCGGTATGGTCTTCCATGTGGGGTATGAGATTACGCCTGCGTACTATTCAACACATTCTACGTGAACTGGATTGTAGGGAGGCAACCGGCCCGGACGGAATACCAGCAATAGTCCTTAAGAACTGTGCTCCAGAACTATCGCCGGATCTTGGCAGACTCTTCCGCTTATCTTATGCACGGAGGACCTTTATGCGCACGATCCTATCGTTGCCCAATCGCACCACATGTCCGGCCCATCTTAATCTTCGCGACCTGATTACACTCACCATTGTAGGTTTGCGGTATAGCTCTTTCAATTCGTGGTTGTGGAGTTTCCTCCATTGTCCTGCCTTCTCGTCATATTTACCGCCAAAGATACCCCTTAAAACTTATTTCTCGAATACGCGGAATTTGTTTTCTTCCCGTTTTGTGAGACCCCAAGTTTCGCATCCGTATAGAGCAATCGGCATAATTATGGTTCTATAGACACGGAGCTTTATGTTACGTGATAGCAGTCTGGATTTCAGGAGATTACTGATTGGGTGCGAGCTAGTGTTGCCGAAATGCAGTCTTTTGTTAATTTCCTTCGACATTTCGTTACTGGCCATCAGTATTGTTCCCGGCTATTTAAACTGTTTAACTTTTTCAAATATCTTGCCCCTGACGTTTATGTGTGTTCCTTGAGGTCCGCCTGCTCGCACCGTAATCATATATTTTGTTGTGTCTTCATTTATTTCTGGGCCCAACTCTTCTGCCGCTTGGATTATGATTTTGCTGTTTTTACTTACAGTTTCTAGATTATCGCCCAGAAAGGGTATGTCGTCCGCATATACGGGCACTTGTGTGACCCCGTTCAGGGATGATTCGGCCATGTTGTCGTCTTGTACCTTTCTGATGACATACTCGAGCACAAGGATAAAAATACATGGTGAGAGGCCTTCCATCTGTTTTAGTCCGTCCCGGATTTCAAATGGTTCTGAGAGGTGGTTTTCTATTCTAACTCGCCCTTCATTTTCGTTCATGCAAATTCGAATGAGGGCGGCATATATTTTCGGGACTCCCATCTCAACTACAATATGGTAGGGTCTTTGCCTTGCGACTGAGCCGCTTCTTTTCCAGCAGTTGCTTTACTGTGAACATTTGGTTGCTTGTTGACCGGTTCCTACGGAATCCTCATTGGTAGTATCCCAGTATTTCTTCTGCGTACGGTGTGATTCTCGCCAATATGACATTTGTCAATATTTTGTATGTGGGTGGGAGTAATGATATTCCTCTGTAGTTGTCGCACTCAGATCTGTCGCCTTTTTTGAAAATGGGGATGACTATTGAGGTTTTCCATTCTTTCCGAGTGACTTCCTTATCCCATATTGTTTTAGTTAGTTGGTCGATCTTTCGAGCGGTTGCCTCTCCTGCATGCTTCATAAGCTCTGTCGGTATGCAGTCGCCTCCGAGAGCCTTGTTGTTTTTCAATCGATTTATTGCGTCTACAACTTCGTTGAAAGAGGGCTCTTGGATCTCAGGCTCGTCTGTATGTACGTCTTGTGCGTTTTTGTGTTGGAATTTTTCAGTTGTTGTACTTTACATATCTGCACTTGCCATTATGACTGTATCATCAGTAAAAGTGTCCATGAAAGTTTCTTTTGTGGTTGGTATGTCAGCAATGTAGAGTTGGTACAGGAATGGTCCTAAAACACTTCCTTGTGGTACATTTGCTTTGTTTGGGTAGAAGCTTGAGTACGTTTCCTCGTATGTTACTCAGAATATTCTATCAGATACATATGACCCAAGCAGTTGACAATAGTTCGTCGGTAGAAGCGTACGCATTTTATGTATGAGTCCTTTATACTGCACTATGTCGGATACTTGTGACACGACGGGAAATATTGCCTGGCAGTATTTCTTTTCTTCGAATGCTTTCTCGATCTCAGTTATTACTATGAACGTGTTCGATTGTGGAGTGCTTATTCCTAAACCCGAAACGGCGACAATTTTCTGCTATTTTAGTAATATTTTCTCAAACAGTCTAGATGTCGATATAGCAGTGGAATATGTGTGTATTATATTACCTGTTCTGCTGGCTGGTCGGTTTTTTCAGCATAGTTATCTGCACTGTCCTCCTCCATTTGCCGTTTTTCTGCCATTGTTAGTTTCGCGGCTTAACTTCGCGTCATAAGGCATTTTTTGGAGCACCTTTTCTTTTGTGTGTTGTCGTGTTTTTTTCTTCGTCCGTGATCATGCTGGTACTTTTCGGTCTGTTTTAATTAAAAAAAAGGAAATATTTCAGTCTGAAAGAGCCGTTGAATAAATATGTGATCTGTATAAACGCTTTGGGTGACAATTCTTCGGAAAGACCAGGTGAAAATCTATCAATGACAGGTGTTCTTTTGTGGTTGAAGTTTTTGTCAATCTCTTAAGCCTCCTCCAATACGCTGTCTGGCTTGATTCTCTCTTCAGATTGATTTTTTTTATTCTATCAATCCTCGGCTTTTTACGTTTTTCCCTACGTCTTCTTTTTGCCGAGTCGGTGTTTTCCTGATGATTTGTTCCCTTATGGTAGTGTTGGCTCATCACACCTACGCCTACCGGGTTTTTTGTGAGATTGTTTTTTGTGTATTGATCATTCATTTCATTGGATCACTCTGGGGTTTCAAATGGTCCGCCATATCAGAGCCCGTCTTTGATATGGTAAGGTCTGCTTACTGCTCTGATTCGACCTGGTGTCAGAGAGGCGCCGTTATAATACAGCCGGTATACCCCTGGCTGCAAACCATCCAATGGGCACGGTGACGCGTAACACCCTGGATTAGGGGCGGTAGATCTTTGTGTGTTACTCCTCGCTAGCCTGTCTGACATGGGTGGCCCTACTGGAAGCGCATGCTTCCGTCAGCATAGCCTGAGCGATTTATGGTAGTTTAAGCCCCCGCACCACGTCAAGGTTTCTACCAAGCGGGGGCGAGTTAGAATAGAAAACCACCTCTCAGAACCATTTGAAATCCGGGACGGAGTAAAGCAGGGAGATGGTCTATCACCGTGTCTCTTTAAGCTTGTGCTCGAGTATGTCATCAGAAAGGTACTAGACGACAACATGGCCGGATCATCCCTGAACGGGGTCACACAAGTGCTCGCATATGCGGATGACATCGCCGTTCTGGGCGATAATCTAGAGACTGTTAGTAAAAACGGTGAAATCATCATGCAAGCGGCAGAAGAGGTGGGCCTAGAAATAAATGAAGACAAAACAAAATACATGATTACGGCGAGAGCAGGTGGATCTCAGATAACACATATAAACGTCAGAGGTAAGATATTTGAAAAAGTTAAAGAATTTAAATATCTGGGAACGATACTGACGGCCAGTAACGAAATGTCGAAGGAAATTAACAAGAGACTGCATTCCGGCAATGCGAGTTGGCACGCAGTCAGTAGACTGCTGAAATCCAGACTGCTATCACGTAACATAAAGCTCCGTGTCTATAGAACCATAATCATGCCGATTGTTCTATATGGATGCGAAACATGGGCTCTCACAAAACGGGAAGAAAACAAATTCCGTGTATTCGAGAATAAAGTTTTGAGAGGCATCTTTGGAGGTAAATATGACGAGGAGGCAGGACAATGGAGGAGACTCCATAACCACGAATTGGAAGAGCTATATCGCAAACCTACAATAGTGAGAGTAATCAAGTCGCGAAGATTAAGATGGGCCGGACACGTGGCGCGAATGGGGAACGATAGGACCGTGCATAGAATTCTTGACGGTAGACCAACGGGAAAGAGACCGGTAGGACGGCCGCGACGGAGATGGGAGGACAATGTTAGGTTTGACTTTGAGGAGATCGGATCGAATGGTCAAGCGTGGAAGGAGAGTGCCCAGGACAGGGAACGATGGCGAAGCCGAGTCGGTGAGGTCATGAACTTCCGGGTTCCTACAGGCCAATAAATAATAATAATAATAATCAATCCTCGGCACTCGAATTATTAAACACCTATAGCGCCGACACAGCGCCCCGAGATGCCATCACTCACGAGTAGGAACAATATTTTTGGTGATGCCGCCATGTGGTTTAACACGTTGACACCCACTTGCGTTTGTAATGAAATCTCCGTTAGACCACACAACTTAAACCAGTGGCTGTTCTCGAATATAACAAGGGAGAGTGTGGTATAGACTATTCACCCCAAAGGGTTTCTTAAGCCACGACGATTATAAAAGGGATCAAATGGTATCGAAAACTTGGTATTCAACCTCTGCTGGGAATGTCAGTAGTAAACGCATTGGTGCTTCACAAAAATTTGACAAAGCATACTGCAAGTTTTAGAAAATTTAAAGAATTCATAGCTGGAAAATTAATAGGGCTGCCCGAAGATACAACCCTGCCTTCTGTAAGACAAAGTAAGCATCATATCGCCGTTGCAAAAATAATTTTGGAAAAAGCATTAGACGCGCATGCAAACGATGATACTCAAATAAAAGATACGAAATGGACCGACCAAAGGCAGGAGCAAATCTGAAAAAAAAACAACTTCTTGTCCAGTGTGTCCTGATCAATTTAGTCTTATAATAATTAAATTGTTTTATTACTTACTGTGGAATAATTGTCCAAATATTTTCGAAGATTCTTTGTAAGTAGTCAAATAAACGTCCCCTGAATATGGGTGACACGACTCGATGAGAACTTTTGCTGTCACCCGAATACGGTCGCAGCAGTCAACGTGTTAAGCACTCCAGATGATGTTGTGTGAAGAGTTCAACCTTTTCTTTCCCTTTTCGCACCCAGTGTTCCTGTGCACCCTTGATTGGTAGGATATGGACAAAAGGTCGTTTGAATCTTCGAATCGCCTTTCAGAGGGTTGTGTGCTGCCGAACTGAGTCCACTAATACATTCATCGAAGCAATTTTGTTTGTATTCTTTTATAAATCTATGGCGTATTGCGACGATAGTGAAGAAGGTGTGATTCGAACTGACGCTATGACGGTTAGAATCACTAAAAAATTTAACCAATGCTCAACACATCAGGCCACTGCCGTGTGTACGGATTCAATTTCTAAACTCAAGTACACTCAACTGATGTGGAATTGTTATGTTATCGCTATGGTATGGCTCTGATGCATTTTCTTATTCGATTTTCGTTCGGCGTTCTGCACTATTTGCTTGTGTATTGTGTGTGTATTTGTTAGAAACGCCACAAATCCATTGACTAGATTAGTCACCTTATTGAACTTCCTTTTGTCTTCAGGGTGTCTAGATGGATGTCATGTACGTCCTGCTTTAGGCCTTTCTTTGATTAGATGTCTAATCTTCAAGAATATGACGAGGAGGTAGGACAATGGAGGAAACTCCACAACCACGAATTGGAAGAGCTATACCGCAAAACTACAATAGTGAGAGTAATCAGGTCGCGAAGATTAAGATGGGCCGGACATGTGGCGCGAATGGGCAACGATAGGACCATGCGTAGAATTCTTGACGGTAGACCAACGGGAAAGAGACCGGCAGGACGGCCGCAACGGAGATGGGAGGACAATGTAAGGTTTGACCTTGAGGAGATCGGATCAGATGGTCAAGCGTGAAAGGAGAATGCACAGGACGGGGAACGATGGCGGAATCGAGTCGGTGAGGTCATGAACTTCCGGGTTCCTACAAGCCAATAAATAGTAAATGGTAGTTGATTGGGATTTGGTTGAGGCTGGCAGTCTTGGTCTGGCGAATGTCTTCAGTTGACTTCGCCAAACGCGTTTTTTTATGTCCTTACACTGGTGACCGCCATTCAGCACTCTGATACTATATCCCTAATTCGTATTGAAAACACCAAGATGTTTTCGCCATTTCGAGGCCTAAAAATGTTTTGGCAATGTTCAATTCCTCAGACCAACTTTTTCAAATTAAATGCGATAAATTGTTATTTTCGCAATGTTAAGCTCCATTGCCGCAATTCACACTGAAGATTTGTTAGAAACCCTCATGAAATCACGTACTAGATGGATGTTTTCTTTTATAATCATATTAGATGGATGGCTTGTAGGTTGAATCGTCGAAACCACGTAAACACTTGTGTTTTGGATAAACAATTATCACCGAAACCTTTTTTAAGCAATTCAAACGTTTTGGTTATGTTTTCGACAATTTTGAAAAATTTAAACATTGCCTCGCTGGGCTTTATACATTTTGGACCGATGCACAAAAACGACTATCGCATGTGTTGTATTCTGTCTCCCACTGAGCGGGATGGCATCAAACTTTTATAATTTCTTAAGTAAGGGTTACATTACATAAATCAATCACCAGCCGACAGGTGGCGTAAAGGGTTCTATTTTTGTGATAGCGATTCTGGTAGAATTTGGTACAGAGGGTGTGCACTGAAGTGTAAATCCTCCATTCATCTAGCTTCGCACTACAGAAATCAATCATCAGCCGATAGATGGCGTCAACGGTTCCAGAAAGCGATACTGGTTTGTTTTAGTAAAGATGGTAAGCGACCGCCTTTTAGAAGTGACCATTTCGGTGGACGGTTTTATTTCGACTCTGTTTATCTGCCACCATGCAGGTAACTTTTCAAACTATTTTTACCCTTGATTGATGGCTCATTACAATCAGGACACACTACCCACGAATGTAATCTAATCCTCGTTTAAGATGTATGCACTGCAATACATTGTTTGTTTACCAAAAATTTACCAATTGTTCATATTGTGATTTCTGATTGATCGCTGGCACTTGTTTATTACTTTAGGATATGAATAGCACGATTACAAGAAACTCGTGGTTTACACAAATGTCCATTCGTGGTCAACGACACGACAGATATTTTTGTAGACTCTATTTGCATCGTGTAAAAAAGAATGGAAGTTTTGCCAGAAGTGGGTGTTCAGACTCTACGACTTCGTTGCCTATTTATGCATTTTTAAAGGTCTCTACCTACAAATCATTTCCTGTGTTAATTAAGCAGATATTAAATCCGATTACTGCGGGGGCGCCCCCAATGGGCGATTACATGAAGGCGGTAGTTTGTGTGTGTGTGTTAGTTATGACTTTGCTGTGTTAATTTAGTGGAACTCTCAAACTACGAAGCATCTCCTGTTTCTAGAGGTCTACACTTTGGTGCCCTTAGAAATATGATTCGCATTCGGATCTGCAAAATCAGTGGGCCCACCAATCACCGAGAAGATGATTAATTACCAATGAGGTTTTACTGGCCCGAATGCATTCCTTGTCAACAGGAAATCTCTGAAATCCTTGAAACAGTATAAAGCAAGTAAAGTGGAAAGCAATGGCATGAATTTCTGTTTAAAAAACCTTCGCCTTTTAAAATCTCTATTTCAGAATTGCCAAACTTGAAATTAACTGCCCACTCGAAGTACTATGATCTTGTGTTACCAACCAAATAAATTGACTGCGTATGCGGGTACCGGTATAAGAATACCGCCGTAATGGCTGAGTTGGTAAGGAGGTTATAGCGTTTGCGATGATAGTGAAGAACGTGTGATTCGAACTGACACTATGACAGTTAGAATCACTAAAAATTGAACCAATGCTTAACACATCAGGCCACTGCCGCGTGTACGAATTCGATTTCTAAACTCAAGTACACTCAACTGATGTGGAATTGTTATGTTATCGCGATGGTATAGGGCTCTGATCTTGCCCGGAAAAAAAATCATTATGGAAAATTTAACAAGACTCAGGACTTGCTAAATAAGGCCAAGACCGGCTCCCGGTTGTAGTGCCGATGATGATGATGATGATAGGGCTCTAATGCTTTGCTTATTCGAATTTCCTTTCGGTATTCTTCACTATTTGCTTGTATATTGTATGTGTATCTATTAGAAACTCCACAAGGCGGTGTCATGCGTTTGATTGCGCTTACATGGGTTCAACTGATGACTCTTGCATTGTACCAGTTCGACACAACTACTGAATACTAGGTTGGGTCCCAAACCCCAGCCGCCTGGTGAAATGCCTCCCCATTAGGGTATAAGCTCCGTGAATGGTTGGGAGAAAATCCTTGACCTTTTTCGGAATACAGTCGACGGACTCTGTCGGCAGCGATCCCCGCATTGTAGTTAAAAACTGAGACTATCGTCCGAATCAACTGCACCTAGGTGCAACCGTGCACTTTACTCAGTGTATCACTGAAGCGAATGTCAATGCAAATGTTTGTTCCACGACTTTAAAAGTCCTCGCACTTGCAGATCCGACCAGCAATTTGAAATAATGTGTCCGTCTCACATCCTCGAAGATTTGAATCTTCTCATACTAGGGTAAAGTGCAATTAACAGACAAAAGGTGTAAAACGCTTTACTTTATCAGCAACAGGCTGTTATTTCGTGACTGACAGAAACGGGACCTGCCCAGCCCTAAAAGGACGCATTCCTGTCGCCGTTCATTGTACCCTCACTATCTGCAATGCATCTAAAACCATGTGCATTATACGTTATTGGTTATCCTTTATCGTTGTTTCCTTTTGTTCACTTGCTGATATCATTTGCTCTATGCCAGCCGTCTGACTCTATCTGTGCCATGCTAATGCGTCTATTATCCTTCTTACGACATATGACATTATTGTTAGTTGATCTGCGCAACCGATACGCACGTCAATTGAAAGGCAGGCACGCACATGGTAGACGATAGAAACGCATAACAATTGGCGGACCACAAGAACTAGCGTATAAGGGGCCCGATAAGCTGTGAGGCAATACGAAGGCAGGCGCACACGCACACACACTTGTGTTTACCAGTTGTGTATCCTTGTCGTCATTCATCCCCCGTGTTCAAGGACTGGCAACCATTAGGAATTAGGAATTAGGACTATTTAATGTTATGTTAGGAGGTTTGTCAAAATATTTCCTGCTCGACAGGATATTTATTGCGATTTAATCGACACAAACAGGGTGACGCATTGTATAGACAAGCGAGGGCGATGCTGAGATTGCAAGCATACTTCAAGCACGAGGATTATTTCAAGTAAATTTGTATAGTTAAGAGATTTATTCTTATGATAGGGGATGATACCGTCGTATCGCGTATCGCATTCAATACATCGAAGACTCAGCCTTTTTCATTAAACCTTGTGAGTTTCTGGATAATCGGAATTACAAGCATCCGTAGGCGAATGATGTGTAATCTCGTGAAAGCAATGGCCCGACCAAGAACATGAGTGGCGTTTTTGATGTAAGCTACTGTATAGTAAATTGCTTTTCAATATGAAATTCCTCTAGACTGGCTTTTATGCTACAAGTAGAACACGGCTAAAAAAACCAGTGGGTTGTAATTGCTAACGTTGATGGTATTTTTGCTCTTTTAATCATTTGCGTTCTCTTCGCGGAATCGCTACTTTTTTTTGGAAAACTGAGATTTACCATAGCAATTCACGTCTCCGAGGTGATGGTTTAATTAACACTATATGTACCAACACATCGTGTAGATTACCCATTCCTAGTCCAAATATTCTCCAGGGAATCCTTTCTTCTATTTAATATGGTTTCCCCTACTTATTAATAACTTTCAGAACGAATTCTGCAAGTAACTTTCCCGATTACACATTTTCCACATATACAGACTTTCTGTACATTATTTATGCTTTTTGCCCTTACACAAATTGCACGCACTAAAGCAATTGTGGGATGTTGTTAGTTCAATGTGGTACTGTGTATGATAAGAGTGACCAACACCGCGCTCGTACTCAATATTTACAAAGGACACATATATGATGTCACTACATATTGTTGCACCCGCAACGTTCTTGAAAATTTTAAATTATGTTCTTGCTTCCAAAAAAATTGGCTACCCCTGGTCTATAAAATAGCTGTGGTCGTACAGACTATGTGAAAAAAAGCAGCAAAGGGGGATCGCCTGGCAACAAAGTTCGGCGGATCGGTCTCTTTTATCAGCTCCGTCGACTTAGTTTGTGGGGTTTCCAACAGATGCACGCGAAAACGCAGCCGTAGTGAAGAATACAGCACACAAGAGCCAACATAGCAGCAACCCGCATATCGAAAGCGAGAAAATACATCCTCGGGCACACGCGGCCGTAGCCTGGTAGGTTAAGGCTTTCGTTCTATCTTTTGCTATGATTGGGTTTGAATCGCATTGTTCATTTCGTCATAGACACAATAATCCCAGTTTTTAGTTAGAAAAGAACTATTGATGCTTTGGTTTTAACATTTTCATAGCATGGGTTCGAATCACATTCTCCACTTCATCATCATCATCATCATCATCGGCACTACAACCGGGATCCGGTCTTGGCCTTATTTAACAAATCTCTCCACCGGTCCCGATTTCGAGCCGATGTCATCCAGTTTGGCACTACCCGGCTCTGGGCATCCTGGTCCACGCCATCCCTCTATCGCAGGCAAGGTCTGCCGCGCTGTTTCCTTCCATATATCCTACCACAAAGGACTTTCCGGGCAGGCTCCTCTTCGCTCATTCGAGCTAGGTGTCCCGCCCACCGGAGTCTACCGAGCTTAATTTTTCGTACTACTTTAGCTTCAAGGTAGATCGCGTACAACTCATGGTTGTAGCGTCTCCCCCACATACGGGGCCAACGATTCTCCTTAAGACCTTCCTCTCGAACGCGGCTAAGAGTTCAGAGTGCCTTTTATTGGGCACCCAGGTCTCGGATCCATACATGAGTACTGGTAAGACCATGGTCTTGTACAGTAGCAGCTTGGATGTTCTGGATAAATTTCGGGATTTAAAGAGCCTTGATAGACCATAGTAGACTTTGTCGGATTTGATCAGCCGTTCGCGTATTTCTCCTTCCATATTGTTATCGGCTGATATTACTGACTCAAGGTAGTGGCACTACTTCAAATTGGTGCTCCGCTACCCTGATAGTTTGACCAACGTTAGGTCTTCTCTTTGCAGAAGTGGCCACCATGTGCTTGGTTTTTCCTTCATTAATGTGTAGTCCCAGTTTTTATGCCGCCTGCTCGATCTGGGTGAAGGACTCCTGTACAGCCGAATCGGATCTACCGATGATGTCGATGTCATCTGCGTAGGCAAGTATCTGGCTGGACTTGGTGATACTAGTCCTTCTAGTTATAACGCCAGAGTCACGGATTGCTTTCTCCAACTCCAGGTTGAAGAGGAGGCAGGCCAGACCGTCCCCTTGCCGGAGTCCATTAAAGATGCTTATTGGTTTGGACAGCAATCCCACTATTTTTACTTGACTAGTTACGTTGATCATGGTCAACTTCAAAGTCGTATCAATTTGTTTGGAATGCCGAACTCTCTCATGGCATTACATAGTTCTACCCTGTCTATTCTGTCGTAGGCAGCCTTAAAGTCTATATACGCGTATAGATGATATAATGGAATCTTAAATTCCAGAAATGTTTCCATCGCCTGCCTAAGGGTGAATATCTGATCAATCATTGATTTGCCTGGGATGAAGCCACACAGATATTGACCAATGATGACTTTAGCGTATGGGGCGGGCGGATCTTGCAGGATAGAGGAGAGTATCTTATAGGCGGTACTCAGCAATGTTATACCCCTATAGTTGCTGCACAGTGTGATATCTCCCTTCTTATGTGTGGGTGTGAAAATTATTCTACGAGCCTAATCTTCCGCCATCTTCTCTTGCTCCAATGCGTGCACCACGATCTCGTGTAACTCTGCCCCTCCTTGTTTGATCAGCTCAGCCGGTATGCCATCAGTTCCGAGAGCTTTATTTGATTTGAGCTGTCTTATAGCTTTTAATGTTTCCTCAATGCTTGGTGACGGCAGCATTTGGTCTTGATCTTGCATTGGTGGACCCTCCAATTCTTCTGTGAGCTGACCATTTAGCAATTCATTGAAGTGCACTTCTCATCGCTCCAGAATGCCTTCAGGATCGGTGATCAGATTACTCTCTTTATCCTTGCAGTAAGTGCCGCGTGGTGTGTACCGCGTCATAATACCGCGGATTATTTGGTAGAACTTACGCGCCTGGTGCAGGCATCGCTCTCTACTTTTATCTATTTCACAGACCAGATTTTTTTCCCATGCACTTTCCCCTTATCTGTGGTCTTTTTTGAGATCTTCTGAGCTCTTTGTATTCCTCCCCGCGTACCCGCGTCCTATGAGACTGCTGCATTGTCCGGTATGCAGCATTCTTACGTTCAGTCGCTAGTTTGCACTCATCATCAAATCAGTCGCTCCGATCTGTACGACTACTGCCTAAGATGGAGTTGGCAGTACTAATGACTGTATTCTTGAGGTGTGTCCATTTCTCTTCTACGCCCGGCATTCTGGCCCCAGGACTTACTCACGCTCCATCGAGCTCTCCGAGGGCGAGTCCTAGCGCATGACCAAAGGTGTTACTTGTATTCTCATTGCGTAAGGCAGCTGTGTTGATTCGAACCTGATCCGCGGATGCAATACGTCTCCGTAAGAGAATCCGCGCTCGGAAAACTATACCAACAAGATAGTGATCCGAGTCGACGTTGGCACCTCGGTACGTTCGTACCGTCATCAGGCTCGAGGAGTGGCGGCGATTTATCAACATGTGGTCAATTTGGTTGCGAGTGGCTCCATCAGGTGATACCCAGGTGGCTTTGTGGATATCTTTGCGCGGAAACCTGGTACTTGCAACGACCAAGTTTTTTGATGCTGCCAGTTCGTTGACTCCTAGTCCATTGTCATTAATGTTCTCATGCAAACTATGGGAACGTGGGTAGTGCCTGGCTCTCGACCTATTTTCGCATTCAGATCACCAAGAACGATTTTCACATCGCATTGAGGGTCCATTCGACGTGCTTGTAGTATTCTTCCTTTTCGTCGTCAAGGGACTCTGTAGGTCCGTGAACGTTTATGAGGCTTATATTCTTAAACGTGTCTCGCACGCGAAGAGTGCATAGCCTTTCGTTTGTTGCATTAAAGCCGATAATGGCAGGCTTCAGTTTTTTGCTGACTAGAAAGCCAACCCCGAGCACATGGTGTTTTGCATGACAGCTGTAATAAATGTCATACTCGTTTCTTTGAGTAACACCATTCGCCGTCCATCTTATTTCTTGTAAGCTGTTATGTCAGCCTTATATACGGCCAGGGTATCGACTAGCTGCTGTGCAGCTCGAGCTCTGTATGGTGAGCGGACATTCCATGACAAAATTCTCAAATCGTTTACCCATTTTCGTTTCCGTGGTCGTCGTCGTGTATCCGGTCCATATCCGAGGCTTGTTGAATTTTCCATAATAATTTGTTTTTCCGGGCACGGTTTTTAGCTTTGCGCCAACCTTTCTCAGGATGTCGCTGCATGCATTGGTTCACTACTTGGCAGGTGCCAAAGTAACTATCGAGGGGTGTCACGTGGAGACTGCATGTCAACGTGGATTGAACAGAAACAGGGATCGTCCTGACCTTCGCCGGGTTGAAAGTAGAGACCCTGCTCTCTATGTTCGCTTGGAATAGATACTTATACAAATATTAAGTGACATTGCTTGGTCCTATCTGTTCTGCAAACTTGTGCCAAAGTAGCTATCCAAGGGTGTCACGTGGAGACTGCATGCCAACTTGGAACAGGGACAAGGATCGTTCTGGCCTTCGCCGGGTTGAAAGCAATCAGTGACCTTGCCTTGTGCCCCCCACCCTCCCCCCCATCCATTCAACATTTCGTCGTAAAAAAAACACTACAGTCCACTCGAGCTCCCAATTATTTTTTTTTTCGATTCCTACTTGGTGTGGTAAAAACAATTGCACCAACTCTCAAAGATCGTGGCTATGTATTCATAGAATATAGTAAAAAGGCATCAAAAATCAGTTAAGAAGTCTCATATGACTCAGTATAACTTTCCGACCCCTTCTATCCCAACAGGCTGATATTGTGGGAGAGCTCCTCGGGGACACCGTCCTGGACCACCTCTAGCTCTGCGATATCGTAAAATTTCATTATGTCCCGCAAAGCCTTCACAGAATCAAAGTACGTTTTCGGTTCGATCTATTCCATCAACATGCGGTTTCCGTGCCCTATCTCTTCGCCTGTCAGCAGCTGGAAGAAAATTAGAATTAGAAATATTACACGGCGAACTTTGCGCCCTTATTAGCTCCGTTGCAACTTGAACACAGGCAGCACTCCAAAAGCCAAACTAACGCTGATTTTCATGGACTCAAAAGACTGAATATGAATTAAAAAGATCGCTGGGGTCCGGCATGTATTTGTAGACATTTTTTCTTCGGGGCCACTCCCTCCCCTGCTTCGATGAAAGTAAGGTTCTCTACGGATATTTGAAAACCGTTCGATGGGGTTTGACATTCTACCCTGCTTTCAAAATATCAGTATGCTTGTGTACAAATGTACAAAAATGTGCTTGAATGAAAATAATCAATTGTCAGCTTCGTATGCGTCATCTCTCATCTCCTGCCATCTTCCCACTGCTCTCCAGAACGTTACTGTTCAAAAACTATGTGTAATCAACCTTTGAATTCTTTGGTAAGTTTTTCCGAAGGTATAAACTAACGAAAAATGCAAAAATCGTTTTTTCAAAAATGCCAGACTAGTCGTTTTCGTTAAACGCTAAGTATTGAAATTGTATCGATCTTTAGAAGTTTTGAATTTCATTATTATACTTAGGACAAGTTTGCTTCCTTTAGTAAGCATGCAGTCCCGCTTGTCTGTCATTCAACTCTACTTGTTTTGTTTTTAGCAGTTTAGTTTTCCACTTCATCTACTTGAGGATATAGACTATCAGAAACATCGATTTTTCAAAAGTTTCACACCAATTGTGCCCCTTAATTGGAGACATCCTTTTGAATATCCGCAAACGAGTACTGTTTGTGATTAGTTTTTTGAGATGTTCAAACAATCGCATCATTTTAATATGTTGAGATTATTTTATGACGAAATCCGAGTGTTCGAAAACGCTTCTATTTTACAAAGCACAGTGGCCGTGCTATTTTTGTAGGGTATTCATTTTTCTAATTTTATGTCGCTCCTACCGAGTTTGGGGAACGAGATGTTTGACAGTCGTTATTGATATGTCTGTCACATAAGTTTCTGAAAACCCCGTTTTCAATATCTTTTCGATTCCGGTTACCATCGCTCCAGCGACATGGTCCATTAGTGGCATAACTTTAACGCCCGTGTAAACTTGTCTCTTAGAGCACCTTTTGTTTTGCGAATGATAGTAAATACAAACGTGGGACCTGAGTACGGTTGTTCCAGGATCTCTAGGTTCCTTACCACCGTGGGCGAAAATGTGAGCCATAGAGGAAACCTGTAGGCCAGAATAAGCGTAATAATGATTTTATAGAGGAGGAGTTTTGTCTATGAAAAGACTGTGCTCCGTGGGCGAAATTGTGAACCATATAGGAAACCTGTAAGCCAGAATAGGCCTAATAATGATTTTATAGAGGAGGAGTTTTGTGTACGAAAAGACTGTGGCTCGTCAGTAGCGGAGCTAATAAGCGAGTCACATTTTTGGCCTTTTTATTGTATTAAGTGCGTGCTGATTAAATTCCAGCAAATTAATAAAACTGATCCGAAGGGACGAGGTCCTTTTTTCTGTTGGAAGGTTTATTCTTTCGATTACGATTGATTTCGACTTTCCCTGACGACCCCTGGCTTTCGGAACCAAAAGCCTTTTGACTTATAATACGTACATTGATCCTTATATGGCCCATTGTCGGTGGAATGTATCTATTTGTGTTTAAGATGTTTGGAAACAATTTCGAGAACTGCCCTTGTTGTGATACTACTAAATAAGCGTTTTTTGAGCAAAGTTATATTTATTCCTTAACATAGCTGCCTTCGACGGGGATACATTTGTCATAGCCGTTTTCCAAAATTTCGATTCCCCTTTCTGTAGTACAGAACGTCCAAGCCTTCGGAATACGCCTCGGTTTCCGCAAAAACTTCCTCATCCGATCTGAATCTTTTTCCCTGGAGCCATCGCTTGAGGTTTGAGAATAGATAATAGTCGCTAGGGGACAAGTCTGGAGAATACGACGGGCGAGCAACCAATTCGAATCGTAATTGGTCCAATTTGGCGTTATCGTGATGGTACAGAACTTTTTTCTTCGCCATATGGGGCCGTTTTTTCTTTATTTCATTGTTCAGTCTGTCCAATAGCACTGCATAATACTCTGTTGCGACTGTTCTCCCCTTCTGCAGATAATCGATGAAGACTATGTCATGCGCATTATAAAAAATGGATGCCATAACCTTCCCGGCCGAGCGTCGGTTTTTTAGTCGGCTTTCGTGGTTTTCCAGCCACTCTGCAAACTGCCTATTGAACTCAAGCGTATGGTCATGGACCTATCCTCATAAAACGTCGAAAAGTCCGCTCGATTACACTGCAACAACTCCAAACATGCCGTTGAATCATCCACGCGCTGCTATTTTGGTCGACAGTCAGCAAACGCGGCACCCTTCGCGCCGATAGCTTTTTCATCTCCAAAAGATCGTGCAAAATGTATCGCGCCCGTTCTTTTGAAATGCCCACGACCTCAGCTAACTGGCGCGACCTCACTTTACGATCACCCAAAATGATTCGAGGCACGTGCTTTACGATTTCCGCATTCGTGGCCTCTTTTGGGCTTCTAGAGTGAGGTGGGTCTTCGGCGCTTTTACGACCCATTTTAAATTCCTTAAACCACCGATAAATTGTTGTTTTCGAAGGTGCAGATTAGGAATACCATTTCTGCAGCCATTGCAATGATTGTTCAGAAGTTTTTCCCATCAAAAAACCAATGTTTGATCAAGATGCAATATTCCTGTTTTCCATTTTGTAGAAGCATTGACGAAATGTGACGAAATTTCATACGTGAACTAGCAACAGATGAGCCTCTCGAAATGAGTCATGTTCATTTTCTAGTGGCGCCACCTATCCCGGGACTTTTGAGCCCATGTAGTAGATCCATAAATTAAACAATCGTAGCTTGTAAATGAATTGACGAAATGTCACGAAACTTCATCCATGAACTAGTAACAAATGAGTCTCTCGAAATGAGTCATGTTCATTTTCTAGTGGCGCCACCTATCTATCATCATCATCATCGGCACTACAACCGGGATCCGGTCTTGGCCTTATTTAGCAAGTCTATATCCGGTATCCGGTCCTTATCCGAGACTTGTTAAATTGTCCATAATAATTTGTTTTTCCGGGCAAGGTTATTAGCCTTGCGCCAACCACCTATCTATCATCCCGGGACTTTTCAGCCCATGTAGTTGGTCCATAAATTAAACAATAGTAGCTTGTAAACGAATTGACGAAATGGCACGAAACTTCATCCATGAACTAGTAACAGATGAGCCTCTCGAAATGAGTCATGTTCATTTTCTAGTGGCGCGACCTATCCCGGGACTTTTCAACCCATGTAGTAAGTCCATAAATTAAACAATCGTAGCTTGTAAATGAATTGATGAAATGTCCCGAAACTTCATACATGAACTAGAAACAAATGAGCCTTTCGAAATGAGTCATGTTCATTCTCTAGTCGCGCCACCTATTGAGTAATCCCGGAACTTTTCAGCCCATGTAGTAGATCCATAAATTAAACTATCGTCGGCATAAAGCAAGGATTCGGAGTCCTCGGACGCGTTGCTTCTCTATGTTACATGGGAAAAGTCATACATGAGGGTACAGCTGTGAGCGCCAGTGTTCATTCCCGTGGTACTCAAGCGATTTGCTATGATCGCACTCACTGTAGGCTGAGCGTCCGTTTATGAAGCTATGAATTATATACGTTATATCACGAAGAAAATTGTTTTCTTTGACGTTATATATCAGCCCTTCTGTTGAGACACGTTTTTTTCCAAATCGGTACATGATTTCTAATAATGGTTTTCATCATCATCATCGGCACTACAACCGGGAGCCGGTCTTGGCCTTATTTAGCAAGTCCTGAGGCTTGTTAAATTTTCCATAATGATTTGTTTTTTCCTGGCAAGGTCATTAGTCTTGCGCCAGATGCTCCCCAACGGGGAATCGTACCCCGGTCTCCCGCGGGACAGGCGGGTATACTAATCACTATACTATCGAGGAGCCGTATGAAATAATGGTTTTAAGTGACACTATATTCGCCGAAAGATATATTATAAGTCTGCGAAGTTCTGGTACAGTAATAATAAAACGTTCCCTCTAGCCCTTTTTGTCATTTGTTTTCTTGTCCAAAAATAGCTGATATATCTGAAAAAGCCTTGTACAAAGTTAGCCTCTATTGCCTCGTGGATAGCCGAGTTGAAGGTGAAGATGTGTTCTTCTATTTTGACATTAGACTTGTTCTGATCTGAGGGAAGTTGTGAAGGATTTAGATTCCTGTCTGTAGAACAGTTCTCTATCCGTTTTCCTGCTCTAAAAAAAATTGGTGAGGGTAGAACCCTCAGATATTTTAGCTTAATACAAGCAATAAATAAACTTAACAACCAACTCTTTGTTGCAAATTTATTTTTATGTAGAAGGCTTGGTAGTCAAAGAATGAAGCAATAGTTTGTACAGTTGCCTCGTGGGTGAGCAGTGTAAAATTAAATATTAAATTGACTTTTTATCAATTATTTAAATCTCCGACTATTTCTTGATAATATATAGGGTGCGCCATCTTTTATGTCGGTATGTGAATATTGATTAACTTTTTTAAAAAACGATTTCTATATATGAGGTATTTTTATTTAATTTGATACTTTCCATTTTATTTAGACTAGCTTTTGAATACAACTTCAAGTGGCCGCCTCTAGACCAAAGCAAAATGTGTCCTTTTGCCGGGTTTTCCACCACTTTTTCGAGCATCCCGAGCAGTATAGCGATGATTTCGGTACGAATGTTTCCCTTGAGCTCGTAAATCGTCTGATGCTTGCTGGCGTACACTTTGCTTTTCAAATAACCCCACAAAAAGAAGTCCGGAGGGTTCAAAACTGGAGATCTGGATGGGCCAGTCAATGTCGCCATTTTTTGACAACACACGCCAAGGGAATTTTCGTTGCAGAAACTGCATTGTTTCTTTAGCAGTGTGGTATGGCGCACCGTTTTCTTAAAACCAGTAACCCTCCAGACCTTTTTCACATATTTGTGGGCAGACATAACGAACTTAACGAATTTAGCTTTCTCTGAAGAAAAATGGCCCAATGATGGTATAACGTTTGCAATAATAGTGAAGAACGTGTGATTCGAATTGGCGCTATAACGGTTAGAACCACTAAAAGATTGATCCAATGCTCAAAACATAAAGCCGCTGCCGCGTGTACAAATTCGATTTCTAAATTCAAGTCGCATATGCATTGTTTATCTACCCTAGGCTTGGGCGAAAGTTTACACGGTGACTCCTAGTTGATCGCTGGCACTTATTTATTACTTGAGGTGTGTATCATGTTCCTACGAAATTTGTGTTTTTACAAGGGTCCGTTCGTGGTCAATGATACTAACGATATTTTTGGATATCTAAACATCATGCTTTTAATATTTAAATATTCTTTGTTTATCCGATGTTTTAAGCCGATATGTAGATGCGGTTATGGATTGATGATGATGATGATGATGATGATGATGATGATGATGAAATTCAAGTAGACGCAACTGATGTGCAATTGCTATGTCATTGCTTGGTATACGGCTGATGCTTTTGCTTATTCGATTTGCTTTCTGTGTTGTTCTTCATTATTGCTTGTGTACTGTGTGTGTATCTGTTAGAAACGCCACAAAGGTTTTTGCGCAAACGCCGACCCAAACAACTACTTTTTGGCCTGGCAATGATGTTTCATGAACCTCGTGTAGATTCTCCGCTCCTCAAATGCGGCAATTTTGCTTGTTAACGGCCCCAGAGAGTGTGAAATGGGCCTCGTCGTTCATCAAAATTTGCTTCCGAAAATCAGGTTCAGTGTCAACCATTCGAACGACTGTTTGGCCGTTTTTTGTTTTTGTTTTAACAATTCAATTACAGATTTTGCTTAAGACTAAATGTTAAATTCTATTTTACGAATATTATTCTTACATTAACTTACTGCCTCTTCGCAAGCACTCTAAATTATACGTTATCAATCTTTTGTTGTTCTTATGCCTTTCGGCGTGCAATAGTTTGGCCGTATTCCAGGCGACGTGGACAGTCTGTCGGCAATATTCTTTGGGTCAATTGCATTGTATACGGAAACAATTGCAATTCACCCTTCAAAATACGCCACGATATGACGCCAAAATGCTGAGCGCGGTGACGATACGACAGATGCGGCATTTCGGCAATACCGCTTCAAGCCGTTCATTTTTTTAAATTTTTTTTTATTTATCCTAGGAAAGGCGGACCTATAGCGCTGAATCAGTGCCCCGGTATGCTATTTTTTCCCCGACCGGTTCATCAGCCAAACTCCGAAAGGTGCTCAAGGATTACTCCCAACCATTTCACGAAGCATATAGCTTCGGTGGTTTTTCACCGGCCGCTGGGCTATGGGATCCTACGTACCACTGAGTAGTTGTGCTGAACTGCACAATAGCAAGAGTCGTCCGTTGAACCTAGATTTGCACAATCAAATCCAAGACACAACCTCCTTACCAACTCAGCCATTCATTAAGGCGGCGCGCGCAGCTAATTTCAAGATTGGCAATTCTAAAATAGTAATATTAAAAGGTGAACGTTTTTTAGACCGAAATTCACACCATTGCTTTCCAGGCGGCACTGGAACGTGTTGGCCATTGATGATGTAGTGTTGTTAGACGGTGCCTGTTGGCCACGATATTTTTGACGATATGTAGGTGGAGTCAACGCATCTGAACGACTATTTTCAATGTACACCGTCACTATTTCGGCGCATTGTTTAGGTGCGAGGCGATTCATGGTTAAAATTGTACTGAATTAACGTTTCAGAAACATGGCTACACAAGTCAATCGGTTAATAAATGTCAAAGCTGTTCAATGTTTACATACAGACATAAAAGACGGTGCACCTTGTATTTACCCTAAAAAAGTGATTTGTGCACCCTTAAAACTTTACATACATTGCGTCGTTATTGTTTTACGCTGACACCTAGCAACATTTGAGTCAGATCGATCAACCACTTTTTGAGCTGCAGCACGAATACTTTTTGAAAATGCTGTTTCGAGATAATCATGTTAACACGATAACTCCTGACCTGCAATTTATTGCTGTTTTCGGACTATACGAGCTGTATTTGCCTCAAAAAGACTCATTTGGCTCTGCACCGCCATGTGCGCTTCATTGGTGTTGAAGTGGGTGCCAATAATTATTTTATATCCAACGCGTTTATAATTCTCAGAATAGAGGTGTAGCCTTCAATAAATACCTCGCCAACGATAACTTAGATTTCAATGATGTTCAGACCGGAAGGGTTTTCGCCAAACTGTCGTCAGCAATTGGATATGGCCACTGAATCATCTTTCAACTCTGTCGTCCCTGGAAAAGTGTTCATAAATTGGTAGCCGACGCTTCATACTTCATCTCTTCGCCGTGTAATGGAGAAAGACCTCTAAGTTTTGGATCTATTTTATAGCGTTTCAGGCGCTTCCCTTTTTCAGTATACTCACAATATATCGCCCTTTGAAATATGTGGAAAAAGAAACGATTTTCCAAAAATTATAAACCGTTTTCGTTCCTTTCCAAAGCTTATGTGAATTTGCTTCTTCACGTTCTCCGAACTGAGTACTTCCGACTTCGACTTGGTGCTCATGTGGCATCATTTAAATCCACCAAACCATATACAAAAACTTGCCTTCGACGAGCAGTTTTCCGATCCTCTCAGTGTTTTCCCCGTCCCCACACACTGTATTTAATCAACCCATGGAGCCCTTTTTTCTTGTTTTTCGTTCTATATAATTGTGTCCTTCGACAGAAGAAAATGGCTTGCAGCACGCATCGGTGGTATGCGCATTACGCCACACATATCCTTCCTTGAAGCGCATTGTAGACACAGGCTCTTTTCACCATCCACGCATAAGCAGGATATATTCTCAGTTGGAAGGGGCAAGTGAACCGAATTGAAAAATAAAATATTAAAACTCCTTAAATCCTTTTTCTTTCCGAATTCGAGTGGAGCCTCGCGGGCCTTAACACATCCATTTCTAAGGCGATGCCGTTTCAATCCATTCATCAACAGCAGCACGTACCAGGCCATTCACACGTGGCCTTTATATTTCGTTCATGAATCAGAAATCTACGAGCAAGATATGTGTGCAATGCAAATCCTTGGAGTGAAGAATGTATTTAGTGATTCGATGAGATGTTTTGAATAGCCCCAGTAGATGGGGCAGCGAGACCTCGCCCGGCCATGAGAGTAAGGTGGTGGTGGCATTCATCGTCTTGGTCGCGCACTTATCGCACTGAGCCCATCATTGCCGTCAAGTGTGCATTCACGTGCATACGCATTTATATGAACCGGATAGTCAGGGCAAAAACTAATAGGAGAGTGAATAGATAAATAGGACCCTTTTTGTTCGTGTCTTAAAGCTCTTGTTCGTTTTTCATTCGATTTTATTTATGCAACCGAGGAGATAGATGCAATGAAGTTCTTTTCACCTGAAAGGATAATAGGTAGAAATGGTTGAGTTTTTGAATATGAATAATGACGACTCGAACGTATGCCTCCGTGAACGTACCACAGCCAGCGGAGATGTTTGGTTTTCAAATAAAAATCCATTTAAATTTAATCCTGAAGCAGAACGAGATGTTAATGCGTATGTTGCGAAGACACAGAAGAAAGGAAAGTAGGAAAAAATAAAAAAGGACGACAAACAAGAAATTCTGAACAAAGGACTTGGGGACAAAGATGTTGATGTGATAACTTGACGTCCAGGTGAAGTGAGAAAAATTTGAAACAATCCTGTAAATGTGAGAAGCAATGTTGATATGTGATAGAGGAATGTTGCCAACATTGTTTGGAGACTGGGTAGGAAGGACGTCACAATGAATGAGCATATTTTGCACAACACGACATTTGCTTAGGGAGGAGTGTACTCTAGAACATTTACAGTTGCACGGTGATTTATTCTCGGCACAATCGAATATGTTGATTCCTTAGATCCAGGAATATGCCCGAAGGAAGTGTGGGGGGGGGGGGGGGGTGTAAGTAGTTCTCCAAGTCACATTCCTTAGCGTTATTACTGTCAGTTGCCAGGGATAACTTTTCTGTGTAGGTAGCTCTTCATTATTATCTCGGCTTCAATGTTGACATCAGTATGTTCACTTGTCAGTCACAGCTAGAGACTGAACCGTTAGAGAGGACACTTGAAAAATAAAATCAGCTAAATTTAAAGTAATTCCATGAGTCACATGGTCGTCGCTGTGAGTAAAATTTAGCTGCGTTACGAAATAGTTTTTCTATAATCATTTCTACAGCTATATCAACGGTTCACTTATGGGTGGCACCATGTGGGTCTTTAATAACATTAATAACATGTAGATTAGGTAAATTAAAAATCGTTGCTACTTCTCGTTCTTATTTATTCTTCTTAATTTAATTCAAGCCTTCACTTATAGTCCTAAATCTAAAAATTAACGTTCTTAATCTGGGAAATATGTGAGCAAGAGAAGTTGCAGATTAAATGTTCTCATGGTTTTTCTATATTCTGATTTATACAGGTTAATCTTTAACTCATCTTAGCGACTGAAACTGTTGGGAGGTTAGAGCGTCTGTGCCCTTGGGCGTATGCGGCTTCGACAGAGGGGTTTGACCAACTTTGACGATTCAACAACAACTTCAGGATTTATTCTTATAAAATTATGGCAAATTAATTTCGGATGGTTTGATCATACAGCTGCAATGCCACTATATTCTTGGATAGATTTATGGCGATTCCAGCTTACGCACACGCACATGTAACCGTAGCGAAGAACTCAGTATTAAAAGAGAATCAAACGAATTATTGGCGCCGTATACCAGAGCATTAAGGTAGCAATCACAGCTTAAGTAACGAGTTGAGAACTCGCGGCTATGGTATGATGTATTGGTTTAATCTAATCTTTTCGTTCTGTGTGTTCGATTCACCTAGTGTGGTTTGGATTCACGTCTTTCCAGCCAAACGCTCTGGGTTGAAGTTGAATGTTCCAGAAAATTATTATTATCATACCGTCGAAACATCTGGGAAAAAAGTTCAGTGGGGCCTGTAAAATGTTGGCAATTTAGGCAATCTGGACTTATTGGTTATTAAGGTGTTGGCGTCTCGTGGGATGGTGATGCCAGTGATTTTTGAGAAAGCAAACCGAATATCTTCAAAATGTTATTACATTTTCGGAGCATTCCAGAAATAGATTCATCAGTCCAACGGCCAACGAGGCAGCATGAGACCTAATGTCTCTAAATTCTTATTTTGAAGTGAAATCCTTAATGGGTGTCTTAAATACAAATAAACCATCATCATCATCGGCACTACAACCGCTATCCGGTCTTGGCCTTATTTAACAAATCTCTCCACCGGTAATTTTCCATAATAATTTGTTTTTACTGGCAAGGTTATTAGCTTTGCGCCAACCTTTCTCAGGATGTCGCTGCATGCATTGGTTCACTACTTGGCGGGTGCCAAAGTAGCTATACAGTGGTGTCACGTGGAGACTGCATATCAACTTGGATTGAAAAGGGACAAGGATCGTCCGGGCCTTCGCCGGGTTGAAAGCAATCAGAGACTTTGCCCTGTATGTTAGCTCCCATCCCTCCCTTAAATACACAATACCTAGTTGCATTTATCGATTCCTACGTTTAGCTTTTTTGAGCCCCTAACAAACAGATATTCAAACACGTACTTCTTAGTTCATCTGTTCAGTGGGATGTGCCAAAGTAAAAAAGAAACGGTATGCGAATATAGTACATTACCTTCCATTCGTTGTTCTTTTTTCAGGTTTATTGCAAAATAAGAAAGGTTTTCATGATTCGTGGGTTTTTGATGTGCGATTGACGTAATATTCACTCCACACAGGGCTTGACCTAAGTTTCTGCAGGGATTCAGTGCTGCAACTACTATAAGAGTCTTTAGACTTATAGTGCTCGATTTTGCGCAGTTTACGCCACCAGGTCCCGAAGCGATATGTTGGATTTGTTGGGGCAGTTTTTTTACGCCAACGCGTGCACAAAAGGGGATTTTAGAGTACCTCTTGTGAACTGACACGAAAGGTTTTCATCAACCAGCGCAACATCTATGACTTAGGGTGCAATTTCTCCTGTGTTCGCCCATATATATAATCCTTAACAAGCAGTCCTTACATTAAACGGTACATATAACGATGTATCGTTGTATCCCAGGTATAATTCAATATATACTTGTAACCACGTATGTCACACATTCTCGCACATAAAAAGCGCGTTTTAGTAACAAAGAACAATGTTTAAAGTAAACAAAACAAAGTGCATTTGATAAATTGGTAACTTCTTTATCGAATCAGCCCAGTAAGTAGGGCGTTAAAATATACTCACAGCTAGGCCAGCTTGTCGTAAGAGGCGACTAAAGACCGACTGGTAGGTGGGGTGCCAACGCCTTGTCGCCAGGTGAAATTCATTGATTAGGCTTAATCCAAGCATAAATTAATATTATGATATTAATATCCCAAGAGAGAGGGAGATAGCGTGGGGGGGGGGGGGGGGGGTTGTGTCCTCCACAAAATTACCGGCGATAGCATTACTGTCTATGTTAACCATTCGAAATCTCGTTCTAAGGGTGGAGTCTGCGTCTTCGCGCGAGCCGACCTGGCTTGCCAAAGGATAGAGGCGTTAGAGCCCAAAAACTTGGACATCATGTGGTTGAAAGTCATGCTGAGGAATTCTGTTGTTTCTTTGCTGTATTTACTCCTCCCCGAATGACGATCGACCGGTGATATTTTTCGACCATCTTTCACGTACCGTCGACTGGATACAAATCAACCACCCAGCTTCAAAAATAGTTCGTTCTTGGTGATTTTAATGTAATCAACTCCGGCTGGTTGGTACATTCTAACAGAACCAACGAGGCTGGGAGGCTGGCGGATATGTTCGTTGTTAGCCGCAATTTGACTTAACTCGTGGAGGAACATACGCGAGTACCGGATACCCTGGATCTGCTTTTGACATTCGAGCTGAGCATTCATACCATGGAAGTTGCTGTGCCACTGAGAAACTCAGATCACTGCTTGGTATCGGTCGCGCAACCGCTAGCATTTCAAACGAATAACCGATCAAAAAAGCTTCGCCATGTATGGAGGTATGGGGCTGCTAACTGGGACGATTGGCGAGATTTCTTCGCATCCTTTCCGTGCTCGGAGGTGTGCTTTGGAAACTCCGATGTTAACGCATGCGCGAAGTCGGCCAAGGAGATTATTCTTTTCGGGATGGAGATTTACATTCCGTATTCCATCAGACAAAATTTATCTGATAAACCTTGGTTTGATAAAAAATGCGAGCAGATTACAGCTACAAAAAATATAACTTTTAAACAATGGTGCTCCAATCCCACTAATGTTAACAGCACGAATTTCGTTAGAATCAGAAACACGTGCCATCAGGTGAATGATACCGCGAGGAACGCCTACAACGATATAGAGTACCCAATAAACTCTGTGAGTGCCGAACTGGTTCTGGTCAATAGCATCCGTAACGTATCATGCCAGTCACTTTTCGAACATCTTTCATGTACCGTCGACTGGATGCAGATCAACCACCCAGCTTCTGAAATTGTCGTTCTTGGCGGTTTTAATGTACACAACTCCGGTTGGTTGGTACATTCTAACAGAACTGACTAGGCTGGGAGGCTAGCGGAGATGTTCGCTGTTTTCTATGGGTCTTATCACGGTCGTTGTTCAACTGGACTTGTTGAATGTGTTTAGGATTAACATCGTTAGGATTAACATAGGCGCAACGTATCATGCCTATCTCTCTTGTATAGGTATTATCACGGTCGTTGCACAACTGGACTTGTTGAATGTGTTCCGCCTCTTCCAGATATTATCCCCCTATACCCGGCAATTTGAGAAAGTGCATCAATTCACGTTGAAAGTCAACTTCAGGCCCGCAAATAAACATAGAGAGTCATTCTTTAGCCGAACCACACGAATGTGGAGTGCTCTACTTGATCAGATGTTTCCTCATCCAGGCATTTAAGACCAATGTACATCGATACTTCCTTTCCTTATCCACTTCGTCTACTTCCACTCGCACTGTGCTCTGATATTTAAGGGTACTCCCAAATCTCCTTTTGTGCACGCGTTAGTATAAAAAAGAGCTGTTAGCATTAACTTGGCTTCCTTCTATTTTCCTCCCTTAGCGACGGGCAGCGGGGCACTAGCCACAAATTCAAAAGATAAAGCTAATGTGTTCGCGAATTTTTTTTCCGCGAAGTCGAAGCTCGATTCCGGTCTTTTGGATGCACCTGTGATCGCGTCGGTACGGTCTACAATGGGGGATGCGAGGTACCGCCCGCGAACTATTCAACGCATTTTACTTGGACTGGACTGTAAGAAGGCAATAGGCCCGGACGGTATACCAGCAACAGTCCTTATGAAATGGCCTCTAGAACTGTCGCCGGTTCTTGGCAGGCTCTTTCGTTTATCTTATGCACGGAGCACATTTCCTACTTGCTGGAAGGTGATTCGAGTTCAGCCAATCCCAAAGACGGGAAAAAAGTGTCCCCCACATTTACTACTGGCCAATAGCATTACTGTCGATGGTATCTGAGGTGATGGGAAAGGTCATCAATGCCGAGTTAATTAAATATTTGGATTGCAACGGATTTCTGAAAGATCGTCAACACGGATTCCGTGGCAGGCGCTCCACGGGGGGTCTTTTGACCCTTATAACCAATATATGCTCACCTGCGATTGAGGGGCATAGTGGGTAAAGAGCGGTCGTATTGGATATCTTCAATGCTTTTGACCGTGTCTAGCATGGAGCATGAGAAAATTCGAATAAGCAAAGCATCAGACCCGTATAGCATAGCGATAACATAACAATTCCACATCAGTGTACTTGAGTTCAGAAATCGAATTCGTACACTTGGCAGTGGCCTGATGTGTTAAGCGTTGGTTCAATTTTTAGTGATTCTAACCGCCATAGCGTCAGTTCGAATCACACGGTCTTCACTATCGTCCCAAACGTTATAGGGTAACGGGACGCAAGTCACAAATTCAAAAGATAAAGCTAATGTGTTCGCGAATTCAAACCTCGATTCCAGCCTTTTGGATGCGCCTGTGATCGTGCCGGTGCAGGCTTCGATGCGGGATATTAGGTTCCGCCCGGGTACTATTCAAAGCATCATCCGTGGACTGGACTGTAAGAAGGCAATCGGCCCGGACGGTATACCAGTAACAGTCCTTAAGAACTGTGCTCCAGAACTGTCGTCGGTTCTCGGCAGACTCTTTCGTTTATCTTATGCACGGAGGGCATTTCCTACTTGCTGGAAGGTGATTCGAGTTCAGCCAATCCCAACGACGGGAAAAAAGTGTCCCCCAAATATTTACTGGCCGATAGCCTTACTGTCTATGTTATCTGAGGTGATGGGAAAGGTCATCAATGCCGAGTTAATTAAATATTTAAATTGCAACGGATTTCTCAAAGATCGTCAATACGAATTCCGTGGCAGGCGCTCCACGGGAGACCTTTTGACCCTTATAACCGATTGAGCGGGATGGTGAGTCAAGAGCGGTCGTATTGGATATCTCCAAGACTTTTGACCGCGTCTGGCACGGGGCATTGCTGAGTAAACTTCGTTCATACGGAATTTCCCAACAGCTCTGCAACGGGACGAAAAGCTTGCTCGAAAATCGATCAATCCGGGTTGTTGTGGACGGCGAGTGTTCGGATCTGTATCCTGTTAATTTCGGGGTGCCTCAATGTTCTATTTTGTCTCCAATCTTGTTTTTGATTCACATAAAACATTTGTTGGACACAACGGATAACAAGGTGTTCAGTTTTGCGGATGATAGTACGTTTGTTTCCTCCTTTTCAAGTGACAGTCCGATTAGTACATCAACGTCACACCAGCTGAGATGTAGCCAGATCGACTCTCTGAATCGGGATCTGGGTAAGGTCATGCAGTGGAGAAAGGCCAATCTCGTCGACTTCAATGCAACGGAAACACAATATACAACATTCACAAAGAAAAGTGAATCATCGGTTCCACAGCTGATGACGAATGGCCAGGCCCTTTAATCTAGGGAAAGCATGAAATTGCTCGGCATCACGGTCTGTGGGAATGTATCGTCGGATAAACACATGTCGAACACTACCAGGTCAGCCTCTGGAAAACTGAGTTATATTTTTAGAGCCAAGAATTATTTTACTCCGACCCAACTTCTTCTACCGTTTAAATCAGAAATTAGACCCGCGCTCAAATATTGCTTTTATGTTTGGAGCTCTGCTCCTAAACATACCCTCGACCTACTTGAGAGCATACAGTGACGAGCGATCCGCTTGTCGTGGACACGGCGCTGACGCCCGGACTACAGTCGCTATCACATCGAAAGCGCGTAGCTGACCTCTCTGCTTTACAGATATTATCACAAGTACTGTTCTTCGGAGATTCCTGGTATTGTTATGCGCAATTCGGTTTATATGCGCTCCACAAGAAAATCCAACGGATCGCACCAATTTGCGGTTCATCCCCCGACGGCACGAACATCTCTGCATCAGAACTCGTTCCGCTAAGGAGCCGGAAAGCTGTGAAATTCCCTCCGCGCGCGAGTGTTTCTGGAGCGATACAACCTGCAATTGTTTAAAAATGGACTGCAACAGGTATTCAGTGGCTTCTCGTGGCGCCGGCTCGGCGCTATAGATTCGCCTCACCTGGGGGAAGTAAAATACAAAATAAAAAATAAATAAATGTAAATCTCCATCACGAGAAGAATAATCTCCGTGACCGATTCCGCGCAAGCGTTAACATCGGAGTCTCCAAAGCACACCTCCATCCACGGAGAGGATGCGAAGAAATCTCGCAAATCGTCGCATTTAGCAGCCTCATACCTCTATACATGGCAAAACTTCTTAGATCGGTTACTTGTTTGCAATGCAAGTGGTTGCCCGACCAATACCAAGCAGTGATCTGAGTTTCCCAATGGCGCAGCAACTTCCACGGTATAAACGCTCGGCTCGGATGTCAAAAATAGATCCAGGGTGTTGACATAATCACATCGGGTAACCGGCACTTTTAAAATGCTACCACAACATTTTCTATTCCTTGTTAAAATTGTCTAAATTCAAACTTGGGTACCCCTCATGTAGATGTTCGAAATCCGAATTTTCCATACAAAATGCTGTTTGCAACTTTAACTGTCGTTGCCATGGATGGAGACTAAGCACACAAACGCTAGTAACCTAATCGCCCAATACCCATTTCGCATTCATAATCTCTTCGTGCTCAAATATTGCAGAGTATTAGAATATTGATGTTAAATTTTCTATGGGCTAACGCAAACCATCTAAAGTGGTTATGAAAACATTTGATCATAACATACCCTCGATGGTAAACACTTCATCCTTTTACCAGCCTGTGCAGGTCGAAAATCTCTACCACTCCAGTATATTGGATATTATCAAATAACAAGTTGCTTGAACTCACCCGCAAGATGCACACGTAGGCTATTCCTGCACCCTGTCTGTTAGGATAACAAATATATGAACAACAAGTTGTCTAACCGACTGACTAATCAGGGCAAAGTACCCCCTGCAGCCAAACATCAATTACAAAACACTGCCAGCTCCTGTTCATGTTCCTCCTGCAAGAGCTGAATAGAATAGTAAATAAAAATAACAATCATAATCATAATTATGATATTACACACCATTATCACTTTAAAGACGCGGTCGGGTCGGGTTGCTAGCTCGCGCCCTTCTTCGTTCGTTCGCATCCCTTCAGGGCCGTTAATAGGGCTCACCTATTACTTAACATCGATTTATAGTGGCGTGCAACACTCTTGCCAACCCTGGCGAATTATGATTATTAATTCTCATTTTTCCCATTGTTGTGGGTATGCCAACCGAAAATTGTGTGTGTCTAGGGGAGGGGTGAGAAAGTCAAGAGAGATTCACAAGCCGTAACACAAACAGCGGCAAGAACAAGAGCAGACCCTCGGCGCGCAGGGGCAAATATGTTATTTTTAGGTCGTTCAAGTGAATCAAAGTCCACCGCACGATTTATGGTCTCATTGAGTGGTCATTATGAGTGTGTGTGCGCATTCAGAATGCATATCCTTTGTTCCCGATGAGCCCCTTCATCGGCCCTTCAACAACAGCGTAATTGACTTATGAAATCTATATGTCGACTCGGGTACGTACTTATATCGTAATACGGTAATATTGCATATCGGGCGTGTAAGCCCCACCAGGGCTGTTTTCATCGAACGTGCCATCTCTATGCCATTTGGCCCTTTGTTCTTCATTGCGACATTTAAACGTCCAAAAAGATGAACACTAATTATACAAAAACATGTCATAAACAGTGGACAGCGTCGTCATAAACGATCCTCTGCGAAATCCAGCTATTATAGCACATTCATTCTCACCGGCGAGACTGTTAATTATAAGGTTCAGCTTGGACTCCCGCCCAATTAGCGCCCGGAAAAGGATGACTGTTAGAAGCTAATTAGTCGTGAAATCCTTGTCACATGCATTTACGTCTCAAATTGAGATTTTAAACCGGACGACTTCTCCGGGATAAAAGGGTTTCAAGTTCATCAATGTGAATGTGGGGTGGATGGGATTTTGTGCGTTATAGAAATTCGTTCGGGAAGGCAAAAATCTAGAATCAACCTTCGAATAGCTCATTGAACACTTAAATTAGTAACGAAATCACGGTAAAAACTGCCACCTGGCGAAGCTAATTGCTACGAATCTGAAAATAATGGTACCTAACAGCTGCAGTCCTGCTTATTAATTTAACTTACAGCAGGGGCTGTTCTGGCCGACTACTTTAGTGTCTTACGAATTTGACATTGTAAATAACTAAGTCGAGATCTCATACTACACAGTTAGTTTTCAGAATATCCGCGACCGAAACGGATTTTCGACATTCGTCGTAACGTCAAAGCGACTGAGAAACACCGTAAAGTGGAGGGAGCATCATCTTGTGGGAAACAGCAATATCATAAAAGTTCCAGGATCACACTATTAAGGAAGATTTGGCAATCTGTGTATATAAAAGAATCGCATTTTACGACTTGATTGGTATTCCTCATCCTGACTGATGATGAAAACGTATTTAGTGAGGTATCGCAACCACCTGATTCTACCTGAACGTATATGATAGTTTGAAATGGTATTACAGACAAAATTTTTCAGAAACTAGTTCTAGCTTCGTAACCGCCATATCATGCTAGTCAACGAAGGTATGTGCCACTATTTTATAGTAACAAGCGTCCAAGTGACACAATAGCCACAATTCGCTGGACGAGATTTTCACGTCTGTCGTTGCTTAGTGTGTTGTGTTTTCATTATTGTGAAGAGTTTTTCTAGCGAACTTTAAGAAGTTGCTAGTGGAGGAATTGCTGGTCTATTTGTTTCCAGACACAGACCACAAGTTGCATTTTAAGCCACTGTATGCTGCACTGGTCGATGCGAAACGCTCATGTCATTGCAACGTTTGGCGTAAAAGTTGTATTTCCAAAGCAGTTTTCTTTCGTAATCCTGAACAGAACGAGACTATATTGGGAAAATGTGTATGATATTCCAGATTTAATGAGCTGTTGTTACGTGGTAGGGCGTTAGAATATTGTATGTACAAATTAGTTCGATAGGATATAATGGGTTCCCCAATAGGGACTTAACAACTTTTTTTCGGTAGTAAATTTTTATAATTTGCAGACGTTGTTCGTTCGTGTACTTAACCATGATGAAAATGTTGAGTTTACTGAATAAATTGACAGTGACAGTTCGATGATTAGTGAAAGGGTGCGTTCACAAAATAAATTCAAAGTTGTCAAGTCCCTATTGTACAACCATATTATATAACCCTAGGGTTTTCCAATAGCGACTTGACAACTTCTTTTCGGTAGTAAATTTTTAAAATTTGCAGACGTTCGTTCGTCTGCTTAACCCTGATGAAAATGTTGAGTTTACTGAATAAATTGTTCGATGATTAGTGAAAGTGTGCGTTCACAAATTGAATTCAAAGTTGTCAAGTCCCTATTGGAAAACCCGATACAACTCAGTTCATAGTGACAGTCGATTTCGGTGGTTTCAGAGAAGTTGAACATTTGTCAATAATATTCAGTTTACATCGCTTTGAGCTTCATACAGCAAATTTGCTTTTGTTTACTGTGTTGAATGTGTCAAATTGTGTGTTAACTTAACAGCATTGGGAGATAGTTTTAGTTGTCTGTTTTAATTGGAAGGAAAGTGCAGCTAAAGCGCATCGAATGCATTCGAAAGTTTATGGTGACAATGCTCCAACTGATAAATCATGCAAAAAATGGTTTCGACATTTCACGAATGGTGATTTCAGCTTTAAAGATAACCCTCACTCTGGACAGCCGAAATAATTCGAAGACAAAGAGTTGGAGGCACTACTCAATGAAGACACCACTCAGAACGCAAGCGGAGCTTGCTGAGTCTTTAGGAGTGACTCAAAACATAGTTTCCGTTCCATTAAAATCCATGGAAATGATTCGAAAGCGAAGCAATTAGATGTCGTAACCGAGAGACATTGAAAGCTGATTTTTCACTTGCAGGCATCTGATCAAAAGCAATAAAAAAGGGTCTTATATCAGATTGTGACAGGGGATGGTAAATGGATATTCTACGACAACCCGAAGAAAAAAATACCACATTAAGCGCGGTCAATTTTTGCCACCGATCTCGACAACAACACCAAAGCCGAATATTCATAGTTCGAAGATCATGCTCAGTATCTGGTGGATCCAAAAGGTGTACTGTTGCGTTCCCAAAGAACCACCCATCCTCTTTAAATTAACCACCTTCCTCTTCTCATACAAAGCCATGGTACCTACCTGCAATTTTGGGCAGCGTAAGCTCCCAGCAGCATTTTCCATACCTAAAAGAAAACCTACCCGACGGCATACATACACTCTGAACTTTTCTGGTTCATACTCCATGAATCAGTTCATCTCCTATCGGCTCAGCTTGTCTTCAATTACCGACAAACAAACGCTGGCCAGCGTATTGCGGACACAGCTGCAATCGATATACCTACTTAATCGTATATCTTATCCTACCCTAAGGTCCGCGTTGGTGCGACCAATCCTCTAACCATTACCCAGCCATACATTTGATTTGAGCATGAACGTGATCGTTTATTTACTCACGTTCATGTTCCATGAAGACCCATCATCCAACCCGAACAAACAATCCATAGCCACCGTCGTCGAGTTTTCTGTGGACTTAACGTCCAGATTCAATTTCCCCCATTATGCTTCAGAGCCATTTGGCTAAAGGAAACAGATTCCCAATCTCTGGTCGATCTGTTGATACCAGTAGATATTGCCTACATCGGTATTTCCGCGGAATCTCAAGCAAATCCAATGACGCCCCCTTTTTAACATAGGCACATCATGTACATTATGCGTGCCACCATTTGACCTGTGAAATAGCGTTGTTGTTTACTTTGAAACAAAAATCTATTTCGTTCCCTGGCATACATCATCAACGATGTATGGGTACATCGCTGCAGCCCCTGATGATCGTGCGTTTGTTTAATCAGGTGTCCGCCGATCATCGTCTTCATCGCAGGGCATCGAACCTGCCATACACAGCAATGGAGATCCTCCCGTATACCCTTTTTACGCGATCACCATTGGCTACAGTCCGTTTTGCTCCTCCTCTATCGATGCAATTCACGGCCATTGAATCTGATGGATGTGAGTTGCATCGAGGAGTCAGATTTAAACTTCGTAAGCGTACTCACGCTATTCTTCGTGCGAGTCAGAGCCGTCGTAATTGAGAATACACGCTTGAAGTTATTTCGAAGAGTGTCATTATTAATATTATCTATTGTCACCTTGTGAATTGAGAAATTGAACACGGTCGGTGCGCGGTATTGTGTCATTATTAGTATTATCTAAGTTCTATTGTCACCTAGTGAATTAAGAAATTGAACACGATCGGAGCGCGGTATTGAACTAATTTCACCAGTAACATTATAGCACATATTTTAAAAGACAGTGTCAAGAGTTTATATTTTAAATAAAAACCATGTTAAACGTTAAAATAAAATAAAATAGAGAATAAACAATACCAGAGTGTTTGTCTTTGCTGTTCCGTGTCCGCTCAACCATAGGAATCAACGGCTGTTCTGTTTTTCTCAGGTGTGTCATCTAGTGAACTCATTAGCTGGGGAGAGAGTAAATCAGTGCCCATGCCTGGCATCCAGCACCTCCAACCCCTCAGTACCACCTGCCGAATCTATTACGGGCGATATATATTATAGGCTGGCGCAAGGCTAATAACCTTGCCCGCAAAATAAATTATTATGGAAAATTTAACAAGTTTCGAGACTTGCTAAATAAGGCCAAGACCGGAGCCCGGTTGTAGTGCCGATGATGATGATATATTATAGGCTATAATTGACTCTTTTGGTCCGCGCATTACGAGAAACACTGCCCGAATGCGAGCGAAAACATGACCTAGTTATTCATCTGCATAACAGCGATCGTCTTAATGGATGCAAAAGTCGTAAACGAATATTTGGAAACGCTCAAGTGGGATATTTTACCGCACCTGCCGTATTTTCCGGACAATGCTTCTTCTGATTACTGGTTCCCCCAAAGGGTGCAGCGGCATTTGGCATGTCACCGGTTCACTTCATTCGCAGCAACCGAAAGTTAGCTCTTAACTTGAACTTAAAAAATCTTAACGGATCGAACAAATGTTTCGAAATTTCTTTGAGAGTGGGGTGGGCGCGTGGGTGCCGATGAGTTATCAATCGAACCTGAATGGGTAGACTGAAACGTTTCCGACCTAACAAAGATATAAGACACTCTTAAAATTTATTTTTATTTTTCTATATAGTTTCCTTGTAACTCTACACACTTTTCCCAGCGATGCTCCCATCTCTCTAACCCGTCCAAATAGTACTCGGCGTTTTTCTCTTCAAAATAACTGTTCACGAAGGTGATTGCCTCCTCATTTGACGAAAATATCTGTCCTCCGAGCGCAATTTTTAGATTAGGGAACAAAAAGAAGTCGCTTGGGGCTAGATCTGGTAAGTAATGCGGTTGATCAAGCAGTTCAAACCGTAATTCGTGGATTTTCGCCATCGCAACCGCTGAGGTGTGAGACGGTGTTTTTCGTCTAACATGAGCAAACGTGGCAACCAAAGCACGGGCAGCTTTATCGTGCCTAAATGTTGATTCAATATGTGACAAACATGTTCTTTGGACATTTTCATAGCCTCTGCTATCTCTCTCACTTTAATTCGTGGGTCGTCTAGCACCATTTGGTGAATTTTAGCGATGTTATCGTCAGCTGTTGCAGTTTTTGAACGTCCCGAACGTTCATCGTCTCCCAAGCTCTCACGGCCACGTTTAAATTCAGCTGCCCAAAATTTCACTGTGGTAAATGATGGTACAGCGTCCCCATACACGGAGTCCAACTCATCTTTGATTTGCACAGGCGTATTACCTTTCAAAATCAAAAATTTAATGACAGCTCGATATTCAATATGGCCATTTTCACAAAAACACTCACATCGACTCACTCAAACGACTGTCAAATAAAAACTACGCGCCCAAAATGGCTGAAATTTTGGTGAGTAACTATCAAAAGTTGTACAACTACATTCTCTAGCTTTTATTGACGAGCGCTGCTATCTTCACGTTGAGGTCGGAAGCTTTTCAGCCCACCCTCGTACAATATCTAGTCGTTTAGAAAAACGAAAATCTAACCAATGTGTCCTCCTAATATAACATATGTACAGTGGGATCGACTGAAAGGCTACTAAAAACAGAGTATCGATACCCTCAAAAACACCAGAGTAGATAAACCAGCCGCATGGTTTCTTTGCTTGGTCGTTGTCAGTTCAATTTGACATTTATTAATGACACGTTTGAGTGTTTTAAGGGACTTAAACTTACCAGGTGTACCGGCATGAAGTGAGCGTTTCTTTTAAAATTTTTTTGGGAAAGTAAAAAACATGTTATTCGAAGTATTGGTCATTGCTTTCTACACATTTTGACCGCCATTCTGGAAATTTGTGGATACCATGCCAATAAAACCGGTCGTCTTTTGAGGCAAACCATTCGGAGACCCAATTTTCGACTTCTTTGCAGGAATTGAAATGCTGCTCAGCCAATTCGTGTCCCATCGATGAAAACAAATGGTAGTCGGAAGGAGCCAAGTCTGGTGAATACGGTGGGTGGGGTAACACTTCCCAGCCGAGAGCTTTTATTGTTTCTTTGACGGTTTTGCTGTATGACTCGGTGCATTATCATGCAACAAAATTACCTTTCCGTGTCTTGTGACCCATTCTGGTCGTTGTTCGGCCAATACATGGTTCAAATTGATCATTTGTTGTCGGTAGCGTTGCGCATCAACAGTTTCGGCAGGTTTTAGAAGTTTATGATACACCACTCCCTTCTGGTCCCACCAAACACAGAGCATTGTCTTTTTTCCGAACCGATCAGGCTTTGCAGTCGATGTTGACGCTTTTCCTGGATGTACCCTTGATTTTTTGCGTTTAGGATTTTTAAAATAAATCAATTTTTCATCACCAGTCACAATTCGATGCAATACTGACATCCTTTCGTGTCGTAGAAGCAACGTCTCACGTGTGGTGTTTCGCTTTTCCATCTGCCTGTCATTCAATTCATGTGGCACCCAGTTTCCACACTTTTGGATCCTTCCTATAGTTTTTAAACGGCCAGAAATTGTTTGTTGTGCAACATTTAACATATGTGCCATTTGTTTTTGACTTAAAGTGTCATCTTGATCCAATATAGCTTGCAATTCGGCGTCTTCAAACTTTTTTGGTGGTCTTCCACGTTCTTCATTTCGCACATCAAAATCAATTTCTCTGAACCGCTTAAACCATCTTTTGCATGTTGCTTCCGATAGAGCATGATCACCATAAACCTCGACAAGCATTCGATGCGACTCTGCAGCACTTTTCTTCAAATGAAAACAAAAAATTAATGCTTTCCGCAAATCATCATTTTGTGGTACAAAATTCGACATTTTTAACAAAATTAAAAAAATGTTGTTTGTACAATGAATATGTTTGATAGATGTCATAGCAACCAAATAAAAAAACATGTAAGGGCTCGTTCACAACAAACGTTCCCTATCGATACACTTGTATCCTGACGCTCACTTCACACCGGTACCCCTGGTACAATGGCTGGGCCATGACAACAAAACATCAGAATAAGCGCGATTGTTTAAACCGTTCAACTTAGTTTGTGGTAGAGCTGTGACATTTGCAGCAATTGTTGGTTGGACAATAGTAAGAAAAGTTCACCTTCACCTTTGCTTAGTGGCGTATTGTCGCGGCCGTTCGTCATTGTGGGGCAAACTTTCTTCCCTACAACCAAAACTTGCAAAAAACCACCAAAGGATTATGGCACCCACTCCATTTTTTCTTCCGCTTTCTAACCTCGCTATCTTCCTAATCACTCCTCCGCTTTCAAGCCCGCCGAGTATCTTTTGATATAATAAGAATATCAACAATCTTCTTATGGTATGCAGATCATAAAAAAATAATAATCATTACTCGCTTGTGTATTTTAACGGACTTGAACTTGTAATGCCTGTGCTATGGCAATAAATCGGTAAATATATAGTGTATTAGACAAATCATTTTTAACATAGGCTATAACTTACGAAAACTTTCTTTTGAAAATCTGTATGAGATGTTCACCTTTATCTCTTGGTATGCCTGTCGTTATATGTGTCTCTAGGCACACCCGACAATTTCCACTTTAAACCACTGCATGTTGCAGTGGTCGATGCGAAACTCGCGTGTCATTGCAACATTTAGCATAAAATATGTATTTCCAGAGCATTTTTCATCTGAACTCTGGAAGAGTACGAGACTGTATTGTGCTGAATGTTGCAATGGTCGACGCGAAACTCTCATGTCATTGCAACTTTCGGGATAAAAGATTTATTTCCTGAGTATTTTTCTTTCGAACTCTGGAAGAGTACGAGACTGTATTGTGCTGCATGTTGCAATAGTCGACGCGAAACTCTCATGTCATTGCAACTTTCGGGATAAAAGATGTATTTCCTGAGTATTTTTCTTTCGAACTCTCGAAGAGTACGGGACTGTATTGTGGGCGACGCCAAACTCTCAGGTCATTGCAATATTTGACATTGCATATAGATACATAGATTATTATCATACTTTAAAACACAAAACGTAATTGTACGCCGAAAGGCATAAGAATTATTATTTTTTCTTTATTTTGTATAATTTAGGATACTTGCGAAAAGTAAGCTAATGTAAGAAAGATAAGTATAAAATAGAATTTAACATTAAGTTTTGGGTAAAATCTGTAATTGTATTGGAAATAAATGTGGTTAAAACATTTGAATTCGTATTGACGTTCTTTCAGAAATCCTTTGCAATCCAAATATTTAATTAACTCGGCATCGATGACCTTTCCCATCACCTCAGATAACGTAGACAGTAATTTTGTGGGAGACACTTTTTTCCCCTCTTTGGGATTGGCTGAACTCGAATCACCTTCCTGCAAGTAGGAAATGTCCGCCGTGCATAAGAGAAACGAAAGAGCCTGCCAAGAACCGGCGACAGTTCTGGAGCACAATTCATAAGGACTGTTACTGGTATACCGTCCGGGCCGATTGCCTTCTTAACGTCCATTCCACGTAGGAAGCTTTGAATAGTACGCGGGCGGAACCTAACATCCCGCATTGAAGATTGTACCGGCGCGTTCACATGCGCATCCAAAAGACCGGAATCGAGGTTTGAATTCGCGGAAAAATAATTCGCGAACACATTAGCTTTATCTTTTGAATTTGTTACTAACGTCCCGTTGCCCTATAGCGTTTGGGAGGATAGTGAAGACCGTGTGATTCGAACTGACGCTATGGCGGTTAGAATCACTAAAAATAGAACCAATGCTTAACACATCAGGCCACTGCCGTGTGTACAAATTCGATGAATGTCGTTTGATGGAATGCGGAATGTAGATCTCCATCCCGAAAAGAATAATCTCGGTGACCGACTCCGCGCATACGTTAGCATCAGAGTTTCCAAACCACACCTCCAACCACGGAAAGGATGCGAAGAAATCTCGCAAATCGTCCCAGTTAGCAGCCCCAGACCTCCATACATGACGAAGCTGCTTAGGTCAGTTATTCGTTTCAATTCCAAGTGGTTGCGCGACAGATACTAAGCTGTGGTCCGAGTTCCCCAATGGCGCAGCAATCTCCACGCTATAAATGCTCGGGTCGGATGTCAAAAACAGATCCGGGGTGTTCGCATAATCACCTCGTGTCTCGGGTACTCGCGTAGATTACTCCACGAGGTGAGTCAAATTGCGGCTAACAACAAACGTCTCTCCCAGCCTCGTCGGTTCTGTTAGAATGCATTAACCAGCCGAAATTGTGCACATTAAAATCGCTAAGGACGACAATTTCAGAAGCTGGGTGGTTCATTTGTATCCAGTGACGGTACGTGAAAGATGGTCGAAAAATGTCACCGGTCGGTCGTCATTCGGGGAGCGGTAAAGACAATAAAGAAATTTAACAGAATTCCTCAGCACGACCCTTAACCACATAATGTCCATGTTATTAGGTTGTAACGCCTCCATCCTCTGGCAAGCCAGATCGGACTGCGTGGGGACGCAGACTCCAGACTTAAAACGGAATCTCGAATGCAAGTCGTATCCTGAATACTTTTCACATGTTTGAACATCAGCATACCGTCGACCTGGGCTCCTCGATAGTATAGTCGTTAGTATACCCGCCTGTCACCCGGGAGGCCGGGGTTCGATTCCCCGTCGGGGAGCCTCTGGCGCAAGACTAATGACCTTGCCCAGAAAAAAGAAATCATTATGGAAAATTTAACAAGCCTTAGGACTTGCTAAATAAGGCCAAGACCGGTCCCCGGTTGTAGTGCCGATGATGATGATGATGATGATACCGCCGACCTACTCGAAATTCTTTCAAAGATGACCAATTCGCTTGATTGCCAACATAGCACTGATATCAATGGTATACACTCCCGGTCACATTGTATGTGCGTCGCGGACCTTTATCTCTTTTACAGATATTACCACTGGTACTGTGCTTCGAAGATTCGTGATATCATTCCCCGGAATTGGGTTTATTTGCGCCTCACGAGGGTCTCCGACGAATTCCATTTTAAAAGCTATCCACCCTATTGAGAAGCCCATTATTTAATTTTGCAAAAATGTCGTCCTTATTGGGAAACTGGTTGTGAAATATGATGAATGAATCTATAAAACTGCAAAAAACCGCGGAATTCGGTTTATTTCCGCGTCACAAGAGACTCCGACGAATTCCATTTTAAAAGCTATCCACCCTATTGAGAAGTCCATTATTTAATTTTGCAAAAATGTCGTCGTTATTGGGAAACTGGTTGTGAAATATGATGAATGAATCGAAAAAACTGCAAAAAACCGCGGAATTCGGTTTATTTTCGCCTCACAAGGGACTCCGACCAATCCCATTTTAAAGGCATATCCACCCTATTGAGAAACCCATTATTTTCTTTTGAAAACATGTCGTCCTTATTGGGAAACCCTTTGTGTAAAATATGAATCGAGAAAACTGCGAAGAACCAACCGTACACAAAAGTCTTCGTTGAACATGCGAACAGATATTATCGCCTCGTTGTCAAGCTACAAAATCGCCTTTTTCTGTCCTCACTGTTCCAAACCTACGAGAAAAATCTCTTCAGTCGACTCGAAATCAGATGTTAGACGACCCTGGATGCTGGCTTATCCGAATACCCATTTTTAAGAGATTTAAATGTTACGTGAGCGGGATCACTCTCCTTGGCGGAGGCGGGCAACGCAACATAAATATGACTTTGTCGCAAACTTCGCCTGCGTAGTATTGTCCGCAGAATCTAGTTTGGCTAACAGACTCCTTACTAACAGTCAACTGTATCACGTCCCATCAGTTGGTAGTAGTCCACGTGACAGGTTATGTCTACAACGTTCCACCGCTCTTCAGATAGAGAGAACTCTAAAGTGTCTTGATTATTAAGGAGAGAAGAAGGACTAAGTATAGTGCACCTTTCACACGATAGTTGAGAGACAGCCTCCAGGCGATTGAGGTCGAGTGCCAGAGGTATTCAGCTCAAACGTCGGTCATTAGCCCCTCAGCGAACCAACAACTGGGTGGGAGTTTTCCAAGAAGCCATCACGCCCCTTTCTCCAATCTATTAAAGACTCATAATTAATGATGGTGATCGGATTTTTGTGGCATTTCTTGTCCCGAAGTCTTAAATTATTTCTCTTTTCATCGTGTTTTTTTTTTTTCTTTTATTTTTTCATATTCGGTTCTCGTTTTCGAGGTCTATGCGTTTTCTTAGGTCATCCCGACGTGAATAGGCCTCGGGCAGAATTGGTCTAGATATTGTTTACCCCTGGTCCGTGAATGGGATACCCGTTTTGAGGCGGCGGGTCACAGTCACAGTCACAGTCAGTGTGTAGTGGCGCCGGGTGTAATGGTTTCTAGGACTTAATTGCGTCACGTAACGAGGATGAAACAGCCGCTGTAATGTCAGCTCGTAATTGTGCTACTTAACTAGAGCAGCGGTCGTCGTATCTTCGGGATAACGAAGATAAACCTTTGGCCACAATTTCCGTATGTGTTTGTCACATTTAGTTAGTCGGTTAGTTTCTCTATTGTGCAGCTGGTGGTGGGAGGTTGTTTTTCTTTTTTTACTTTTGTAATGGTTTTTAGTCCACTTACTGGCACGTGTCCTGATGCTAATGGTACTGATCAAAAGCTGGCTGTTTTGCCGCTGCGGTGATTACAAAAGATTCTAAAAAGGCGGCGGGGTAGAAGTATTTTAATAAGGAAGATCTCCGGGTGCACTCAACTGGCTGGGTAGTTTCGTGCTTCCGGTTCATCAAAAAACAAATAGCTTCCATGTCGTCCTTGCTCGGTGTTGTCGCGTGCGCAATGTGTGCCGCTGTCTTGGTGGCTTTGGTTCAGCCGTTGGCCCCAAGCAACCAGAGTACTTGACGACGGCTTTTCTAATTGAGTCGTTTTCATTATTCAGTTTTCTGTATTGTGGCTATGCCCGGTGCGCTACTTCCTATTAGTCAGATACGTTGCTCTTTTTTCTCATTTCTATTTTTTATTTTGATTAGATTCATCAAAGAATAATGTTACTTTTGTGAAATAGTTGACTTGGTGTTGATTCAGGTGCTTGGGTTGTAAGGGACCCGCATGAACGACTCAAAATAGTGCCGTTAATTACGTTGTGTATTACGAAACATGCAAGTTAAGTGTTTACTAATTCGTCGTATTGACTTTTGCTTTGTGTTTGCAGGTTTGACGAGACCAGCCATTTATCCCTTTCCCGGAAGCCAGTATGCCTACCCTATGTTAAGTCCGGATATGTCGCAAGTGGCCTCATGGTAAGTTTTAATTCCCACTAAATGTTTTTTATTGTTATTTATTCATCACGAATTGCTCAAAATCAGATCACTAATGGGGACTAGCAATAGAGAGTTTTTGGTCTAGGTTAAAGTTTGTGTTGGTCCTATGAGACTGCCTCGCCATCTCAATGGCTGAGCTGGTAAGAAGGTTGTGTCTTGTGTTTGATTGTGCAAACGTAGGTTCAACTGACGGGTCTTGCTATTATGGCAGTTCGGCAAAATTACTGAGTGGTAGGTTGGATTCCAATGCCCAACCGCCCGGTGAAATTTCACCCAAGTAAGCAATAGGCTTTTTGAAATGATTGGGAGAAATCCGTGACCACCTTCGAAGCTTGATTAGTCGACCCGTTCAAAAGAAAATAGCATCTCGGGGTGTATAAAGAAAGACCGATTTCTTTTAAAGGAAAGTGCACACAAAGGGGGTTTTGAGGTACCCTAATTGTCAGAACACAGTTTACAAAAAAATGAATGAAATAATGAATGAAGTGTGGCTTAGTACACGTGGTAAAAACATATAAATAAACTTACGAATAAACTTAAAAACTAAGGCATGGGCGGGCTTGTAGGGTTAACTTTAAAGTATCGTAAAAAGTGGGGAACTTAACAAAAATGGATAGACAGTAGTATAAGTGGTAGGGCAGGGAAGGGCGAGGGTAGGCCGGAAGCTAGAGTGTGACTATGAGTGCGGGTTGTGAAAGTGTAGGAGGTGAGAGGGGCATGGTCAGGGGGGGTAAGAGAGGAGACGAATTTTAAGAACGAGAGAGGTGAGATTGAAGTCAAAAAATGACGGGTAAGAGTTTGCAAGGCTAATAACCTTCCCCGTAAATAAGGCCAAGACTGGACCCCGGTTGTAGTGCCGAGGATGATGATGAAGAGTTTGCCCACCGTAGCATTCGCGAAATGGATTCATTAGAGCCGTAAGAAGTGTGATGGTCGGGCAAATAGAAGAGACAAAGGTTTCGCAGGATACGGGGTTAGTGTAAAATGCGATGGAGGAGAGCAGGCTTGGGCAGTTGATAGAATCTGAGAGAACACGGTGAATGAACAGGATGGCGGCATGAGTTCCGCGCTCTTCAAGTGTGTTAAGGTTAATTAGACCGAGACGGCTTGTATATGGGGTTAGAATCGGAGGATTTTCCCAATTCAATCCTTGGAGGGCAAAACGCAAAAAAACTACGTTGCGCGCTACTGATCCTGCGAATATGGGACGAGTAGTGAGGAGTGTACTGTAGTGTGACAACATATACATGAAATGACCACAAACAATAAACTCAAATGAATCAATTGCCCTTGTCACAATTTGCACTTCTCAAGTAACCAGCATTCGTTGTTTACAACCAAATTCAAGGTCAACTCATTTCATTGAGTAAAACGAACGAATTGCTCAGATGACAATCGTTTGCGAATTTGTCAATGGCAAAGTGATTCACGAATTAATTGGGTCAACTTATGTCATTGTTCTTTCGCTATACGGTGATATGATATTAAGTAGCATAATAAGCAAAATTGTATGAGTGATGTTCTATTTAATTATTTTATAGCTTGTAAGCAAAAATTGTATGAGTGAATAAGGAAATGTGTAAACAATTGAATGATTGATTGGGAGTATAAATACCCCAGCATTTTTAGAAGTAAAGTTAATCAAAAACCAAACGCGTGTTTTGATTCACCAAACTGCGGCGCTCTACGCCATAGACTTACAGCGGGCTGCGCTTAAACAGCAAAAAGTAGGGAAGTAAGATTAGAGATAAACTTTCAAGATTAAATCTTATATACTGGTCACCCACAATATATTCTTTTAAATATATTGAATAACGATCATGTCCGCTTGCATCACATGGTGATCAATCATTCATTACATGGCGACCCTGCCATCATTCATTACAGTACTATCATCCGAAAAACTGAATATTTTGTTACCCGTTGATTCAAATAAATCATTAATCGCCGAGGTGTCCGAAGATAATTAGAAGAGTTGGTCGCGTTTCCAACAAATATACACAATACAAATATACAGCATTCCAGTCGATAAAAGCGCATTCAAAGAGGCATCAAAAATAGACGAAACTTACGACTTTCTTTGACCCACCACCGACTGAGTTTTCGTTCACGGAAGTCTTGCCAGTAAGAAGAGCATTAAAAAACTATCAAAGGTGAAATGACACTGCTTGTATATTAGACATATAACACAGAATACATGTTTCCAACGAGGGATGATTTAGCAAATCGGCGAGGTGTCCAAAGATAATAAGAAGAGAGTTGGTCGCATCTCCAACAAACATACACAATACAAATACACAGAATTGCAGCCGATAAAAGCGCATTCAAAGAGGTACTAACAATAGACAGAACTGAAGACTCTTTCTGCGCTAGCGCGGACTGGGTTTTCGTTCACAGAAATCTTGCCAATAGGAAGAGTATTAAAAAAACGATCAAAGGTGAGATGACACTGCTTGTATATTGAACATATAACATAGAATACATATTTCCAACGAGGGATGACTTTAGCAAATCGCCGAGGTCTCCGAAGATAACAATAAGAGAGTTGGTCGCGTTTTCGACAAATACACACAATGCAGAAACAACTAGTGAAGAATAACACGATAGTCTTTAACTCATTCACTGCCAGGCAAATTTAGAGTGTCTTGCCCTGGGTGCCAAGATTTTAGATTTTTTAGGGATTAACTATAAAGTAACTTAAAAACTGGGGAATGGGGTACTAACGAAGATGGAGAAACGGTGGTGTAAGTGGTAAGACAGGGTAGGGCGAAGATAGACCGGAAGCTTGGGTATGAGAATGGGAATGTGTACGGGTTGTGTGTTTAGCGAGTATATCTTTAGAATTTATTTATTTAGCTTGGTACGAGATTTATATAAGTTATAAAAGAGAAAAAAGAAAAGAAAATAAACAGGGCGAGCGGGTGGATGAGAGATGCGCCAGGAACGTACGTAAGATAATTGTCAGCGTGAATCCGCAGGGGTGAGCGGTGCGCGGTCAGGAGGGGTAAGAGAGGAGACGACGTTTAGGAGCGGCAGACGAGATTGAAAGATTGCAGTCCATTCGCGAAATGGATTCATTAAAGCCGTAACAAGTGTGATGGGCGGACAAATAGAAAAGACGAGGGTTTCTCGGGTTTCGGGGTTAGCGTAAAATGTGTTGCAGGAGAGCAGGCTTGGGGAGTTGATTGAACCTGAGAGACGACGGTAAATGAACAGGATGCCGGTATGAGTTTTGCGGTCTTCAAGTGTGTTAAGATCAATTAGACGGAGACGGCTTGTATCATCATCATCGGCATTACAACCGGGAGCGGGTCATTAGTCTTGCGCCAGAGGCTCCCCGACGGGGAATCGAACCTCGGTCTCCCGCGTGACAGGCGGGTATACTAACCACTATACTATCGAGGAGCAGACGGCTTGTATATGGGGTTAGAATCGGAGGATTTTCCCAATTTAATCCTTGGAGGGCAAAACGCAAAAAAAGACCTTACACGCTACTGATCCTGCGAATATGGGTCGAGTACTGAGGAGACCAGACCTAACTAGCATATTCAAGAAGGGGGCGAACAAAGGCTATGTAGAGCGATCGGGAAACGTAGGTATCAGAGAATTCTTTTTACCAGCGTTTTACAAAGCCAAGCGCAGAGTTGGCTTTGAGGATAACGTCGTCAATTTGTGGGATAAGTTAAGTTCCCTATCACATAAGATGCCAAGGTCACGACTCGATTGTACAGGTGATATCTGTTGGTTGAGTAAGAAATAGAAACGTAGCAGGGAGGGGAGCGTTTAGGTGAGAAGGTGATTGACTGACATTTGGCAATATTTAGTTCGAGGCAGTTATTTTGGCAGCATGTGTCGAGTAAAGAGGAGAGTGGATCGTCTTAAAGAGATTAGTGTCGTCCGCGTAGAGAAAGATGGAAACGGCAGAGTTAGCCTTGAGAATAATGTCATCAGTATGTGGGATGAAGATAATGTCAACAGTACGCGGGAAGTTAAGCTCCCTATCAGATAAGATGCTAAGGTCGCGAAACGATGGTGCAAGTGATATATGTTGGTTGAGTAGGAAATAGGAACGGCGCGGAGATGGGAGGCGTTTACGGGAGAAAGTGATTGAGTGACATTTGTCAATATTAAGTTTGAGGTAGTTGTTTGTCACCAAGTGTTCCGTTCCGTTACAGAGCGAGGAAGCTGTGGAACTCCCTTCCCACGCGAGTGTTCCCGGAGCGTTACAACCTGCAACTGTTCAAAAAGAACTGCAACGGTTATTTGATGTCATCTCGGGGCGCCCACTTGGCGCTATAGGTTCACCTCTCCCGAGAGAAGTCTAATAAAAAAATAAAAGTGTGGAGTTGAGACGAGGGCGGATCGTCTTGAGGAGTTTAGTTACGTCCGCGTAGAGAGGTGGAGGAGTAGTTGATACTGGAGTCAATGTCGTTAATAGTAAGAATAAATAGGAGGGGCCAAGATGACTGTCCTGAGGAACCCATGATATGGGAACAAAAGCATTAGAAAAGCTGGATCTAAATCTGACCTGGTAGGTTCCATCGTTCAGATAGGAAGAAATCCACCTAATCAATAGGGGTTCGAAACCAAGGGTGGATAGCTTAAAAGAGGATGAGAGTGTAGGAGATTTTGTCAAAGGCCTTGCTGAAATGGGTTGTGATTACATCGACTTCGCTGCCATTCTCGAAGTCACGGAGAGTGTGTGATGAGAAGTCAACTAGATTGGTGGTGGTCGACCTACCCGTAAGGAAGCCATGCTGGTTGGGGGAGATGATGGATTTGCAGCGGAAACATAACGAGTTGTAAAGAAAGCCTTCGATCAGTTTTGGAATGTGTGAAAGTTTGGCGATAGGACGGTAGTTACAAATATCGTTTTTAGGTCCCTTTATTCATGTTTATGAAGAAAAACTGTTGCAGTTGGCATTTGAAATTCATCCGCATCCACCGTACTCTCCTGGCATTGCCTCAACGAACTACCATCTTTTCCGCAACTTGGATACATTTTGCCGGCAGAAGGTCTTCCGGAACCGAGCAGAGGGCATAAAGGCCTTTGAAGATGTCATTGCCTCAGAAAGTCAGTACTTCTACGAAAAAGGAATATTTCACCTTATGTCACGTTGGAAGAATGTCATAGATGCTAACGGATCCTATTTTGATTGAATAAAAATTTACGGAAAAATAATATTGGCTTTTAAATTTTTACTATAACATCGGACATTTCATGTGATACACCCCAATAGTATGCAAATTCGGCATAGATACCAATAAGACCTTGTGTAATATATCTGCGTGGAGGCAGGACAATGGAGGAAACTTCACAAACATGAATTGGAAGAATTATACCGCAAACCTGCAATAGTGAGAGTAATCACGAAGATTAAGATGGGCCGGACACGTGGCGCGAATGGGCAACGATAGGAACGTGCATAGAATTCTTGACGGTAAGTCAACGGGAAAGAGACCGACAGGGCGGCCGCGACGGAGATGGGAGGACAATGTTAGGTTGGACCTCGAGGAGATCGGATCGGATGGTCGAACGTGGAAGGAGAGCGCACGGGACAGGGAACAATGGGCGAGTCGAGTCAGTGAGGTCATGAACTTTCGGGATCCTACAGGCCAATAAATAGTAATAGTAGTAATATCATCATCATCGGCACTACAACCGAGAACCGGTCTTGGCCTTATTTAGCAAGTCCTGAGGCTTGTAAAATTTGCCATAATGATTTGTGTTTCTTTCCGGGCAAGGTCATTAGTCTTACGGCAGAGGCTCCCCAACGGGGAATCGAACCCCGGTCTCCCACGTGACAGGCGGGTAAACTAGTAGTAATATATCTGCGTAATAAATCTGTACAATACTTTGCGCGTGTACTTTTTTTTTTAGATTTTGTATAGGTAGGTGATTATTTTGAACCTTTTTTCCTTATAGGTTCTCCTACAATTAAAAAAAAAAATTGTAATAAAAAAAAAACAACGAAAAAAGTGATCTTATTATAAAGGGTCTCTCAAAAAGAATATAACAAGTTTGTATTTAGTACTTAAACATTTTTCAGGATCTGTCAATGTCAAGACGTTTGTCCGGGTTAACATTTTTATCACGGTGAACTTCACAAACGAGCAACGTTTGGAAATTACTAAAATTGCGACAGATATTCTTAGTAGGTGGTCGGAACTTGTTTAGTTCTTATTTCCATCGTAATAATCCTCCCACCAGACAGACCGTGCATGCTATGGTGGATAAATTTCATGCTTGCACTAATTTGTACCAACAAGCCGGAATGGCCCCGAAGACCCCATCTGCTCTTAGGCCACTGCTTAAAGTAATGCAGGGGTCTTTGCTTTTTGTTTTCTTTTTTTTTTTAACTTTAATTATTAATTAGATTTTCCTGTTTAAAATGTAATCAAAAAGCAAATAATTTACCTCTCGTTATTTATGTTTTATTTTTATTCCAGGCACACGCCGTCAGTGTATTCGGCGGCGTCTAGTTTTAGAAGTCCATATCCATCATCGTTACCCATTAATACAACGTTATCAAGGTAAGTACATACGTTTAACCTTCATATTGGGTAAACTTAAGGGGGTTTTATCTTTAAAGTGTGCAGAGAGTGTGTTCTTTTTTTACTGGGTGTGGTGTTGGCTCTGCCACAATTAAAGTCTTAGCACACTATTTGTGGAGAATCATCCCAAATCAAACAAGATCAATTGATCGGTGGCGCTTAAGAAGTGACCAGAAAATTCCTTATTCGAAATTAGCTTTGGCATTTAAGGGTACTCCAAAATCCCCTTTTGTGCGCGCGTTTGTGTAAAAAAAAAACAGTGGTGAAAATAAATGAGGGTGCAACAGTTGCACTTATAATAGCTAGCTTTTGTTTAAATTATCAGTGTTTCGCAACTGTGCCGTCCAAAAAAAATAGGATACAGACCCTCAAATGAAGGCATTTGGCTTCATAAAGCTCAAAACTCCTTGACGAACAGATGTTTGCCTCATGACCGTCCCATAATTCTAGTCGTAACATTACTCTCATCACCACGAATTTTGTCTAGTCAAAGAATATCTTTTTGACGAGTCAAAAATTGGTTTTTAAGGGAACACAAAATTACTCTCAGTGCATTTTTTTAGCAAAATGATTTTTTTAGTTTTTGCTTGAATAAAGCTCTTTGCCCGAGAACGAAAATGGTGGAGTTAACAAAAAGGCTCTCAAACAAACAGGCCGTTTTATGATAAGACAAAAAGTCTCAATAGTCAAAATAACTTTCCCAGAGTTTTTTTTTTTTGGTTTTTGGAATATAAATTGGTTGTTATTCTTTCTCGGTAATAACATTTATGTCCCGACTGACGAGATAGCCGGCGTAATTCATCATGGGAATAGGTAATTTTGCTCAAATGGATTAAAGAGCATCAAGTCTTAGTCAGTAATGTGATTCTATGCCAGATGGAAAGAAGTTAATAAGCAAAAGGTTCGGTGTAAGTCAAACAATTCAAACGAAAACTGTAACAAACGCAATTCGCATATTCATCGTGCAAAGTGCTTCGGTGACAACAAAGTTAAGTAAAAAATAGAAATGTTTGCGCATTTGTTAACAACATCGAAAACTTCATTCTACCTGCTACTGAACATTGCCTGATACCATATCGTTTCTACCTTTACTCGAACGCAAGGAGCATTTCATGAATGAAATTTGTGGCGGTTCTAAATTACCTTGGATAGTATTCACCTGATAAGGCTTCGGCTGACTTTTTTCTCTTTCCAAAACTCAAATTACCACTTCGGGGCACCCGTTTTTATGTCGGTATAAAAGAGAATTCGCAGCGAGAACTGAAGTCGATTCCTGATAATGCGCACTGTAAACTAAATGACGGATCGCACTCAAACTTCACGTCAAGACAGTTGTGCCAACTTAACGGCAAAAACAGTTTTGACAATCCATCTAACCAGACTTGTTATATGAGCAATTCCCGATACTTTGTTGACAGAATGTACTTAAGGGCACATTCTGATCAGTAAGGCCAAAAAATAGGCTATTTTCATGTTTTTTTAGTTGAGGAAAGTAATAAATCTAGACACGCGATTTTTCAGGTATATTTATTGTACTTTTAAGTAGCTTTTAAAAAATTTTCAATTAATTTCATGATAACCCCGAGGTAGGAGCACGTTGCGCCGTAGACCGCTGCGAAATAAAAGACCTCGATGGCGGCTGTCCTACAGGTCATAATATTTATCTGAAACAAAAAATCGAAAAAGTTTACTGGTTGGTATGAGTGTGGTTATGGCATGAACCACGAAAAATGAAATCTATCCAAAAATAACAAAATGGCGACGTTTTGAAATTTATGTGCGCTTTTAATGAATGTTTTTGTTCTTTTTTTGTTAAAAAAAAAATCAAATTACAACGTATCGACATAATTGTGGTTCATGCGATAGAGAGTTCAATTACGCGTATTTAAAAAAACATTAAGATTCGTTGAAAATTGACTGAGTTATCACAGGGGTTCGATTCCCCGTCGGGGAGCCCCTGGCGCAAGACTAATGACCTTGCCCAGAAAAAATAAATCATTATGGAAAATTTAACAAGCCTCAGGACTTGCTAAATAAGGCCAAGACCGGTTCCCGGTTGTAGTGCCGATGATGATGATGATCACAGCTGCCAGCTCGAAAAACGTTGTTTTCCAGAAAACGCGTTTAACCCTTATGTCAATGACCGCGTACCCGGGTACCCATTTCGTCGCAATTTCACGATTGCTCGGCCTAGTAGACGAATTTCTGCCCCATGTCTTAGATCATCTCCATTCAAACGTTTCTGAATGATAATTACGAAATTTCAATGGAAAAAAAATTTTTTATTACTTTCAAATTGACATTTTAAAAAATTGTATTCTGTATTCCACGACCGGGTACCCGGGTACCGCATTTAAAAAATGATGAAGAATGATGCAAAATTGAATGTTAAATAGTTAATTAATAATTAATTATTGATAATTAACTATTTAAATAACTAATAATTAATGAAAAACAATAAAAATGCATTTAAATTAACAAACAAATTTATTCAGAAGGACTTCTGTGACATGCATTACATTCAACCAACGTAGTTGCGTGTTTGTCGCAAACCGGCATTTCACATTGCCGACACGCCTTTCTTGTTTTCTAAAAACAAAAATACAACAACAAAATTATTTAATATTATATAATAATATAATAATATATTAACAATATTAATTTTAATATTATTACCTGTTGAATTGAGCACGTGTCAACAAAGTCGTCATTTTGAAGATGCTCAGATGCACAAAGGACGCTGACTGAACCACGCTTTCTCTAATGCCGGATTCGAATGGTTTCACCATAAACTCGCAAGTTATAAATAGAAAGTTGACCGTACAAGTTATTCGTCAACCGAATACTCGAGATCCCTCTAGCAGGTATAACTGAATTTGTTACACACCTGCCGATCTTAACCTTGCTCTGCGCCGATTTCAATAGGCCTTTTGTAGCCGCAGATAGTCAAAATTCCTTATATTTGTAAAAAATAATTATATAAAATACATAAAATATTCACAATATATTTGTTTCTGAAAAACAAATTAAAATCTATTGCAAAATATTTGTTTTAACATTGTTATATATATGTGGGTACCCGGTCATTGACTACTGTCGGTAAAGTGGTCATTGGCATAAGGGTTAAAGTTTTAAGTGTAGTTATTTCGCCATACTTAACATACTGCTTTGACTCAGTCGGCTCGTAAGCTCATAACTTTTTAACCGTTACGAATTTCGATTTTTCCTTTTAAAATGATATTCTAGACAGTTATAGCTATCGAATTCCGCAAAAAAAATTTTGACAAAAATGTTACCCAACTGATGAGAATGTACCCTTAAATGTAACAGCGTAATGTACCATTTCAGCCCAATACCGCAATTATTCTGTGTTTTATTTAAAAACAAGACTGTGAAGTTCCTATTGAAAAACGGTAGCGTTCTAGGAACGCACAATTCCACCCAGGTAGGGTTCCTACCCTTTAAGGAACATACCTACCCTGAAGACGTTACACGCGCCCACAGACGCGTGCCACTAAGTCCGCTAGGGCCTTGAAACATTTGGTCAACGTTGAGCCCGACACGAAAAAGCAAGGAACTGGACGTCCCAAAGCTTTCAATGTCAAGCTCAACAGTTCGAATAAAGCATACCTGAAACAAAGGAAAACATTTATGCATCCGATCCTCAAAGACCGAAATGCGCCGCACTCCAGCACTGCACAATCGAAAATCCTGAACATCTACACGATGTTACAAGGATTTGTTATCGCCAGCAAATTAGCCGCCCAACGGGTGCACGTGCGGGTGGTCTGCCACAAAGACCACCAAATCCATCGGCAAACAAAAGAAACGGCAACCGTAATTATCTCAACGAGTTAATTCGAAAAATTTATGAGGTTTACAACCTACAAGGAAACTACTCCTATCCCACGGTTCTTTTTTTGTATTTCACACCCATTAGGAAGATCTAATGGATTTCGGTGTGTTTACAAAAGGCAAACAACCCACGGACTGTACGTCCTAACAATCATCTCCGTTCTGCGCGCCAGATGTGCTGCGAAAACAGAAGACCGTTGAGATGAAATGCTATCACCACCACCGATGGTGATGATGATGTATGTTTTGATTCCTTTCAGGCATCCAAATTACCCTGGGATTAAATAACATGCTGCTAACAGAGATTCGGAAATTCTGTTAGCAGATGAAATAGGAAATTTTCTCCGGTGCAGATACAGTTCGGAAATCTGAATCGTGATATCTTTTTGGGCAGACAGAAGTCGAGCTAGAACTTTTCGAGCGGCGGGACCGGACAGTCGAAACAGAGATTCCGTACGAAGGAGGAGGTATACAGGAAGTGTTAACCGAGAAAATCGCGCCTTGTGTGTTCCAAAGCGTTAGCGTCGTAACTTGTGTTTTTTTATGTGAATTAGCAAGGACCTGTGGGTTAAATCCTAAAAGAAAAGGACAAGTATTATTCAAGACTGTGAGCCGTGTGTCTTCAAGTGTCTATTGAATTGTTTGGTTACATGCACTGATCACGGGAACATTATATAGTGAGAAAAACCCGAAACGAATAGTGTATATTATAATAAAAAAAAATTAAAGTTAAATTCCAAAGGAGATTTCCGTGTTTTATTTGTGACGCCATTCGAATAGACAAATAATCACATCACCAAAGTGGCGACAACATAAACGCCAAAAAACCCTATATTAATACGAGGGTTGCCTCTTATGTTTCGGGATTTGGAACCCTAGTGTTGCAATCCGGCAATTGACAGCTCTGTCGTAAAGTTGGACATTTTTGAGGTTATACGCACTCAGAACGTTTTGACATACGAGCGCTATTTGTGTTGTTTACAGTAACTTAAAAGATTCATCTCGACCCAAAAATGGAATTAAATCGTCAACATTTTCGTGCGATTATTTTTTACAACTTTCGGCGTGGGTTAACTCAGCAACAGTGCATGGATGAACTTAATTCAATTTTTGGCGATGAAGCTCCATCAACGACCAGTGTTTATCGTTGGTATGGTGAATTCAATCATGGTCGTAGTTCACTCCAAGATGAATTTCGTGAAGGTCGTCCAAAATCAGTTGTTGTTCCGAAAACCATTGATGCTGTGCGCGAACTGATATTGGAAGATCGTCATGTGACCTATCGTAAGATTGAGACAACCTTAGGCGTTAGTGGGACCAGCATACATTCAATATTGCATAAACATTTGACTGTCAAAAAAAATGGGTCCCACACAATTTGTCAATCGCCCAAAAAAAGGCTCGTGTCAATTGGTCGAAAGAAATGCTCAAAAAATACGGTCGCGGTGCTTCGAAACACGTCTATGACACGTGACAGGTGATGAATCGTGGATTTACGGGTATGAGCCCGAAAGTAAACAGCAGTCGACTGTCTGGGTGTTTCAAGATGAGCCAAATCCAACAAAAGTTGTTCGCGCACGAAGCTCCATCAAGGACCAGTGTTTATCGATGGTATGGTGAATTCAATCGTGGTCGTAGTTCACTCCAAGATGAATTTCGTGTAGGTCGTCCAAAATCAGTTGTTGTTCTGAAAACCACTGTTGGTTCGCGCACGAAGCACTTCCAAGCAAATGGTCGCCTGTTTTTTTCGGAAAAACTGGACATGTCGCAACCGTACCACTAGAACAACGCAGAACAGTCAATTCTGAGTGGTACACAACCATTTGTTTGCCAGTTGTCTTCCAAGAAATCAGGAAAACCAACCGCCGAAGACGGATCACTCTTCACCACGACAATGCGAGCTCTCACACATCGGCTGCGACAACTGCATTTTTGAGCACCCAAAACATCGATTTGATGGGGCATCCGCCGTATGGTCCTGACTTGGCACCGAATGACTTCTTTTTATTCCCGTACGTAAAAAACAAACTGAGAGGTCAACGTTTTTCGACACCTGAAGAAGCGGTTGCTGCATTCAGAATGCATGTGTTGGAGATACCTCAATCAGAGTGGCAAAAGTGCTTCGACAATTGGTTCAAACGCATGCAAAGGTGTATAGATCTTCATGGGGAATATTTTGAAAAACAATAAAGTGATTTTCGATGATCAATATTTGTTTTTTTTTCTCTAATCCCGAAATATAAAAGGCAACCCTCGTACACCCACTGGAAATATTGAATTGAACGTTTTTAGTTTTTCTGCCGTTTTTAGAATGCGCAAATTTCTTGTAATATTGCAGGGGATAATTTTAAATATGTGTAAAACTGTTGGCAAGCTTTTTGACTACTAATTTTATATTGTAATTAGAATAGCGTTAAGTCCAGAAGGTAATAGAGTTTTCTCTTGTGTTCACAAAGAAAATACACGTTCGATCGGCAACCAAATTTGTCATCTTAAATTTGGCATAGTTAAAGTTATTGCTTCGAAAATGTTTGAAAATTTCCACTTTTTGTAGAAACATTTTGTTCATTCCATTCGGCAACTTTCTGTGATGTTGCAATACATAGAAATGAGCGAGATTCCTCAAATACTTCCGTATATTTGTTACAATCGACATGTCTTCTTTCAGTCAAGATATCTAGCACTTTCGAAACATGTAACCGATGTGATACTTTAATCAAATTTGCCCCATGAACTCTTTCGTAAAAAACAGTCCACTGTTGCGAACATTTTTATTTTATTTACCCAATGAACTCCGTCGTCGAAAACAGTCCACCATTCCAAACATTTTCGACATGGTTTATAAAATTCGGTGGCTTTAGTTAGTTCTCACAAAATGTTCGTTATATTTGTGTGGTGAGTTCTTCCAATTACACCAATAAATCATGGACTGCATGCGGAAGAAACTGAACGGTCTTTCTCTCGCAACTTGCCTTTCTGTTTACTGATTTCCCGTGTAGCTTCAATTCCTGAAATATTTTGACCTAACCTTCAATCTTTGACGAAAACTTGAAGACTGGGTGCGTTAAAAATAAAGCCGCAAATCGATTTTCAAAATAACAGGACATACTTAAGAAATAATCCTTTGGCCGATGCATTCTTTTACACTCTTTCAATGGCTAACATCAACGCAAGCTATCTGGTTTTGCTATAGTCCAGCAATTGCTTGTGTTCTATCTCACTTCATTTTCAGAATTCTTTAAAGTTTCCAATTTTAATTGTATAAATAACAAATGACCAGCAGCAGATTTCACTGTGTTGTGTTATACGAACTCCGCATTCAATGCCTATTAACGTTTTTGGAGATGTGCGTTTAATGTTGTATAAACATTAACTTTTCGTCTAGCTGAACCTCTAAAGTTGCAGTTGGTGTTGTTGCCACAAAACGTCTTTCTGTTGTTATTTTCTAGACTCTGCCTAAGTAATTTATAATGATGTGCGACGTTTCTCCTGGTTGGTCTTGGAGATCCAAAATGTTAACTTATATTTTTTCTTTTTTTATTATTACACTTCTCTCGGGAGACCGGGTCCTGCGTAATCCCCAAGAATTTCTTCTACATGTAGTGCAATCTCATTTTTTTATAACACTTCTCTCGGGAGACAGGATCTTTCGGAATCCCCGCTGGTAGTCTCTAAGAATTTCTTCTACATGTAGTGCAATCTCATTTTTTTATTACACTTCTCTCGAGAGACCGGATCCTGAGGAATCCCCACTGGTAGTCTCCAAGAATTTCTTCTACATGTAGCGCAATCTCATTTTTTTATTACACTTCTCTCGGGAGACAGGATCCTTCGGAATCCCCACTGGTAGTCTCCAAGAATTTCTTCTACATGTAGTGCTATCTCTTTTTTTTTACTACACTTCTCTCGGGAGACCGGATCCTGCGGAATCCCCACTGGTAGTCTCCAAGAATTTCTTCTACATGTAGTGTCATCTCTTTTTTTTACTACACTTCTCGGGAGAGACGAGCCTATAGCGCCGAGTCGGCGCCACGAGATGCCAGTGAATAACTGTTGCAGTTCTTCTTGAACAGTTGCAGGTTATAACGCTCCGGAAACACTCGCGCGGGGAGGGAATTCCACAACTTTCTCGCTCGGTAACAGACCGACTTATGATGCAGAGATGTTCGGAGATGAACGGCAAATTGGTGCGCTCCGTCGGATTTTCTTGTGGAGCGCATATAAACCGAATTGCGCGGAAAATAACCACGATTCTCCGAAAAACAGTACCCATGATAATATCTGTAAAACAGACAGAGGTCAGCTACGCGCCTTCGATGTGATAGCGACTGTAGTCTCGACGTCAGCGCCGTGTCCCCGATCAGGCGGATCGCTCGTCTCTGTTTGCTCTCAAGTAGGTTGAGGGTATGTTTAGGAGCCGAGCTCCAAAATGAGAGCAATATTCGAGCGCGGGTCTAATTTGGGATTTATATAGGAGAAGAAGTTGGGCCGGACTAAAATATTTCTTGGCTCTAAAAAGATAGCTCAGCTTTCCTAAGGCTGACCTGGCGATACTCGACACGTGTTTATGCCATGATACATTCCCACAGACCGCGACGGCGAGCAATTTTATACTTTCTCTAGATTCAAGGACCATTCACCATCAGCTGTGGAACTGATGATCCGCTTTTCTTTGTGAATGTTGAGTCTTCGTTGCATTGAAGTCGACGAGATTGGCCTTTCCCCACTGCAGAACCTTATCCAGATCCACATCCGGAGAGTCGATCTGGCTAGGTCTCAGCTTTTTTTACACTAATGCGCGCACAAAAGAGGATTTTGAAGTACCTTTAAATGTCAGAGCACAGTGCGAGCGGATGGAAAGGAAGTGGATAAGGAATGTCTGGACATGATAACGACCAGAAAATACATGATCAGGTAGGGCATTCCACATTCGTGTGGTTCGGCTGGTGCGACGTTGATGCACTAATTGGCCGATCACTCGAAAAAGACGAAACAATCATACTATCATCCGCAAAACTGAACACTCTGTGACCCGTTGACTCCAACAAATCATTTATGTAAATCAAAAACAAGATTGGAGCCAAAATAGAACCTTGTGGCACCCCGGAATTAACAGGATACAGATCCGAAGACTCGTCGTCTACAAGAACGCGGATCGCTCAATTTTCGAAGAAGTTCTTCATCCAGCCGCAAGGCTGCTGGGAAAGTCCGTATGAACGAAACTTGCTCAGCAATGCCCCGTGCCAGACGCGGTCTAAAGCCTCGGAGATATCCAATGCGACCGCTTTTGACTCACTATGCCCCTCAATCGCAGATGTCCATATATTGGTTATAAGGGTCAAATGGTCTCCCTTGGACCGCCTGCTACGCAATCCGTATTGCCGATAATTCAGAAGTCTGTTGCACTCCATGTATGTAATTAACGCGCCATTGATGACCTTTTCCATTACCTTAGACAACATAGACCGTAATACTGTCGGCTGGTAATTTTGTGGGAGACACTCTTTCCCCTTCTTTGCGATTGGCTGAACTCGAGCGATTTTCCAGCAAGTGGCAAATGTCCTCCTTGCATAATATAAGCGGCAGAGCTTGGCAAGCACCACCGACAATTCTAGAGCACAGTTTTTAAGGGCTATTGCTGGTATTCTTTCCCATTACCTTAGACAACATAAACCGTAATGCTGTCGACCAGTAATTTTGTGGGGGAGACTTTTTTCCCGTGTTTAGGGTTGGCTGAACTCCTCCTGATTACCTCCCAGCAAGTAGGAACTGTCCTCCGTGCATAAGATGCCAAGAATCGGCGACAGTTCATAAGGACTGTTGCTGGTATCCCGTCCGGACCGATTGCCAGTAGTCCACGTAGAATGCGTTGAATAGTGGGCGGGTGGAACCTTACATCCCGCATTGAAGACCGTACCGGCGCGATCACAGGTGGTTCCAAAAGACCGGTATCGAGGTTTGAATTCGCGAACATATAAGCTTTATCTTTTGAAGTTGTGACTAGTGTCCCGCTGTCTGTCACTAACGTGAGAAGGGCCAGGGGGGGGGGGGGGGGGGGCAAAGTTTTTGCTGGCAGCCCTGTTTTGTACGCGCACGCTCGCGCGAAAGGGTATTTTGGAGTACCCTTAAATGTCCGACCACAGTGCGAGCGGGTGCCATTGACCAGAAGGGCCGCGAACCACTTGGGCACTCAAGGAGTTTATGGTCACTCTGTGGCGGTAAGCCTTCTTCGCGGTATCAATCGCCTGGCTGCTTGCGTTTTTGAGTTTAACAAAATTCTTTCTATTAACATCGGTGAGATTGGAGTGCCATTGCTTAAAAGCTCTTTTTTTGTGGCTGTAATCTGCTCTCATTTTTTATCAAACCAAGGTTTATCAGATAAATTTCGTTTTATGGAATGCGGAATGTAAATCCCGAGGAGAATAATCTCCGTGACCGACACCGCGCATACGATAAACTCGGAGTCTCCAAAGCACACCTCCGACCACGGAAAGGATGCGAAGAAATCTCGCAAGACGTCCCAGTTAGCAGTCTTATACCTCCATACATGTTGAAGCTTCGTAGGTATTTCCGCCTCAATGGCTGATTTTCATACCCAAGCTTCCGGTCTGTCCTCGTAGCCTGTCTTATCACTTATACCACCGTCTCTCCACCTTCGTTAGTTTCCTTTCCCCAGTTTTTAAGTTACTTTATAGTTAACCCCTCTGGCGCAAAGCTAACAACCTTGCCCGGAAAAACAAATTATTATGGAAAATTTAACAAACCTCAGACTTGTTAAATAAGGCCAAGACCGTATCCCGGTTGTAGTGCCGATGATGATTATGATAGTTAACCCCTGCAAAATCTAAAATCTTGGCGCCCAGGGCAAAACAGTCTAAATTTGCCTGGCAGTAAATGAGTTAAACCCTATCGTGTTATTCTTCACTATTAGTTTCTGTATTGTGTGTATTTGTAGGAGACGCGACCAACTCTCTTCTTATTATCTTTGGACACCTCGGCGATTTGCTAAATGCATCCTTCGTTGGAAAGATGTATTCTGTGTTATATGTCCAATATACAAGCAGTGTCATCTCATCTTTGATAGTTTTTTTAATACTCTTCCAATTGGCAATATTTCCGCGAACGAAAACCCTGTCTATGCTGGCGCAGAGAGAGTCGTCAGTCTGTCTATTTTGATGCCTCTTTGAATGCGCTTTTATCGGCTGTAATTCTGTGTATTTGTATTTTGTATGTTTGTTGGAAACGCGACCAACTCTCTTCTTGTTGTCTTTGGGTACCTCGGCGATTTGCTAAATTCATCGCTCGTCGGAAAGATGTATTCTATGTTATATGTTCAATATACAAGCTGTGTCATCTCACCTTTGATAGTTTTTTTAATACTCTTCCAATGGGCAATATTTCCGTGAACGAAAGCCCTGTTCGTGCTGGCCCAGAGAGAGTCTGTCTATTTTGATGCCTCTTTGAATGCGCTTTTATCGGCTGGAATTCTGTGTATTTGTATTTGTATTGGAAACGCGACCAACTCTCTTCTTGTTGTCTTCGGGTACCTCGGCGATTTGCTAACTTCATCGCTCGTTGGAAAGATGTATTCTATGTTATATTTTCAATATCCTTATCCACTTCCTCTCTTTCCGCTCGCACTGTGCTCTGATATTTAAGGGTACTCCAAAATCCCGTTTTGTACGCGCGTTAGTGTAAAAAAGGGTCGCATCCTGAGCAACGAAGATATGTCGAATCAGTTAACGAATCGATCTCAGTTAGGGCAAGGATATCAGGTTTTGCTGTTTGCAAATATTGGTGGACGGCGTTTACATTCATATTGGTGAAACCGATGCCCCCGACGTTACAAAAGGACATTATCAGTCGAACGTCGACAAAGTTTCGAGAATGAGCACGATTATGCGATGACGAATTTCTTAAAGTTCGGATATTTATTAGAATATTTACCGGATGTTCCCCGTGACAGTCCCCGCCGGAGATCCGAATGGGAAACTAGTTTACCTCCGGGATTCTTTGTCTCAGAAGGCACCATCATGACTTATCTCTGTGTCAGGCCGGGTCATCAGTCATACATCCGAAACATAGTCGAAGATTTTGCCCGACGATATCGCGGAATGTACAGCGTGACGGGGTGGTATCTCACCGTGGGACCGGCTACCACCTAAACCAACCTTTTCTCGAACCGGTCCATCAGTCAAGCTCCGAAAGATGGCCAGGGATATCACCCGACCATTTCGCGGAGCCTGTACCTTGATGGGGCGCAAGACTAATGACCTTGCCCGAAAAAAAAATCATTATGGAAAATTTTACAAGCCTCAGGAGTTGCTAAATAAGGCCAAGATCGGCTCCCGGTTGTAGTGCCGATGATGATGATGATGATACCTTGATGGTATTTCACCGGGCGAGAAGTCAGTGGGACCCCGGCTACCCCTCGGCCTTTAATCGCCTCTTACGACAAGCCGGCCAAGCTGTGAGTATATCCTAACGCCCTATTCACAAAGTCTTGATTTGATGATTTGAAAAAATGTTAAGATGAATTTATAGAATTTCCTGTTATAGAAAAACCCTTTACTGGAAGCGCGCGAGTAAAAATAAATAAATACCTCAATCGACTCAACACGAGTGGGAGCAGTGTGTCCAATTTGGCCGTTTGTTATTTTTGGACAAATCAAAAATTGTTCGGTAATGATTTACCTGTGAATCGAACATGTTTTATGTGGAAGGCTATCATAATACACACGGGCCAGATAAATTCTTTGATACAATACCCAGTGCGGGTGGAAGGAGGAAAAGGAGAAAGAACATTGAGAAAGGAGGTGTGGCAATTCCACCTCGGGACGGGCTTACCACCTAAACCAACCTTCATAGGGAAGAAAAAATCGCGCAAAAATGTTGGCAATCAACTGGCGCTATTTACAAGTACAGTTTTTGAAAACAATACACTTTTGCATCCCAAAAATATTCTTGGGGTGGTGGGGACAGAGTAACTGAAAGCGGTCTGGTCACCTTAGTTATACATCAACTCGCTACTTAAGGTGTGGATTGCTACGTTAATGCTTTCGAATACGGTTCTGATGAATTATTTTTCGACTCTCTTTTGTGCTGTGTTATTCAGTATGGTTGTGTGATCTTGTGTCTGTCGGAATTATCACAGGGTGCGTGATATAGTTACTAACAGGTATCCTCCCGAAACAAGACTCAATTGCCAACCTATACCCAAGGTGAAAGGATAATGTTAAGGTTGAACTACAGGAAGTTGTCCAAATAAGCAATGGATGGGAAGAGGACGGCGAACGACGTTACGGTGAGGAAAGAGAATTTTTTTTCTAATATGAAAACCACAAAATGAATATATTACGTGAAGGTAAACCCTCCCGTCGGGGAGCCTCTGGCGCAAGACTAATGACCTTGCCCAGAAAAAATAAATCATTATGGAAAATTTAACAAGCCTCAGGACTTGCTAAATAAGGCCAAGACCGGTTCCCGGTTGTAGTGCCGATGATGATGATGATGAAACCTGTAAGAAATTCGAGGGAGGAGTCATTTTTTATTTCCCTTTCTTTTAATGTGCACATCCCAAAATGAATATAATGCCGTTAAGATAGACCTGCATGGAATTGGAGGAGCCGGCAAGGAATGGACGAGTGCAACAGTCGCGTGGGATGTTACCGTGTCAGTGATATCGCGAGATTCCAATAATGTCGTGGTTGATTGATTCTTGCTTGATGGTGATCCATGAGTTGACTAACTGTTTCTCCCCAATGGCTTGAATGTTTGAATTCCATAAATTTGCATAACTCGGTATCAAATTATGGCAAACTGTGATGAGAGCAACCACGAAGTGTTACGGACGTATATGAGTTGTAAATGATCTATGATTTTCGTTTTTAAAAAATAAATATATGTCAGTACTATAAAACGGTCAACTGGGAATTGAACTGATGGGTCACTGCGCAGCACATAGCTGACACATGAATCATTTTGCTGTTCCGCCGTTATAATCGGGTCAACTCAATCAACTGATCAATACTGTTTGAAGTGAAACTGATCACATGCATTTGCGTATAAACTTTGTTTTGTTAAACAATGGATTGTCGGCCTCACTGGCGGAAACACTTTGATCTGTTCTTATTTATTTACCCTAACACCACACAATCTAGCTATGATCTACAGCCGGAGGCGGATTCTTCTAATAAGAAGCAAGTATCCAAATAGAAGGTATCTCGTTCCCATTTGCTGTGTTCTAACTCGGCAACCTATATATGTCTGAATGCTAATATAGAAACGGTAATTTTAATACACCTTAAATAAATTACATTATTAATTGTTGTATCATATCGCACTGTCTGCTAAGCTTTTCGGCGTCAACCAGTTTCTTTTTCTTAGAAAAACCGCGAAGGTTAAATAAATTAATTTTTCAGTGACATATTTTGCTTTTAGATATTATTTTACATTATGTATGAGTTATTACATTTCTTTTATTTGTTGATTGAATGTTTTGTTTGCTGTATTTGCTTTTCAACAACTAAGCTGACAAGAATTTAGGCATATTGTTAGACATGTGGAACATCAATCACATCGTCAGAAACTTTGTTGCAAATTTGAATTCTTGAAAAACAGAATACTCCTGGTCAAGAAATCTCAATGTATAAAACTAAAGCAACAAAATTTGTGGTGGGCTGGCCTACAAAGAGAATAGGCCAGTTTTGAGTGTACACCGATGTCGGAAATGTAATGTTTTCCTAACTTACCAATTCCTTATTGTTCTCATTTATATTTGCAGTGATTTTTCATTCCGGTTTTCACCTAGTCTACTACCGTCGGTTCATACATCACCTCATCATGTGCTGAACTCACATCCGGCCATAGTGACACCTGGTCCCAAGCAGGAAATCGGGCAGGAGTCATCAAACCATCGATATGGACGGTAAGTGCATTGTACCCCTAAATCAATATACACCAGTTTTACAATTTACTAGACCGACAAATTGGTGTATTCATTTTTAAACACTCCACTAACGTCATTTGTCGAATAAAAACACCAGCCCTTGTCCAAGCTCCCTTCGTTGGAGTGCACCGATACTCGACGTACAATTTTCCCACAACGAAACCCCTAAAGTGACCAACCATTTTAAAAAACACTTTATCTACCTGGCGACTAATTTGATGTTTTTGTTTTGCATGTGCGTTGTTTTTTCTGTCGTTTTGCTTTTCCTGTTTTTTCCCTACTTAACGTTGTGTCTTCTGTACTTGCCGAAAAGGCAAAGGGGAAAAGTGGCGAGCATGTGCTCAATACAAGAATTAACGGTTAGGGGTTGCCCTCTGGAAAGATGAATCCATCCCATATCGGGCAAGTCAAACCACCCCTTCACTAACAATTCAGCTAGAGAAGGATGTGTACTAAAAACAACTAAAATGGTGGGGTTTGTGCCCTTGCTAGCTACATCCACGATTTGGCAGGGATTATTGGAAGCAATTTGCTGGACAGCTTTCAAGCGTGAGTCCTAGAAGAACTTTCTATAAAAGTGTTGAACGCTGCTTTTTGAAGTTTTTGACAGCGACGATAAACTGTGAGGACTATTCGTTCAGCAGCTTACTGTAAGCTTTTAGTTACGTCAAGCTCGTGTGCTTTTATCATATATTCATTTGTTTCATCCTTTTACGTTTTTGAATTGTTTTCAACAAAAAAAATGTTGATTATCTCGTTGGAATTTATACGGACCTGGCTTTTGATCTTGGTGCCTCCCGAAGCATTATCCTCAGATGTACGAGTACAATCATCTTTTTCGGAAACCTTGGTATAGGTTATTTAGTGCTATGACCTACTCCGTCACCAGATAAATTGTCCCTTCTTTTGTCCTGTCTCTGATGAGATAGATTTTTTTTTATCCTTCTCTTCAAAGGAAGGGATTTCGATGGATTTTTCTTCTCATTATAAAAATCGCAAAATGCAGTTGGACCTAATATGCCAAAGCACGGTCCAAACGGAAGTTTAGGAACGAATTTTCTATAGAAAGGCAAGGTTCTCAAGCAGATAAAATGTTCCAGCACCACAAATGTCACGGCATGTTCATATTCTGTGACGAAGGTACCTTGTATTTATTAGGTCCTTGCATAAGTTCTCGCTGCCTTCATCTCGTATAACTCATCGGGTGCTTTGTTTTAGAAACACTCAACACTTCCAATACTCCTAAAGGTTTCAAAACTATTGTTTGATCAACTCGTAATGATTTTGAAGGTTTAACTAACATCTGACGTCAGTAGCACCAATCGTTCGGAACGCGAGAACTTATAGGATAGTGATTCGAATCAACGCTATGAAGATTAGAATCACTGAAAGATAGTACCAACGGGTCAATACATCAGTCCACTACTGCGTATAAGATATAAGATGGATTGTTGTTCTCAACTACTCTTTACTGAAGTGGAAATTATGCTATGTTAATTATTATGGTATATGGCTCTGATGGTTTATTTCTTTGATTTTCTTTTGGTGCTGTTCTTCACTATGGTTTATGTATCGGGCGTATCTCTTGGAAACCCTACAATCGTATTCTAAGCGCTAATATCACTTAAATGATCCGAGTAATATATGCACGGAAACTAGTAATCTGCCCTTCTTTTTAGTGGCGACATTCTCGATTGATCTTTTGGACGTTAACCATCATGTTGTTTCTGTTAATGAATCGATTTGTACGTAGAACTCCTTTTAGAGATTTCGTGGAGGTTGATCCATCAGCAACATCACTTTATCTCTTTCATTCGATTCCCTTTGCCGGTCTATTTTTAGTGTCGTCAACCAACTGGTGTCTTGAAACATTTAATATGTCCGTCAACGGGGTGTTACGCCTCGCAACCGTGCTTCCTTAATATAAAAGGGAAGAGTTGCTGAGCGGAGAGTTATAAGGAAAAGACTGTTTTAATATTTTACTGATATCCTTATTTGTACTTGGGACAGACAAGGCGGCCGCTCCGCGTGAAAAACGAATGCACGACTACGTTTAAATTCGTTGAAGCAATATCTCCAATTTCTTGAGTGGTCATGCTTCGCAGACAACGCGGCCATTCCACATCAAACTCGAATGCACGACTACGTTTAAATTCGTTGAAGCAATATCTCCAATATTTTGGGTGGCCATAAATTCCAGGCAACGCGGCCGCTCCGCATCAAAAATGAATGCACGACCACATTTAAATTCGTTGAAGCAATATCTCGAGGTGGTCGTAGACAGTGAAGTCGAGGATATGTTTATTTAGTAAAAAGGCCAGCTGTACTTAGGCGAGGCCGCGACCTTTTGACTATTACTAATTAAATACCCTGGCGCAAGGCTAATAACCTTGCCCGGAAAAACAAATTATTATGGAAAATTTAACAAGCCTCATACTTGTTAAATAAGGCCAAGACCAGATCCCGGTTGTAGTGCCGATGATGATGAATTAATTACCACCTCTTAAATTAGTTCTCGTAACCTCGCCTTTCCTGGTTTAAGTTAACTCTGAGTTTTAATTCAAAAAAAAGGAGTGGGGAGAGGCTGACTTTAGCAAGACAAGGAAAAATGTGTCCTTCGTCTCTGGCTTCTGGTCATCTTGCGATAACCAGAATCACCCACATGCGTGAGGATGTTGGGCTCGGTCTCAAGATATCTGAAAACGAAAGCGGGGGAGGTATCTAAGGATAGTGTGGACAGGGTTAGTTCAAAAGTTCTCTAACTACTTGGATGGAGGGATGGTGGGAAAGAAATCGTACAAGACCGGTAGGTCTTGAGTGCGGTAGTAAACGCAGATCACCTCTTCGGCGTCTAATAATCTGCGCTTTGGTCGGTGTTTTTTTTTTTTTGGCTTCGGTAGGAAGGTGGAAATCTTCAAAAGATACCTCTGGACCGATCCAGAGGCATGCCGGGTTTTTACTGACTAAAACCTCCTCCCGCCACGCACATATTCCCGTTGATCCTCGCGAACTTTCTTTTAGATATTCCATCGCGGCGCGGGATGGAGTTTACCTGTTGCTCCGCTCGTCGCGTCGCAACTGCTGCATCATTTCACAGATTACCATTTTTTACGGACCATGCCTGTTTTGAACTCAGTATGCATTCTATTACTCCTGCCGGAGTAACTATCCGTCTCATATATCTCTCCAAAATCGTTCGGGGGGTCTCGAATCTCACGCACTCTGTGAGTACGTGTTCCGCATTTTCTATTTTGCCTTCGTAATATGGGTGATTCACATGCTTATACTTGTGCAAGTATTGCCGAAAGCTGGATGCTGTCCTAATATTAGCTAAGTCAAGTGGTAATTTACCTCGCCATGTTTTTTTTTCACCCATGTTTCTATATCAGGTATCATGGTGTAGGTCCATCTTGCTTTGATGGAAGAATCGCACCTTCGTTGCCATTCTCTTAGGCTTGAGAGCTCTAATTGCGACCGCATTCTCCGGCGATTCTCTTGGGAGACCTCATGCAGTGCAGCGTTTTCTTTAGCTGCAATGCCAGGTGGAGTCATCCCGGCCAAAATATTCATAGCATCTTCGGATACCGTTCGGAATGCACAGCATATTCTTAGTGATGCCAGCCTATATGCTGAGTTCACTCCCCTCATGTACGGCTTATACTGTGCGGCTCCTGCCCATATGTGAGCTGCATATATTATAATGGAGGTGTTGGCACTGGTTATGAGTTTCCTTATGTGGGGCCGGGGTCCTACAACATTGGGTAGCAGTCTCGTCAAAACTTTGCATACTCTTGCCGTTTTTTCACTCGCTTTCCTCAGGTGTGCCTTGAAGCTCACCCTGCTGTGTGTGTATGTTTGTGCCGTCTTGTACTGTGCGTGCGTGTGTGTGGTGTGTCAGCAGTATACCCTATGGGATGGGTCCAGGAATCCAATATTATAGAGAGGAATGTTGTTAGAAAGGATGCTTTCTTCAGTTTTGTATTGAAAAATAAATTGTGGTGGTCGGACTGGAAGAGTTCAAAGGAGAGAAGGGTCAAGAACACGAGACTCCCGTATAAGTAGGTTCTTGCTGTTCTGAATGCTTTCGAGGTACTTGTATGCTAATTGTAGCAAGTACTCGCCGATAGGGATAATGGAGGAGTCTCGTATAGGTGAGAGTTGGAGTAATGGCGACCGTCAGGCCTTCTAAAGTGGTTGATGCATCTTCTGAGGAGTTTTCTTTCGAAAACTCGATGTCTTTCCATTTGGACCGAAGATATGCAGGACCATATGGGAAAGGCGTATGATATTCCAGATCGGTTTAGCTGCTTATAGCAGGGAAGCGTAACTTTGGTTTCAACTTTGTTGCTCCACTTCAAAATGTTGTGCAGTTCCTTAGACCGACCGAGGCCCCTTTGAAGAATGTGGGTTACATGTTCAATGAAATTCATTTTTGGGATATAGGTTACCCCAAGATATTTCATCCTGTCCTGTGGTTCTACTTGTATTCGAATACTGTGTGAATATCGGGAAGTAGGTTGGGAGTGTTTGCTACTCAGAATTATAGCTACTGCTTTGGATGGGTTAAGTCGAATTTTCCATCGATTGTAATACTGATACAGTTCGTTCAGGTGACGGTTGAGTCGATTCGTTGCGAGTTTGGGGTTGTTGGATGACGTGTACACTTGGACGTCATCCGCATAGCATATCTGGTTTACTCTCCCATCCACAAGGCGAGGAATATCTGAGGTGTAGATATTAAATAGGCTCGTCGATAGTATAGTGGTTAGTATCCCCGCCTGTCACGCGGGAGACCGGGTTTCGATTCCCCGTCGGGGAGCCTCTTGCGCAAGACTAATGACCTTGCCCGGAAAAACAAATTATCATGGAAAATTTAACAAGCCTCACGACTTGCTAAATAAGGCCAAGACCGGCTCCCGGTTGTAGTGCCGATGATGATGATGATGATGATGATGAGATATTAAATAGGATGGGGCCTAGAATGGAGCGCTGTGGTACGCCTGCAGCGGCGTTGAAGGTTCGGGATAGCTTTCCATTCACTCGAAGTTGAAAGGTTCTGTTTCGAACAAAGTGACACCTACCACTTACACACTACACAGCGTCCTACTAAGACCAGTGTTCAATAATTTAAAGACGAGACCCTCAATCCACGTCATGTCAAAATCCTTTTCAATGTCCAGACTCACCGCAATGGTGCGCTCCTTATTAAAGAGGCGCACACAGACGTGGTTTTGAAATATGTTGAGAGCCATAGTGGTCCTGTGCGCTCTTGAAAACCAAATTGGAAATCAGGTATTAGATTCCTGGCACTGATAAAGTTATTTAGCTTCTCCGTATATGAATTTTTCATACATTTTGCTGACCTAAGTGAGGAGCGAAATAGGACGAAAGCTTGAGGGATGATATGTTGGTTTCCCAACTTTGGTTATTGGAAAAACAATATGCTTCCAAGCTTGGGAAAAGTACCCCATGTTATAGGCATGGCTGAACAGAATGGAGAGCTTTATAAAGAATAAAGTAGAAAACGTTCGCAACGAGTGGTATGATATGTTCTCGATACCGGGTGACTTCTTGGGGTTTCGAGATTTAACTAGGTTCTGTAGAGTATTTGGTGTGACGAAACCGTGACCATTATCACCTGTGTCATCGAAGTATGCACTGTTAGTTGGGTAAAGGACAACAATTGGCTCGTTAAGGTTGTCTAGTTAATTGTGGGCCTCTGAACTAATGATCGCATTAGTGTCCGGATTGCCATCCTGGAGAGTAAGCCTATGATTACTTTTAAAAGTCTCTCCGATGACATTTGCTTTATTGGTGTCGTTATTAACAACAACACCATTGTGTATGGTTGGCCTAGTGATACGAGAAGTGCCATATATCTTTTTACGAGTAAGATTTTTCAGTTTGTCTTTCAATTGTCGGGTACGATTGTTTTGTATTATCTGTTTTACCAATGTACCAATATTGTGAATGATGGATCGCAATAATGGCTCCCTTTGGGTAAAGCAGTGACGATATCTCATTCTGTAGAGCTTTTTACGCTCCCGGATGAGATGAAGAGTGAAGTCGTCATGGCGAATCTGATAGGTTTTTTTCAAGTTTGTACTACGGGACATGAGGTTTCAACTAGAATCTCGTGAAGTAGTGCTACGGCGTTAATTATCTCAACCGTCGATAGGTTCCTGTCAGTGGGAAGAGAGAGTTGGTGGAGTTTTTCGTTCAATGTGACATTGAAGTTGTCCTATTTTGTACGGCCATAATCGGGTATGTATCTGATATGAGCAGCTCCTCGATAGTATAGTGGTTAGTATACCCGCCTGTCACGCGGGAGACCAGGGTTCGATTCTCCGTCGGGGAGCCTCTGGCGCAAGACTAATGACCTTGCCATAATTGAAAAAACAAATCATTATGGAAAATTTAACAAGCCTCAGGACTTGCTAAATAAGGCCAAGATCGGTTCCCGTTTGTAGTGCCGATGATGATGATCTGATATGAGCCCGAGGTGCTCGATAGCTGCGAATGAACCTGGTCAGGGCATTGTGGTCAAATACGCCCGCCGATACTTGGAGAGGAGTGATTTGGGGAAGTACTCGTAAGTCTTTGGACACAAAAAAGATGTCCAGAATTGAGTTACCTCGGGTACCAACCGGAGATGCGACTATTTCGAAGTTGAGCGCATGAGAGTTTTCGGTGTACCATTTGTACAGTTTTGTACCATTTGGGCAAGAGACGGAGTTGTTCCAGTGGAGATGTCTGGAGTTAAAATCACCGTCTATAATGAAGGGTGTATGTCCCGAAAACCTTATTAATTTGCGATATCTTCGGAATGAATGGCGCCGTTATTGGTTTTATGTGAGTGGTATACGGAGTATATATTCCGTCTAGCATTATTAGTCAGATGCAGTTCAACCCGAAAGACCTCTATGGACTCAAAATGTGGGATCTCCATAGCTTCATGGCGAAGTCCGCTAGTAACCAGTATACAAGTGCTACCTCCGTTGATGGTGGGACCGCCAGTGAGGGTTCGATCTCTTCGAGTGATGGAAAAGTTTGGGAATACGGGACGGTTACATGGGTGCAACCTAATTTCGGTTACAAGAACCACGTCCGCCCGGTTATCCTTTATGAAGTCAGAGACTATCATACGCTTTGAAAGCGAAACATGAGTTTTAATCCGTGGCAACCACTCTTGATATACCCAAATTATGGGTGCAAAAACGCAAACAATGCATCCTCACATGGCACAACCCCGAACGTACGACCCATATTGAATCCAATTGCCTAGCACGAGTCATCTACATTGCTTAATTACTATCGCCACTTGATCGATCCATTTAAGGTGCAGCGGCTTTGGCTTAAGCAATTGTATTGCTTAATTGATTTTTGCACTTGATCGAACCATTTAAAGTACAATGGCCCTCGTTCAAGCCATTCGTATCGTTTAATCGATTGGCGTTTTGCCGCTATGTCTTTTCGCATATCTCTGCACTTCCATGAAACACCGTTAAACCGTGCGCCAATTGCCTTTCAAGGCGCCGGCAGTGTCCCATGGCAGGCGTAACACTTGTTTTCGGATACAAGGAAAAAAATGCATTTGCAATTTGATAGCGTGAGAATGCGTTATTGGGTGTGTGATATTATACGTTAATTGTTTGTGGAATCAATTATGTTAATTGATTGCTAATGAGAAATTGCATCGTGTGCGATATTATGGGTTTATATGGTGGGGTACCACATTAAGAGCGCAAGTTGTGCGTTAATTGGATTACGGTAAATGAGGTTATGTACTGGGATACTACAGGGATTCACGTACAAATAGTTACCCGATGCACTCCTTCGATGAAAACAAGGTTTGCCGCACTGGATATCTTCAAGCCCTTTGCGCGATATTACATCTTCATGGAATTCACTAAAATTTTAATCCATATCTTCCAAGGCCTTCAAGTGCGGATGTAAGTACCTTAGCTGAGCCACACAATCATGAACTCCTTAGACTTTACGCATGATCACAAAGGTATGCTCAGCTTATTGATCTCCGCTCTTTCCAAAATACACTAATGAGCATAGCAAGACCAGCAATTTCTCGAAAACAAGTGGAATGCAATTCCTTCTCCTCGGGTCTTTGTCGCCAAAGAAAAATTGTTAGTGGCATTCCCAATACTCGAGGTAACTCGAATAACCGAGTGATTGAAGTTTTTCAGAATTCGTGCTGACCTTATTGAACTCCGACCTCAACAAATTAGACGAATGGCATATCCATTCACAGTCGAATGCAATTTTCCCTCCTCGGCTCTTTGTCGCCAAGGAAAAATTGTAATTGGCATTCCCGAGACTCTAATTAACTCACCCTTTAACTGGAATAACCACATAATTGAATTTCTTCACGATTTTTCTCAAAGATTCAAGAAATAATTCACCCTGTTCAAGGCGATCACAATTTATAAGACGCATGTACTTCCAAAAGTAGAACTCAATGCCCATTGTCAATCGAAAAGTAATTGATTGTGCGGTAAAATACAAAAACTATTGTTACGAGCTTAGGGTTCGCTGGATTAATTATTTTTCATAAATAAGAGTCGTTAAATCGATTTTGAATTAATGTAACACTTTATTAGTCCGTTAATAACAACCGTTACTTTTACCGTACACTTAACGATTTGTTGACTTATCGCTTCCGTACTTATCGCGTGTTTGACTGCTTACTTCCCCTTCTCTAATCTGCGTGGCAGGTATTTATACCGCTTCCTCATTCTGATTCGGTGTTTCGTTTTCGCCCGTTCCATAGCCTCGAATTTTCTACTGCTCATAGTCATCAGTTTTCCATTACTTTCTAGAATATTCTAGTACTTTGTTTTGGACTTTCTAGAATATTCTAGTACTGATTGTCATATGCGTCACACTATTATTGAAGTTACTAGGAGACTCTGGCGTAAGTAGCTTAACTCCGTCATTGTAACATAGGTGCAACATATCCTGCTTAACTATTTTCTATATGTCCTCATATTCAATATTGTCACGATCATTGGTAACCTAGACTTGGTGAACTCATCTTATCTGTTCACATATTTTCTCTAAACACTCGGTAGTCACAAATTGCGCACCGATTTGGTCGTCAGAGATTGCGGGCCGGTTCACTTAAAAAATTTACTTTAGACCTGCAGATATACAAACAGAATTGCTCTTGAGCCCAACGACATGTTCTTGCAGTGCTCTACCTAATTATTTTACCTTGTCCTTATAATCCTCAGTCATTTAACACCAGTGTACATCGAACTTCTTGACCTCTGACTGTGTTTTTGACATATAAGTGGGATACTACAAAATTTATTTTGTATGCAGTTCCTGTGTGAAAAAAATTGCATTCCTGAGAATGTAGAATTCTATGCATAGGAAATCTTACACGCGTCGCATATATAATATCGTATCTCCTCTGATTATCAAAAGAGTTCGCCAGATCCCGCCGTCGATTTTGCTTTCCTGTAGAGTTGACAATCCGCTGATTCAACAGATAAGATACAATCTATTTTACCATTCAATTTAATTTACACACACAAATTTTCACTCGGTACGTATATAAAATATTATCCACCCTGATAATCAAAAGTGTTGGGCAGATTTTGGCACCCAGCTCTGTCGTGGAAATTGCATTCCTGTGGAGTTGACGATCCACTGATTCAATGGATAAAAGTCTATAGCGCTTGCGATGATAGTGAAGAACGTGTGATTCAAACTGACGCTATGACAGTTAGAATCACCAAAAATTGAACCAATGTTTACCACATCAGGCTTCTGGTCGCATGTACGAATTCAATTTCTAAACTCAAGTACACTCAACTGATGTCGATTTGTTATGTTATCCCTATGGTATACGGCTCTGATGCATTTTCTTATTCGATTTTCGTTCGGTGTTCTTCACTATTTGCTTGTGTATTGTGTGTGTATCTGTTAGAAACGCCACAAGTCTATCTGTCTTACCATTCATTTTTATTTGCACGAAAGAATTTTCCTTCGGGACGTATATAAAAATATTATCCACCCTAATTGTCTAAAGTGTTGGCCAGAGTTTGGCACCCAGCCCTGTCGTAGGAATTGCTTTCCTGTGGAGTTGACAATCCTCCCGTGGTGCATACTGATAGGGTACGACAATCCACTGAAAGATAGTCTCTTATCAATCGATAAGAGACTATCTTTCTTACCACTTAATTCAAATAGTTTTAAATGTTTTGAATCAACTTCCCATCAAATTAACGGTGGTGTTCCACAAGGCTGCCCACTCTAATCCTCTTTTATAAACGATCTCTTGTCCAGTATAAACAGTCCAGTTGAGTTGTTTTCTAATAACAGCACCTAAAGTTTCTCGTACTAATTCAAACATTCCTTTCCATTCATCTCATTTAATTCAACTAGGTTTACTAATAGGGATCTCTAACACAATAAAATATAATGTCACCAAAGCCTCTTGTCAAAGATGTACCATAGTGTAAATACGCTGTCGATGTACGGTACTTGCACCGTCGAAGTCATGGAACTAACAACTTCGATTCGATTTTTAATTGGAACGACCGCATATTTAAAGCTGCAACAAATGTCCCCAAATGTTAGTGCTCTTTAAGAGCTGCAAGAAAATCTTCACTCCATCCAACTTGGCCAGAACCTACAAGGCATATATATTCGTCCTAAATTGAGTTTCAATTCCAATACTTGGTTATACGCATCTAAAACGACACCACATGTGCTCAATATGATACAAAATTGGACCAGAGAGACGGGATTCGAAAGAAATTAAAACAACACTCCTCAGCCCTTTTTTAACAACGTTTATTAAATTTTCACAATGTTTTGCCCTCCAAATAACTTGACAAATATGCACAGTATCTTACTCTAAGCCAGCACTCGACTCCAATATGCGCAGTATCTTACACCGCTGACTCCTCACCCGATGATTCCAACTTCCCCCTTTTTTCTAGCCTTCTTGTCAAAGGAAAACTTTCCGTTTTTTTTTATTTATTTAATTACTTATTTATTTGTTTATTTTTTTTTTTTTTGTTACACCCTAGTGCTGCATGCTGATAGGGTACGAATATATCCCACGCATACAAATATGATCGTCGCCGCCTGTGTAACTAAAGATGCGGTAGAGATCGTGTTTGATTTTCACACTTTAGTGGTGTTCCGTTTTAGAGACAATTTTCCACTGTGTGATTTACTGTTTATGTTGTATTATTTCTGCTTTTAACAATACGTGCTCACACAAACATTTGGGTTTAAAGGGATCCTTGAGGGTTGCATATTTTAGTAGCCTAGTCTTGTACGAATAGAATTGCTGGTGGTTGTTGTGTGTCGTAGTAGTCCCTATCCAATTCTAGGTAGGGATCAAATTATAGCGTTTTGTAACGATTGTGAAGAGGAATGAATAAATAAATGAATGAATGAATGCATGAATGAATGAAGTGCGGACAGGACCCTCATTTATTTCCCCTAGAACAAGTGGTACACTCCTTCTCCGCGACGTTTCTATTTCTTGCTCAACCAACGGATATCACCCGTACAATCGATTTGGAATTTTATGTAATAGGGAGCTTAACTTATCCACATATTGATGACATTATTCTCAATGCCAACTCTGCCCTCGGCTTTGTGAAACGCCGGTCGAAAAAATTCTCCAATACCTACGTTTCCCGATCGCTCTACATAGCCTTTGCCCGTCCCCTTCTTGAATATACTAGTTAGGTCTGGTCTCCTCACTACTCGTCCCATATTCGCAGGATCAGTAGCGTGCAAAGTCGTTTTTTGCGTTTTGCGCTCTGAGGATTGGATTGGAAAATTCCTCAGATCCTACCCACATACACCAAGCGGTCTACATCCAATTAACGATAACACTCTTGAAGACTGCAGAATTCATGCTGACATCCTCTTCATCCACGGTCTTCTCTCAGATTCAATCAACTGCCCAAGCCTGCTCTCCTCCAACACATTTTACACAAACCCCCGAAACTTGCGAAACCCTCGTCTTATCTATTTGTCCGCCTTACGGCTCTAATGAACCCACTTCACGAATGCTGCCTTAAGCAAACTCTTACACCACCTTCTTTGACTTCAATCTCGCCTCTCCTACTCTTAAAATTCGTCTTCTCTCTTATCCCTCCTGACCGCGCACCGCTCACCCCTACGGACTCAGGCTGACAATTATCTTACGTACGTTCCTGGCCCATCTCTCATCCATCCGCTCGCCCTGTTTATTTTCTTTTCTTTTTTCTCTTTTATAACTTATATAAATCTCGTACCAAGCTAAATAAATAAATTCTAAAGATATACTCGCTAAGCACACAACCCGTACACATTCCCATTCTCATACCTGTCTTGCCACTTACACCACCGTCTCTCCACCTTCGTTAGTACCCCATTCTTCAGGTTTGAAGTTACTTTATAGTTAATCCCTACAAAATCTAAAATCTTGGCACCCAGGGCAAGACACTCTAAATTTTCCTGGCAACGAATGACTTAAAAACGATCGTGTTATTCTTCACTATTTGTTCCTGCATTGTGTGTATTTGTCGGAAACGCGACCAACTCTCTTATTGTTATCTTTGGGCACCCCGGCGATTTGCTAAATTCATCCCTTGCTGGAAATATGTATTCTATGTTATATATTCAATATACAAGCAGTGTCTTCTCGCCTTTGATAGTTTCTTTTTTTTAATACTCTTCCTACTGGCAACATTTGTGTGAACGAAAATCCAGTCCGCGCTAGCGCAGAGAGATTCTTCAGTTCTGTCTATTTTTGATGCCTCTTTGAATGCGCTTTTATCGGCGGAATGCTGTGTATTTGTATTGTGTATGTTTGTTGGAGATGAGACCAGCTCTCTTCTTATTATCTTTGGACATCTCGGCGATTTGCTAAATTCATCCCTCGTTGGAAAGATGTATTCTGTGTTATATATCCAATATACAAGCAGTGTCATCTCATCTTTGATAGTTTTTTTAATACTCTTCCTATTGGCAATATTTCCGTGAACGAAAACCCTGTCTGTGCAGGGGCAGAGAGAGTCGCCAGTTTTTTCTATTTTTAATGCCTCTTTGAATGCGCTATTATCGGCTGGAATTCTGTGTATTTGTATTTTGTATGTTTGTTGGAAACGCGACCAACTCTCTTCTTGTTGTCTTCGGGCACCTCGGTGATTTGCTAAATTCATCCCTCGTTGGAAAGATCTGTGTTATATGTCCAATATGCAAGCAGTGTCATCTCAACTTTGACAGTTTTTTTAAAGCTCTTCCTATTGGCAAGATTTCTGTGAACGAAAACCCAGTCGGTGCTGGCTCAAAGAGAGTCGTTAATTCTGTCTATTTCGGATGTATTTTTGAATGCGCTTTTATTGGCTGGAATTTAGAGGACATCAGGTTCCGGCAATGTTACTCTTGGCTAATTTTGTTTACCCATGCCGCCTCAATGGCTGAGGTGGTGCGTCGTTGATGTACTAATCGGCCGATCACTCGAAAAAGATGAAGCAAACGTACTATCATCGGCAAAACTGAACACTTTGTTATCCGTTGATTCCAACAAATCGTTGGTATGAAGCAAAGACAAGATTGGAGCCAAAATAGGACCTTGAGTCACCCCGAATTAACAGGATACAGATCCGAAGACTCGCTGTCTACAACAACCCGGATCGGTCGATTTTCGATGAAGCTCCTTGTCCAGTCGCAAAGCTGCTGGAAAAGTGCGTCTGAACGGAGCTTGCTCAGAAATGCTCCATGCTAGTCACGGTCAAAAGCTTTGAAGATGTCCAATACGACCGCCCTTGACTCACTATGCCCCTCAATCACAGGTGAGCATATATTGGTTAGAAGGGGCAAAAGGTCTCCCGTGGAGCGCCGGCCACGGAATCCGTATTGACGATCTTTCAGAAATCCGCTGCAATCCAAATATTTAATTAACTCGGCATTGATGACCTTTCCCATTAATTTTGTGGGGGACACTTTTTTCCCGTCTTTGGGGTTGGCTGAACTCCTCCTGATTACCTCCCAGGAAGTAGGAACTGTCCTCCGTGCATAAGATAGACGGAAGAGTCTGCCAAGAATCGGCGACAGTTCATAAGGACTGTTGCTGGTATACCGTCCGGACCGATTGCCTTCTTACAGTCCAGCCCACGTAGAATGCGCTGAATAGTATGGGGGCGAAACCTCACATCCCGCACGGAAGACCGTATCGATCACAGGTGTCTCCAAAAGACCGACATCGAGGTTTGAATTCGCGGAAAATAAATTCGCGAACGCATTAGCTTTATTCTTTGAATTTGTGACTAACGTCCCGCTGTCTGTCACCAACGGAGGGAAAGGGCGGGAAGCGAAGTTATTGCTGTCAGCCCTTGCCATTGACCAGAAGAGACGCGAACCCCTCGCGCACTCAAGGAATCTATTAGTTACTTTGTCGTTGTAGGCCTTCTTCGTGGTATCAGTCGCTTGGTTGCACGTGTTTCTGATTCTAACAAAATTCGTTCTGTGAACCTCGGTGGGATTGGAGCGCCAGTGTTTATAAGCTTTATTTTTTGCCGCTGTAATCTGCTCGCATTATTTATCAAACGAAGGTTAATCAGATGAATGTCGTTTGATGGAATGCGGAATGTGTTTCCAAGTTCCTCGCGCCATTTTTTTGTTACACTAATGCGCGCACAAAAGGGGATTTTGAAGTACCCTTAAATGTCAGAGCACAGTGCGAGGGGAAAGGAGGTGTCGATGTAGATTTGTCTTGAATGTCGGGACATCACAACGACGAGGAAACACATGATCAGGTAGAACATTCCACATTCGTGTGGTAATCCGGTTTTAACGTAAAATTTAATATAAACTCGTTGTACCAAATTCAATTTCATTTTTAAAAATGTAAAAATCGGGGGACCCACAGAGGCAGATGTGCTCAGGTCGGCGTAAGTTTTACAGATACCAAACTGTGACACTGAAATTTAGTGAGAATGTAAATGACAGATGTGCCGATCTAACAGTACTCGGTTTGGGTGACAGCCCTATACGCCGGTAATCCCGGGAACTGTCGTATTATGCATTATAAAAAATGTTTCCCGGGTGACAAATTACTTGTTGTTGTTGTTTTTGCTTCATATATATTCAAATACATTCATTCATTCATTCTTATATTCTTATATGGTTCGATCCCGACCGCGGCCTATAAAATTGGTATGGCTAATTGGATTAATCGTTGGTATAAGTGTATTGTCTCGGAAGGGGTACAATGCCCCCTTTGCCTGCAATACAGACAACGATCGGCCGACACCTGATCAAACAAATGTACGAGCATCAGGGGCTGCAGGCAATGTGGTCATAAATTATCGATGATCCACGCCTGAGAACGAAATAGGTTTTTGCTTCAAAGTAAACAAAAACGCAATTTCAAGGGTCAAATGATGAGATGTACAACGTTCATGGTCTGCCGATGTTGCATGGGATCGTCATGGTATTTATCTATGAGTTCAAGGGAAATGCCGTTGTAGGCGATACATACTGGCGATGCTAGTTCACCCGGAGATTTGAGTTATATTTGCTTTAGCCGTATGGCTCTGGAGCGCATGGCGGGAAATTATTCGTGGACTTTAAGTCAACAGAAACCTCAGCGACGGTGGCTTTATGGTTAGGTTAATGTGGTGGTGCATGGGTATGGTGGTGAGGGATTTGACCTGCAGATGTGCAAGCAAACGTCTCACCCAGGGGAACCATGGACCAGCGGTTAGTAAACAAAACAAACGCAGTGAGGTACTGTGTGTTTGCTTTGATTTGCTGGTGGGTCATCATAGGGCATGGCATGGGTAAGATTGCCTAAACAATGATCGTATCCATGCCCAAATTCCATTATCGGTTGATAGCCGATAACGGGGAATTGTCGCAACTGTCGCGGACCTAAGGGTATAGGCGCGATAATCAATTGTGAACTGTGGAAAGAATATCGGCTACAGCTGTGTCAACAGATACGCTGGCCAGCGTGTATTTGTCGAATTTCATTGCTGACAAGCTGAGCCGATAGGGGGTATTGAATGGTTCAAGTATCATGAACCAGAACAATTCCCCAATATGCAAGCCAAGTTGCTTTCAGGTGGGATATGCTGCAGGGGAGCTTACGCTGCCCCTTTGCAGGTAAGTAGAAAGACTTGCTTGAGAAGTGTGAGACAGGTGAAAGGGAATGGGTGGTTCTTGGGAAATGGCTTAAAGAATCCCCACAGGGCCTCAACAAATAATGAAAAATTATCAGTACTATTATTTACAATAATAATATGGATTAAACATATTCACGACAACCATTAGCTACTGATGCGGGAGTATCAATGTTGGAAACGTCTTCACCCCACATGTTTATTTTACATTACCAGTTTAAATTGTAAATAGTTTCTTTTTAATGTTTGTAAAAAACAGTATATATGGATTAGGAGGTTGGCAGGCGTTACCTCGTATGGGGGCAAGCCCCCTAGTATATCTGTTATATAAAATAACTTTCCCCGGGCAACAAAACATTCTTTGATCTAGAGATCATTTAGACATTTGTTGATCCTTCATGAGATCCATCGATTGTGAAGGTAAAAAAGAAAAGAGAAAAGTATTAGCTGTTGAAGCAAGATTATGAGTGCCGGAAATTCGCATGTTTATTCTGTATTATCATTGGGCGACCAAATACTTATGATATTTTGTTGTACAATATATCCCTAGTGGGATCTATCAAATGTGAAGCTGAAAAAGAATTCCCGTCAGTGTATAACACACTTTGTATCAATTACCTGTGTATTGTAAAGTAATGAAAATATTCACAATTCTGATAATTGACTATCGAGCATATGAACACAATTTCCCTGCACAATTGCCATGTTACTTGTATCATTTGTTGTTGGCGATGCATCACGTCAACACGAATTCCCAGGAAAGGCAAGGGAAGGGCCAGCACTCAAGTTCCTGGGAAACAACGATCAGCGGCGCATCGATTCCAGGAAGCCACTGAGGAGAACAGCACCCAGGAAACGAGCGAACGAGAGGACGGCTCCGGGCCTATATAAGGTAAGTACATCGGTAGAGCAGCAGGAGTACCACACCGACCAAAGTGCAGATTATCAGGCACCAAAGACGTGATCTGCGTTTACTACCGCACTCAAAACCCACCGGTCTTGTACGATTTCTTTCCCACCATCCCCCCATCCAAGTAGTTAGAGAACACTTGAACTAACCCTGTCCACATTATCCATATATACCTCCTTCTCCCTTTCTTTTCAGATATCTCGAAACCGAGCCCAACATTCTCACCGATGTGGGCGATTCTGCCGCTGTAATCTGCTCGCATTATTTATCAAACGAAGGTTAATCAGATGAATGTCGTTTGGTGGAATGCGAAATGTGTTTCCAAGTTCCTCGCGCCATTTTTTTTGTTACACTAACGCGCGCACAAAGGGGATTTTGTAGTAGCCTTAAATGTCAGAGCACAGTGCGAGGGGAAAGGAGGTGTCGATGTATATTGGTCTTGAATATCTGGACATCACAACGTCCAGGAAACACATGATCAGGCAGAACATTCCACATTCATGTGGTTCGGCTAAAGAATGACTCTCTATGTTTATTTGTGCGCCTAAAGTCCACTTTCAATGTGAACTGATTTCACATTCACAGATTGACGGGTATCGTGGGAAAATGTCTGAAGGGGCGGAACACATTCAGCAAGTTCAGTTGAGCAACGAGCCTTGTAAATAGTGGCCAGGTTGGATGGACTGAATTACCTTTTGCATCTATTAAAGAACCCCATACATTTAGCTGCACTTTTCGCAGCTTCAACTATGTGGTCATTCCAATTAAGAGTAGAATTAATTCGAGTGCTGAGGAATCATAGTTCCTTGGCTTCGTCGATGCAAGTGCCGTTCATAGAGAGTATATTTACTTTGGGGTTCACCTTTGACGACAAGAGGCAGCACTGAGTTTTTAGGGCATTAAATTCTAATCGGTTAGATAATCCCCACTGATATATCTTGTTAAGGTCTGAATTCAATGTATCAAGCATAAGTTGCTGGTTGGTAGTGACGTTCGAAGAGTTTGGACGGGAATGTTCGTATGAATATGAGAAACTCAACGTGCTATCATCAGAAAACGAGTGAATTGGGTTGTGAGTAATTGACAAGAGATCATTTATAAAGATGAGGAAGAGAGTGGATGAGAGTACCGTACCCTGGGGAACATCTGCATTCATTTGATGGGAGACAGATTGGACACCATCAAGAACCACTTGGATTGAACGGCCAGAAAGATAGTCTCTTATCCATTCGATCAGGGAATTGTCCACTCCATATGAATGCAATTTTGACAAAAGGGCTGGATGCCAAACTCTGTCGAAGGCTTTTGCAATATCCAATGCGACTACTTTGCTTTCACCGAGGTAATGGATGGAATGGCTCCAGTTTTCGGTAAGGTATGCCATCAGATCTCCTATGGACCTGTTGCTACGAAAGCCACATTGGCAGTCATTGAGGAGGTCATTTGATTCCAGATATTTCGAAAGTTGACGGTTGATAAGAGATTCCACTACCTTGGAGAGAGTAGAAGTTAGTGCTATGGGTCGATAAGAAGAAAGGGACGATTTGTCACCCTTTTTGGGAATTGGCTGAATGTTCGCTGACTTCCATCTATTTGGGAAACGACCAGTAGAATAAGACAAATGGAAGAGTTTCCGCAGTGGTTTGGCGAGTGAAGAGGAACATATCTTCAAGAGGATTGAGGGAATGCCGTCCGGACCAGTGGATTTGTGTGCGTTTAGCTCTTTGAGTGCGCCGGCAACAGTACGCGTTCGGAAGCGGATCTGGCTCATGGTGCGCTGCTTATGCTCACGTTGAGGTGGAACTGATGAGGTATCAGGCAGCGTTGAGTTGGCTGCAAAATGTGCAGCAAGTAGATTCGCCTTCTCTATTGCAGTGGTGACTGGTTTGTCATCGACTATAAGCGATGGAATGGATGAAGAGACTGAGTTTTGAACGTTTTTCACGAATGCCCAGAAGTTTCTACTACCTGTGGGAGAGTGTAGTATTTTTTGTCTCACTCTCTGGTCATGCAAGAACTTGGCGCGTTGAATATACACATTGCAGTCATTCCTAGCTCTCTTAAATCTTTTCCGGTTTTCCTCAGTATTGTTTGATTTATACAAACGGAAGTTCAACTCTTTGGCCTTAATGGCTTCTCTGCACCCAGAATCGAACCACATATTTGTCTTGGGTTTGATACTCTTTATTCTGTGTGGAATAAAGGTCCGCATGCCAAGTAGAATCGTGTCTTTCAATGTGTCCGCTATAGAGTCAACATCGTTATGAAAAAAGAACGACTAATTTAACCTCCCAAAAAAGTCGTTCAGACCTTCCCAGTTGGCTTTCTCGTAGTACCATACTGTTCTTTTGAGAGCTTTCTCATTAACGTTACTGTTGGTTATAGGAAATTTAGCTGACATGACACAGTGGTCCGAAGTGCCTAAGGGCGAAGAAACTTCAATTGTGTATTTGTTTAGGTGGGAGGCGAGAAACAGGTCCAGTGTGTTAGCGAAATGCCCATATATATCTGGTACCCGTGTTGGCTCATTGACAAGTTGAGTTAAGATATTTGAATCAGCAAAAAGCTGGACATATTGACCTTCGGGTGTTGTTGTTCCGGAGTGACGAAGCCACTGAGAGTTATGCACATTAAAATCACCCACAATAACGATTTCAGTGTGCGGATATAAGGTCAAGATCCTACCGATAGAATAAGACAGAGCAACAAATTCGTTAAAGGATGCATTTCTATCCAAGTTTGGGCTTCTGTAAAGAAAGCAGTAATGTATGATATGCTTACGAACGTGTAGTTTTAGCCGAGAGAAATTAAATTCTGGGTTGGAACAGAGCCCATATTGTGGCAGAAACTGATAAGCAATATCATTTCGTATGTATGTGGCTATACCACGATGTGGAAAGAACAGTGGCACTGAGTTATATCCAGGTAGATTAAAATCGGAAATCGGTATAAAATAATTAGAATCAAGATCATTAAGCTTCTAGGTTTAGGAGCTAATTGAAAATTTAATCATGTTTTTGGAAAAATGGGCCTCTGGGTGGGTTGGCCATTTAATATAGGTAGGGTTATACAATAGGGCCTTGACAACTTTGAATTTAATTTGTGAACGCACCCTTCACCCATTATCGAACTGTTACTGTCAATTTATTCAGTAAACTCAACATTTGCATCGTGGTTAAACACACGAACAAACAACGTCTGCAAATTATAAAAATTTACTACCGAAAAAAAGTTGTCAAGTCCCTATTGGAAAACCCTATATATTTATTTTTCTTTTTTTGTTTCGTCAATTTTTATTCCATTACATTACTGCCATTATATAGGTCCGCTTGTCTTCAGCACGTCCTTTTTATGAACAAGCAACAACAACCTCTTGGTGCGGCGGTCTGAGACAGTGTTAATTAACCACCCGGTAAAATACAAAAACAACAAAAACAAATCAATGATATGACATACATCAAACATAGGACTTTAAATGTGCCATGGAAGGAAAATGTTTTCCGGTGCTTTTGAAAGTAATCAACGATCTAAATAAGCTTGGATGTATTAGAGTGAGGGGAGCCTAATCCCCATTACTGCAAAAACACTTATATTTCACATAAGGCTTTCCTTTGTTTATATCCTTCTCGGTAAACAGGATAATGTTGTAATCTAGGTAGCAGCTTTTGCAAGCGTTGCAAAAAGGCACCACGAGTAGAATGTCCTGTCCTGTGTGCATGCAATTCATTACACACTGTACCAATATTAACAACTAAGCAATTTTATTGTTGTCATGGATAATGCAAACAAGATAAAAGGAGAGAGAATGTAAAAAAAAAGACTAGAGAGAAAGGTCACCAGACAGAGACGGAGCGGAGCGGAGCTGGTTTAGTGCGCAGGACATCTCATAGCAGGAGAGCTTATCAAGCATAGAGCAAATCAAGCAAATTAAAGGATGCAAAGCTCAGGAAGAACCAGGGATGCAGGAAGATGTGGAAGGCGGAATGCAAAATGTTCTAGAATCTGTTGTTTTTCCGAGGGCAATAACCGTCCGGGTGTACTTGCCACCGTGATTTCGCTTCGGTGTTTATAACTGCTAACTAACTAGCTAACTGGCTGGCTAACAAACTAACTTGAATAGCCATTGCTATAAGAACCTGCCAACTGTGCGTCCCAATCTACCGATGTTAAGTGTCAGAAGCAGCAACAGCAGCCAGATAGAGAACCGGAAGTAGGTGCGCACTTTCAGATATATTGGCCTTCAATTGGACTCTATCGAAATATTGGTACATCTAGATTCACATGTTTTGCATGTAGAAGTAAGAAGTAAACAAAATGCAACTCGAGAGCGGCCATTCCTGGTTGTGCGCCCCGTTGGACGGGTGATGCCTTGCCATGGTCACAGGGTGTGTGGGATAAGATTGGAATGATAAAAACTTTGGGTGGTAGACATACTTTCTCCTCGCATATGAAGGCCAACGTACTCGTATACACAGCTCCCCGATGAGTATATCTGTTGTTGCATGTTAATAAAACATGAATTTGTAGGTCATGTTCGTAAATTGCCGGAGCCCGTATCTCGTATCTTATAGCTCGTAGCTCGTAGATCGCAGCTCGTTACTCTTTATCACCGTGCCCAACAGATATAGTATAGCTGTTTCACAATATTTTGTTTAATGTACATAGGTATATGGATGGGCTTGGAAGCGAATGATGGAAACATCAAGATTTGCGATTTCTCATACATTTAATAATAACACCGAACAACACAAACACGTCGCGTGTCATATTACCATCAAATAAATCAATAGTATTCCTCTGGACTCTCCAGTCATTATCCTTCTCTGTGCAGTGTTCCCTTCATAATCACATTTGATAACAAGTTAATTCATTAATCCGTTAATTCGCTAAACCAAAATATAATTTAGAGGTTTTTCACAATAAGAACTTAGCTCAAAATAAAAACAAAATTGTTGATCACCGTGTGTGACATTTACATTCTGCGAGTGAGATTTTTTTTCAGTTTTTTTTTTCTTTTTTGTAATTTTGTTTCTAGTTTCATTAATGCGAAGGACTTTCCTCTTCGGGTATTCCTGGTGCGTCCGTTTGCACGACCGGCGTTTAACCTCTAAGCAATATTCCGCTCGCAGTTTTTGTTTTAATTTTTGTTTGTGTGTCAAAACGAAAGTTTGTAGAAATATCTAAATCCGACCGTTTTCGGGGGTAGGCTATCGGGCCTACAGTGCATTGTGAGACATTTTCCGTGTTTGTTTGTTTTTTTTTCTGCGCCTTTTATTCAAAGTTGTGCGATGAAAGCTTTTTTGTTTCTCAACGGCGGTATTTGTAAGTGAGTTTGTGTGGTTTTGGGTGAGAGAGCGCAGAGAGAGAGAGAGAGAGAGCTTGAGCGAACAAGAGACAACAGAGAGTAAGAATAAGAGAGAAAGAGAGGGAGAGTTGTTGCCTGCCACTTTTGATTACTGTGCCTTTTCTCATTCTTGAAGTTAGTTTCCCTTACTCATTATCCTAGATAATTTGTTTCCATGTCCTGACTGCATAGCTTTCTGTGTAGCGACTCACTATATTGTTTCTCCCTCTCACTCTCTCGTTATTCTATTTCTTACTTTGCTTTAAACCTTTAGATAGGTAGATAAATGTATTTACATTAATTCACTCATAACATATTTTGGGGAGGGGGTTACATCGCGTTCTGTCAGGGACTGTACTCATGAAGCACGCATTTCGTATTTCATATCTAATGGGACAATAAAATACCTATTCAGATACCCCAGTTGGTTTTGATTCATTTACGGTGTGAGGAACGGATGAAATGATATTCATTTGTGAATCGATCCAATACCTAGTTTTTAATGAGGTTTCTGCGTTTTCTCTCTTAACCTCTACACACCTGCCGTCTTTCCTCTTTGAATCCTTCATATCCGTCCTAATGAATCAAAAATTACATCTAAATAATTAAGAATTAGAAGGCCGAGAAAACTCAAATGTTCAATAATTTTTTTTCAGTTTAATTATTAGATAACGCAGGGTGCTTTTTATGTTCCAGGTCGTCTTTTTTTTTTTTTTAATAAAATTAAGAGCAGCACTAATTGTAAGGGCAAAAAACTCTATTTTTCAATGATCTCTCTTGTGGCTGATTTGTTAGATAATACGAAGTGCTTTTTATGTTCCAAGTCGACGTTTTTTTTTAATTAAAAATTAAGAAAATAGTAAACACCAATTTAAAAAAACAATCTAAAAAAACACCAATTTAAAAAAACAGTGCTCAGCTCATTTTTTTTAAATTAAAAATTAAGTTTAAATTTAGTGGGGCTGTTACGGACCGACCTTGAGTCCGGGTCCCCCCAACATCCACTAATCCCCTTTCGTTGGTTTCCCCTCTTTACCTCTGAACGGAGAACAACTCACAAAGTAGTTTATGCAAATTAACTACTTGGCGAGTTGTTCTCCGTTCAGATGTAAAGAGGGGAAACCAACGAAAGGGGATTAGTGGGTGTTGGGGGGACCTGGACTCAAGGTAGGTCCGTAACAGGGCTACCACCCCATTTATTGGCTTAATTAAAGCAACATAAGTACCTACAACTAAAGTATATATAACTTACAAACTAAAGAGAGTAAGAACTAACTTGACTAAGCTTACCTAAAGTAAGAAGGCAGGTGTAGGGGCGGGAGGTGAGTGCAGGTTATAGCAAAGTGTAGAAGCGCCGCTTAAGATTGGCGGTGAGAATGGTTTAGGAGGCGGCGCCTGAGAGTATGGGTAGAGAGGTCGAGGTCGAACAAGGTGGAATTGGAGTTGACATTCCTCAGCATCCTCGAAAGTGGTTTGTTGAGACCATAACAGGTGCGGTGACGGGGGTGTAGAGAAGGCGGGGACTATGCGTATTTCTAGGGTTTGTGTTCAGAGGAATTAAGTTAAGGAGTTGGGCGCAGTCGACCGACCCGGGAAGGACCCAGTGAATGAACAATATGTCAGCCAGAGGCCTGCCCTCCTTAAAGGTTCTGAGGTTGATTAATTTGATACGGTTAATGTACGGGGGCCTACCCGGGGTATACCCGCCTGTCACGCGGGAGACCCGGGTTCGATTCCCCGTCGGGGAGCCTCTGGCACAAGACTAATGACCTTGCCCAGAAAAAACAAATCATTATGGAAAATTTAACAAGCCTCAGGACTTGCTAAATAAGTCCAAGACCGGTTCCCGGTTGTAGTGCCGATGATGATGATAATGTACGGGGGCAGGATTAATGGGCTTTCCCACCCTAGCCCTCGGAGAGCGAACCGAATTAAGCGACGTTGAACACTCGATTCTACGGATATGGGTCTTGTGATAAGGGGACCATACCTGGCTAGCATATTCTAGCAGCGGACGGACGAAGGTAAGGTAAAGGGATCGAGTTACGTAGGGGTTGGAGAATCCCTTAGACCAGCGTTACACGAACCCGAGGGCAGAGTAGGCTTTCCAGATCGTCTCATCAATGTGAGAGAAGAAGTTAAGCTCCTCCCCGCAAAGGGTCCCAAGGTCTCGAATAGAATGGACAATGGTCAGAGATTATCATCATCATCAGCACTACAACCGGGATCCGGTCTTGGCCATATTTAGCAAGTTTCGAGGCTTGTCAAATTTTCCATAATAATTTGTTTTTCCGGGCAAGGTTATTAACCTCGCGCCAAGTTAGATAATACGAAGAGCTTTTTATGTTCCAAGATGACGTTTTTTTTTTCAATTAAAAATTAAGAAAACAGTACGATTTCGAAGGCCAAGGAAACATCAATTTAAAAAAAAATGCTCAGTTCTTTATTAGATAATACAATGTGCTTCTAATGTTCCGGGCTTGTCTTTCTTTTTTTGTTCCTTTTTTAATAAAATTAAGAGACTCGCTAATTGGAGAGCCGAAAAAACTATTTTTCAAGGAGCTTTTCCGCGGCTGATTTGTTAGGTAATACAATGTGCTTTTTATGTTCCAAGTCGACTTTTTTTTATTTAAAAATTAAGAAAATAGTACGAATTTGAAGGTAAAGAAAACACTCACTTAAAAAAAAATGCTCCGCTCATTTATTAGATAATACAATGTGCTTTTTATGTTCCAGGTTGAGGTTTTCTTTTACCACTTTACCGACCGGCCGCTCTGCCGCAGATTCTCTCTGGCGCCAGCTCTGTTTCGGTTTAGACTGTCGCACGGGAGTATCTGTGCGTTTCGTATGCTCAGATAAAATTGTTCGCTTTCTGTTATTATAGGATCATTGGATTTAACATAATGACAATTAGATTTAACAAAAGCTTACGGGAACTTTATTCTATTCTATCCGCAAGTTTTGCTGTGGTTAAAAACATTTAAGTACGGCCAGGAAGACGTAGACGGCCACGAACGATTTCAACCGACGTACATTTCGGTCGTGTGTGTTTTCTGTTAAATTCAGACCGTCGATAAAGTGTCCGATTGATTGCAAACACTCACTTTACCGATTGGCGGCTCAACCGCAGATTCTCCCTAGCGCCGGTTCTGCTACGGTTTAGACTGTCGCATCGGAGTGTCTGTGCGTTTCGTATGCTACTACTATTCATCATCATCATCGGCACTACAACCGGGATCCGGTCTTGGTCTTATTTAGCAAGTCTCTCCACCGGTATTCGGTCCATATCCGAGGCTTGTTAAATTGTCCATAATAATTCGTTTTTACGGGCAAGGTTATTAGCCTTGCGCCAACCTTCCTCAGGATGATGCTACTACTATTACTATTACTATTACTATTTATTGGCCTGTAGGAACCGGTATGCTCAGAAAAAATTGTTCGGTTTCTGCTACTATAAGGTAATTAGATTTGACAAAATGATAATTCGATTTAAGAAAATGATAATCAGATTTAACAAAATGCTTCGTCGTTCGTCGCCCATATATCATCGTCATCTTCAACGTTATTTGTATCGTCTTCGATGTTATTTATTTCGTCGTCTTCTGAATCACTATATATTAGTGGCAATGCAGGAGCTCGCTTTCGAATTATTTTTTCGCTGGCATCATTTTCATCGCCACTATCACTTCCTGAATAAGTTTCAGGACAATCTGACAAGTCGTATGAATAAAACTCCCCAACCCATTTTTTTTTCGTTCATTCCGAAGGGAAAGAGCTTACAAAGCAACACATATGAGCAACATACCTCAACATTTTACTGCTCATATAATAGTAGTTGTTTTCGCCATGGCAACCGATTAATAGACTTTCGGTCGGTAAAGTGTTAATACCAGCGAGAATCAAATATAAACGGTAATCTTACTTTTTTGCTTAGCAACAAGTTGCGAGCTAGATAATCTTGTGCGTGGCTGTTTTTTAGTTTATGAAGAGTAGGGGAACCGGCTTGGCTACCGGTTACGCTGGCCTCTGTAAAAAAAACTCATGCTGTGCATTTGGAGGGATCAGATTGGTGTGTATTATGAATTGCTGAAACCGAGTGAAACCATCACTGGAGTTCTTTACCGAACACAAATAATGAGATTGAGCCGGGCACTCAAGGAAAAACGCTCCCCCTACTACTCGAGGCATGACAAAATTATTCTTCTCCATGATAATGCTCGTGCGCATGTTGCGATGCCAGTGAAAAAGTATTTGGAAACACTTCAATGGGAAGTCCTACCCCACCCGCCGTATTCATCAAAGCTTGCCCCTTCTGATTATCACCTATTTCGATTCATGTCACATGGTCTGTCTGAGCAGGACTTTACAACATATGAAGATACCAAAAACTGGCTCGATTCGTGGATATCCTCAAAAAATGAACAGTTCTTCCGATGATTCCAGAATGATGAAAAAAGTAGTGTCTAGTAATGGACAATACTTTGAATAAAACGTAATGTACCGTTCTTTCACAATAAGTTCCTATTTTTTTGTAGGAAACGGAAACTTATTTATACACTTAATATAATTCTTAGTAAGTACAATTCTTCTCTTTTCTTTACAGTCTTTCCTAGTTTGGTTTAGTTTATTTACGTATTTTCCTTTTTGTCATTTAATCCTAGTGGTTTAAGGTTTGCCGCCATTGCTTCGTCTGATGTTGAATGATATCTAGTGTTGTAGTTGCTAACTGCCCAGTTAATTTTCTCCATTAATGTTAACTCCTCTTTTCTTATGGTAACCAATTTCTCCTGAAACGTTGAGTGACTATGGAATGTTTCAATAATGCCGCTATGTTGGCTGTCTTGTGTACAGCATAGTGAGATTTCTTTATAGGTATGTATTTATTTCCTTGGCCCTCATCATCATCATCAGCACTACAACCGGGATCCGGCCTTGATCTTATTTAACAAATCTCTCCACCGGTCCCGATTTCGATCCGATGTCATCCAGTTTGGTACTCCCAGTCTCTGGGCATCCTGGTCTACGCCATCCCTCCATCGCAGACAAGGTCTGCCGCGCTGTCTCCTTCCATACATCCTGCCACAAAGGACTTTCCGGGCAGGCTCCTCTTCGCTCATTCGAGCTGGGTGTCCCGCCCACCGGAGTCTACCGAGCTTGATTTTTCTTACAACATTAGCTTCAAGGTAGATTGCGTACAACTCATGGTTGTAGCGTCTCCGGAATCGTCCTCCCTCACATACGGGGCCAACAATTCTCCTTAAGACCTTCCTCTCGAATGCGGCTAAAAGTTCAGAGTGCCTTTTATTGAGCACCCAGGTCTCGGATCCCTACATGAGTTACTGGTAAACCATGGTCTTGTACAGTAGCAGCTTGGATGTCCTGGAAAAATTTCGGGATTTAAAGAGCCTTTATAGACCATAGTAGGCTTTGTTGGATTTGATCAGCCGTTCGCGTATATCTTCTTCCATATTGTTATCGGCTGATACTATTGATCCAAGGTAGTTAAAGGATTGCACTACTTCAAATTTGTGCTCCACTACTCTGATAGTTTAACCAGCGTTAGGTCTCCTACCTAAGTTGCCACCATGTACTTAGTTTTTCCCTCATTCATGTGCAGTCCCAGTTTTTGTGCCGCCTGCTCGATCTGGATGAAGGAGTCCTGTACAACCGAATCGGATCTACCGATGATGTCGATGCCATCTACGTAGGCAAGTATCTAACTGCACTTGGTGACAATAGTCCCTCTAGTTGTAACACCAGAGTCACGGATTGTTTTCTCTAACGTCAGGTTGAAGAGGAGGCAGGCCAGACCGTCCCCTTGTCTGAGTCCATTAAAGATGTTTATTGGTTTGGACAGCAATCCCACTACTTTTACTTGACTAGTCATGGTCAACCTACAAAGTCGTATCAATTTGTTTGGAATGCCGAACTCTCTCCATTATATTGTTCTACTCTGGCTATGCTGTGGTAGGCGACCTTAAAGTTTATAAATAGATGATATAATGGAATCTTAAATTCCAGACATTTTTCCATCGCCTGACTAAGGGTGAATATCTGATAAATTGCTGATTTGCCTGGGCTGAAGCCATAGTGATATTGACCAATGATGGCTTTAGCGTATGGGGCTATCCGATCTTGTAGGATAGAGGAGAGTATCTTATAATCGGTATTCATTCAGCAATGTTATACCCCTATAGTTGCTGCACAGTGTGATATCTCCCTTCTTATGTATGGGGGAAAATATTCCGCGACGCCAATCTTCCGACATCTCCTCTTGCTGCCATACGTGCACCACTATCTCATGAATTGCGTAATGTAACGCTGTCCCCCTTGTTTGATCAGCTCAGCTGGTATGCCATCAGCTCCGTAGCTTTATTTGATTTGGGCTGTCTTATCGCTTTTACTGTTTCCTCAATGGTTGGTGACGACAGCATTTGGTCTTGATCTTGCATTGGTGGAGCCTCCAATTCTTCTGTGAGCTGACCAGTTAGGAATTCATTGAAGTGCACTTCCCATCGCTCCAGAATGCCTTCAGGATCGGTGATCAGATTACCCTCTTTATCCTTCCAGTAAGTGCAGCGTGTTGTGTACCGCGTCATACTGCGGATTATTTGGTAGAACTTCCGCGCCTGGTGCGGACCTCGCTCTCTACGTTTCTCTATTTCATAGACAAGGCTTTTTTCCCAGGCACTTTTCTTTTGTCTGTGGTCTTTTTTCAGATCTTCTGAGCTCTTTATATTTCTCCTCGCGTACCCGCGTCCTATGAGACTGCTGCATTGCCCGATATGCAGCATTCTTACGTTCAGCTGCTAGTTTGCTCATCATCAAACCAGTCGCTCCGATCTCTACGACCACTGCCTAAGATGGAGTTGGCAGTACTAATGACGGTATTCTTAGGGCGTACCCATTTCTCTTCTACTCCCGGCATTCTGGCCCCGGGACTTACTCTCCCTCCATCGAGCTCTTCGAGGGCGGGTCTTAACGCATGACCAAAAGTGTTACTGATATTCTCATTGCGTAAGGCAGTCGTGTTGATTCGAACCTGATCCTCGGATGTAAGACGTCTCCGTAAGGCAATCCGCGCTCGGAAATCTATACCACCAAGATAGTGGTCCGAGTCGACGTTGGCACCTCGGTACGTTCGTACCGTCATCAGGCTCGAGGAGTGGCGGCGATCTATCAGCACGTGGTCAACTTGGTTGCGAGTGGCCCCATCCGGTGATACCCAGGTGGCTTTGCGGATATCTTTACGCGGAAACCTGGTACTCGCAACGACCAAGTTCTTTGATGCTGCCAGTTCGATGACTCGTAGTTCATTGCCATTAGTGTTCTCATGCAAACGATGGGAACCTGTGTAATGCCTGACCTATTTTGGCATTCAAATCACCAAGGATGATTTTCACATCGCATCTTGGGCAGGTATTGAGGGCTCGTTCGACGTTCTCGTAGTATTCTTCCTTTTCGTCGTCAGGGGACTGTAGGTCCGTGAACGTTTATGAGGCTTATGTTCTTAAACTTGCCCCGCACGCGAAGAATGCATAGCCTTTCGTTTATTGCATTAAAGCTGATAATGGCAGGCTTCAGTCTTTGGCTGAGTAGAAAGCCTACCCCGAGCACATGGTGTTTTGCATGACACCGGTAATAAATGTCATACTCGTTTCTTTGAATAACACCATTCCCCATCCATTTTATTTCTTGTGATGCTGTTATGCCAACCTTATATTCGGACAGGGCATCGGCTAGCTGCTGTGTAGCTCGAGCTTTGTATAGTGAGCGGACGTTTCATGAGAAAATTCTCAAATCGTTTAGCCATTTTCGTTTCCGTGCTCGTCGTTGTGTAGCCGGTCCATATCCGAGGCTTATTAATTTGTCCATAATATTTTGTTTTTCCGGGCAAGGTTATTAACCGTGCACCAAACTTTCTCAGGATGTCGCTGCATGCATTGGCTCACTACTTGGGGGGTGCCAAAGTAGCTATCCAGAGGTGTCACGTGGAGACTGCATCTCAACGTGGATTGAACAGAAATAGGGATCGTTCTGGCCTTCGCCGGGTTGAAAGCAATCAGTGACTTTGGCCCTGTATGCTCGCTCTCATACCCCCGAAAATAATATGGTTCATAATAATTTTTTTATCTTTACTCTGCTATCCCAGCACTGTATAATTGCCGTTTCAAAGTCGTATTCTGGTCCTCCACCTCTTGTCTCGCATATGTAAGACTGTGTCTAGCCGTTTTCTCAATCTAGGAAATGAAGCACCCAGCGGCCTTGATGAGATTGGCGCCCGATTTCCTGCAAAAGTCGAACAATGTACGTCCAATGGTTATTCCTAGTGCATCGTAGGTAGAACGTAAGCCTGATAACCCCTCATTGAAACTGATGGCAGCGATGTCGCTATATCACGTACAATCCTTCCGCTTGACAGTATTTTCGGTGCGATGTTCCATGCAACTGCGTTGAATGATTGGTTTTGCTTTTGGGTATATCCACCCAAGCAACGTGAAAGAAGATCATCAGAGCTTATTTCTTCGTAAATCAGCTTGATTGCCTCAAAAACATCTTTATACAGACGAAGCTTGTGCTTATAAGTAGAAAGAGCACCTATGCTTTGCTCCCTTGCCAAGACCACCGACTCCGACTGGACACTTATTGTAGTGCGGTTTTTCATCTGTGGATATTTTATGGTAGAGGGTTGCCCATATGTAATTTCTAATTTTTTTAACTGATCCAGTATTGCGCCTAATGTCAAGTCGGTAACAAAAATAGTAAGTTCATCAATGAGCTTACCCGTCAATTTACCTGGGCCCTCGAGGTCTTTGGTATATTTTTTCAGGTTGCGAAGGCGAGTTCCTATTCTCTTTAGAAAATGGCCAATACACTCCTTTTTTATCATTATTATTATTATTTATTGGCCTGTAGGAACCCGGAAGTTCATGACCTCACCGACTCGACTCCGGCATCGTTCCCTGTCCTGTGCACTCTCCTTCCACGCTTGACCATCTGATCCGATATCCCCAAGGTCAAAACTAACATTGTCCTCCCATCTCCGTCGCGGCCGTCCTACCGGTCTCTTTCCCGTTGGTCTACTGTCAAGAATTCTACTTACGGTCCTATCGTTGCCCATTCGCGCTACATGTCCGGCCCATCTTAATCTTTGCGACTTGATTGCTCTCACTATTATAGGTTTGGGGTATAGCTCTTCCAATTCGTGGCTGTGGAATTTCCTCCATTGTCCTGCCTCCTCGTCATATTTACATCCAAAGATATCCCTTAAAACTTTATTCTCGAATACGCGGAATTTGTTTTCTTCCCGTTTTGTGCCATGTTTCGCATCCGTATAGAGCAATCGGCATGATTATGGTTCTATAGATACGGAGCTTTATGTTACGTGATAGCAGTTTACTGACTGCGTGCCAACTAGCGTTGCCTGGGTGTAGTCTTTTGTTAATTTCCTTCGACAGTTCATTACTGGCCGTCAGATTCCCAGATATTTAAATTCTTTGACTTTTTCAAATATCTTGCCTCTGACGTTTATATGTGTTCCCTGAGTTCCACCTTCTCTCGCCGTAATCATGTATTTTGTTTTGTCTTTGTTTATTTCTAGGCCCACCTCTTCTGCCGCTTGCATGATGATTTCACTGTTTTTATCTACAGTTTCTAGATTATCGCCCAAAACGGCGATGTCATCCGCTTATGCGAGCACTTGTATGACCCCGTTCAGGGATGATCCGACCACGTTGTCGTCTTGTCTGATGACATACTCGAGCACAAGGTTAAAACGACACGGTGATAGGACAGCTCCCTGTTTTAGTCCGTCCCGGATTTCAAATGGTTCTGAGAGGTGATTTTCTATTCTACCTCGCCCTTTCTTTTCGTTCTTGCAAATCGGAATGAGGGCGGCATCTTTTTTCGGGATTCCCAGCTCCACTACAATATGGTAGAGTCTTTGCATTGCGACTGAGTCGTAGGCTTTTTTGAAGTCAGCGAACAGTTGGTGAACCGTCTCTCCGTATCCCCACTTCTTTTCCAGTAGTTGCCTTATTGTGAACATTTGGTCGCTTGTTGACCGGTTCCTACGGAATCCGCATTGGTAGTCTCCCAGTATTTCTTCTGTGTACAGTGTGATTCTCGCCAGTATGACATTTGTTAGTATTTTCTATTTGGTTGGAAGCAATGATATTCCTCTGTAATTTTCGCAATCAGATCTGTCGCCTTTTTTGAAAATGGGGATGACTATTGAGGTTTTCCATTCTTTCGAAGTGACTTCCTTATCCCATATTGTTTTGATGAGCTGGTGGATCTTTCGAGCGGTTGCCTCTCCTCCATGCTTCACAAGCTCTGCCGGTATGCAGTCGAATCCGGGAGCTTTGTTGTTTTTCAATCGATGTATTGCGTCTACAACTTCGTTGAAAGATGGCTCTGGGATCTGAGACTCCGTTGCATGTACGTCTGGTGCGTTTATTTGTGGTTGATGGGTGCGCACATTGTGCAGGTTTTCAAAGTAGTGCTTCAATCTTGTCACGATATTGTTTGTTTCTTTGACCAGACAGCCGTTTACGTCTCGAATTATTTTGGCTCTCCCTCAGTTGCCATTTTTAATTGAATTGATGCCAGCATACAATACCTCTGATGTTCTTTGCTCTTGCATTTCGTAGGATTTTTTTGATCCGAGTCTTCTCCCATTCGCGTTTTTGCGTTCGAAGAGTCTCATTGTCTCTTTCCGAATTGTCGCGTATCTCTCTGCGATGACTTCCTCATATCTTTCTAAGCGGATCACTCTGAGGCATTTACGTTCTTCGATCTTCGCCCTGTGCTCATCGTCAAAACAAGGATTGGACTTAATTGTTTTCTTAAATCCTAATACCCTTTGGGCTGTTTGTTTGATTGTGTCTCTGATCGATGTCCATTTACTGTCCACACTATTGGCTTCCTCTTCCTCACTGCTCCCATTCTCTAGAATGCTAAATCTATTCGTTAGTTCGTCTTGATATTCAGCCCTTTTGCGCAGGTCTTTCAGTTTATCAATGTCGAACTTTTTGCTCGACTCCCGTGACTGCCCATGTGGGATTGCTGCGAGGTGACTCCTGATTTTGCCCATCACTAGAAGATGATCGGAGTCGCAATCTGCTCCTCTATATGATCTTACGTCAAGGATACTCGAGTGGTGTCTTTTGTCTATGAGGAAGTGGTCTATTTGGTTAGGCGTTACGCCGTCGGGTGATATCCATGTGGCTTTATTTACATCGTGCTTTTCACTACCAGGTTCTTTGAAGCTGCGAACGTGCTGATTCGAATTCCATTATCATTTGAAACGTCGTGTAGACTTTCCTTACCTATAGTTGATTGGAAGATATCTTCCTTTCCAATTTTCACATTGAGGTCCCCGAGGAGGATTTTAACATCGAATGATGAGATCCCATCGAATACTTCCTCTAGGGTCTCGTAGAATGTGTCCCTCGTTTCTTCGTCCATAGATTCTGTTGCGGCGTGTACGTTTATAAATACATAATTATACCTTGGTCCCTGTATTTTTAGCACCGACATTCGGTCATTAATAAATTGCACATCTTTTACATGGGGCGTAATCTTCTTGCTTATGATGAAGCCAGTCCCGAGGTTATGTGTATCGGTACCTCCACACGCCAGTACAAACCCGTTGGTTGCGATTACTTAATGTGAGAGTCGGACTTCCTGAAGCGCGACGATGTCCATTTTATATTGTTTCGCGTTTTCTACGACCGTCTGTATCGCGCCTGGTTTATATAACGTTCGAACATTCCACGTACCGACGCGTATATCTCGCTTTTTCCGTTTTTCCCTACGTCTTCTTTTTGCAGGGTCTGTGTTTTCTTGATAATTTGTTCCCTTATGGTAGTGTCGGCTCATCACACCTATGCCTACCGGGTTTTTCGTGGCTGTTTTTTGTACGGCTTTGCTTCCGCCGTTTTTTTTTTCGAAATTCGAGGCTTTATTGTAGAAAACTGGTTATACATTTATGATTCAAAGTATTGTCCATCGCTGGCCACTACTTTCTCCCACCTTTCGGGCAGCATACGAATCCATTTCTTCATATTAAAGCAGAAAATTAAAACCTCCCGCAAATGACGAGAATTTGGCTCGTAAGCTGACATGTTTAATCGAGGATAACTTTCTGACGCAGACGCAAATCGACTAATATTTCGATGGCGTTATGTTTACAAATACCTAAGCTTATTGTATGACATCTATGATCTATTTATTTCAACTACCATTTACCGCTACAGCCATGTATTGCAAAACGGCGGTTGATTATTCATTTCTGATCCCACGAGTCTTGGGGTTTCAATTAGTCCGCCACATCAGAGCCCCTCCTTGATATGGTAACGACTGCTTACTGTCACGGTGACACGTAACACCCTGGATTAGGGGTGGTAGATCTTTGTGTGTTACTCCTCGCTAGCCTGTCTGACATGGGAGGTGCTACTGGAAGCGTATGCTTCCGTCAGCATAGCCTGAGTGATTCATTGTAGTTTAAGCCCCCGCACCACGCCAATGTTTCTACCAAGCGGGGGATTAGTATAAATAACACAAGTCATTCTTGAATTGGGCTCTTTGTTCTTTATAGATAGAACTATATAGATCGTAGGCTTTAAGTTCCCAAATAAAGTCTGAATGCACGAACAGACATAGTCACTCTCTGCATAAAAAAATATATTTTCGATCTTTCATCATCATCATCGGCACTACAACCGGGAACCGGTCTTGGCCTTATTTACCAAGTCCTGAGGCTTGTTAAATTTTCCATAATGATGGACGATCTTTCACTAAGCCTTAATATTAATTACCTTATTGATCTTCAGATCTTGGATGCCCAGAGTGGAGAAGCCTTTAAGGATTATGCAATAATGCTTTTTGTGTGCGGGTACAGTGTCAATCTCCTCTCAAAATACTCAGATAGAACATCATTAAAGGATGCATTTATATCCGGTTAACAAATGACTATTTATTTATCTCTATCTATCTATAAACAATGGTTGACGATATGGAGTGTCGAAAAACCCGGCGACGTTATTTTCAGTACTAACGTCGGTTACGTTTCTTTTAAACAGTTGATAACGTAAATGGAGAACTCAATACCTTCCCATAAAAGTCCATCTCATTTCTCCATACCGGACTTATTTTAGCTAGAGAAAGCCTAAGCAAATTTGATTCACGCTAAATGCCTTCAAATACTTTCCACCGTCGGTCCCGCTCTTTGTGGTAACAAATTCAACTCAATGACCTTAACTGATACCTCATACCGTAAAGATTGAAAGTGAGTGTCGGAATATATCTGGTAAGCCGATACGGGACATGGGTTACAGCATCAACTCATAACTCCACCTTCCTCCAGTTTTCCACACAAATTTGTGTAAGAAACTTCCAATTCAGCTAAAAGAACTATGTTCCATCAAATTTCGCTTGCCCTGTCAACCCGTCCGTCCTTGTATCATGCATTAGTAAAGAGATGTGAAACTGTACCCATCTGAATCTCACCTAAGTGAGTCAACTTCACAGCCTTCATCCTGCCAACCGTTACTCTTATGCATGTCATTCATAGGAGAAAATATGAAAGTTCATCCACGCCTGCACCTCTTCTTCATCACCATAGTTACCATTCCTCTCCTGGCAACAGTATACGTTTGCATATGAACGGATATGGTATTTCCACAACTTCAATCAACTCCTCCCGACGCCACCCATTCACTCTTGCATATGTCATTCATATGAAAGGATATACAGCTTCACCGAACGCAATCTCACTCGTCCAAGGAAGCATAACCAATCCAACAAATCTCTCCGCTCCTTCGTGTCCTTCCTCCTTCGCTGCCAACAACCCCACTACATCAACCCACTTTTGCATGCGTCATGCCTCCGAAAGGACATGAAGCTTGAATAAATCATTATCCAGATCTTCACTGCAATTTAGGACATAACCTAGAAAAGACGAGTTATTACTGTAAATAAAGTGCTTAATGGATGAATGAGCACCATAAATTGTTGTAGGAGTTAATGCGAAAGCTTTAGTATACTCTGCCTGCCTCGCGACTGTGTGTGTTTGCCTCGTCTTCCATACACATGCACTGTGCCCTCCCCATCCCACAAGTGCAATATATATGAGAGTAACGCAATTCAACTTGCAGCTAGCTGTGTACCCTGGACAATGTAATATGATGTGCTTTATGTTTAACTAGTATACACTTTTAAATCCCCAATTTTGCTCTCCACTTCTCTTCTTCCTCAATATGTGCGCTCTTCATCACATTCCACCAATTCACTTCCATCATCCGATTTATCCAGAGCCTCCGTCCTCAGCTTGCCTCCATCACCGGCCCACACTCAATTCACGCCTACATCTATATCCTGCTATTATACGTGTGCATTTAACTTTCCAAGAACGAGAGTACTCCTCTGAAGGATAGATAGATATTAATTTTAATTCAAATTCTGATGGCGCTTCCTGGCAATAATGCGACATCGCTATCAGCCTGACTACCACCTACACCCACCACTATCATTGTCACTGGGCCGCACCTCCATCAGCAACATAAAACTACTCCCGCTCCCGTTTCCGTCGACAACCGGCCCTCCGCCGCTCTCCGTAATATTCTAATACACATCAAATCCTGTGCGATGTGAATAGAAGTAACTAACGAACGACGCCATATCTATCTATCTACCTATCTGAGGGAATTGTCAGCTTCGATGGATCTGAAACAGGCGAGGTGGGCAGGAACAAAACAAAACACACAAAAAGTAATAAAAAAGAGACAAGAAAAAGAAAATGAAAAGAAAAAACACCGAGTTACAGTTCTCCTATAGATTCGAAAAATGCATATTCTGCAACATTACCACAAGTCCTTCAATATAATTGAAAGGATAAGCACATTGTAGGTGCTTTACTTGTTGGATACCAGTAACTAAAACAACTTGAAATGATGCACTGTGCAAAAAATGAGAACAAGTGCAACTCCTAGTGACTGACCTCAGCAACCAGGATTCAATGTTTCACATCTAGATGCTTCTTAATAATAATCCCTTTCCTTTATGTCGCTTCTCGGCTTATGTGGGTCGAGTTTTGTTAGTTATCCTTCAAAATGCACTTATCTCTAAGTCACGGGGCAACAACTTTCGTTGGAGACTCGTACGATTGAAATTTTCATTATTCGTTATAGATCAGCTCTTAAGTCAAGGCGATACTTGCACGAAATGATTAGGATTGATAAGGCCCCAATTTTTAAGGTCTGCTTTTTATATTTTGAATTAAAGTACGTGATTTCAGCTAAGGTGCGTTCTTCAACCGAAGGGCGCAAAAATGAATGTAATACGTCAAACTTGTACTAGAATATGTTGATCATTTCACGGCTTCCATGTTCCATGTTTTAGGTATTTTGCACTGAAATACAGGGTTTCAAGTAGGTCGGCTTCTTCAGCTGAGCAGCTCAAAAATGAATACAACATATGGAACTTTGCAGAGGTGAATTCGATGACAAGTTCTGCTTTAGAGGTTTTGCATTAAAATCTTTGATTTCAACTTAATCCTGTTCTTCAGCCGAGCAATGAACTTAACATGTAGGACTTTCCCGGGGTTGATAATTCCACAGCTTTTAAGTTTTGTTTTACGTATTTCGTATTGAAATACATAATTTCAAACTGGTCATGTTCTTCAGCCTAACAGCGTCATAATAAACTTAAAATGTGACCGTGATGTCGTCGTAACGTTACTTGTTATTGCCGCCTCAATGGCTGAGTTGGTAAGGAGGTTGTGTCTTGCATTTGATTGTGCAAACCTAGGTTCAACTGGCGACTTTTGCTATTGTTCAGTTCGGCACAATTATTGAGTGGTGGGTAGGGTCCCAAAGCCCACCCGTCAGGTGAAATACCACCGTATTAAGCTATAAACTTCATGAAATGGTTGGAAGAAATTCTTGAGCCTCTTTCGGAGCTTGGCTAATGTATAGGGTCGAGAAAAGATAGCATCTCAGGGCGCTGACTCAGCGCTATAGGTTCGCCTTTCCTGGGAGAAGTAAAAAAAAACGATATCAAACGGTGGTCTGAATTTTCCAATGACGCAGTAGTGTCCACGGTATAAAAGCTTGATGCTTGACCATTTCCATTAGATCTTTAAGACTTGAATGCTAAACCACTGCGAAAGCAGAAGAACCAAGTACTTAATTAGGAATGGAGTTTTAGCTGATCTTGAATTCCTTATTCGAAAATACTTGAATACTTGAATTCCTTATTCGAAAATTCAAATTTCAGATCTTGTTTTCAAATGATAAATATTCTCTATTACTATTTATTGCCCTGTAGGAACCCGAAAGTTCATGACATCACCTACTCGACCCCGCCATCGTTCCTATGCACTCTCTTTCCACGCTTGACCATCTGATCCGATCTCCTAAAGGTGAAACCTAACATTGTCCTCCCATCTCCGTCGCGGCCGTCCTGTCGGTCTCTTTCCCGTTGGTCACCCGTCAAGAATTCTACGCACGGTCCTATTCCCATGCCCATTCACGCCGCATGCCCGGCCCATCTTAATCTTCGCGACCTGATTACTCTCACTATTGTAGGTTTGCGGTATAGCTCTTCCAATTCGTGGTTGTGGAGTTTCCTTCATTGTTCCTTCATCTCCTCGTCATATTTACCTCCAAAGATACCCCTTAAAACTTTATTCTCGAATACACGGAATTTGTTTTCTTCCCGTTTTGTGAGAGCCCATGTTTCGCATCCGTATAGAGCAATCGGCATGATTATGGTTCTATAGACACGGAGCTTTATGTTACGTGACAGCAGTTTGGATTTCAGCAGCCAACTAGCGTTGCCGGAATGCAGTGTTTTGTTAGCTTCCTTCGACATTTCGTTACTGGCTGTCAGTATCGGTTCCAGATATTTAAATTCGTTAACTTTTTCAAATATCTTGCCCCTGGCGTTAATGTGTGTTCCCTGAGTTCCACCTGCTCTCGCCGTAATCATGTATTTTGTTTTGTCTTCATTTTTTTCTAGACCCACCTCTTCTGCCGCTTGCATGATCATTTCACTGTTTTTATCTACAGTTTCTAGATTATCGCCCAAAACAGCGATGTCATCCGCATATGCGAGCACTTATGTGACACCGTTCAGGGATAATCCGGCCATATTGTCGTCTTGTACCTTTCTGATAACATACTCGAGCACAAGGGTAAAAAGACATGGTGAGAGGCCATCCTCATTCTCTATTATTGTTACTATATATATCGCACATAATTGCACGTCCAGAAAGTCAAATCGTCTTCTGTGGCCTGGTACCCATATAGCGTTAAGCAAGGATAGTAATGTAGTGTAACAACATGTCCATGAAATGACCATGAAGAATAATATCAAATGAATCAACTGCCATTGTCACAATTAGCAAGTGTCACGTAACCAGCATGCGTTGTCAAGGTCGATTCTTTTCATTGAGTAAAAGAAACGAATTGCTCCAGTTACGATTTGAAAGAATCATATGAAACCCGCTTGCGAGCGGTGATTCTAGCAGGTGCAAGTTATTCACAAATTAATTGGGTCAAATCGTGTCATTGTTCTTACACTATGCGCTAAGCTGGTGATAGAAAATAGCATAGCATAATAAGCAAATTGTATTGAGTGAATTATGAATTAAGAATGAAATGGCTTGTAAAGCAAAATTGTATGAGTAGATTAAGAAATTTGTGAATAATTGAGCGATTGATTGGGAGTAAAAATACCCCAGCAATTTCGATAATAAATCAATCAAAACCCAACAGCGTCTTTGATTCACCAACTGCGGCGATTTCGCCATCCACTTTCAGCGGGCCGCGCTTAAACAGGAACCAATAGGGAAGTTAGGGCATAGACAATCTTAGGATAAAATTGATATACTCTATTACCACAAATATATTACTTGACGATCCTAACCCGAAAACATTACAGTAAAGATGGTGAATTGAACACAGACAACCGGGTGAGAAGCGAAGCGTTGAGGCATCAGGCTACTGCCGCGGGCACAAATTCGATTTCTGAACTCAAGCACAATCAACTGATCTGGAATTGCTATGTTATTGATTTATTTATTTATTATACATTTTAAGGGGGCACACACGAGTCAGATTGCCCAGTTTGGGACAGATGATATAACCGGTCCTCCTAGAATACAGAAAAAAAAATACATCGTTCAAATAGGTGGCTTAGCATTATCGGTCTTTTTCCCATGCCAACGCGTTGTAAGTGTGATATGAACATTATTTGCTTCTTTAGAGAGACTCCTTTTGAAATAAAGATGGCGTAACCATATATGTATGAAATTTATTGACAATCGCTTATAGTTTTCAGTGTTTATTGACATTGAAAACCTTTTAGCTCAATTGAGTTATTGGGTGTACGAATAAGTTTTGAGGGTTTGCTTCTGTAACTTTAAAGCTTTCCTCAGAGAATTTGGCACAACGTATTTGATTCCAAATATTGTCCATCGTTAGTTATAACTTTTCCCCATCTTTCAGGTAGTATACGGATTACGCGTTGAAAAAAATCCTCATCTTTTGAGCGATGCAAGAATCGACCCAATTTTTGCCTTCTTCGTAAGAAGTGAAGTGCTACGCGGTCAGCTCTTCACACTTCAACTCCCACCACACGTCTGCCATGGAATGTCTCTTCATTGATCGACTACATAATTTTTGCCTCTGTCAAATCAGCAACGTTCCAAACCTTTTGGGTAGGCAGCTAGACCTCATATTTACAACAGATCCGATCAATACATCTGTCTCACCCAGCCCCTTCGTCCTTACATTTATAAATTTCCACCATCCCCCTCTTCTTGTGACATTCTTTCGAGTCCCCTTCCACTCACTACGCCTACGTTTTCCATAAAGCTAACTTTCGCCTCATCAACGACTACCCTAGGACGTCTTTCGTTCAACCACGATCACCTATCCGTCGAACATGCCCTCACCCACTTTTATACCGAAATTTTTTGTTCGATTTTTTTGTTTGTCCCCTACTCTAGACAAAGAACATCCAACTCTTCCCATCCATGGTACAATCACAAGCGTCGCTCCCTGCGTAACAAAAGGAAAAAGTTAGGCCCATAACTCATTCTCACAAAATCGAACTATTCCCGACTACTCTAACTTTTTCGGCTGTTACCTCAAATTCACTCAACTACATAATACCCTTTACCATAACTATCTTATCAAAACTGGGACCTCTGAAAAATAACCTCAAAACCTTTTTTAATACGTCAATCTTAAATGTAATTCCGACGGTTACCCCACACCGCTTACCTTAAACTCTCATACCTCATCTGATCCTGTTACTATTGTTAACCTCGTCGCCACTCGTTTCAGTCATTCACCAATAACTCCTTTGTTCCCGATCCATCATACTTCGACTACTTACCTAACTTTTCCCTCGGACTTCTCCTCAACCCCTTTGAACCTAATCGAATCCAAGCTACTCCAACTCAACGACGAGTTCACACCGGGCCCTGATGGTATACCCGCAATTCTCCTCAAGAAATGCTCATTCATTCTCTCTGCTCCCTGCTCTTTGCTTAGTCTTGAGAATCCCTGTAGGTCGCGTAGCCACTTAGTATAGTTCGTATAGTTCGGCTGAAGAACTATTATATCGTTTTGCGATAGCAGTAATGTGATTCGTGATTCGAACCCCTGCTATAAAGTAGTTAGAACGAAAGCACCAACGCATCAAACCACGACCGCGTATTTGCAAGGATGTCTCAACTCATTTACACAAACAATGGTTCTCTGATGATTCTTTCTATTCTCTTCTGGTATAATGTTCCTCACTGTGGTTGCTACTGATGATTTTTTCGATTCTCTTTTGGTACAACATTCCACACTGTACTTGCGTGTGTGTGTAATCTGTTGAGATTATTATATCTGTTTGTCTGTCCGTCTAAAATTGAGTTTAATATTTTAACTTTTGTGGTTGGAAGGTGGAAATCTCCAAACAATACCTCTCGACTCATGCCGGATTTTTACCGACTAAAACCAGCTCCCACCAGCGCATGTACCCACTGATTCACGTGGAACTTGCTATCTAGGTATTCGATATTCCATCGACTTTAATGCTAACTCGTGTACCCGCTCTGACAGACGGCTTTTGTGGGTAACTACTCGGGGAAGAGAACCGCGGCTTCTGAGTCCACTTGAGCAATATTGGTGACAATATTTCTTTTATTTTAATATATTTTTATTAGACTTCTCTCGGGAGAGGCGAACCTATAGCGCCGAGTGGGCGCCTCGAGATCTAAAACAGAGAAAGACAAAATGCATTCTGCCTGTGTTCTAAACGTTTAGAGCCCACGTCTCCTATATGCTTCATTACCCGATTTCGCACCCTATCGAGTTGGAGCACTGCTGTTCTTGGTGGTCCTCACAAAATACAGAGATTGTCCTGCTATAGTATTTCTATAACAAGGTGTTCAATTTTCTTGTGGCTGCTTATTAAAACTGACTCCAACATATTTCATTCCAGCCACATGTAGCCAACATTAAATACTATGGATTTTAGGGGTTCAAATATTCTCCAGATCATATAGGTATTTAATGCCCAAATTTAGTGCATACTCAATCTTCTGGCACATTAAGCCTGGGCACACCGGCATACATAATATTCTATAACTCTCTCAGTCATAGTACAGATCCCTGAAGCATGCTCGCTGATATTTCGCACTTTTGTGACCCCTAATCGGTGTTATAGAGCAATGTTCTATCAGAGAGATAAGTAGTTATTATCATAATCATCATCATCGGCACTACAACCGGGAACCGGTCTTGGCCTTATTTAGCAAGTCCTGAGGCTTGTTAAATATTCCATAATGATTTGTTTTTTTCCAGGCAAGGTCATTAGTCTTGCGCCAGAGGCTCCCCGACGGGGAATCGAACCCCGGTCTCCCACGTGGCAGGCGGGTATAGTAACCAAGTAGTTATTAGGAGCCAAGTAGTTATTATATGCACTAATATATCAAGCGCTCCAGAATATGATTCCTGGCTAACTTGAAAGTGTTTTTGACCCCCAGTGACCCCATTACGCAGTAATCGTTCAATTACTTTACTGGTTGGTTGTAGCTAATTTAGTGGGGCTACATTTATTAGCTTAGACCAAGCTTACAAACGATTCTGACGGGCTAACTTACTAGCCTACATAAAAGGGGATGAGATTACCCTTCCTCTGATGTTTGGGCCTGTAGGCATAAGAACAAGTCGCTGTTTTTTCCATTGTTGGGGAATATTCCAGTTTGGAGGCAATTGGTGAAGAGATTACTGAAAACTTCTGGTTTTTTTCTTGTATTTAAAACGAACTTCACCACAGCCCTGGGAATTCCATCCAGTCTTGGTGTCTTACTGTTTTTAATGACCCCTGCCGCGTTAAGTAATTCTTCGTTGGTTATTGTCCGCCACTTCTGTAGCAATCCTGTGTTGTCACACTATGGAAATAGAGCACCAACGAGTCTTGCGATGGCACTTTTGCTGTTTTGCATTTTACGACTGTTGTTGTGTAGCCTTTTCACAGCTATCTTGAAGCCGCTTGGTTATTACTCAGTTCATCCTTTAGGATACAGACCGCCTCGCAGTTCCTTCTGTGGATCATATTCCTTAACTTCTTACGTTTGTTGACGAATTCCGCATGTATCTGTGGGTAAGTGTTTCCGTTTCTTGCCCCTTGATTTTTTATTACACTAACGCGGGCACAAAGGGGGATTTTGAAGTACCCTTTAGCGTCAGAGCACAGTGCGAGCGGATGTAAGCAACGTAGCTCGTTGTACTCCACTCGTATTTTGGCAATTTCTTGGTTCCATCAATAATGATTTAGTAGCATGGTAGTCCATGCTAGTTGTCTTTGTCATAGTATGACTTTTCCAAACAACCTGTTCATATCGAGCTCCGCGTTGAGTTGTTCGACCAGATTTTCTATCATATGATCGAGCAACTTCGTGTCAGACCTTTCACCCATTTTCCTGGTCTTCATCACCAATCTGCCAGTGACGAATCCCCTATGTCGTAAAATGTCTCATATCACGGCTTGGTGGTCACTGTAGCAGTAAGTGCCCCAAAAGGCCACTCGCAGTGTGCTCTGACATATAAGGGTACTTCAAAATCCCCGATTGTGCACGCGTTAGCGTAAAAACAGAAAAATCGAAATGCTTCAGAACCAGTATTATTATATAACAATTCCACATCAGTTGAGTGTACTTGAGAATAACAATCGAATTTGTACATCATCATCATCATCATCATCCAACTCCTGTTGGACTAACGGCCCGTCCCATACGTCTCTCCAAAATCGTTCGTGCGATCTAGAATCTCACGCACTCTGTGAGTACGTTTTCCACTTCCTCTATTTTGTCCTCGCAGTACAAGCGGTATGGGTGATTGAAATGTTTATACTTGTGCAAGTATAACCAGCAAGCATCCATGTCCTGATATCACCTGAGTCAAGTGGTAGTTAAGCTCGCCATGTTTTCTTTTCACCCATGTGGAGGAATCCCACCTTCGTCACCATTCTCTTAGGCTTGAAAGCTCTAATTGTGACCGCATCCGCCGGCGATTCTCTTGTGAGACCTCATGCGACGCAGTGTTTTCCTTAGCTTCAATGTCAAGTGGTTTCCTCCCGGCCAAAGCATTTATGGCATTTCGGATACCGTTCGGAATGCACAGCATACTCTTAATGATGCCAGCCTATGTGCTGATTTCACTCCCCTCATGTACGACCTATACTGTGCGGCTCCTGCCCATATACACTGGTTATGAGTTTCCTTATGTGGCGCCGGGGTCCCCCAACATTGAGTAGCAGTCTCGCCAAAACACAGTTTTGCAGTTTTTTCACTTGTTTTCCACAGGAGTTCCTTGCAGGTCAACTTTTTGTGGAGGGTAACACCGTGATATTTAATATAGGGACTGGATCTGTTTGTTTGTCCTTCTATTTCCAAATCAAGGTGTTCACCTTTCTTGTGGCTGCTTATTATAACTGCCTCCGTCTTATGTGCGGCTAGTTTTAGTCCGGCTATAACTCATCATCGTCATCAGCACTACAACCGGGAGCCGGTGCTGGCCTTATTTAGCAAGTCCTAAGGCTTGTTAAATTTTCCATAATGACGGACGACGGAGAATCGAACCCCGGTCTCCCGCGTGACAGGCGGGTATACTAACCACTATACTATCGAGGAGCCTAGTCCGGCTCTAACTACTCAGCATTTAATGCTCTGGATTGCATGAGAACAAATGTTCTCCAGGTCATCTGGATGTTTAGCTATGGCCACTATCGCCAATCATCTGTGTACGCAGTGATTCTAACTCGTTCTGGTACATTGCCCCTGAGCACACCATCATACATGATATTCCACAACAGTGGACCTAATACAGATCCCTGAGGTACACCCGCTGTTATTTTATATTCCTGTGCTCCCTCATCAGAGTCATAGGGCAGTCTTCTATCCGAGAGATATGAGGTTAGATCAATTAGTCTTTAGAAACGCCTACGATGGCGCTCTTAGCATCGCTAATAGTCTGTTTTTAGTAAGCATCATTCCTCACTAGGTATCAGTCAATTTTCAATTTATTTCATGTTTCAATTTTGCATTATAAATTGGGTATGAAAAATATCTACGAGATGGGTACCGCATTTGCTCTCAGCTGAGAACTTTGGGAGCGCATGCGTCGCAACCCAGATGAGTTTCTGTGCAGATTAGTAACTGTAGATGAAACATGGATACACTACTACACTCCCGATACAGAAGAAAAATCAAAAGAGTGGATTGTTAAAGGCAAACGAGCTCCAAAGAAGGCAAACACGGTGAAATCAGCTCGAAAGGTTATGAGGTTATAAGGGATGCACGTGGTATTTTCTTCATTGACTATTTGGAAAACCGGCAGACGATGACTGAACAGTATTATGCGTCATTATTAGACCAGCTAAATGAAAAAATAAAAGAAAATTGTCCTCATTTTCTAAAGACTTATTGACCTGCCCTCGTAGCTTGCTATTATACGCACCCGGTAGGATGAGACTTGTAAATCGTTCAACGTATCTAGTATCTAGTATGGATTTCAGCTCGCCCAGGTAAATGCATTTTTAAGGGCTAGGTGTCACCACGGCGCATTTTTTTTTTGGTCCCTCCTAATCATTGTGCTTCAGGTATCGCGTTGCGGGCGATCACGCAGCCAACCTTACGGTTTGATCTACTTTTCCGGAATCGAGACTACTATAGCGTTTGGGATGATAGTGAAGAACGTGTGATTCGAACTGACGCTATGACAGTTAGAATCACAAAAAATTGAACCAATGCGTAACACATCAGGCTACTGACCGTGTTTAGAATTCGATTTTTAAACCCAAGTATATTCAACTGATGTGAATTGTTATGTTATCGCTATGGTATACGGCTCTGATGCATTTTCTTATTCGATTTTCGTTCGGTGTTCTTCACCATTTGCTTGTGTATTGTGTGTGCATCTGTTAGAAACGCCACACTACCATTTAGAAACTCCGGGTGTGCTCTCGGTGAATTGTTTCAGACGAGTGGCAATTACTCGCTCAAGCAGTTTCCCTGTTGTGCACAACGTCCATAGTCGGCAATAAGACAAAGACGCTTCAGGTTCCTTGGCTACCCCATTTTCTCCATCATTGAGGTAAGTGTTCTATTTGGAGGCGAGTCGTGAAGGGACTGCTGAAGACTCGGGCTTTTTTGTTAAAGCAGTCTTCACCACATCGTTAGGAATTCCATTCAGTCCCAGGGTCTTGTTGTTGTTAACGACCATTGTAGCCGAGAGCACCTCTTCGATGATCACTGGAGGTATGGCTCTTTCCGTGATGCTCCATCCCTCTTGCTCTCTGATCACCTCATCACACTGTGGGAAGAAATCAGCAATGATTCTGGACATGTCACTTTTGCTCCTTTTCATTTGCCTACTGTTATCGTGTCGTCTTTTCACCGACGGATCGCACCAATTTGCGGTTCATCTCACGACGGGGCAAACATCCCTGCATCAGAACTCTTTCTGTTACAGAGCGGGAAAGCTGTGGAGCTCCCTCCCCGCTCGAGTGTTCCCGGAGGGTTACAACCTGTTCGCCTCTCCCAAGAGAAGTGTAATAAAAATAAATAAAAAATTCAATGTTTCTACTGCTTTCGTCATCTTCGACTAACTCACGGCCACTCCTGAAACATTGGTGCCAATGGTGAACTATTGTTTTCTTTAGAGTAAATAGCCGAAACACGTTCCATTACAGAGCGGGGAAGCAACGAAACTCCCTCCCCGCGCGAGTGTTCCCGGAGCGTTACAACCTGCAAGTGTTCAAGAACAACTGCAACAGTTATTTGGTGGCATCTCTATAGGTTCGTCTCTTCCGAGAGAAGTATATTAAAAAAAATCGCTATCCTGTAGGCGTTGCCGCATGGGTTATTATTTAATTCATCCCGTAGGACGCGGAACGCGTCATATGTACTTTTAAGGATCACATTACTCAACTCCTTCCGTTTGTTGGCGAATTTTACATGGGCCTGTGGGTAGGAGTTATCATTTTTTGCTCTTTGTTGCAAGCGTCGTAACCTATTGCACTCCAATCGCAAATGGTCCATTTCTACGGGTTCCACCAATACGCTGGTTTGATTGTCCATGCTGATTGTCTTTGTCATGGTACAAAAGCATGGCATGCGATTATAGCGTTTGGGATAATAGTGTGATTCGAACTGACGCTATGACAGTTAGAATCACAAAAAATTGAACCAAAGCGCAACCCATCAGGCTACTGGCCGTGTTATATATTCGATTTTTAAGCTCAATTATATTCCACTGACGTAAATTGTTATGTTATCGCTATGGTATACGACTCTGATGCATTTTCTTATTCGATTTTCGTTCGGTGTTCTTCACTATTTGCTTGTGTATTGTGTGTGTATCTGTTAGAGACGCTACAAACTTCTTCAATGGGTGTATCTTCTTGGTGTTGCGTCTGGTATAAATATTTTGACAAAATTAGTGACACACCTTCACGAGGAAAGTCTTCTCTTCGTTTTTTTTTATAAACCTAAGATACGTACCTACAGTAAGGTCGTAATTTCTATATGCATCTGGCTGCACGTTAGTTAGCCCCTTCATGATTTTTCCAGTCTGCCTATTTGTGTTAGGCTCTGCCTCGAGTTGTTCGATTGGGTCTTCCAGCATATAATCCGCATCAATGCCTTTTTCTTTCCCCCCATTTTTCTGGGCTTCCTTCGCCAATCTGCCTGTGATGAACTCCTCTGTTGTAGTATTTGTTACTGGAATCTGGCTGTAGGCTCTGCCTCGAGTTGTTCGATTGGGTCTTCCAGCATATAATCCGCATCAACGCCTTTTTCTTTCCCCCCATTTTTCTGGGCTTCCTTCGCCAATCTGCCTGTGATGAATTCCTCTGTGGTAGTATTTGTTCCGGGGATCTGGGTGTAGGGGTCCAAAATTGGGCATTCCATGTTTCTTGCCAACGTGGAGCTGGCTAGGGCAATGCCGATTTCGGACCATCCTCTCTCGGTTATGAAGATGTCCCCAGTCATCATTTAGTAGTACTCTATCTAGGACTGCGAGGGCTTAGAGCAATGCCTGGCCTCTATTGTTGGCCCTAGTGCGTCCCCATGCCATCGCCCGGCCGTTGGAATCTCCAACGATTATAAGAGGGTTCTTTGCTCTGGCATCTTCAGTTAACCAGTCTAGGAAGCAGTTGAATTCTTCTACTTCTCACTGTAGTGAAGCGTAACAACGGTAGAAATGGATTCTGTTGACCTTAGCATAGGCGAATCCTTCCTGCCGCTGGTCAACTCGGTGTTCTATAGGGGAAGTTCCTCTTGTCCAGATGCCGCGAGCGATACATTCTTTACTTTTTATTTTTAATTACATTTCTCTCGGTTGAGGCGAACCTATAGTGCCGAGTCGGCGCCCCTAGATGTCACCAATTAACTGTTTTGCATTTCTTCTTGAACTAATGCTCTGCAAACACTCGCGCGGGGAGGGAATTCTACAGCTTTCCCGTTTGGGAAAGGAAATCTTGTGCGGCTTTATAATGGTTTAAGTTAATTTGTATACACTTGAACGACAGGTCCGTGCATCGGTATATGTCCCGCGCCTCTCTCATTGGTAGCGTTTGAACAGGAAACAGAACAGAATGGAAATGACTTTTGAGACACCGTGTAAAATAAAGTGCCATTGTCCTAAGAAAATCCTTTGCACGCCTGATCCAAACTTTAGCAAGGTCGTTCCCTGTGTTGTTTGGGCAAACTTCTCTCAGAATAGGCGAGCCTACAACGTTGAGACGGCCCCCTGAAATGCTAATACATGCAGTCTGGAAATATGCGTAGGGAAACGGAGATCGAGAGAGTCTCCATTCTTTAGCAAAACGAAATTTGGTACCGAGATGTACGCGAACACGTTTGATTTTCGACCACATCTATGTTTTGAGTTCACAAGGGTTTCTTATAGATTTCTTACAACTCACTCGTGACTACTATACCGTTGAGCGTAATGGGCCTTAGGGGTTTAGACTGTGCTCCAAAAATGGCCAGCTGTTTTTTACGACAACTTTACCTCTAAATGTGTTTAAAGCATATTGTAACAAGGTTTCCAAAATACGTCCCGTGCAGGCAATTTTCCTTATAAGAATTAAAACTGTTTTATATAAGGTCCTTCTGCTACTCAAGGTTTACCGTTTTAATGTACTGAAAGCTACTATTTGTATTATTATATTTAAGGTCCTTAGACGCAAGAAGCCTTGTATGCGTAATAGTTACTCTTCTAATCATTTCGTTAAGGTTAAATTTCTTAAATGTTTTCGTATTTAAAATTTTATTTTATATTATGTAAATGGTAAATTTCATATATATATATACACACAGATTATGAGGGGGTAAGATTTCTATTTCAATATGACGATTGGAAGGATCTGCTTATAGCGATGTTATGGTTTATGGGGGATACATTAGGAAGGATTGTGTTCTCTGAAATGATTGTTTTATAAGGATATTTTTATGACTACATTACCGTTAACATGTTCATGTGATGACAGGCAGGCAGGCAGACGTCCTACACACTTGTTCATAGTCGTGTATTTGATGAAAGGGTGAAAGGCAATAAAATGTGGTGTGATGCATCGGCAAGTTTGTGTTGTAGGCAAGCAGAAATAGGAAACGGAGAAAGCTTGAAAGTGAATTTTGTGCAAAGCTTTCGCCGTATTGCTCTCTCAGTCGGTAATGCTCGCTCTCTCTATCTCCCGTTCTCTCGGCCATTTGGAGTAGCTCTCTCCCCAAAGCACACTTGCACTTTTGAAGGGTAGAAGGAAATTTACTACCAACTGACGATGACCGAAACGTATGTTTGTGTTGAGATATTTGAGGGATGTTCTGGAAGATATGTGCGCGCATGTGAGAAGGAATAGCACAAGAAGAATGCGAATGAATGAAACGCGAACATAAGTTTGATGATTGCCATATGAATTGTACAAGATGATGATTATGTTATTGTTGATAATGATGATAATGATTATTATATGATAGTCGAGCTGTTGGTGGTGGTGGTGGTGGGGATGATGCCGGCGCTGGTTCTGGTGGTGTGGTGTGGTGTGGTGATGAGAAAGATGATGATGAGATTGTATATGGAGTAGGAGTACCAAATGCTTGATGATGAGAATGATAATTTTGATGGCTCTATGATTTCGTGTATTTGTATATAACATCTTTAAACTGTCGGTTTGGGAACATTTTCGGGTACGGTTGTTGCTGACTAATTTCGGGTGCTGTTGTCTCATTGCTCTTGGTCTTCTGTTCCTTCTTTTTTTCTGTTCTAATATTGTTTGTAGTTTTTTTTTGCGTTGTTTCGTATGTTGTTTTTTGCTCATCTACTAAACACTCAATTTAATCACGATTTACGATATTCTGTACAATCTTAACAGTTAATCATCTTCAGCGTCTAGATATAAACAGTTCAATATCCTCCGATATCATAATTTAAAACAGAAATCAATTCAAGTTAACTACGACTGGAAAACACTGCTGTATAATAACAAAAGTCGAATGAGTATAATAATTTGTTGTTGTTTTTAGTTTTACATTTGTTTTCCTGTATCGTTGAAATGCCTAAAAGTTATCACGGGAAGGCGAAGAAAAAAAACCTGAGTGAGCTACTGAATAAAGCCTACTATTGCCCTGTGGTTTAGTGGTGTTCTACTCTCTGACCTGTGGATTTTGTCCCCACGTTGAAAAATCTTTTCTTTTTTTTGTTTGCAAATTTTTTTTTCATTTTTTCTTTTTGGTACAGTGGCTTTCATCTATATGTGTTAAAATTTTCCTGCAAGCGACCGACCAGGGCGTTTGCAGAAGAGAAGAATCTTTTGAATTTAAAGTGTGCCTTGTGTGTAGACGATTGACTATATCTGTGTGGGTGTGCGTACTTACATATGTACGAAGTGTATGCGAACAAGGTGCATATTCGTAATACCCTCGAGTGTAAAAACAAACAAAGAAAAATAATAATGGTATAAGAAAAAAAAATCAATGTGTTTACTTGACCAAGTGCAACATTTGTTGCTTGTTTTCCGTTTCTGGGAATGGACAACGTAAATAAAAGCTACTTATGTAAAGAATTTGATCCTTGGTCAAAGTTCATCAACTGTCTCCCACATCATAAAGCGAGCATTGAAGAATGTTTGAAAATTTATTACAAAGGTCGCACAGCCAATCTCCGCCCGCCTAAATAAATCGGCCACCTTCTGAGCTTTAGTTGCAACTGGCTCCCACCCCATTCAACACTTCTCTGTTACTCTTGTCTTTTTTCACAAACAAGAGAGTTCCTACATCAGCCCACAGTCAGTATGTATAGTAAATGGATACCCCTGCAACGTTTACGGCTTGCAGAATGCTCCTTAATAGGTTATCACTATGCATCTGTGAAGTTATTTCCCTCCTTTGATATGGACAACATCAACATAACCAACGACGAACAAGAGTGAGGGTATCCTCCAACATCCCCTTGTATACACATTTCTCTACAATTATCCTCGATATATTCTTTTATGTTCACAATTCATTAGTTCTGCCCCTTCGCCTTTCTGTAGGCGCCACCAGCCGCCAAACCACTGCCACAGGTTGATGTATATCCATCGAACGACTGTTACTTTCAAAGGATATGCATATTTTCAACCCTTACCGTGTGATACTTGCATTCGCTTTATTTTAGATTTACCATTGCAATTTATTAGTTTATCTTTTCGTATCCTCACAATTATTATTTAAATTTAAACACGAGTGAATAGTAAGTAAAAACAACTACAGATATTTTGAGTGCTAAGTTCAAGTGTTTACGGGAAAAAGTGTAAATGGGTGTTTTGTATTTATACTCTTATTTCCATACAAATCAATGGAATCCTTTAAATTTTAGCGCAAATTTCTATTGTTTAATAGTAAAGGTACTTAGTATCTTGATTATTGCAAACAGTATAATGAATCGATAATATTTAGTTTCTAATAAACAGTTCTCAGTGTTAAAATTAACATTTAAAAGAAAAAAGTTATATAAAGGATTGTTAAACTTAAATATAAATAAAAACCGCAAAAGAAAACAAAATGCATATACAAAGATTCCGGAGGATTATGATTGCAAATAAAACCCTTCAGTTAAAAACAAATTATAATAACTGTAAAGGAAGTTCGATTTTAAAAACAAACTTAATTTAGTTAGATTGAAAATTGAAAGCCCAGCAATGAAAAGAACCGCAAGCGGGGAAAAAACTTGTTAAAATGCCAACAGCAAACGGAAAGACTCCAGCAGATAATAATAACAGTCCCTAGCCTTAATAAAAGCGAGAAATATTGAGTTAAAATATGTTAATTAAAATTCTTTGAAGTATAAAGAGTTTCTAAAAAAATAATAGGCATAACTACGTTAGACTTAAAAGAAAATATAGATTTTGGAATATTATAACGAGCAAACAGAGTTTAGAAATACATTACCTGGTTTGACAAAACTTTAGTCTGCCATACAAAACCGTGGTTAAAAAAAAAAACGAAACTCCCCAAAAGATATCAATCCAGAACACCAGACCTGAACAATAATAAATATAACAATAAATCTACCAAAAGGAAAACAAACAAAGGCAACTGTTAACAACTTTCGCCCAAAAATTAATAAATAAGTAGCCCTTGGTCGAAAATCAATTCAACATCTTCACGAGCCACGAGAAAAATAGTCCAGAGGTAAATAATATCACTTAACTTTTAAGTTACAAATAATAATAAAATCGTTTTCTTATTTTAGACAAACTCAGTACCAGGAAGTTCGTTCTGTTGGAAGAGAAAAAAATTTCATAGTTTGAAAGAAGAATTTGAAAACTTCAGATATTAACAACAGTAACAAAGAACCCAAAGTTAGAAAAAACAACGTCCACAAAACAAAAAGTAATTTTACAAGTTCTTCCATCAGAGGACAATATGATGAAATCGAAAAAGTAAAAGTATTATTACTAAAAGACTCTGAATAGAAACCAAAACGAATAACAAAGATTCCAGAGGAATATAAAACCGAGAAATGTGAAGTCAAAAAAAGGAAGAGTGAATTCAATAAAAAACTGTTCAGGGAAAGAAACAAGAATTAAATATAATAAATCCAGAGGCGAATAGAATTAAATTTCGATAAAAAAAGCTTCACTTTCGAGCTAAAATACTATTACTGTAGGACTTTCTAGAAAAAAAAACATTTTATTTTAACCATAAACTAACTGAACAGCAGAACAAAAATTAAGTTATGGATTTCCGCATTAAAACAAGAAAAATAATAATAGCTTCATAAATTAATAAGAAGTAAAAAGGGACTCTTCTGTTGGATCCAAGAAAAACAAACTTCATATGAGTTTAGAATCGAAAATCAAAAAATAATTGTAATATTAATAAAAAACTTCACACGAGTTTAGAATTAAAATTTAAAAATAATTATAACATTAATAATAATTCCAAAAGTTGAAAAACCCAGCAACAGTTTGACTTTCAACATAAAACGGGAAAAAACTTGAACAGCAGTGAGAAAAATTAATAGAAAGAAGCTTTATTGGCTTCACTTAAAAAAAAAAAAAAAACAACAATATCAACAGCAACAACAAGTAATCACTTCAACAGTAACAGCGATAAAGGTGGAAAGGATAAACAATAGCTTGCCTTTAAGTATAAAAGGCGTGATATTGAGAAGTTTTGTACTTGTGTTACGATTAAAGCTAAAAATAATTTCATAGCTAAACACAATAGAAACCTGGACCTGAAAAACTCCAGAAATGAAAAAATATCAAATCCTAAACCACTCGCTTCAATGGTACAAAACTGATAACGAATCCCGAGTTAAGAAAATAGAATCATAAAAAGACTGAGTCCATAAATAAAAAGTATTTCATCAAAACAGGAAAAACATAACTCACTAAGTCACAAGAAATGTAAAAAAACAGTGTAAAAAAATAATAATTTTAACAATTATACAGATCAACACTCTCATTGACAACCAACCTCTGTTCTAAACATAACAACCTCTGAAGTTTTAAAACACAACTCACTAAGTCACAACAAAACCACCAGTGTAAAAAAACAATAATTCAATTCAATAACAAATCAACATTCTCATTGACAACCAACTTCTGAACTTCTAAAGAGCACGCATCTTTTATTGAAAAGCAAAATTCATTCGCATATGACCGTCAACGCTTGAAGTCCCATAGAAGAGGTGCCTCTTAATCAAAACCAAGAATCGCATTTGACAGTCAACAGCAACACAAGTCTCCTCGATAATATTTTCATTAACCCGTCAACGCGACACTTTATAAAACCGGTGGCCAATTTCTTAGACGTGTGGCGTTCCAGTGAAGAGATAACTCTTAATAAAAACCAAAAGTCGCATTTGACAGTCAGGTGCAATACAAGCCTCCTCAATAATATTCCCATCGGTCCGTGAAACGCAGGACTTCATAAACCCGTTCGTAGATTTCTTAGACGTGTGGCTTTCCAGGCAAGAAACAACTTTTATTAAAAAATAGATTCTCATTTGACAGTCAACACAAACTCCTCACTATTTTTTCCCATCGATCCGTGAATCGCGGGATTTTATGAAAACGTTGGCCGATATTTTAGACGAGTGACGGTCCAGAGAAGTATCGACTTTTAATAAAAAAGCAGAGTCAAAGTCTGAAGTTCATCGAAACCGACAACTTTACTAAAAATCACGACTTACACTTTTTAGTTAACCACTGAAACGCCTACGAAGGAAATCACAAAAAAGTGCGATGAACGATCCAAAGTGCTTAATTAAAGTTACTCAGAATGTACAACTCTGCAAATTAAAGACGCTACAGTTGGCTTTGATAAAAATATAAACCAACAGACGAGCTTCTGGTGCGATGGAACACCACAAAAATATCCATCAAAAAAGTCCCATCGAAAAGTCGTTGTGTTTTATTGCATTAGTGAGAATGGATCCCCAACATTTTAAGTCTTTTTCTGTTTAAAGAACTCAACCATAGAAGAAGGCAAACATTTAAAATGGACAATGCCACAGCTAGATCTCCTATATATAAGCTAAAACAATAGAAGAAAGCCTAATTGGAAATAAGCAGGAAGAAGCTGCCGCCGCCGAAACGTCGGCGACGACCCAGTAAAACTAAACAGCAAAAAAGACGGACGAAGAGGAGAAGAACAACTTAAAGCTTCTTTAACGTATAAAGGACGAACAAATGGAAAATTGCAATGAACCCTTAAACCTTTCGATTAAAAAACGTCCTGTTGCTGTAGTTCCTCCTTCTTCATCTCAAGCGATTTCTGCCCATTATAATACTTCTAGTTCGACAAGTTCACAAAGTACTGTTAATAATAATACTAATAATAATAATAATAGTAATAATAATAACAACAACAGTAATAATACAAGCAATCATTCGCCTGAATTTATTCCTCAATTACAAACTCAACAACAGGTTGTTCAAAATCAACAACCGTCTCAACAACAGCAGACACAAGCTCAGCTAACAATACAACAGCAACAACAACAACAACTTCAGCAGCTCCAGCAACAACAACCACAACAACAAGTATATCAACACTTACACCAACATCAGCAATTTCAACAACATCCACCTTCGGTACAGCAATTACAGCCAATTGTCCAACAGCATACGTCGCAACAACAACATCATCTGCTGTTGCAACAGCAACAGCAGCAACAAAACCAGCAACAGCAGCAGCAACATCATCAACAACAACAGCAACAGTTCCATCAGCAATTACAAAATAAACTTGACGATAGTGAATTCAGTTCAAACGATCGTACTCCGTCACCAAATTGTAGGGCAATTTCAGCTGATGACAAATTGAATAATAATGACTCATCGCCAGCAATAAGTCCACCTTTAGTGCAATCAAACACATACAACAATAACATTACTGACCTAGCAAATTTCAGTGCAAAACCAAGTTTAACCGAACTACTTCTTCTTCGCCATCAACAGTCACAGCAACAGCAGCAGCAACAACACTCGCATCAGCAACCATCCACAGATTATCAATTATACACTCAACAGGAAAAAATAAATTCTGAAATATCACCAACTACAATATCAACGGCATCAGCAGGATCATCAATCAACAACAACAACGCAACACAACAACACCAGCAGCAAATTCCCACACCAACATTCCCCTTTCAACTCCCCTTAAATTGCCCACCTATCAATCTAAAGTCGTCGCTTAACGACGCATCCCCTTTTAACTTCGGCAACACATTTTTCCAATCAGATTTTGATCTAAATCCACAAACAGCGCCAGCAACAGCGAACCCGAACTCCTCGTTACTCTTTAAGAACACCAATAACCTCTCCACATTATCCCCATCTGGTCGTGAAACACCGCCCTTTATAAACCCTTTGGCAAATTTTTTGGATCAACACCAATCATTGGACATAGCAAAAATGCATTTGGAACGCTACTTGAAACTCACAAATCAATTTCTCCAACACACTGCTATTGCAACAGCAGCTGTACAATCAGCATCGTCCAACTCGCCAAGCTCAGTGGATGCCATCAATTCAATTATCCACACCAACATTCTCACTAACAAGATTGCAACAAACAATTTGATTGCCATCATCAATAAACTCTTAGAACAAAACATCATGTCCGAATATTATTTCAAACGTGGAATTAGTCTACAAGATCAAACCTTAGCTAAATCCTTAAATTCTTCTGTTGTTAATTCTCTGCTAACGTCACAACAGCAGCAACAACATCATCAATACCAACGTCACCAGCATCAACAACAAGCACAACAACAGCAATCCTCTGACTGCCAAGACCAATCACAAATCCTATCAAATGTTGTTGCAGCAATATCGTCCTCATCTTCCTCGTCAACGCCATGTTCATCAATAGTCACATCCTCAACATCCGACAAAAATCTATCATCAACAACGGCGGCAACACATCATATCAACCTTCACAATTCCACCAATAACAACAACAGTAACAATAGTCATAGCAATATAAATAGCCTCAATAACATCAACAATCTAACCAATCTCACCAACATCGCCAACAGTTGCGCTGCAAGCAACACCAATACCGGCTACATACCAACCAACAGTTGTAACTCAAACAGCCAACCGATTAATAAACACCATACTAATAATCACGATTCACCGCAGACCGTTGCTCACCATCAAAATGTCGGATTGCTAAGTAGTCCTGGTAGTGGGGCAACGTCAAAGAATTTAAGCACACTAATTAAAGCGAGATTTAAGGCACTAGCGGCGGTGGCTGCCTCAGGTGGAATCGAATCGATCGACCTAAATCAAAGGTGGATGTTCACTGTCAAATATTTTCTACTTCTTCATTTTTATTTTCGATGTTGTTGCTTTATGTGTGTGACCTTTGTCTAACATGTATCCCTTTTCCATAACTTATCGGTTCAACAAACCTGTTCAAAAAGAACTGCAACAGTTATTTGGTGGCATCTGACTCAGCGCTACAGGTTCGCCTCTCCTGAGAGAGGTATAATAAAAAAGAAAAATTTGCGGCCTTGTTCTGTTTGGTCTTATGTCAGGATACGTTACGTGTACTGTTTCAAATGGAGTCTCCTTGCCTTAACGTTCCGTTCGGGCTTGTGCTTCGCTAAGTTTGACGTTGCACTCAGATTCTGTATGCCGTTCATGCGACGTATAGTGCTGGTATGGTATGCATAGATACCAAAAAGACAGAAAGATGGTCTGACTAGACCATGTCGTGAGCAACCTTCAGTTGTACTATTCGAAACTTGCAGCTAATGTTGTTACTTCTGTGTAACTTAAACACGACCGTCATTGGTACCTACCATTTTCTAAATTGTTGCCTTACAAACCGGTTATCACTACACCAAACAGCATGGACACCTGCAAAAATTATAAGGCATACCAGACGCCTGATTTCCTTCTGCGTCGGTGCATAGAACCGAATTATTTGCCACCCTTGTGTTCCTATCCACACAGCTCCATCCTTTCGTTCCTAAACCATGAACCCACGTAATCATTCAAAACTTTTCGACAACTGCCGCACTTCCATGTTACTGCTTGCGCTAGATGTTGTGTTATTAGAAGGTTATTATTGTCATATAAACGCCTGCGAATAAGTCTTGCCGATTCCCGCAGGGAAGAAAAGGCAATAGATGCTCTAATTTAGTTATCGGACGGACGATCCTTTAAAAAAGATCATTTTTTTCGTTAGTGCATTCAGTACCAGCCTTAAAGAGGACATGCTTATATCATCAAGACAGGAATCACTGCTAAGGTGTACTTTGTAAAGGCACGCCTACCATCCAAGGATTTTCCTGCAATACCTGTCAATCGGAGATTGTGTACCGGTTAATATTAACAGATAAACACAGGGGGCTGTTCTTTAGCCGAACGACACAAGCATGACATGCTCTGCCACCCTAGCCATGCTTTAACTATTCTGGCCATTCAAATTAATTTCATATTAACAAATAATTTAAGACGCGGAGCTTTGCCAGATCGCATTCTTCCCCTCTTCATTATAATTTGATAGCATGCAATGTAAATTCAACACTTCTCTATAATTTCTATTTATTCCCGGCGCTGTGCTTAAGCATTTAAGGATAACGCAGAATTCCTTTTATGAGCACGTATTCTAAAAAACGAAGACTAATGACCTTGCCCGGAAAAAACAAATCATTATGGAAAATTTAAGAAGCCTCAGGACTTGCTAAAATAAGGCCAAGACCGGCTCCCGGTTGTAGTGCCGATGATGATGATGATGATGATTCTAAAAAAATCGATAATTCTGAATTTTTAAATTTGAATTTTGAATTTGATGGTGCCAACACCCATTTTGACGAACTTAACCCAAGCTGAACGAACTTTAAAACTTGGTAGTTAGAAGGCTTACTACTCTGCTTCGGTGAGTAAGTGAAGCAGGGTACAATGTAGCAATGATTTCTTCAAACCTCTGGAGTTCACTCCTTTGGAACCCGACTGACTTAAAAATCTCAAATAATCTGTTAATTCTCAGCCTGGTAAATAGAGTGTTGCTTGGATGGAGAAACTCTACTGGAATGAAGTGAAATGCTTTTAACAAGACAGATACTAAAGACCGAACAGGTTAGTTATCCAGAAAGATTAGCGTGCAAGATTCGTCTTTAAAATGAGATGCAAATCCCGCGTCTAAACGACTGGCAATTTTTGGGTGGAATCCACGGAACGACCCATTTTTCAACTTCTTCGACATTCACAAGGTGCTGCTCAGTCAATCCATGAAATAATTCAAAACCACATTGAGTGATAATTGAAGAATACGACTGGTGGGGTAGGGCTTTCTATTTCAACGTTTCCAAGTACGTTTTAACCATTTTCGCAACATGAGGTCGAACAATCTTTATCATGTCTCTCGTTGTATTGTGGCCATATATCTTTCTATCTCGGCCCAAACATATCCTTCGGCGTTCGATACCGATCGTGAGTTTTTATTTTAACCGCTCAAGGTACACTACGCCAATCAAGTTCCACCAAATACAGAGCATGGTTTTGGAGTCGTAAATATTCGGATTGCCTGTCGATGTGGCCAACTTTTTTGCTTGGGAGTATCGCAATGAAGCCATTTCTTGATCCCCAGTCCTAGGGCGATGCAGAAAGTTCTTGCCTTTCTAGCCTGCCCCAAGCAGCTACTCACAAACAAACAAACACCCTTCAATATCTCTCCACTTCAACTCGTATGGTACCCAAGTTCCATGCTTCTGAATCATTCCCAGCAAAAACTTTTTGCCTTTTAAGCAGTTGGTCACAAATAAACAGACACCGTTCAATGTATCCCCACTTCAACGCGTATGATACCCAAGTTCCTTGCTTCTGAATCATTCCCAGCAGAAAGTTTTTGCCTTTTAAGCAGCTGCTCACAAGCAATCAGACACCGTTCAATATCTCTCCACTTCAACTCGCATGGTGCCCAAGTTCCTTGCTTCCGAATCATTCCCAGCAGAAAGTTTTTGCCCTCTAAGCAGTTGGCCACAAATAAACAGACACCGTTCAATATCTCTCCACTTCAACTCGCATGGTGCCCAAGTTCCTTGCTTCCGAATCATTCCCAGCAGAAAGTTTTTGCCTTTTAAGCAGCTGCTCACAAACAAACAGACACCGTTCAATATCTCTCCACTTCAAATCGTATGGTACCCAAGTTTTTTGCTTCTGAATCATTCCCAGCAGAAAGTTTTTGCCTTCTAAGCAGTTGGTCATAAATAAACCGACACCGTTCAATATCTCTCCACTTCAACTCGTATGGTACCCAAGTTCCTTGCTTCTGAATCATTCCCAGCAGAAAGTTTTTGCCTTTTAAGCAGTTGGTCACAAACAAACAGACACCCTTCAATACCTCTCCATTTCAAATCGTATGGTACCCAAGTTCCTTGCTTCTGAATCATTCCCAGCAGAAAGTTGTTGCCCTCTAAGCAGTTGGTCACAAATAAACAGACACCGTTCAATATCTCCCCACTTCAAATCGTATGGTACCCAAGTTCCTTGCTTCTGAATCATTCCCAGCAGAAAGTTTTTGCCTTTTAAGCAGTTGGTCACAAACAAACAGACACCCTTCAATACCTCTCCATTTCAAATCGTATGGTACCCAAGTTCCTTGCTTCTGAATCATTCCCAGCAGAAAGTTGTTGCCCTCTAAGCAGTTGGTCACAAATAAACAGACACCGTTCAATATCTCCCCACTTCAAATCGTATGGTACCCAAGTTCCTTGCTTCTGAATCATTCCCAGCAGAAAGTTTTTGCCTTTTAAGCAGTTGGTCACAAACAAACAGACGCCGTTCAATATCTCTCCACTTCAATTCGTATGGTACCCAAGTTCCTTGACTCTGAATCATTCCCAGCAGAAAGTTGTTGCCTTTTAAGCAGTTGGTCACAAACAAACAGACACCCTTCAATACCCTGTCCATTTCAAATCGTATGATACCCAAGGTCCTTGCTCCTGAATCGTCCCCAGCAGAAAGTGTTTGCCTTTTAAGCAGCTGCTCACAAACAAACAGACACCCTTCAATATCTCTCAACTTCAAATCGTATGGTATCCAAGTTTTTTGCTTCTGAATCATTCCCAGCAGAAAGTTGTTGCCTTCTAAGCAGTTGGTCATAAATAAACCGACACCGTTCAATATCTCTCCACTTCAACTCGTATGGTACCCAAGTTCCTTGCTTCTGAATCATTCCCAGCAGAAAGTTTTTGCCTTTTAAGCAGTTGGTCACAAACAAACAGACACCCTTCAATACCTCTCCATTTCAAATCGTATGGTACCCAAGTTCCTTGCTTCTGAATCATTCCCAGCAGAAAGTTGTTGCCCTCTAAGCAGTTGGTCACAAATAAACAGACACCGTTCAATATCTCCCCACTTCAAATCGTATGGTACCCAAGTTCCTTGCTTCTGAATCATTCCCAGCAGAAAGTTTTTGCCTTTTAAGCAGTTGGTCACAAACAAACAGACGCCGTTCAATATCTCTCCACTTCAATTCGTATGGTACCCAAGTTCCTTGACTCTTAATCATTCCCAGCAGAAAGTTGTTGCCTTTTAAGCAGTTGGTCACAAACAAACAGACACCCTTCAATACCCTGTCCATTTCAAATCGTATGATACCCAAGGTCCTTGCTCCTGAATCGTCCCCAGCAGAAAGTGTTTGCCTTTTAAGCAGCTGCTCACAAACAAACAGACACCGTTCAATATCTCTCCACTTACACTCGCATGGTGCCCAAGTTCCTTGCTCCTGAATCGTCCCCAGCAGAAAGTTTTTGCCTTTTAAGCAGCTGCTCACAAACAAACAGACACCGTTCAATATCTCTCCACTTCAAATCGTATGGTACCCAAGTTCCTTGCTCCTGAATCATCCCCAGCAGAAAGTGTTTGCCTTTTAAGCAGCTGCTCACAAACGCACAGACACCGTTCAATACCTTTCCACTTCAACTCGTATGATACCCAAGTTCCTTGCTCCTGAATCATCCCCAGCAGAAAGTGTTTGCCTTTTAAGCAGCTGCTCACAAACAAACTGACACCGTTCAATATCTCTCCACTTCAACTCGTATGGTACCCAAGTTCCTTGCTTCGGAATCATTCCCATGGATTTTAGGCGTCTTTAAGTAGCTTGTTGACCCACTATTAATGATCGTGCCAATCCTCCTTTATTTTGATATGAGTCTTGATAAAGTAATCCCTCCTAACAGGTCGGCTGAAAAGTTCGTTCTGCGTCTTCGAAAACCTTGTCTTTATGTCGATCTTCGATAATAAAATCATCGTTTTTGAACCCTTGAAACCACTCCACGATACGTTGTTCACCAGTAGCGACCTCACCACAAGTCTTTGACAGCATTCGATAAGCTTCAGCCGTAGATTTCTTCATAAAAAACCCCTCAAAAGACGCGAATTTGTGGCTGGTACACTGACGTTTTCAATCAATATTAACTTTATTATGCAGACACAGAACAAGTAGTTTCCATTACGTTATGTTGACAGCTGTCCAAGTTTATTGTATGCCATTTATGACCTATTTATCGCGATGTGCTACTTCCCTTCTCATTTTATTCATCGGCCGTTCAGCACAAATCCAAGAGGTTATGACCCGAGTTGTAGTGTTAGCGATTCTAAATAATACGAGGGCAGGTCAATAAGTCTTAAGAAAATGACCCGACGTTTCTCTTTTATTTTCTCATTTAGCTTAAAAATCGATATTTTACTTCTTTAACCATTGTGAAGGGGCATTCAACTCTGTTTTTTTCTTTAGTTGTGTAGAAACATTGAATGTCTTCTACTTTTCCTTATATATTATTGTAAGTCGATAATATCTGTCCCGGAAAAAAAAAACAAATCATTATGGAAAAAAAAAATTTAACAAGCCTCAGGATTTGCTAAATAAGGCCAAGACCGGTTCCCGGTTGTAGTGCCGATGATGATGGTGATGATAATATCTGTCATCTGATTATAAAATGTAATGTACGAGGACAGGTCAATCAGTCTTTAGAAAATGAGGACGATCTTCTTTTCTTTTCTCATTTAGCTGACCTAATAATGACGCATAATACAACAATTTTTAGATATTATTCGACTTTATTGTCTGGAAAAAACAAATCATTATGGAAAATTTAACAAGCCTCAGGGCTTGCTAAATAAGGCCAAGACCGGCTCCCGGTTGTATGCCGATGATGATGATGATAGTCTGCCTCTAGCGTGATACCCTGATTCCAACTTTGTTTTCCATAAATCATAACCTTGTTTTCCCTAGCACATAACTCAACTTGGCGCAAGGCTAATAACCTTGCCCGAAAAAACCGATTATTATGGACAATTTAACAAGTCTCGGATATGGACCGGATACCGGTGGAGAGACTTGCTAAATAAGGCCAAGACCGGATCCCGGTTGTAGTGCCGATGATGATGATAACTCAATAATTCGCAGGTCTAACTAATAATAGAACAACTTAAAAATGTAAACTTGGACTTTGAAACTTTGTAAAATTTGACATTCTTAGCCCTCTCGGGTATACCCTGATTCCAACTTTGTTTTCCCTAAATCATGTCCTTGTTTTCCCTAACATATCACTTCATAAATCTTATGCTTATCTAATAATACAACAACTTTAAGGTAAAATTCGACTTTATTCATAAACATAGTCTTCTTCTAAGGTGATAGATACACTGATTACAACGCTTCTCTAACAAATCGATGCATTTTTGTAGAACGATTTGTCTTTGGCATCAATATACTCCCCAGCTTCCGATTTCACTTCTTCATTGGTGACAAATTTCTTTCACGGGAGCATTCTTTTGAGGTCTGCAAACAACCAGAAGTCGTTGAAATCCGGAGAATACGGTGGATGCGGAAGCAATTCGAAGTACAATTCATGTAGTTTTACCATCGACTTGTGACACTGTGCATTCTTTTGGTCAAAAAGCACTTTTGTCTTTTTCATTTTTCATTTTTTTTTTTACCAATTCCTTCCCTCAAACGTACCAAAAACGCTATACAATATACGGTATTGATAGTTCTTCCTTTCTCAAAGTAATTGATGGACAAATTACTCTGCCCAACCCAAAATACGGAGTCTTAAATCTTGCCAGCTGATGTTTGTTTCTTTGGTTGGTCGCTCTGGAAGGCTTTCACCTACTCAGATGACTCCCGATTTGACTCCGGAGTGAAGTGGTGTATCCATTTTTCATCCATTGTCACATATCTACGGCAAAACTCCTGTTTATTACGCTAAAACGTTTGCAAACAATGCTCTGAATCGTCGACGTGTTGTTTTTGATCGACTGTGTTCTTGAACGCAGCTCTCTCGTTGACAAATATTTAAGCAAGATGGTAAATACACTGCGTTCTGATATCATTAACTCCTCTGCTATATCACGCAACTTGAATTAAAATCGTCCAAAACGATTTTATCGACTTTCTTTATGTGTTCTGGAACAGCCACAGAATTCGGCCTACCAGAGCGCACGGCATCATTAGTCCTTCTATAGCCACGTTTAAAGTCAGCATAGTGCTTCTTAACTGTCGTTTCCGACGGAGCAGAATCCGAATAACACTTATCGAACCATTGCTTTGCGTGAACAGCATTTGTTTCCCATCAGGAAGCAATGTTTTATCAACCCACGGAGTTCAGATGTTTCCATTGTTCTAAAAATAACAAAAGTAACGTCACTAAGCAACAGCTGTAACTCAATGACTAATCATTCAAGTGTTACAAAATATTGACAGTTATCGTTTGATTGTTGGTACTTTCTGAAAGTCATAAGGATTTGTTATTAGCGATGCCTTTTATATGTCAGGCCCAGGCTTATTGAGTGATGTGCTAAATCAACTCTCGGGAGTACTGTGTCGCCCAGATTTAGCGGGATATATATTAGCGAGGTCGTACTACGACTTTTATCGTTGGTAGGTCGGTACTTTCTCAAAGTCATAAGGATTTGTTATTAGTGATTCCATTGTTCTAAAAATAACAAAAGTAACGTCACTAAGCAACAGCTGTAACTCAATGACTAATCATTCAAGTGTTACAAAATATTGACAGTTATCGTTTGAAGGTTGGTACTTTCTGAAAGTCATAAGGATTTGTTATTAGCGATGCCTTTTATATGTCAGGCCCAGGCTTATTGAGTGATGTGCTAAATCAACTCTCGGGAGTACTGTGTCGCCCAGATTTAGCGGGTAATATATTAGCGAGGTCGTACTACGACTTTTATCGTTGGTAGGTCGGTACTTTCTCAAAGTCATAAGGATTTGTTATTAGTGATGCCTTCTATATGTCAGGCCCGGGCTTAATGAGTGATGTGTTGAATCAACTCTCGAGAGTACTCTGTCGCCCAGACTTAGTGGGTAATATATTAGCGAGGTCGTACTACGACTTTTATCGTCGGTAGGTCGGTACTTTCTCAAAGTCATAAGGATTTGTTATTAGTGATGCCTTTTATATGTCAGGCCCGGGCTTAATGAGTGATGTGTTGAATCAACTCTCGAGAGTACTCTGTCGCCCAGACTTAGTGGGTAATATATTAGCGAGGTCGTACTACGACTTTTATCGTTGGTAGGTCGGTACTTTCTCAAAGTCATAAGGATTTGTTATTAGTGATGCCTTCTATATGTCAGGCCCGGGCTTAATGAGTGATGTGTTGAATCAACTCTCGAGAGTACTCTGTCGCCCAGACTTAGTGGGTAATATATTAGCGAGGTCGTACTACGACTTTTATCGTCGGTAGGTCGGTACTTTCTCAAAGTCATAAGGATTTGTTATTAGTGATGCCTTTTATATGTCAGGCCCGGGCTTAATGAGTGATGTGTTGAATCAACTCTCGAGAGTACTCTGTCGCCCAGACTTAGTGGGTAATATATTAGCGAGGTCGTACTACGACTTTTATCGTCGGTAGGTCGGTACTTTCTCAAAGTCATAAGGATTTGTTATTAGCGATGCCTTTTATATGTCAGGCCCAGGCTTATTGAGTGATGTGCTAAATCAACTCTCGGGAGTACTGTGTCGCCCAGATTTAGCGGGTAATATATTAGCGAGGTCGTACTACGACTTTTATCGTTGGTAGGTCGGTACTTTCTCAAAGTCATAAGGATTTGTTATTAGTGATGCCTTTTATATGTCAGGCCCGGGCTTAATGAGTGATGTGTTGAATCAACTCTCGAGAGTACTCTGTCGCCCAGATTTAGTGGGTAATATATTAGCGAGGTCGTACTACGACTTTTATCGTTGGTAGGTCGGTACTTTCTCAAAGTCATAAGGATTTGTTATTAGTGATGTCTTTTATATGTCAGGCCCGGGCTTAATGAGTGATGTGTTGAATCAACTCTCGAGAGTACTCTGTCGCCCAGATTTAGTGGGTAATATATTAGCGAGGTCGTACTACGACTTTTATCGTTGGTAGGTCGGTACTTTCTCAAAGTCATAAGGATTTGTTATTAGTGATGCCTTTTATATGTCAGGCCCGGGCTTAATGAGTGATGTGTTGAATCAACTCTCGAGAGTACTCTGTCGCCCAGATTTAGTGGGTAATATATTAGCGAGGTCGTACTACGACTTTTATCGTCGGTAGGTCGGTACTTTCTCAAAGTCATAAGGATTTGTTATTAGTGATGCCTTTTATATGTCAGGCCCGGGCTTAATGAGTGATGTGTTGAATCAACTCTCGAGAGTACTCTGTCGCCCAGATTTAGTGGGTAATATATTAGCGAGGTCGTACTACGACTTTTATCGTTGGTAGGTCGGTACTTTCTCAAAGTCATAAGGATTTGTTATTAGTGATTCCATTGTTCTAAAAATAACAAAAGTAACGTCACTAAGCAACAGCTGTAACTCAATGACTAATCATTCAAGTGTTACAAAATATTGACAGTTATCGTTTGAAGATTGGTACTTTCTGAAAGTCATAAGGATTTGTTATTAGCGATGCCTTTTATATGTCAGGCCCAGGCTTATTGAGTGATGTGCTAAATCAACTCTCGGGAGTACTGTGTCGCCCAGATTTAGCGGGTAATATATTAGCGAGGTCGTACTACCACTTTTATCGTTGGTAGGTCGGTACTTTCTCAAAGTCATAAGGATTTGTTATTAGTGATGCCTTTTATATGTCAGGCCCGGGCTTAATGAGTGATGTGTTGAATCAACTCTCGAGAGTACTCTGTCGCCCAGATTTAGTGGGTAATATATTAGCGAGGTCGTACTACGACTTTTATCGTCGGTAGGTCGGTACTTTCTCAAAGTCATAAGGATTTGTTATTAGTGATGCCTTTTATATGTCAGGCCCGGGCTTAATGAGTGATGTGTTAAATCAACTTTCGAGAGTACTCTGTCGGCCAGATTTAGTGGATAATATATTAGTGAGGTCGTACCACGACCATTATTGTGATGAGAAAAACTGTTTTGGTTCGTTTTATTCTTCTTGAATTTATATTTAATGTTTTTCGTGGATTAAGCTAGTTTAGTTCCATATTCATTAATTATTGCTCTGGAGTATTTTCCAGCTGATTTTTAACGGGTGGGCTTGTAGAGCAGCCACAAGTATGTTACATACAACCCTCGCAGACAGATCAATCTAGTGCATCGGTAATATCTCAAAAAGCATTCAACACCCAGCCCTATGTCAAAATTACTTTCCTATGAAGTTGACGATGTACTATGTACCTGTTAATAGTGAGGGGTGGCCCCAAAAGTGAGTATCGGGGGAGGGTAGGAGTTGCGTGCAACATTCCTCCCAAATAATAGGTTTCTTTTGGCCGTCAAAATAGGCGTTAGTTTCTATGATTGCCTCTACATTCGACCGAGATACAGATTACTAAATCCATCTATTGAAAAAATAGTGGATTCCTTACTAATACATCTAATATATCGTAGTTTCTCTGTTCTATGTCTCTTCCTCCATCTCTCCCTCTCGCCCTTTATCTCCCGCTATTTCTCTTGGAGTCCTTTCCAGTTTTGCTCTCTTCCATGTATCCATGGGTTCATATTTGACGCACGCTCAAACAAAACTGAGTCAAGCAATCACAAAACTGTCTCAAAAGTTTAGTAGTAGTAGTAGTAGTTCTAGTACGAAATCTTCTCTTTCTAACGCCACCTAGCGTAACCCGGTCGCACTTATACAACGCGAGATACAGATTACTAAAGCCATATATTGGAAAAATAGTGGATTCCTTACTAATACATCTAATATATCGTAGTTTCTCTGATCGATGTCTCTCCCTCCATCCCTGCCTCTCGCCCTTTATCCCCTCCTATTTCTCCTGGAGTCCTTCCCAGCTTTGCTTTCTCCCCCATTTCCTGGCGCCACTACCTTTTGTAATCACTCTTGACTTCTGTCCAACATTTTTAAGATACATCACTGTCTAATACATTAAACTAGTTTATTAAGAAGACGGGATACATTTTACAGACCTCTTTCAAATCGAAAATTTTGTGAAACTTCTTTTGATGATAATTTCCAAAGAAAATCGATATCATAATTCCTCCAAGCCGTGTTCGTTATAAAAGTTCGCATATGCGAATATAACGACCCTGCACTCAACTACTACATCCAACGTCTCAAAACCCAAATGGTACCACATCACATTGTTTGTTTTCCCTAAACTGTACCAAGTTACACTTTGCCAAATTATGTATTATGCCACTATATAAAAAATTACAGTTCAAATTAAAACTAAATAAAAAACAAACATACATTTAGAGAGATTTATATTTAATTGATTTGCCTTCTATCGTTGTGTCATTTTAGGGGACTAGATCAAAAGAACTCATCGAGCTTACAGGGAAACGACAGCAAGGATAACTCCAATGATAAAAAGAAGCCACATATTAAAAAACCGTTAAATGCATTTATGTTATATATGAAAGAGATGCGGGCAAAGGTTGTTGCCGAATGTACACTGAAGGAATCAGCAGCAATTAATCAAATCTTAGGGCGACGAGTAAGTTAATTTTGATTTAAAATTTTTTTGTTCTTGTTATTTTCTCTTATATCTTTCGTTTAAAATTTTTTAACAATCAGAAAAAAAAAAATAGAAAAAGCTAAGTACTGAGGTACAAAAAATAAGAAAAAAAACTTTAATTTTTATCGTTTTTGTTTTGGCATCGTCGATCGTGGCTCGTAAGAGAAAAAGATTTTTTTTTATTTCACTCTTAATAAAAAAAAATATGTTTTCTTCTTGCGTATCAACGTGAGTTTATAATTACAATACAAATGCAACTTTTGGGCAGTTTAAATATTTGTTATTTAACAAAAAAAAAGAAAACTTTGGTTGATTATCGATTTTAATTTGAATTTTCAAACCGGTTTTTTTGTATACATAAAATAATAAGAAACATAAAGTGATAACGATATTATTACGAGCGAAGTAAAAGAAAAAGAGAAGGAATTTTCAATATACTGGTAATTAAAAAAATATATTTATATGAAAATACAAAACACAAGTTTGATTACTTTACCTTTAAAAAAAAAGCAAAAATAAAAAGATTAACAAATATGACAGTAGTAACATTAAATAAAAATAAACCAAAAAAAAAAAAACAAGAACATATACAATAATATTAATGTAGATGTAGTATTTTATTTTTAATTCAATTTCGAATTCAAACAAAAAAATACAGAGAAAAAAAAATGAAAACTAAAAAAGAACAAAAACAAAGAAATTTAAAGTAAATTTTAATATAAATTATAAAAATTAAAAGAAAAATTGCACACAAAAACAAAACAACTTCCTAAAAACTTTTATAGTGGCATGAATTGACCCGGGAAGAACAGAGTAAATATTATGAAAAAGCCAGGCAAGAGCGGCAATTACACATGGAGTTATATCCGGGGTGGAGTGCACGGGACAACTATGGTTATGTATCTAAAAAGAAGAAACGCAAAAAAGACCGGTCGCCCGCGGATTCGGGAGGTATTATAAACATGTCCTTTTTTTATAATTTGTTACTTATTTGTTAAGAAAACAACATGAAAATCAATATTTTATTTTATCGATTATTAGACAAAACTAAGTTTAGTTTTTAAATTACGTTTTAACTTGAATAATTTGTTTCTCTTTATTTTATATTATATCAACATTATTATTATATTTTTTTTTGTATATAATTTAATTTTTTTTTCTTTTTTGCTTCCAATGATATAGTATATAATTTTTGTTGTAACAAAACACAAATTTGAGAAAAGAGAAAATATTCAAAGTTAAATTGATGTGCGTTATAAAATGATGCTATGATGGATCTTTGAGTATTAATTACAGACGAAGGCCACCAAAGCAAAATGGATCCACAGTCTATTTTCAAATTTATTTGTTTGATGTGTGTTACACTCTCGCTAAAAAAATAATTATATACTTATTAAGCACTTTTGCTGTAAAAATCATCAGTTACATCAACTTCTTTTACATAATTAATTTTGTAACTGGTGTTCTTTTTATAGCAACATGCATCACTTTTCGGGTGAACAAACCACATAAAGTAGTAGGTGGAATTATCTTACACACTACCTTTAATTTATATATGTTTTGTTTCTATTTATACATAAATATATTTATATAAATGGGTTAAGTAAATAGTTTATACTGCTAAATTGTATTTCAAATAATTAATTCATTAATTATTTGTGCACAATTGCTTTTGAAATAATACACAGTCTCCTGAGAAAATAATAATTAATACAATGCGGAAGTTTACTTAAATTTAATCATATTCATTTACATATAACAAAATTGATTTTCCCAATTGAGATAACTTCATACAATTCAATTAACAATTTTGTGTTTTCAGTTATTTTTTTTAATTTAATCATATTCATTCACATATAACAAAATTGATTTTCCTAATTGAGATGACTTCATACTATTCAGTTAAGAATTTTGTATTTTCAATTAAGATAGGATCATGCAATTTACCTATGTACAACTCAATTTTTTTTTAGTTTAATCATATTCATTCACAAAATTGATTTTCCTAATTGAGATGACTTCATACTATTCAGTTCAGAATTTTGTGTTTTTAATTAAGATAAGATCATGCAGTTTAATTATCTATGTACAACTCAGTTTATTTTTTCCAATAATTCGCGAGCGTTAAAGAGATTGTTAAACACTCATGATATCAAAGTACTGCTTAATTTAATGTCTACCTTACTTGCAACAAGGAAACTATACCGCATCTTCTGATACTTTAAGGACCGCAGGTTGCTGCGTAAAAAACGCGATAAGCTATGAGAAACCTACCTATCCAGATCTGAGCTTCACTACACCACACCTATCGCGAAGCTAACGACGCGTTCGTTATGCCACATCAGCACGGTGTGAAAAAAAACACCTGCGATCTCAAAGGCTTATTCCATTTTAATAATCATCATCATCATCGGCACTACAACCGGGAACCGGTCTTGGCCTTATTTAGCAAGCCCTGAGGCTTGTTAAATTTTCCATAATGATTTGTTTTTCCTGGGCAAGTTCATTAGTCTTGCGCCATAATAATATTAAACGTAAATTGAACGACTAGTCCTAGGTTCTTAAGAAGCTTCGCACTATAAATCACCAGAAAGAGTGAGACAATTTAAAAAAAACTCTCGTGGCTTATTCCAACAAAAAAAAACTTTTCAGAGAAGGCTTCGTCCTCTATCACCTAATGCTCGCCAACCTCCAGGCCTTTCTTTTTTCATTTAGCTTTTAAATCAACAAGCGATTCAGTTACTGTGGCAACACTCGACTAAAATATTACTCTTATGTTCGGTAGTCCCCCATCAGAAGCGTGAATATTTTTCACTCCATTTACATTTCACAGCTACTTGATACAGTGTGTGGGTTACTGGCGGCAGCTCTTAATTGATCTCGGTTCTAATAAACTCGTACCGCAATGCAACGAAGCTACGCTATTTCGACAGTTATAAGCTCCATTCGCTTCCCTTTATACAATTATTCAGTTCCTTCATTCTCCTCAGGAATATGTCGGTCACAAGTCACACTGAACACCTACTACGATCAAATTTAAACCACAACTACTGTAAAAATTTCTCGTTTCCAATATGTAATCCAAGATAACAACCCGGATGAAACTTACCATCATCATCATCGACACTACAACCGGGATCCGGTCTTTGCCTTATTTTGCAAGTCTCTCCATCGGTATCCGGTTCTTATACGAGACTTGTTAAATTGTCCATAATAATTTGTTTTTCCGGGCAAGGTTATTAGCCTTGCGCCAACCTTTCTCAGGATGTCGCTGCATGCATTGGTTCACTATTTGGCGGGTGCCAAAATACCTATCCAGGGGTGTCACGTGGAGACTGCAAGTCAACTTGGATTGAACAGGGACAAAGATCGTTGGCCGTCGCCGAGTTGAAAGCAGAGACTTTGCCCTATATGTTGGCCCCCACCCCCCGGATGAAACTTATAACTCATATTAAATTTATTATTTATTGGCCTGTAGGAACCCGGAAGTTCATGACCTCACCGACTCGGCTCCGTCATCGTTCCCTGTTCTGTGCACTCTCCTTCCACGTTTGACCAGCCCATCCGATCTCCTCAAGGTCAAACCTAACATTGTCCTACCATCTCCGTCGCGAGCTTCCGGCCGGTCTCTTTCCCGTTGGTCTACCGTCAAGAATTCTACACACGGTCATATCGTTGCCCATTCGCGCCACGTGTCCGGCCCATCTTAATCTTCGCGACTTGATTACTCTCACTATTGTAGGTTTGCGATATAGCTCTTCCAATTCGACTCATATTAAAACAAGCGATAAATTTGCTTGCACTAAAATATTACTCATATGGTCGGTAGTCAGTCGTCTATCTATTCTATCTATTTTATCGGCCTGTAGGAACCCGAAAGCTCATGACCTCAACCACGCGGCCATGCCATCGTTCCCTGTCCTGTGCATTTTCGGTCCACGCTTCGCTTTCTGATCCGACCTCCTCAAGTTCACGCCTGACATTACTGCAAAAATTTCTCGTCTCCGACATGCAATCCAAGATAACCATCCGGATGAAACTTATAACCTATATAATATAACTCAACGACGCGGGGACGCCATCGTTCCCTGTCCTGTTCATTTTTCGTCCACGCTTCGCCCTGTCATCCGAACTTCTCGAAGTCACGCCTTACATTATCCTCCCATCTCCGTCGCGGCCTTCCTACTATTCTATGTACGGTTTTGTCGTTGCCCATTCTTGCTACATGCCCGGTCCATCTTAATCTGCGCGATCTGATGATTCTTACTCTTGCAGATTTAGGGTAAAGTCCTTCCAATTTACGGTTGTGGAGTCTTCTTCATTGTCCCGCATCTTCATCATATTTAGCGCCAAAAATACTCCTTAAAACGTTATTCTCCAACACGCGGAACCTGTTCTCTTCTCCTTTTGTAAGCGCCCACGTCTCGCATCCGTATAGAACAATCGGCATGATTATAGTTCTACAAATACGGTAGTCAGCCGTCAGAAGCGTCAATATTTTTCACTTCATTTACAATTCACAGCTACTTGATACAAAATCTGATGAAATTCTTTATTAGTTACACATTTATATAGGCTCTCAACGAAAGATTTAACAAATGTCAAATTGACAGGCTTGCTCCACATCGGTCGTGTAAAGTATAACGTATTTTGTCGCCCGGAGAAAATTTTTCGGATAGAGTAGAAGAATTTTACATCAATATACAAATATTGACTCACTCCGGTTTTTAATATAATGGTAGGTGACGCTGTCAAACATTTTTAAAATATTCGGTGCGACAATTTTACTTTCACCGAAAGACTTGGAGGAACGCAACATGCTCTGATTTCGGTTGTGAACAATGGACTAATGGATCGTTTATGAAAATAAGAAAAAAATGGGTGAGAGAACAGACAGGCTCTGGGGAACACCAGCATTTGATGGAAGGCAGATTTCACGTCACTTGTAAATGTTAGGTTGAACGACTAGCTAGATAGTTTCTTGTAACTGAATCAGTGTATTGTCAACTTCATAGGAATGGAATTTCGACAACAAGGGTGAGTGCCAAACTCTGTGTAACAACTGTCTTCGTTTTCTTTCCTGGAATGGCTTCTTTGGGTGAGAGGACAGAGCCCTGGGGAACACCAGCACGTGATGGAAGGCAGATTTCACGTCACCTGCAAATGTTAGGTTGAACGCCCAGATATATAGTGTATTGTCAACTTCATAGGAATGAATGCTATTTCGACAACAGGGTTGAGTGCCAAACTCTGTGTGCCAACTGTCTTCGCTTTCTTTCCTGGATTGGCTTCATTTTTCGGTAAGGTGGTACGCCACTAGATCTCCAGTGAATGATACAACATGAAGAAGTTTGTTTTTTCCAGTTATTTTGTAAGCTAACAATCAGTGACTCTATAAATTTTGACAGGATGGAAGTTAGTGATATGAGAGTGAAAGGAAGAAGAAGGTGATCGGTCGCTCTTTTTAGAAAGTGATTAGGTGGTCGCTGAATGTCTGTTTGTGAATTGATCAGTTAAATAAAATAAACGGATGAGCTTTGAGCATTCCCGACGGTTTAACGAACAAAGAAGAACATACGTTTAAAAGTGTAGAACAATTGCCATCCATTTGTTAATGATCAGCTCTTTAAATGCTTGGGCAACAGTATGAGTCCGAAAGGGAATCTGGCGTATGGTGTGTTGTTTGTGCTCGTTCGTGTATAGATGGAACTGTAGGTTAGGGAATGTTCACTTAACTGCGAAGTGTGCACCAGGAGACTCGCTTTTTCCATCGTCTCGAGACCAATTTGTCAACAACTATTAGCAAGGAAATGGTAGGACCCTTTGATGTTCTTAACAAATGTCCAAAAGTTTCTACTATTATACATATCAGAGAACTTAGAATTTTTCGTTCCACTTTATACCCGTGTACTACTAGGACAAGAGCAACCGATCCACATTTTCTTGAATAGTTGGTTGTTGACGAAGAAACATGATTAGACAGAGCAATCCGCATTCGTGTCGTTTGGTTAAAAAACGATAAATAATAAAAATAAAAATAATAAATAGGATAAATACAAACAATCTGCACATTTGAAATTAACATTCTCTGATTGACAAGTATCATGGGAAAATATTTGGAGCGGTGGAATGTATGCACCAAGTTCAATTGAGCAACGACCATGAAAATACTTCTAGAAAAGAGAGAGGCACAATATGTTCTGCCTATGTTTTAATATCGGAGTTGAAACACTTGAACCAGGTTCCTGAACGAATTCCCAGTACTAGTTTTTACACGTAGTGTTCTTTTTGAGGCACCTGACCACATGTGGAAACTAAATTCCAGTTTTAAGCGCACATACGCCTTGTAAAGTCTGATTCGGTTGGATGGGGAATAAGGTGTCTCAAAAGTCGTTTTTAATTCGTTTTGTTCCCTCGGAGGAGTACTGTGCCCATTCCAATAACTAGCCTCGTCCTTGAGAATCTAGTCGCTATAGAGTATTTAAGCGAGTGCCGCGTATTAATGTTATTACACTTCTCTCGGGAGAGTCTTTTTTAGTCGTGTACTAACCTTGCGTTCAATGTGCGCCGTGCGACCATTCCTGGAACTCATGAGTCTCTCCTGGTTTTCCTCGGTTATGTTCTATTTATGCAACCAGAAGCTCAACACATCCGTTCTTTATTCTCTTAGAAAATGCTCACGGCTTTATTTTTTTTTATTACATTTCTCTCGGGAGAGGCCCCGAGATGCCACCAAATAACCACATAAATAAGTAAACGGGATGTACAGGATGTACAGAGGCTTCTTAGCAGCATCAGCTTGCTAGCGAACAACGCGTCGGCGAGCTATACACAGTCATATCACAGTGCACATCCCGATAACTAGCCTCGTCCTTGAGAATCTAGTCGGTATAGAGTATTTAAGCTAGTGCCGCGTATTTATTTTATGACACTTCTCCCGGGAGAGTCTTTTTAGTCGTGTACTAACCTTGCGTTCAATGTGCGCCGTTCGACCATTCCTGGAACTCATGAGTCTCTCCTGGTTTTCCTCGGTTATGTTCTATTTATGCAACCAGAAGCTTAACACAGCCGTTCTTTACCCGCTTAGCAAATGTTCCCGGCTTTATTTTTTTATTACACTTCTATCGGGAGAGGCGAGCCTGTAGCGCCGAGTCGGCGCTCAAGATCTCACCAAATAACTATTGCAGTTCGTTTTCAACAGTTGCAGGTGTACCGCGCCGTAAACACTCGTCAAGCTAAGACAAGGAATACCAAGTGTCCGCTACTCTTTTTTTAATATACTTCTCTCAGGAGAGGCGAACCTATATGCCACCAAATATTCGTTGCAGTTCTTCTTGGACAGTTGCAGGTTGTAACGCTCCGAGAACACTCACGCATGGAGGGAGTTCCCCAGCTTTCCCGCTCTGGAACGGAACGAATTCTGATGCAGGGATGTTCGCGCCGTCGGGAGATGAACCGCAAAGTGGTGCGATCCGTCGGCTAGCCTCGTGAAGCGCATATAAACCGAATTGCGCGGAACAATATCACGAATCTACGAAGAACAGTACCCGTGATAATGTCTGTAAAATAGATATATACTCGTAATAATATGTAGTTTTGTAAAAATATCTGGGAACGATACGGACGGTCAGTAACGAAATGTTGAAGGAAATTAACAAAAGACTACACTCCGGCAACGCAAGTTGGCACGCAGTCAGTAAACTGCTGAAATTAAAACTGCTATCACGTAACATAAAGCTCCGTGTCTATAGAACCATAATCATGCCGATTGTGTTCTATATGGATGCGAAACATGTGGTCTCACAAAAGGGGAAGAAAACAAATTCCGCGTGTTCGAGAATAAAGTTTTAAGGGGTATCTTTGGCGGTAAATATGACGAGGAGGCAGGACAATGGAGGAAACTCCACAACCACGAATTGGAAGAGCTATACCGCAAACCTACAATAGTAAGAGTAATCAGGTCGCGAAGATTAAGATGGGCCGGACATGTGGAGCGAATGGGCAACGATAGGACCGTGCGTAGAATTCTTGACGGTAGACCAACGGGAAAGAGACCGGCAAGACGGCCGCGACGGAGATGGGAGGACAATGTTAGGTTTCACCTTTAGGAGATCGGATCAGATGGTCAAACGTGGAAGGAAAGTGCACAGGATAGGGAACGACAGTGGAGTCAAGTCGGTGAGGTCATGAACTTCCGGGTTCCTACAGGCCAATAAATAATAAATAGTAGTTTTGTACACAAATGAATGTAATAAACAAATGCTTCTGCAAAAAATCGATACATTTTCTCCAATCCAATAAAGGTTACTTAACCCTATTACTCTTCGTCAGAGTGGCATTTTTGTGATACAGTGCATGGGCTAGTTTCCCCCTGATTCTCGTGTTCACGCGAGATTCCGTGATATTCCTTAAATTGTTTTTTTTTTTTAAATTATTTTACTCCCCTCAGGAAAGGGGAACCTATAGCGCTGAGTCAGCGCCCTGAGATGCTATTTTCTTTTCTCGACCGGGTCCATCAGCCAAGCTCTGAAGGATGCTCAAGGATTTCTCCTAACCATTTCACGAAGCCTATATCTTAGGGGTTGGTGTTTCACCGGGTGGATGGGCTTTGGGGCCCTACCTACCACTCAGTAAATATACCGAACTGCACAACAGTAAGAGTCGTCAGTTGAACCTAGGTCACACTACCGTACTAGCAGAGGAAAAGCGAGGATGTAATGATAAAAAAAATTGGACTTGAATGCCTGAAGATTGAAGTAATATACTGGATTGATTCCTTCGAACATGTGATGACTGTGCCACCGAAAGCTACAGACGCTGACCTGACTAGGTTTGCATAATTTTTGCAACTTCAGATTTTATTAAAAAAAAGTATACAAAACTCCTAAATCTAAATTTTGAGGGGTTTGTTTTACACTAACGCGCGCACAAAGGGGAATTTTGAAGTAACCTTAAATGTTGGAGGAAGTGATGTGGATATTAAGTAATTTGGTCGACTACACGGATTCGCAACTGAGAAATCTTTGTAATTAATATAAATTCTGCTTACTCTAATGTAAATGGGATAGAAGAGTCCGGTCGATCAAATGTTGGATCAGCCAGTCAGGAATTTTAAGGCGTTGGTGAAGAGTTATGAGATAATTCCAGGAAGTACTATAATTTTACGTTTCACCACAATCTTGTGATATCTCTCGTGGTCTCCTATGAAGTTTATTAAAGTATTTAAGTTTAATACCTTGAATAAGTCCTCGCTGGCCGCAACTCATACAGGACTTTTGATTCAATCCTAGTATTGTACTTTCAAGCGTTTCGAAGAACATGCAATACAAAATGTAACGTTTTGATTATTTACTCAATCGCCTAATTTTCTCAAAATCTTCACGGCTTAGAGTAGTTTCCTGCAGAATGTCTGCGTGGGGATTTCAAAATCCTTCCAATAAGCTATGCACATTCTTTAAGTAACACATTTTCCTGGAGGAGCGCTGTTTCATATTATATGTTTGTGATAGATTTTTGCATCGAATAATTTGAAGAGAGGAAAACCCTTTAGAAATTCCAAAAAATCGATTTTTTTTTAATATTTCGAAAATATAATATAAAATATAAAGGCAAGAGGAAAAATCAAAATACTAAATATGACTACCCAGGAAAACGGTGATTTTCGGGAATTTATAAAAAGGAGAGTATTCCATTAAGATCGACTGTTTCGACATTTTGTGCATAAATGATTTATGTGCAGTAATTTTTTGTATGAAAATCATCCTTTTACAATGACTTATTCGCCATCTCTCCTAATTTCCGCATCATGCACCATTTGACCGCTGTTTTTTAGAAGACATTCGACTTTTCAAAACTATCACACTAGCGATACTCATTACGTTCATTGCTAGAAGTTTCCTGCCGCCACATGTACTTTACCTAAGAATTATCGCTTTAATCCTCGATACCTCCTTTCCTTATCCACTTCCTCTCCTTTCGATCCTACTGTACTCTGACATTTAAGGGTACTCCAAAATTCTGTTTTGTGCGCGCGTTTGCGTAAAAATGGACGACGTAGTTGAAATGTTTACTCCGTTGTGTGGTGTTACAGTGTGGACTCAAATCAGCCAATTTCCTATCGTGACAATTATCCTTTTAACCGGCCGAATTATAAATATAATGTTCCATATAGTAATTAGTTCGAAATAAACATAAGCTTCCTATTATTTTTTATTATAAAATATCAAGGAGTTTTTGACAGTGTTGCCATTAAGAAACACACGAATATACTTTTTACTTAACCCATTATGCGCTGTCGTATATATTTAAAAGCAACATTATCATTATTATTCCTATTATTATTATCATTATTATTACTATTATTATTCGTTTTTTGTTACGTTTGTAAAGGAACCAAAACAATCCGCCTCGAAGTAAAGTACAAGTATTGTGAGCCTAGTGTGTTTGCCTTAGTTTAATCTTATGTTCGGTCTCTACTTATCTACTTACCGTAGTTTAAGATATCAAGTAATCTGAACTTATCTACCTCTCTCTAGTTTTTTTTTACCTTTTGAGTTTATAAAACATTTTTAAAAAGAAAAGAAAAACCAATTTAAGCAAATCAATCGGCCCAATTTTTAGTTCTAAAATGTACAAACAATATATATAAAGAATTTCAAGGATAATATGAGAAAAACAACCGTTTTTCTCCGATACAACAAAATTATTTATGATACACGAAATTGTGATTTTTTTTAATTATTTGATTCCCTTCTCTAAGTTCCTCTTAACCTTAAAAATATTTTATCATTTTATTAAAAAAAAAAAAAAAAAAAAAAAAAAAAAAAAAAAAAAAAGAATTAACCATACATATGTATATCCCAAAATAGGTTCTACCGAGATGATATTGTTGTACGTGAATCGTTATAAATCTTTAATTCATTCACAAAATCAATAAAAACAAAACATTTTTTATTAGGTTATTACTAAAATTAAAAACTTACATGAGAAGTAAATTAAAAATAAAAACCAGATATATTGTATGTGGTAAGTAACAGGTTTAATTGCAGGGTTATAATTTAAGAAAGAAAAAAATAATAAACAAATATAAGACAAAAACAACCCATACAACAAAATAGATGTCCACGTTAGCCACTGTAAAAGTTCGAAACTATAAGTTTATATTGGTTAAAGAAAAGAAAGAAAGAAAAAAGAACAGAACAGCAAACAATCACATTGTCACAAACTTCCAGTTTTCAAAAGTTACAGTTTGACGCAAATTGAAATACTCTTTAGATTAATCCACAGAGTCATCCATTTTGGTCTACTAAACCTTGAGAGCAACAAACAGAAAGGTGGACGCAGTTTCTTTCCCAGGGCCCTATTTTTCATTTGTTCTTTTCCTCTTCCTCTCACGCTGTCTGCGTGCGTGTGTCCAATCTGCTTCCAGTAGTAACAATTTAAATGAAAAAAGTGCAGAACTTTCTTAGTTCTAAGTCTTCCCTTATCTAAAGATAATAAAGAGTTTTAAACTTCCTTTTCGGCACCATTGTCCTTCACACTCTAGTTTACTCCCAGTATATGGGTGATAACGGGCGCTATCAAACGATCTTTTGGTATCTAAATGAGAAAAGTGCATAACTTCCGTAGTTCAAAGTCTTCCGTTTTTATATAAAGATGATAAAGAGTGTTAAGCTTCCTTTTCGGCACCACCTCGCATTGTCTTTCACACTCTAGGTTACTCACAGTATATGGGTGATAACGGGCGCTATCATACGATCTTTTGCCATGACCTCAGAGTCAATTAAATGTTTTTTTTATATTTTCTACCGTTCTATGTCATTCCTAACAAATTTACCCCAATGAAAACCGCCTGGTGTAAGGACTATGTGCTTCACCTTACATTTGGTCTTCTACTGCTCAAATGAGTTTCCTACGTGTGTTATAAATGGGGTGCGCCATCTTTTCTATGTCGGTATGTGACTGTTAGGCCGTATTCCAAGCGATGTGGGCGATCTGTCGGCAATGTTCTTCGAGTCAATTTCACTTTATACGGATGCAGTGCAAATCATCCTTCAAAATGTGCCACAAGGTGGCTCCACTGACGCCAAAATACTGAGTACGGTGACGATACCACACATGTGGGTTCTCGGCAACACTCTCTCTTACCGCTACAACCAGTTCATTGAAACGTCTTGGGCATTGATGAAGGGCATGTCGACCATCTCCCACTGTCCCGTGCTCAACAAAATTCGACACCAAACCACGAATGGTATTGTCAGGGGGTGCTTGTTGGCTTGTTGAGTTAACACAACTGAACGAATATTTTCAATGTACAGCGTCATACTTCGGCGCGTTGTGTCAGTGTGCAACGGTTCATGGTTAAAATTGTACTGAATTGACGTTTCATAAACATATCTACCCAAGTCTACAACAACATATCTACTTGCCCTGTGAGTAGGGCGTTAGAATATACTCACAGCTAGGCTAGCTTGTGGTAAGAGGCGACTAAAGACCGAATGGTAGGTGGGGTCCCAACGCCCTGCCGCTCGGTGAAATACCACTCCGCCACGCTATAGGCTCCGTGAAATGGTCGGGAGAAATCCCTGGCCATCTTTCGGAGCTTGGCTGATGGACCGGTTCGAGAAAAGGTTGGTTTAGGTGGTAGTCTTCGACTATGTTCCGGATGTATGGCTGAAGCCCCGGACTGACACGGAGATCAATCATCATGGTGCCTTCTGAAATAAAGAATTCCGGAGATAAACTAGTTTCCCATTAGAATCTCTGGAGGGGACTATGTCAGGGGGAACATCATGCATATATTATGATAAATCTCTAACCGAACTTTTAAAAATTCGTCATCACATAATCGGGTTCACTCTCGAGGCTCTGTCGACGCTCGACTGGTAACTGCATTTTGTCACATCAGGGACATCGGTTTCACCAATACAAACGTAAACGCCGTCCACCAATATTTGCAAACAGCTAAACCTGATATCGTTGCCCTAACTGAGACCCAGGTCGATTCGTCAACTGATTCGACATATCTTCGTTGCTCAGGATACGTTCCGTTACAGAGCGGGGAAGCTGTGGAACTCCCTTCCCACGCGAGTGTTCCCGGAGCGTTACAACCTGCAACTGTTCAAAAAGAACTGCAACAGTTATTTGATGGCATCTCGAGGCGCCCACTCAGCGCTATAGGTTCGCCCCTCCCGAGAGAAGTCTAATAAAAAAAAAAAATACGACTTACATTCGAGATTCCGTTTTAAGGGCGGAGTCTGCGTCTTCGCGCGGTCCGATCTGGTTTGCCAGAGGATGGACGGGTTGGAACCCAATAACATGGACATCATATGGTTGAGGGTCGTGCTGAGGAATTCTGTTAAATTTCTTTGTTGTCTTTACCGCTCCCCGAATGATGATCGACCAGCGACATTTTTCGAACATCTTTCACATACCCTCGACTGAATACAGATCAACCACCCAGCTTCTGAAATTGTTGCCCTTGGCGATTTAAATGTGCACAATTCCGGCTGGTTGGTACATTCTAACAGAACCGACGAGGCTGGGAGGCTGGCTGTTAACCACAACTTGACTCAACTCGTGGAGGAACCAACGCGAGTGCCGGATGCCCGAGGCGATTATGTAAACACCCTGGATCTGTTTTTGACATCCGAATCCAGTACTTATACCGTAGAGGTTTCTGCGCCACTGAGAAACTCAGATCACTCGTTGGTATTGGTCGCCCATCCACTTGCATTTCAAGCGAATAAGCGGCCTAAGCGGCTTCGCCATGTATGGATGTTTGGGGCTGCTAACTGGGACGATTTGTGAGATTTCCTCGCATCCTTTGCATGGTCGGGGGTGTGCTTGTGAGACTCCGATGTTAACGCATGCGCGGAGTCGGTCACGGAGATTATTCTTTTTGGGTTGGAGATCTACATTCCGCATTCCATCAAACGAAATTCATCTGATAAACCTTGGTTTCATAAAAAATGCGAGCAGATGACAGCAGCAAAAAATAGAGCTTTTAAACAATAGCGCTCCAATCCCGCGGAGGTTAACAGAACGAATTTCGTTAGAATCAGAAACTCGTGCAACCAGGCGATTGATACCGCGAAGAAGGCCTACAACGACAGAGTAACTAATAGACTCCTTGAGTGCGCGAGGGGTTCGCGTCCCTTCCGGTCAATGGCAAGGGCTGACAGCAATAACTTCGCTTCCTGCCCTTTCCCTCCGTTGGTGACAGACAGCGGGACGTTAGTCACAAATTCAAAGGATAAAGCTAATGTGTTCGCGAATTTATTTTCCGCGAATTCAAACCTCGATGCCGGTATTTTGAAGCCACCTGTGATGGCGCGGGCACGGTGTTCGACGCGGGATGTGAAGTTTCACCCGCGTACTATTCAACGCATTCTACGTGGGCTGGACTGTAGGAATGAGACCGGCCGGGCGGAATACCAACAATAGTCCTTAAGAACTGTCCCCCAGAACTATCGCCAGTTCTTGGCAGACTCTTCCGCTTATCTTATGCACGGGGGACCTTTTCTACTTGCTGGAAAATGGATCAAGTTCAGCCAATCCCAAAGAGGGGAAAAAAGTGTCTCCCACAAAATTACATAGCATTACTGTCTATGGTATCTAAGGTGATGGAAAAGCTCATCATCGCCGAGTTAATTAAGTATTTGGAGTGCGACGGACTTCTGAATTATCGTCAATACGGATTCCGTGGCATGCGATCCACGGGATACCTTTTGACCCTAATAATCAATATTTGGACATCTGCGATTCAGGGGCATGGTGAGCCAAGAGTGGTCGCATTGGATATCTCCAAGGCTTTTGACCGCGTCTGGCACGGAGCATTGCTGGGACTTCCCCAGCAGCTTTGCGGTTGAACGAAGAGTTTCCTTGAAAATTCAATCGATCCGGGTTGTTGTGGACGGCGAGTGTTCCGATCTGTATTCTGTTAATTCAAGGGTGCCTAAAGGTTCTATTTTGGCTTCAACCTTGTTCTTGCTTCACATAAATGATTTTTTGGAGACAACGGATAACAGTGTTCAGTTTGCGGATGATAGTACGCTTGTTTCCTCTTTTTCGAGTGATCGGCCGATTGGTGCATCTACGTCGCACCAGCTGAGATGTAGACAGATTGACTCTGAATCAGGATCTAGATAAGGTTCTACAGTGGGGAAGTGCCAATCTCGTCGACTTCAATGCCGCGAAGACACAATATACAACATTTACAAAGAAAAGTGGATCATCGGTTCCACAGCTGATGATGAATGGCCAGGCCCTCGAATCTGGGGAAATCTTGAAATTGCTCGGCGTCACGATCTGTGGGAATGTATTGTGGCATAATCACGTGTCGAACATCGCCGGATCAGGCTCAGGAAAACTGAGCTATCTTTTTAGAGCCAAGAAATATTTTACCTCGGCGCAACTTCTTCTTCTGTATAAAGGTCAAGTTAGACCCGCGGTCGAATATTGCTCTCATGTTTGGAGCTCTGCTCATAAACATACCCTCGATCTACTTGAGAGCATACAAAGACCAGCGATCCGCCTGATCGGGTACTCGGCGCTGACGTCTCGACTACAGTCGCTATCACATCGAAGGCGCGTAGCCGACCTCTGTCTGTCGGACTGAGTTATCTATTATATTCCTCTCATGTTTGAATCTCCTCAACCTACATGAGAGCATACAGAGACGAGCGGTCCGCCTGATTGGGGACACGGCGCTGACGTCAGGAGTACAGTCGCTATCAGATCGAGGCCGCGTAGCCGACCTCTGTCTATTTTACAGATATTATCACGGCTACTGTTCTTCGGAGATTCGTGGCACTGTTCCGCTCAATTCGGTTTATATGCGCTCTACAAGACAATCCGACAGATTGCACCAGTTAGCGTTTCATCTCCCGACGGCCCGAACATCCCTGCATCAGAACTCGTTCCATTACAGAGCGGGGAAGCTGTGGAATTCCCATCCCGCGCGAGTGTTTCCGGAGCGTTAGAACCTGCAACTGGTCAAGAAAAACTGCAACAGCTTTTTGGTGGCATCTCGAGGCGCCCCCTCGGCGCTATAGGTTCGCCTCTCCCGAGAGAAGTTTGATTAAAAACAAAAAGAAAAAAAGACAATCGGTTGATAAATGTCAAAGTTATTCAATGTTTACATGCCGACATAGAAGATGGTCCTCCCTGTACATAATAGGAGAGCTTCATATCCCTTTTAGATTCCATTTATTACTTCGTTCGGCGAAGGAGTCAATTAAATGGGCTTTACATCTCCTCGAAAACTCAATTGTCTCTTATGTCCTTCATAACATATTTTTGTCCGTCAATTATGCTAGATGAAAGGGTCTTGTGCTCCACCTTACACATATTCTCTACAACTGTCTCTTATGTCCTTCATAACATCTTTTTGTCCGTTAATTATGCTTGATGTGAGGGTCTTATTCTCCTTCTGTTCCAGTCAAAGCGAAGTGTGTGTATGCGTATTTTTTTTATTCAGGATTTATTAACAAACTCGACGGGTATATCACCTACACGATAGTGGATCTTCATGTCCCTTTTCTGTCCCATTTGTCAGTTCCACTGGCGTAAAAATCAGTTGATTGGGTTTTCTATTATATTTATTCTAGAACTCGACAATCCCTCACATCTTTCAAATCCGCTTGATGTAAGGATAAGGCCCACCTTGCACTTATTCCTTCTCTGCTTTACCCAATTTCAACATATGTACCATCTACACGATAAGGAAACTTCATGAACCGACCACGCTTCTAAGGAAGGCGTCAAAGTGCTTTTATAGATGTATAAAAATACTTCATAGGTACTCGTACTGCAGACATCGGACATCTTTATTTGCACAATTGGAAAATGTAGCGTGTATGATGCTACCTATGGCGGCGAACTCAGGCTATTTAACTTTATTGCTGAACCGAATCTATCTGTTCTGTACTGTTCTCACTGAGAACAGACAAATGGACGTTTGTCTCTTCTAGAAGTGGACTATCTTCCATATCCTTCACTTTTTCTATCCTTCAAACCTGTGTGACGTGAGGGTTATACCACGTTCCACCCTGGAGTTAATCTTCGTCTGGTCTTTTGGACTTGCTGTGTGCCGTCTACTTAGCTTTAGATCCGCTAAAATGTATTCGGAGCAAAAATCACGTAGGTGATAAGCGTCTCATTTCTAAGAGTCGCTTCAAACCCATATTTATCCTCCTGTATCTCTTGGGCAATGATCTTCTGGAAAATATATTTTAGACATGGAAAGTATCAGGTAATGAGTTACAAAAGGGGTCCTTTTTTCCAACACATTTTTCTTCGTTTACTCTAGTGGGTTCGATGTGTACGCCACCAAAATCACAAAGACGCTGCAAGCTGGCTTATATTTTGGTCTTCATTAGGCTTAGAGGTCACTTAAATGAATTGACCTTTTTTTATGTACCACTTGATGGTTATTTCCGTACCCAAACCTGCTTTAGGACTACGTAGACGATGAATATACTTTAACTTTTCTCTTTACGTCACCCCAAGCTTATTTCTCAATTTTTTTGTGTTAGGCAGAAGGACGATTGTTTGTAGTGAGGGTGCAGGACTTTAATCCCTGTGTTCAGTTTGCTCTCCTTCCTGTTTTTGGTGGTAAACTAATCTTCCTTTATGTTCTTTTTTTTGACACAAAACGGGGTTTTCGGTGTCTCCCTAAATATCAAAGTACTGTGTGGGCGGTTTGCGGTTCTAGCCTGTGGTCCACGTTCTCCTCGTTGCACTCTTCAAAATAAAACTGCATCGAAGTTTGATGTCTTTTCTGTTTTGTTTGAACAAAAGTGCTACCTCCATAACACGCGGTTTTCAGCAAGAGAGGAGTCAACTCTTCTTATAAGAGAAAGAATGTATCTATATAAAATCTGCCATATGGGGCCGTAAAACGGGTGAAATGTCTATGGATTTGGACTTCGGCTTTACAGAAAACATTTGATGTGTAATAGATACTCTGGACCTAAATCTGGACTGATAGGGATTTTGATTTCAAGGCACGGCAGGGAGGTTTTTGTATGCGGTGCTGGGGAAGTGGTTGCAAGGCGGCTGTGGAGTTTCTAGCATATACACACACAGTACACAAGCAAATGGTGAAGAACAACACAGAAAGAAAATTGAGTAAGCAAAAGCATCAGCCGTATACCAAGCAATAACATAGCAATTCCACATCAGTTGAGTGTACTTGAGTATAAAAACCTAATTCGTAGACGCGGCCGTTAGTCTGATGCTTCAATGCTTCGCTTCTCAGTCGTTTCTCCGTGCGTTCAAATCACGTTCGTTTCTTCACTATCCTTGCTAAACGGTGTATGGTATTTAACCCCTTAATGCACATTTAAACGGTAAACGGTAAACATTGCCCGTATATGTCACGGAGGTGTGCATTAAGCGGTTAAGGAAACGGCACTTGTGTGTGCTGTGTGGAGGAGACTAATGTCTCTACAGTTGGTGCAATTTAGGTGTACCTTTGCGTTCTTCAGGCCAGATCGTGGAAACAATTAATGTATGATTTTCACCAACTGATCTGACACTGTATCAAAAACCTCCGCTGTTAAGTCATCTAGCAGTGTTGTTCGTTTCAAGTTCGTTTAATATCTTCATTGCATTCTGGTCGAGTGAAGGAAAGTATTACCTTTAACTTTTGACCTGTGTGGCACGTTCTACCTCATAAGACAATTTTGTCCATTTCATCATTCACATTCGTATTTTAGGCACGAGTCTACTACAATATTTTTCTGTTCATCTCTCAATTCGGATAGCGTTAAGAAAATTTCATTCGATCTTCTGGCAGAGCCTCCGAATATTGGTTCTGGAACTGTATCTTCATCATCATCGGCACTACAACCGGGAACCGGTCTTGGCCTTATTTAGCAAGTCCTGAGGCTTGTTAAATTTTCCATAATGATTTTTTTTTTCCGGGCAAGGTCATTAGTCTTGCGCCAGAGGCTCCCCGACGGGGAATCGAACCCCGGTCTGACAGGCGAGTATACTAACCACTATACTATCGAGGAGCCTGGAACTGTATCTTACCTAAGTCATAATTTTGCGCGAACCATAAAAGAAACTCTTGAATCAAAGACAAATCATTTTCACGATTAAATGTACATTAAAAGTACATATAGCAGGTATATGCATACGTTTTTTCCGGTTTAACTAAGAAATGGCGCCAGCGAAAAGTACGTAGCATATTAATTTGACACATACGTCATTTTGTTCGTCTGAGATTTAACTACAAACACAAACATGTTAAGTCGGCCAAAAACTAGCGTCTTTGCGTTATCGTTCAGTGATCATGTCGAGTTTTGTGCCTGAAAAAGAACATTTGCGGCACGCATTGCTTTTCTTATTTAATCAAAAGAAAAGGCTGTTAAAAGTGATCGTTGGCTGGTAGAAACATATGGTGAACACGCTCCATCAATTAGAACATGTGAGACATGGTTTCGACGATTTAAAAGTGGTGATTTCAAGGTGAAAGACAGTGAGCGCTCTGATAGACCACAAAAATGTGAAGACGAGCAGTTGCAGGAGTTATTGGATGATGGCCCAACTCAAACTCAACGGCAATTAGCAGAAGCATTACATGTGTCACAAGAAACAATCAACAGGCGTTTACGAGCAATGGGGAAGATCAATAAATTCTGTAAATGGGCCCCACACGATTTGAATGAACGTCAAATGAAAAATCGCAGTCACTTTTGAAATGCTGCTTCAACGCCACGAAAGGAAAACATTTTTGCATCGAATTGCGACGGGTGACGAAAAATGGATTTATTTTGAAAACCTGAAGCGGAACAAATCGTGGCGTTCACCTGTCGAAGCTGGTCCTTCAACACCAAGGCCAAATCGCTTCGGAAAGAAGACCATGTTCTGTGTCTGGTGGAACCAGAGAGGTATTGTGCATTATGAACTCTTGAAGCCCGGCGAAACCGTTAATACACAACGCTTACGTCGACAAATGCTTAATTTAAATCACGCATTAGTCGAAATACGACGGGAATGGGCCAGAAGACATGGAAAAGTGATTTTGTTACACGACAACGTGCCGTCTCACACAGCAAAAGTAGTGAAGATACCTTGAGGTCGCTTGGATGGGACATCCCTCTCCACCTGCCGTACTCCCCACACTTGGCGCCAACTGACTATCAACTCTTCACATCAATGACGCGCGCGCTCGCAAAACAGCACTTCAGCGATTTCGAGGAAGTTGGAAAATGGCTCGACGAATAGTTCGCCGCGAAAGACAAGCAGTTTTTCTGGCATGCTATTCATAAGTTACTTGAAAAATGGGCGAAATGTGTAGAAGCCGATGGCCAATATTTTGAATGAAAAAAAATTCATTTCCATCGAAAATTACGTATGTTTTTTACCAAAGAAACCGGAAAAAACGTATCCATACACCAGGTATACTGCCGTGTGAGACCCGTGTTGGGCCTATACGTTGGTTCTCATATTTTCATAACGCAGGTTCGAACCACGTCTTCACTACTTCGCAAGAAGCGCTATAACTAGATATGTTCAAATTCTTAAACTATACCAATAACCGTTCACCCTCTACAGATACATTAGATTCAGCAATAGTTAAATAGCCTGAGCTCGCTGCCATAAGTAGCATCATACACGCTACATTTTCGAATTGTGTAACTAAAGATGTCCGATGTCTGCAGTACGAGTACCTATGAAGTATTTTTATACATCTTTAAAAGCACTTTGACGCCTTCCTTGGTAGCGTCATCGGTTCATTCTGTAGGAACTTGCATGGATTTATATAAGTGTATTCTAGCTACCGCCTCAATGGCTGAGTTGGTAAGGAGGTTATGTCTTGCGTTTGATTGTGGAAACCTAGGCTCAATTGACGACTCTTGCTATTGTGCAGTTCGGCACAATTACTGAGTGGTAGGCAGGTTATGAACTTGGATGGGTTTATATAACTGAAGCCTAGCTGCCGCTTCAATGGCTGAATTGGTAAGGAGGTTGTGTCTTGCGTTTGATTGTGCAAACCTAGGTTCAACTGACGACTCTTGCTGTTGTGCAGTTCGGCACAATTGCTGAGTGGTAGGTAGGGTCTCAAAGCCCAGCCGCCCTGTGAAATACCACCCCATTAAGCTCATAATATAGGCTTCGTTAAATAGAGCCGCTCGCACTGTGCTCTGACATTTAAGGGTACTTCAGAATCCCCTTTTGTACGCGCGTTAGTGTAAAAATAAAATGGTTGGGAGAAATCTTTGAGCATCCTTCGGAGCTTGGCTGATGGCCCCGATGGACAAAAAATAGCATATCAGGGTGCTGAATCGGCGCTACAGGTTGGGCGTGGGCGAAGTAAAATAATAAAACAAAAACTCTTGATACGGAACGTTCTAGTGCGTTCGGATCTGTATCCTGTTAATTCTGAGGTGCCTCAAGGTTCTATTTTGGCTCCAACCTTGTTTTTGCTTCACATAAATGATTTGCTGGAGTCAACGTATAACCGAGTGTTCAGTTTAACGGATGATAGTACGCTTCTTTTCTCTTTTTCAAGTGATCGGCCGATTAGAGCTTCAATATCGCATCAGTTAAGAAGTAGCCAGATCGCGTCTTTGAATCAAGATCTGAATAAGACCCTGCAGTGGCGAAAGGCCAATATCATCGACTTCAACGCAGCGAAGACACAGTATACAACATTCACAAAGAAAGGTGGATCATCGGTTCCACAGTTGATGATGAATGGCCAGGCCCTCGAATCTGGGGAAAGCTTGAAATTGCTCGGCGTTATGGTCTTTGGGAATGTATTGTGGCACAAACAAGTGTCGAACATCGCCAGGTCAGCCTCAGGAAAACTGAGCTATCTTTTTAGAGCCAAGAAATATTTGATCCCGGCCCAACTTCTTCTTCTGTATAAATGTCAAGTTAGACACGCGGTCAAGTATTGCTCTAATGTTTGGAGCTCTGCTCATAAACATACCCTCGAGCATACAAAGACCAGCGAGCCGCCAGATCGGGTACTCGGCGCTGACGTCTCGACTACAGTCGCTATCACATCGAAGGCGCGTAGCCGACCTCTGTCTGTCGAACTGAGTTATCTATTATATTCCTCTCATGTTTGAAGCTCCTCAACCTACATGAGAGCATACAGAGACGAGCGATCCGCCTGATTTGGAGACACGGCGCTGACGTCGGGAGTACAGTCGCTATCACATCGAAGGCGCGTAGCTGACCTCTGCCTGTGTTACAGATATTATCACGGCTACTGTTCTTCGGAGATTCGTGGTATTGTTCCGCACAAATCGGTTTATATGCGCTTCACGAGGCAAGCCGACGTATTGCACCACTTTGCGGTTCATCTCCCGATGGCGGGAACATCCCTGCATCAGAACTCGTTCCATTACAGAGCGGGAAAGCTGTGGAACTCCCTCCATGCGCGAGTGTTCCCAGAGCGTTACAACCTGCAACTGTTCAAGAAGAACTGCCACGATTATTTACTAAGGTTAGAGTAGAGTAGCGGACACTTAGTATTCATTGTCTAAGCTTGTGGTTTTTTTTTTAACTTTGCACCCAAATGAATTTGTTTTTCCGGGCAAATAACCTTGCCCGGAAAAACAAATTATTATGGAAAATTTAACAAGCCTCAGACTTGTTAAATGAGGCCAAGACCGGATCCCGGTTGTAGTGCCGATGATGATGATGATGATGGATGTTGTTTTCATAACTCCTCATATGTTGTTTCGTTTTCTCTTTTGTTGTTAGTATATTTCCAATAGCAGCAATGGGTTTTGCCACGGTATTTCGTTTCTCTTTTGTCCTACGGCGCCGTTTGCTTTACAGCAGTCTTATGGATTGGGTATCTTCTCTCTCAAAATCAGTGATTGTCCAACAGTTCACGTTGAAAGTTAAGTTCAGATGTAAAGGCAAGGCAATCACAATCCATTCTTTAGTCGGAACACATGATTATTGAATGCCCAGTATATTTCCTCGTCATTGTAATATCTAAGCGGCCAAGATCAATGTAGATGGCACCCAGCCCTTTTGTTAAAATTGCATTCATATGGAGTGAACAATTCCCTGATCCAATAGATAAAAGATTATCTTTCTGGCCGTTCAATCCAAGTGGTTCTTGATGGTGTCAAATCTGTCTCCCATCAAATTAATGCAGGTGTTCAGATAACAGTTGCAGTTCTTTTTGAACAGTTACAGGTTGTAACGTTCCGGAAGCACTTGGAGGGAATTCCACAGCTTTCCCGCTCTGTAACGGGAATGACCCGATGGAGAAAAGACTGAGATAGTCTGACCGTTCAATCCAAGTACTTCTGGATCCTGTTAAACCTGGCTCCCTTCAAATTAATGCAGGTGTTCTCTACCCACTCTCTTCTTCATCTTTATAAATTATCTCTTGTCCATTACACACAACCCAATTCACTCGTTTGCTGATGGTAGCACGTTGAGTTTCTCATACTCATACGAACACTCCCCTCGAACGTCACTACCAACCAGCAGGTTATGCTTAATACATTGAATTCAGACCTCAACAAGATATATCAGTGGGGGTTATCTAACCGAGTCGAATTCAATGGCCAAAAAACTCAGTGCTACCTCTTGTTGTCAAAGGCGAACGCCAAAGTAAATATACTGTCTATAACCGCACTTGCATCGACGAAGCCAAAGAACTAGCAATCCTCGACACTCGAATTAATTGGACTCTTACTGGAATGACCACATATTTGAAGCTGCGAAAATTGCAGCCAAATGTATGGGGTTAAGAGATGCAAAAGATACTTCACTCCATCCAACCTGGCCAGAATTTACAAGGCGTATATTCGTCCAAAAATTGAGTTCAACTCCCATATTTGGTCAGGCCCATCCAAAACTGCACTAGACGTGCTCAACAGGATACAAAAACGAGCAGTGAAACTTATTGGGGACTCAGCCGTAAGTCGATCAATTCCGTCGTTAGAACACAGGCGCAACGTATCATGCCTATCTCTTTTCTATAGGTATCAGCACGGTCGTTGCTCAACTGAACTCGCTGATGGTGTTCCGCCCCTTCAGACATTTTCCCGCGATACCCGCCAATCTGTGAATGCGCATCAGTTCACGTTGAAAGTGCACTTCAGGCGCACAAATAAACATAAAGAGTCATTCTTTAGCCGAACCACACGAATGTGAAATGTTCTGCCTGATCATGTGTTTCGTGGTCGTTGTGATGTCCAGACATTCAAGACCAATACACATCGACACCTCCTTTCCTTATCCACTTCCTCCATCCGCCCGCACTGTGCTCTGGCACTTAAGGGCACTTCGAAATCCCCTTTTGTGCGCGCGTTAGTGTAAAAAAAAAGCTTCGTTTTTTTCATCGTCTTCATCTTCTTTCAACTCACATTCAGCTTTGACATTAATGCAAAAATCAAAATCACTTTTGTGTGCGGTTCATGCAAAAAAATAGCCAGGAAGGGAACTTCTGTTTCACTGAAGGACAGTCTGGTCGAAATCGAATGCAAGTTTTTCAGCCTTGTCTTTGCCTTCTAGCTGTCTTGCAATCACCAAAACCACCAACATCCTCAGGTATTTTGAACAAATACAGAGATGTTAGAGGCGGACTTGAAATATTAAATGGGGTTGTGTTAACTTATTCGAAAAAAAAAAAACATTTTCCCTTCCCTTCCCCTCTTCTTTCGCCGACACTGCCTTATGATATTTAATCATCATCATCATCGGCACCACAACCGGGATCCGGTCTTGGCCTTATTTAGCAAGTCTCGAGGCTTGTTACATTTTCCATAATAATTTATTTTTACGGGCAAGGTTATCAGCCTTGCGCCATTATGATATTTAAGGATACCTCAAAATGTTTTTGCCTAGAAAATGCTACTTGAGGCTAGCTAATGATTAACAGCGCAGGTTTCTTACAATGTTTTACTATCATCTGTTGCCGGTCCTCCCTGAAGCGTATCAAAGAAAGAAGGAAGTTTTGCAAAGACTCACTGACGTGTTGATTTCCATTTGGAACTATAAAAGCATTTTGTGGAATACTAGGCTTAGTAAGTTAGGTCTTCATCGACCACTATGCACTATGATTAAAAAGTAAGATCCATTACCTTTGCACTACATTTAGAACATTATTGACATTTAATATTTTGTTATCGTGATTATTATTACTTACGTGGGGAGTTTATTGGTGAGAGTGGGTCCTTTGGCTGTAGTTCTGCAGATGGCTGGCTTCGTTCGGCTAGGGACTTGGAGAGCTTTACTTTCCTTTGGTGAGTGGGTCCTACGGCTGCAGTTCTGCAGATGGCTGGCTTCGTTCGGCTAGGGACTTGGAGAGCTTTACTTTCCTTTGGTGAGTGGGTCCTACGGCAGCAGTTCTGTAGATGGCTGGCTTCGTGGCATTGGGCTTCAAACAAGACTTGTACTTTTAATTACTCCTGCAATAACCATCCCTGTATGTTTTACAATGTTTGGTCTTGTACTTTTAATCAGAACAAGAGGCCCGCTGTACTATTTCGATGGCCGCAACCTCTTGTCTTAGATAATTCACTCTACAAAAAATCCCAGTTGCAACCACTCTTTATATACCAAATTATTGGTGAGGAAGTGCAGATGATGCATTTTACTCACCCAGCATGTTTAACCTATTCTGAGGTTATTTGCCTGACACAGGCCATTCGCATTTTTCAATAATCGTTTAATTTCATCATCATCGGCACTACAACCGCGAACCGGTCTTGGCCTTATTTAGCAAGTCCTGAGGCTTTTTAAATTTTCCATAATGATTTGTTTTTTCCGGGCAAGGTCATTAGTCTTGCGCCAGAGGCTCCCCGACGGGGAATCGAGCCCCGGCCTCCCGCGTGAAAGGCGGATATACTAACCACTATACTATCGAGGAGCCTAATCGTTTAATTTGCCCTGCTGAAAATGCAGCGGTAATGAATTGAGCAATTACTTAATTGCTTTCATACGAAGAACCAATTATAGGGCATTGCCCGTGTGTGCAAATCGTATCATACGATTAATTGCGCTTCACTGCTGTGTCTGCTATTTCGCCGAACTCAGCACTTTACCGACGCTCAATTACTTCGTCGTTGGTGGCCTTTGACAACACCGCTCGTGTCATATATCATGTATGACATGGTAAAGACGTGTAGTCGAAACATGAGCTTGCCGACCTAGCTTGATCGTGGCTAGCGACCTTGGGCTCGTTTGCCATGATATGTGTCTTGCGTCGGGCGGTATTATGAGTAATCATGAATATGAATGATATATGATATATGAATGATATGCTGTGGAAGAAGGCGGCAACGCTTTACTTGGGAGTGGATGGGCGTTTATCGCAACGTGTGCGATATGTATTGTAATTGAATTGTTTATGGAAGAAGTATTTTGCATTGTATGAGGTATGCATATATATGAGGATTAATCGTTTGAGATGGTGTGAGGATGCTTGAAGTATTAATTGTTTAAGAGGGGGTTGCAAGGCGAGGTGTAACAACATCCACTGAGACCGAATTTTTGCTTCTTACCCATGTTTAATAGAACGCTATTCTGTTGACTTTAATTGCGCCTTTCATATGTGTGGCGTTTCTAGCTGATACACACGATTAATAGTGAAGAAAAACACCACCGAAAGGACAAGTCGAAAAATCAAAGCACATCCGTTAAAGCCGTATACCATAGCAATAACATCATTTCCACATTAGTTGAGTGTTCTTGAGTTTAGAAATGAAATTCGTACATGCGAGAGTGGCCTGATGCATTGACCGTTGGTTCTATCTTTTGGTGATTCTAACCGCGATAGTGTCGGTTCGAATCACACCATCTTCACTATCCTCACAAGCGCTATATATATTGCTCTCTACCAAGCATCGCAACCCTAAAACAAAACATAAGAATTTACCTTCGTGCCAGTACTTGCATACTAGGTAAACATTATAATATATGGAATGCTGCAGTTTGTAAGCTATGCGTCTTAGGAATATTTGCTGCACCATCTAGTAGTTCGTCTCCTAAATATCAAACAGGCAGATGTCTGTCAAAAATTGTCCTCTACGACTTGTGTTTTTAAATTCCTTAAAGTGCCCTTTCTTGTAAAGTTGGTACTGACCCGCCAGTCTTGTAAAGTAGTCCTGGATTTAGCATAGATTCTTCGACAACTCGTACAAATGCCACCCAAGGTTGAAGTGTTTCTCCAGAAAATAGCTAAAATGGCTCAAACTGCCGATGGCCTAAGCTGCTCGTGATTTCTTAATGTACAAAGTGCTACCTGATATAAAGGGTTTTTATTTTCCCATTGGTTTACATTTTATGGTATGCCCATGTAGGTGTTGGTTATTGTACCGTACATGGGCACTAGTTCAACTCAACACCCAAACACTTACCATTGGTTTCACTGTAAATTGTCCACAAATAAAACGCACTTCAAGCAAGCAGAAAAATAAAAATGCCCGCAAGTTACTTAGTTGATTGGTGTTCTTTATTTTTATCATTAAGATGGCATCGGCCCATGCGCTTAAAACTGGGAGTTCACAATCACTTAATCCTTTGCGATGACGCCTGCACTCCTTCAGGATCGTTGAAAGATTTTATGCAAAGTTCACTTAAAAAGAACAACGGATTTCTTGACTTGTTGACCGAAAGGAAAAACGGCACTCCAACTCGAATATTTTAACGGTGGAAAACGAAACTGGCTACTTAGTAGCGGGCTGGTAAAAAGGGGAACTCTAAGCGGGTGCGACTCTCCGCTGCGGTAATAAGAATCTGACTCCTCGATGCAATCCATATCCGTCAGATTCAACGGAGGTGGATTACATCGGTGTGGGAGGATTCTCTATGTGTCCGTATAGGACAAGTACGATGCCCTTTAGCCTGCATATCGGCAACGAGGAAAATGCACCTGAATAAACATGGACTGGTGTAATGAACTGCAGGCATTATTGAGATACGCGATAGCGAAGATCGCCGAAGGAAGAAATAGGTTTCCGTGTCCTAAATAAACAGAAACGCTATTTCGAGGGTCATACGATGCGATGCACATTATTTGTGATTTAGCCGATGCTACATGGGAACATCGGCTGTTTACATAATCGCCCCCGACTTATGCCATTGCAGGCAATAGATTTTTTCGTGACGATAAGCAAACCGAAGGTTTGCTCGCCTATGGCCAAGACTATGGTGGCTTTTGTTTGATCTAATTAAATGGAACATGGGTATGATTGTCTAACGTCAATCATATTCGTGCCCAAATCCCATGATCGGTAGATAACCGATAAAGAAAATTGGTCGCAAGTGTTGCGAACCTCGGGATTGGGGCAATAAATGGTTATGAACCGTAGCAAAGACCATCGGCTACAGCTGTGTCAACAATTACGCTGGCCAGCGAGTGTTTATCTATTATAATTGCTGACGAGCCGAGCCAATGGGGACATGGAATGGTTCATATAATATGAAACGGAAAAATTCAATGTGATGCATGCCTTGATGAGGTTTAACTTTCAGGTGAAAGTTATTTGAAAGACAGCTTACGCTGCTCGAATGCAGGTAAGTATAGAGGTTTATGGAGTGAGGGAAAAGCGGTTGATTTAAAGAAATGGATGGTTCTTTGGGAAAGCTTTAAAGAACCGCCACTCCCATGCTTCCCCTTCCATTATTTTGGCCAGTACTACTAGCTCAAATTCTCTCCGTCAGTGTTCGTACCATAGACCGCAAACTTGTCCTTGTTCTTTTTATGCCTTAAAGTTTGTTCTTTTTATGTGTTGAAGTCTTGTGTCATTTCCTTCTTACACAAAGATCTCTCTTTCCCATTCTCATTCTTGGCTAGGAGATCTCGTTTGCAAGTAAACCTACCTTACTTTCACACTACGAATATTTCGATCATTTAGTTGACTAGATGTAGACCAAAGAGCCTGGATGTTGTTGGACATTGCAATACGCATAAATCTATCCTCCGTCAAATTGAGAGCAGAATGTCCTTAGGTTACCCCAGTGTATACGTAACCACTTCATTTCGTTTGCGCCATCCTGTAATTGTTTTACACCATACATTAGATCCACATGAAAAACAGAAAACAAAGAAAAACTTAATAAAAGTTGCAAACTCTTACACAGAAATATTTGAAAATATGGAGAAAGATCTGTCTCTGTTGAGACTTGTTGTTAAAAAAATAAAACAGTTATGAAATGTACGTCAGTTTTGGGAATTCCTCCCTCATTTTGAAATGCAAATTTTTTTTTAGTTGAAACCAACTTATCCCAAACGTGGGAATGAAAAATGGCCAAAAATTGTAGACAAAAAAAAATGAATAAATAAAAGAAAACGAAATCAAATTAAAAAACATTAAAAACAAAAGAATTTAAAACTAAAATTCAAATCAAAAGCATCTTTTTCTTTTTCATTGCCGATCAATTGGCACGCGAAAACAAAACATAAAAATTATAGGAACAAATTAAAAAAAAATCTTTTTTTAATGTATGTAGAAAAACAAAACAAAAAAAAACTATTTCTTTAACTAACGTGTACTTGATTTGGAAAATTTTCAAACTTGATCATATTATAAAACATAGACAAAACCACTCTTTGGATCGCCCCGTCTAAAAATATTTAGTTTATTGCTAAACTAAATTAAAAATATATACATGTACTTGTATATGTAGAATATATATTTTATATATGTATATATTGATTCATTGGGCAATATAAAAAATTCCCCTTTTGGATTTTCGATATTCATATTTATTTCTGAAAACGAAAAAAATGACAAAATCTTTACAACTACATCTAAAAATAAAAAGAAAAAAATTATTAAAAAAAAAAAAAAACAAAACGAAATGCAATGAAAAACGAATTCAAATTTATAAAATCCCTAGTGGCATGCCCTGGGCCGCGAAGAGCAGGCTAAGTATTATGAGCTAGCTAGACGCGAACGGCAATTACACATGCAAATGTATCCTGATTGGAGTTCGCGAACAAACGCAACCCGAGGCAAGAAGCGGAAAAGAAAGCAAGATACCATTGAAGGAGGTTAGAAACATATTGAAAACATTTATAGCAGTTGAATAAAAAAAATTAAATAAAAACACTATGTCGATCATATAAATTAAATTATCTATAAGTAAAATTAATATTATCTAATTAATATTATAATAGCATATGATAATATAATATATACAAACTTCTGTTGATGTTAAATTGTCTTTTCAAAATCAACAAAAAAAAAAAGAATCAAAAACAAAAACAAAGCAGATACGGCCATTCAATTAACAAATTCTATTACACATGTTCAATATACTGATTTTTTACAGATTTGTATATATTATTCAATTAAATATTTTATTACTATAAATATACATTTAAACATATTCATTAGAACTTTTTTTATATATATTTTTCATAAAGTTTTTTTTTGTTTAATTTTCCAAAGCTAATATATGTATATGTATTCATATTCGTATATTGTGCTATTTAACATGCATAAAACACAAATCAAATGAAGAAAAAAATCACAAAAAAGCGAAGACTCTATTCAGTTGCTTATTTTAAATTCAAATTCAAAAACGTTACTTTTTCAAGTTTAATGATAATATACGTTCAAGTCAAATTCAGAACGTAACCAATGAAACAAATACACACAAGATTTAAGTAAAAATTGGGCTTATATTTGTTAAAAAAGATACTACAAAAGAAATCAAACATTTGATTATAGAAAAATTAATCCACTTTTTTAAGAGAAGAAAAACATTTTTAAAAAGTATTTAAACACAGATCTTTCCGATGCATGCAATTTTTGATATCCTGCTTTTCATGTAACTTTTTTTGCCCTTTTTTTCCATCCACGCAAGGTAGATGGAAATGGAAATGCGGTCCAATGTGTGTTAACATATTCAATTTTTATTCTTTACTTATGACGTTTTAATTTATACTTTTTTTAACTTTGCAATATATTGTGCATGTCACAGCGCTGGGCGCTACTTGTTCGCAGATATAGTATCACCAACAGATGTACTAGTACAGCACAGATCGTCAACAGGCTCTCGTGGTCCCAACACCACTGGGGACATGAACAGATAAAACAGATGGAGAAGAATATGATGGCCATTTTCGAACAGATAAACTAATCTACAACTGTCTCACCTGTTTTTATAACCTATTTTGTTTATATATCGTTCTTCTACATATTCTGATCAGTTCTTCTATTTCATTTATAATTTCAATCAAAAGGAAACTAATTGCAATTCTCCACGAACTTTTTGCCAGTGTGAATCAAATATAAACGATAATTTTTTTCATACATTTATTGAATAATGTTACACACTAGTTATACTATCAACATCTTTCAATATAGTGTCCTGCGTGATCTACACACTTTTGCCACCGATTTGGGAGCTTTAATATTCCTTGTTCGTAGAAAAATTTAGGGCGAGTTGTTAGCCGATTGCGCACGTCCTCCTCGACTTCTTCATTACTTTCGAATTTCTTTCCTCCAAGTGATTCCTTTAGGGGTGCGAACAAAAAATAATCCCAAGGAGACAAGTATGGGCTATGAGGAGGGTGTTCGGGGGTATCCCAGCCCATTTCTTCCAATGTATCCCTTGTCAAAGACGTGGTGTGAGACCTGGCTTTGTCATGAAGAAGAATGACATCTCGAATGGACATCCCTCGTCTTTTGTTTCGATATGCGGCTTTTGCCGATTATAACAACTGACAGTAGTAAGCTGCATTCACTGTTCGTTGTTCGTGATAAAAATCAATCATTAAAACTCCTTTTGAGTCGAAAAAAATCGTTGCAAGAACTTTTTCGGCTGAAAGACGAGTTTTGGTCTTCACGTTCTCGCCCACTTTTAAATTCTATGGGCCACGGATACACATGATTCTGAGACAGTGTATCATCACCCAACTGTGCCTTCAATCGAGAAAAAATGTCCGAGGGTTTAACGCCTTCATTTGGAAAAACAATTATAATAATCCGTTGCGCTTCAGACGTATGTACCTCTTGCTTGGTCATGGCTGTACTGACTACAAAGTCGAGCGCGACCGCTAGCCAAGCGGGTTCCCCTACTCTTCATAAACCAAACAACAGCCTCGCATAACAGCTCGCAATGTGTTGCTGCAAAAACGTGAAATGGTCGCTTATATTTGATTCACTCTCGTATAAGGGAGAATATTCATTCAAAAAGAACTGCAACAGTTATTTGATGGCATCTCGGGGCGCCCACTCGACGCTATAGGTTCGCCTCTCCCGAGAGAAGTCTAAAAAAAAAAAAAAAAAAAAAATTAAAGAAACAGATTACTTTTTCTGAGACCAAAGAATAAACTGCCCAAAGCTGAACTGCTCGCACACAAAAATAGCCAGTTTTTCTTGTTTCTATTGACATTAGATTCTATTTAACTCCGAAGGGTTGGTTAAGTTTTCTGCTTGTACTAAAAAACGATGGGGATTGTCTAGAGGAAATCAACTTCAAAGTTTCTGTTGTTCGAAAATGGAGAAGTTTTCGATTTCTGATTACATAGAAAAAATGATCAACCAAAAAAAAAGCTCAAAGGAAAGGTTGATCGGAAGTGACCGTAAGATTATATATTCTAAATATCGTTGCAAGAACTTTTCCGGCTGAGAGATGAGTTTCGGTCTTCACTGGGCAGCCTTCATCCTTTCTTCGCCACTCCTTACTTGGTATTTTCGTCTCGGGAATATAATGATGTACCCACGTTGCTCACATGTAACGATACGTTTGACAAATCCTCCCCTTCTTCTCGAAAACGATCCAGAAGTCTTCCACTGATCTCGGACCTAACCTGTTTTCGATTTACGGTCAATAACCTCGGAACCCATCTATCCATCCATTACCATCTATTGGCCCACAGAAACCCGGAAGTTCATGACCTCGCCGACTCGACTCCGCCATCGTTTTTTGTTGTTTTTTTTGTTTTATCTCCACATTTATTGACAATTCAATTACAGATTTTACTTAAGACTAAATGTTAAATCTATTATTTGGGCTCGTCGATAGTATAGTGGTTAGTATACCCGCCTGTCACGCGGGAGACCGGGGTTCGCTTCAACGTCGGGGAGCCTCTGGCGCAAGACTAATGACCCTGCCCGGAAAAAACAAATCAATATGGAAAATTTAACAAGCCTCAGACTTGCTAAATAAGGCCAAGACCGATTCCCGGTTGTAGTGCCGATGATGATGATGAAATGTTAAATTCTATTTTACAAATATTATTCTTACATTAGTAGGCGCAAGGCTAATAACGCTCAGCAAAACAACTTATTATGGAAAATTTACCAATCCTCGGGACCGGCCAAGACCGAATCCCGGTTGTACTGCCGATGATGATGATGATTCTTACATTAACTTACTGGCTCTTCACAAGCACTCTAAATTATAGATTATCAATTTGTATTTTTTATGCCTTTCGGCGTACAGACTTCGCCATCGTTCGCTGTCCTGTGCGCTCTTCTTCCACGCTTGACCATCAGATCCGATCTCCTCAAGGTGAAACCTAACATTGTCCTCCCATCTTCGTCGCGGCCGTCCTACCGGTCTCTTTCCCTTTGGTCTAACGTCAAGAATTCTACGCATGAAGCTATCGTTGCCCATTCGCGCCACATGTCCGGCCCATCTTAATCTTCGCGACCTGATTACTCTCACTATTTTAGGTTTGCGGTATAGCTCTTCCAATTCGTGGTTGTGGAGTTTCCTCCATTTTCCTGCCTCTTCATCATATTTACCGCCAAAGATACTCCTTAAAACTTTATTCTCGAATACGCGGAATTAATTTTTTTCCCGTTTTGTGAGACCTCATGTTTCGCATCCGTATAGAGCAATCGGCATGATTATGGTTCTATAGACACGGATCTTTATGTTACGTGATAGCAGTCTGGATTTCAGCAGTTTACTGACTGCATGCCAACTCGCGTTGCCGTAATGCAGTCTCTTGTTAATTTCCTTCGACATTTCATTACTGGCCGTCAGTATCGTTCCCAGATATTTAAATTCTTCAACTTTTTCAAATATCTTACCTCTGACGTTTATATGTGTTATCTGAGGTCCACCTGCTCTCGCCGTAATCATGTATTTTGTTTTGTCTTCATTTATATCTAGGCCCACTTCTTCTGCCGCTTGCATGATGATTTCACAGTTTTTACTAACAGTCTCTAGATTATCGCCCAGAACGGCGATGTCATCCGCATATGCGAGCACTTGTGTGACCCCGTTCAGGGATGATCCGGCCATGTTGTCGTCTTGTACCTTTCTGATGACATACTCGAGCACAAGGTTAAAGAGACACGGTGATAGACCATCTCCCTGCTTTAGTCCGTCCCGGATTTCAAATGGTTCTGAGAGGTGATTTTCTATTCTAACTCGCCCTTTGTTTTCGTTCATGCAAATTTGTATGAGGGCGGCATATTTTTTTGGGACTCCCAGCTCAACTAGAATATGGTAGAGTCTCTGCCTTGCGACTGAGTCGTAGGCTTTTTTGAAGTCAACGAAAACTTGGTGAACCGTCTCTCCGTATTCCCACTTCTTTTCCAGCAGTTGTCTTATTGTGAACATTTGGTCGCTTGTTGACCGGTTCCTACGGAATCCACATTGGTAGTCTCCCAGTATCTCTTCTGCGTACGGTGTGATTCTCGCTAGAATGACATTTGCTAATATTTTGTATGCGGTTGGGAGCAATGATATTCCTCTGTAGTTTTCGCAGTCAGATCTGTCGCCTTTTTTGAAAATGGGGATGACTATTGAGGTTTTCCCTTCTTCCGGAATCACTTCCTTATCCCATATTGTTTGGATGAGCTGGTGGATCATTCGAGCGGTTGCCTCTCCTCCATGCTTCACAAGCTCTGCCGGTATGCAGTCGACTCCGGGAGCCTTGTTGTTTTTCAATCGCTTTATTGCGTCTACAACTTCGTTGAGAGACGGCTCTGGGATCTGAGCCTCGGCTGTATGTACGCTTGGTGCATTTATCTGTGGTTGATGGGTGCGTACATTGAGCAGGTTTTCAAAGTACTGCTTCCATCTTGTCACGATATTGTTTGTTTCTGTGACCAGACAGCCGTTTGCGTCTCGAAGTATTTTGACTCTCCCTCGGTAGCCATTTCTAATTGAATTGATGCCGGCATACATACCTCTGATGTTCTTTGCCCTAGAATTTTCTACGATTTTTTCAATCCGAGTCTTCTCTCATTCGCGTTTTTTGCGTTTGAAGAGCCTAATTGTCTCCCTCCGAATTGTCGCGTATCTTTCTGCGTTGACTCCATCATATCTTTCTAAGTGGATCACTCTGAGGCGTTTACGTTCTTCGATCATCGCCCTGCACTTATCGTCAAATCAAAGTTTGGACTTAATTGTTTTCTTAAATCCTAATATCTTTTGGGCTGTTAGTTTGATTGTGTCTCTGATCGGTTTTGGGGTGTACTAAAAAAATAATGAGACTGTACATGAACCGGATCCATTGTTGTTCCGGCCTTCCAATTTTTTCTTGAAGCGACCACTCCCTAGTTTTCCTTTATCGCAAATTGTTTGTCCTAACTGTAACCCTTCTAGATAGGATTTTCCGGGCCGATATCAAGATCCGAGTGATTGGGCTATCTTATTCTGAAGTGCATAGCGACGGAAAGCTGTCTAATATTATGAGTTTGGGGAAAAAGAAATCCATTATTTGGTCCACTTTATTTAACATGATTTGGTTTGTCAGATTTTTGGGTCAAATTAGGAGGGGTAAGTAAGATGACGAAGTTTAAGGCCGGGAGATATGAGGTTGAAGTCAAAAGAGTTGGGGTAAGAGTTCGCCCACCGTAACATTCGCGAAATAGGTTCATTAGAGCCGTAAAAAGTGTGATGGGCGTGCAAGTAGAAGACGCGAAGGTGTCGCAGGTTTTGGAGGTTAGTGTAGAATGCAATGAAGGAGAGCAGGCTTGGGCGATTGATCGAACTTGAGAGAAGACGGTGGATGGAAATGTTGGCTTCAATTCTGTCCTCTTCAAGTGTGTTAAGGTTAATTAGATGGAGACGGTTTGTGTATGGGAGTAGATTTCAAAATCAGAGGATTTTCGCAATTCAATCCTCGGAGGGCAGAACGCAATAAACGACGTTGAACGCACTCGATCCTGAGAATGTGGGACGAATAACAAGGGAATGACTAGCATATTCTAGAAGAAGACGGATGGAGATTATGTAGAGCGATCGGGTAACGTGGGGATTAGAGAATTCTTTTGACCAGCTTCTCACCCAACCAAAGGCAGAACTGGCCTTGAGGATTGTATCGTCAATATATAAGACGAAGTTAAGCTCCCTATCACATAAGATACCCAGGTCACGAATCGGTTGATTAAGTAAGAAATACGAACGCCGCGGGGAGGAGGAGCGCTTCCCTGAGAAAGTGATTGACTGACATTTGACGATATTTAGTTTAAGGCAGTTGTTTTGGCACCAAGTTAAAAAACTATCGAGATCCGTTTGGAGAGGTGAGAAGTCGAGAAGAAAGCGAATCGTCTTAAAGAGTTTAGTGTCATCCGCGTAGAACGAGATAGACTAGTGCTTGATGTCAATATCGTTAATGGTTAGAGTAAATAGGAGAGGACGAAGATGTCTGGTTGACGAACCCCTGAAGAGGGGGCAAAAGTATTAGAAATTATTAAATCCAAATAGAATCCGTAGGCATCTATGACAATCTTCCAACGTGATACAAGATCGAATATTCCTTTTTCGTAGAAGTGCTGACTTTTTGAGGCAATGAAATCTTCAAAGGCTTTTGTGACCTTTTTTTTTTTTTATTTTTTTTTTATTAGACTTCTCTCGGGAGAGGCGAACCTATAGCGCCGAGTGGGCGCCCCGAGATGCCATCAAATAACTGTTGCAGTTCTTTTTGAACAGTTGCAGGTTGCAACGCTCCGGGAACACTTGCGTGGGAAGGGAGTTCCACAACTTCCCCGCTCTGTAACGGTACGAGTTCTGACACAGGGATGTTCGCGCCGTCGGGAGATGAACCACAAACTGGTGCGATCCGTCGGATTGTCTTGTGGAGCGCATATAAACCGAATTGCGTGGAACAATACCAAGAATCTCCGAAGAACAGCACCCGTGATAATACCTGTAAAACAGACAGAGGTCGGATATGCGCCTTCGATGTGATAGCGACTATAGTCACGACGTCAGCGCCGAGTCCCCGATCAGGCGGATCGCTCGTCTCTGTATGCTCTCAAGTAGGTCGAGGGTATGTTTAGGAGCCGAGCTCCAAACATGAGAGCAATATTCGAGCGCGGGTCTAATTTGGGATTTATATAGGAGAAGAAGTTGGGCCGGAGTAAAATATTTCTTGGCTCTAAAAAGATAACTCAGTTTTCCTGAGGCTGACCTGGCGATACTCGACACGTGTTTATGCCATGATACACTCCCACAGACCGTGACGCCGAGCAATTTCAAGCTTTCCCCAGCCTCGAGGGCCCGGCCATTCATCATCAGCTGTGGAACCGATGATCCAGTTTTCTTTGTGAATGTTGTATACTGGGTCTTCGTTGCATTGAAGTCGACAAGATTGGCCTTTCCCCACTGCAGGACTTTATCCAGATCCCGATTCAGAGAGTCAATCTGTCTACATCTCAGCCGGTGTGACGTTGATGCACCAATCGGCCGATCACTCGAAAAGGAGGAAACAAGCCTACTATCATCCGCAAAACTGAACACTTTGTTATCCGTTGTCTCCAACAAATCATTTATGTGAAGCAAGAACAAGGTTGGAGCCAAAATAGAACCTTGGGGCACCCCCCAATTAACAGGATACAGATCCGAATACTCGCCGTCCACAACAACCCGGATCGATCGGTTCTCGAGGAAGCTCCTCGTCCAGTCGCAAAGCTGTTGGGAAAGTCTATATGAACGAAGTTTGCTCAGCAATGCCCCGTGCCAGACGCGGTCAAAAGCCTTAGTGATATCCAATGCGACCGCCCTTGACTCACCATGCCGTTCAATCGCAGATGTCCATATATCGGTTATAAATGTCAAAAGGTCTCCCGTGGACCACCTGTGACGATCATTCAGAAGTCTGTTGCACTCCAAATACTTAACCAACTCTGTATTGATGACTTTTTCCATTACCTTAGATAAAATAGACAGTAATGCTATCGGACGGTAATTTTGTGGGAGACACTTTTTTCCCGTCTTTGGGATTGGCTGAACTCGAGCGATTTTCCATCAGGCAGGAAAGGTCCCCCGTGCATAAGATAAGCGGAAGAGTCTGCCAAGAACCGGCGATAGTTCTGGAGCACAGTTCTTAAGGACTATTGCTGGTATTCCGTCCGGGCCGGTTGCTTTCCTACAATCCAGCTCACGTAAAATGCGTTGAATAGTACGCGGGTGAAACTTCACATCCCGCGTCGAACACCGTACCCGTGCCATCACAGGTGGCTTCAAAATACCGGGATCGAGGTTTGAATTCGCCGAAAATAAATTCGCGAACACATTAGCTTTATCCTTTGAATTCGTGACTAACGTCCCGCTGTCTGTCACCAACGGAGGGAAAGAGGATGATGCGAAGTTACCGCTGACAGCTTTTGCCATTGACCAGAAGGAGCGCTAACCGGTTGGGCACCGAAGGAGCTTATTGATCACCCTGTCGTTGTGAGCCTTTTTCGCGGTATCAATCGCCTGGTTGCACGCGTTTCTGATTCTAACAAAATTCGTTCTTTTAACATCGGTGGGATTGGTGCGCCATTGCTTAAAAGCTCTGTTTTTTGCCGCTGTAATCAGCTCGCATTTTTTGTCAAACCAAGGTTTATTAGACGAACTTCGTTTGATGGAATGTGGAATATACATCTCCATCCCCAGAAGAATATTCTTTGATACCGACTCCGCGCATGCGTTAACATCGGAGTTTCCGAAGCACACCTCGGACCATGGAAAGGATGCGAAGAAATCTCGCAAATCGTCCCAGTTAGCGGCCCCATACTTCCATACATAGCGAAGCTGCCTAGGCCGGTTATTCGCTTGATATGCAAGTGCTTGCGCGGCAGATACCAAGCAGTAATCTGAGTTTCCCAGTGGCGGAGACCCCCTCTACGGTATAAACACTCGGTTCGGATGTCAAAAACAGATCCAGTGTGTTTGCATAATCGCCTCGGGCATCCGGCACTCGCGTTGGGTCCCTCACGAGTTGAGTCAAGTTGTGGCTTACAGCAAACATCTCCGCCAGCGTCCTAGCCTCGTCGGTTCTGTTAGAATGTAACAACCAGCCGGAATTGTGCACATTTAAATCGCCAAGGACAACAATTTCAGAAGCTGGGTGGTTGATCTGTATCCAGTCGACGGTATATGAAAGATGTTCGAAAAATGTCGCTGGTCGATCATCATTCCGGGAGCGGTAAAGACAACAAAGAAATTTAACGGAATTCCTCAACACGACCCTCAACCATATGATGTCCATATTATTGGGTTCCAACGCCTCCATCCTCTGGCAAGCCAGACCGCGCGAAGACGCAGACTCCGCCCTTAAAACGGAATCTCAAATGTAAGTCGTATCCTGAGCAACGAAGATATGTCGAATCAGTTGACGAATCGACCTGGGTCTCAGTTAGGGCAAGGGTATCAGGTTTCGTTGTTTGCAAATATTGGTGGACGGCGTTTACATTCGTATTGGTGAAACCGATGCCCCTGATGTTACAAAATGCCGTCAGCAGTCCAGCGTGGGCCGAGCCTCGAGAGCGTGCCCGGTTATGCGATGACGAACCTCTTAAAGTTCCATTATTTATCATGATATCTGCATGATGTTCCCCCTGACATAGTCACCCCCGGAGATCCGAATTGGAGACTAGTTTACCTCCGGAATTCTTTATATCAGAAGGTACCATCATGACTTATCCCCGTGTCAGTCCGGGCCATCAGCCACACATCCGACACACCGTCGAAGATTTCTCTCGGCGATATCGCGGAATGTACAGCGTGACGGGGTGGTATATCACCTTGGGACCGACTACCACCTAACCACCCTTTTCTCGAACCGGTCCATTAGCCAAGCTCCGAAAGACGGCCAGGGATTTCTCCCGACCATTTCACGGAGCCGAAAGCTTGATGGGGTGGTATTTCACCGGGCGCACACGGCGTTGGAACCCCGGCTACCACTCGGCCTTTAGTCGCCTCTTACGACAAGCTGGCCTAACTGTGAGTATATTCTAACGCCCTACTCACAGGGCTCGGTTCCGGAAGACCTTCTGCTGGCAAAATGAATCCAGATTGCGGAAAAGATGGTAGTCCGTTTGGAAAATGTCAGGAGAGTACGGTGGATGCGGAAGAATATCAAATTCCAACTGCAACAGTTTTTGCACCGTTACTTGTGAGGTATGGGGTCTAGCATTGTCATGAAAAACGATCGGGCCGTGCCTATTGACCAACGCCGGTTGCTTTTCAGCCAATTTGGGATGCAATATGTCGATTTCCTTACAATATTTGATAGCGTTTATCGTTTCTCATGGTTGAAGAAATGAAACGTGGATTGGTCCTTTCGATGTCCACCAAATTGTCACCATAACTTTTTTTGAGTGAAGATCGGGCTTGGGGTATGTTTTGGTTTTTCACCTACATCCTTTTTACAGTTACCATACAGAATCGACTTTTCATCACAGGTGACTATCCGGTGCAAAAACGGCTCAGTTTGATTTCTTAATCTAGGCGATGCGCAGATTTTCAGGCGCCGTAGTTTTTGGAACTCGCTCAGTTCATGGGGTACCTATAGCGTTTGGGATTGATAGTGAAGAACGTGTGATTCGAACTGACGCTATGACAGTTAGAATCACCAAAAATTGAACCAATGCGTAACACATCAGGATACTGGCCGTGTTATATATTCGATTTTTAAACTCAAGTATATTCCACTGATGTGAATTGTTTTGTTATCGCTATGGTATACGGCTCTGATGTATTTTCTTATTCGATTTTCGTTCGGTGTTCTTCACTATTTTGCTTGTGTATTGTGTGTGTATCTGTTAGAGACGCTACATACCCACTTATCGAGTTACTTTACCTTTCCTATGAGAGAAAGGTGTCAACTTATTCTCATTGGGGATACTCCCATGCTTTGTGCAAACTCCCGCACCGATTTTGTTGGGTCCGCATCCACCGTTGCTCTTAAGACATCGTCGTCAACTAACGTTTCTTCCGCCTTCCCACGTGGTTCATTTTCGAGGCTGGAATCTCCCGAACGGAACTTTCCAAATCAACGTCGTATAGTGCGATCGTTTACCGGTACATCCTCAAATGCGCCATTAATGTTTTTCATTGTCAATGGCGCATTATGTTCCATTTTTAATTCGTAAAAGAAAAGAAAAAGCCGACACCATGGTAAACAATTCCTAGAAAAAAGTAACTGTACGTGTAACAAACCCTAAAATTCTCACACGTCGAGCACACTTTATTTTATAAAAAAAGAAAATTTAACGTTCTGGCACAGATGTTCACTCGAGAACTTCTTATTTCCGACTGAGCGAAAATCGGACATTTCATGTGATGCAACCCAGTAGATTTGTTTGTAGAGATTGGCAGTAGCATCTTCTACCTCTAGATGGTCAAAACGAAACACGATTTTACTCAGATGTTCATTTATAAGGCGGGAGTTGGCTTTGCGGAAGTTGTAGGAGAAGTAGTCTTCGGATGGTGAGGAGCGGGCAGAGCGGTCATGGTAAAGCAATAAGGGAAACGGGTGGTGGTAATTGTCAATACTTTAGAGAATGTGAGGACTAAGGGCAACTAAGGAAATATAGTTTGTATAATTATGTGGGATCCAACGCGAGTTTTTTTATCCTTGTAAGACTAGTGCGCAAGGGTGCCTTTCAAACTCACGGTACGTCATATGATGTTCATTTATAAGGCGGGAGTTGGCTTTGCGGAAGTTGTAGGAGAAGTAGTCTTCGGATGGTGAGGAGCGGGCAGAGCGGTCATGGTAAAGCAATAAGGGAAACGGGTGGTGGTAATTGTCAATACTTTAGAGAATGTGAGGACTAAGGGCAACTAAGGAAATATAGTTTGTATAATTATGTGGGATCCAACGCGAGTTTTTTTATCCTTGTAAGACTAGTGCGCAAGGGTGCCTTTCAAACTCACGGTACGTCATATGATGATATTGAATTTCTAACGAAATTCGATCTGTAGCGAACGTCTGCAACGGTTGAATTCGTTATACCTGTTTTTTACAGTGCTGTAGAACGGTATTTTATCGCATTATAAAAAATTACGTTCATCAATGCATTCTTGTCTTGATAGTTCATGTCGAAAGTTATGAAAGGTATTCACGAGTTAACTCAATTGTTTGCCGAGAATAATTTTTAAAGTCACTGTAAATAAACCAAATATCAATTGCAAGTCAAAACGTGCTGCGTACGTTTATGCTAGAAATTGTCAGACTTTCCAACGAAAACATCAGATTGCACCTGACATTTAATGTTGCCAGGAGGCAGGACAATGGAGGAGACTCCATAACCACGAATTGGAAGAACTATATCGCAAACCTACAATAGTGAGAGTAATCAAGTCGCGAAGATTAAGATGGGCCGGACACGTGGCGCGAATGGGGAACGATAGGACCGTGCATAGAATTCTTGACGGTAGACCAACGGGAAAGCGACCGGTAGGACGGCCGCGACGGAGATGGGAGGACAATGTTAGGTTTGACCTTGAGGAGATCGGATCGAATGGTGAAGCGTGGAAGGAGAGTGCCCAGGACAGGGAAGGATGGCGAAGCCGAGTCGGTGAGGTCATGAACTTCCGGGTTCCTACAGGCCAATAAATAATAATAATAATAATAATAAAGCCAGAAGTAGGAGTAGTAACCCTCGTATAATTTTTTTTTAGTCCAAAATACGCATTTATTTAACGAAAAAATTCACAGTTTTTATTTAACACTAAATGCTAAGTGGCTCCTCGATAGTATAGTGGTTAGTATACACGCCTGTCACGTGGGAGACCGGTGTTCGATTCCCCGTCGGGGAGCCTCTGGCGCAAGACTAATGAGCTTGCCCGGAAAAAACAAATCATTATGGAAAATTTAACGAACCTCAGGACTTGCTAAATAAGGCCAAGACCGGTTCCCGGTTGTAATGCTGATGATGATGATGAAATGCTAAGTCCTATTTACATTTATTCTTCTATTATCTTACTGGCTCTTCACAAGCAATTTGAATTGTACAATGTCTTTTTGTTTTGTTATGCCTTTCGGCGTACAATAATTTCTTGATTAACAAATATGTTATCTGTGTGTACATATAGATATATAAGAGGCCTTGCGAGGCCTTTTTTGTGCGAACACAAGAATTTTAGAACCAAACGAAACATCATTAGGTATTAAAATAAAACTGAATGGATGGAAAAAACTAAAACTGCATCTAGGGAAGGGAAGCGACAGCGTTGCGCCTGAGAGCCATCCTATATTTGGGGACGTAAAGTTCTCTCTTCGTCACTAGTCCACCAACAGTTGGGATGATATCGATCTCTTTTAGGTTTATCTCTTTCACTAATCACTATACTAAACCGATCTGTAACATTGGAATTATTGCTATCATGGAGAAATCGTTTATCCCTGGCCCCTCGGAAAGCGTGGTAAATAATAGGGACTCCATATTAGTCTTGGATAACATCTTTTCTATACAAGAAGGGGATAGCCTCGTTTAATTGTGTGTGGCATGGTGTTGTCGCGACGGAACAAAATCTCTTTCCTGTTTTCGAAGCCGGGGGAGGATAGCTTAAAGAACAAAATATCTTTTACACTGGTCAATTCTGTCTGCTCTGGTCAATCGCTAACTTCGAACAGTTTAATTGTTGACAGTAGATGCGCGAATATAGTCGTTATCTATATGACAGTGGCTCATAGTAGGTGAGTAGCTAGTGGCTGGCTATTAGTTCTGGTTTGCCCACTATTTCAGTTGCTTTACCATGCGTTGGCCAAAATTGTTTGAAATTGAGTTGGTAAGATGTTTTCCATTCTTCTTACGTTGATTCAACTGACAAGGGTGGCACAATGTCAGGGTGGTAGGTTGGGCTCTAGTTGCCCAGTGAATTACAATTCAATGAAGTCATGGTTGGGAGAAAATCGTTTTTCGGTGTTTGGTTTATAGCCTCTGCGGAGCACATGAGGACATGTTAGAGCGCCGTGGTCAGCCCCCCCCCCCCCTTTTTTTTTTGTTTCATTACACTTCTCTCGGGAGAGGCAAACCTATAGCGCCGAGTGGGCGCCCCGAGATGCCACCAAATAACTGTTACAGTTCTTTTTGAACAGTTGCAGGTTGTAAACGCTCGGGAACACTCGCGTGGGAAGGGAGTTCCACAGCTTCCCCGCTTTGTAACGGAACGAGTTCTGATGCAGGGATGTTCGCGCCGTCGGGAGATGAACCTTGATTTCTCTTCCTAAGATTCGCCGTCTTCCTATTCTGGTTCGTGTGACCAGTACGGCATGGAATCACTAATGGTGATACCTAGCCAATGCTTAGTACATACCATCCTGTCCTGAGTTATAAAAGAGATACTCCAACATAGACGCGATTTGCCTACAAATGACGCTTCCACCATAGAAAACAAAGACATCTGTACATTTGGCCCTCGGGTTAGCTCGACTGGTATATGTAACTATTTAAAGCCGCGAAATGCTTAGGTTCATAATATGATATTGAAAAGTCGTTTGAAATTAAACTGATTGGTTGCATTATAAATTATCTGTTCAGTGGCCACAACCATTTTTTCCCTTTTACCATTCGCTTTGCTTCCTCTTTTAATTCGCATTCCCTTCATTGTTCTATTCACAAGGAATTTGAGATTAGAATCATTTGAGTCGTCGTCATTTTTGTTTCTGCTTCAATGAAACTTTTGCTTAGGAAATCTGTACTCACAATTTATGTTGCAGTAAATGATTCTTGTTGCTCCTTGTGGGCTGCAGCGTTTTAGCTAGTTTAAGGGGGAATCCTGGAGTAGCGGCTTCATAAAATCGATTGTTTTTTCTTAATCGATAGTATAATCATCATCATCGGCACTACAACCAGGATGCGGTCTTGGCCTAATTTAGCAAGTCCCGAGGCTTGTTACACTTCCATAATTTATTTTTACGGGCAAGGTTATTAGCCTTGCGACGCTAATCGATAGTATAGCATTTGCATTATAAAATATGCTCTCAAACCACCAAGTTTGAATTTGCATTTTAACGGGTCAAAATGAGCTCGAAAAGTACTCATGCCCGAGCATTACTGTACAGTAAAATTCGAAAGGGAGCCGCTTTAAATGCATTTTTCCCAAAACTATGTTTATGCAAGACTAATAACCTTGCCCGAAAAAAAAGAAAAAACAAATCATTATGGAAAATTTAACAAGGCTCAGGACTTAATAAATAAGGCCAAGACCGGCTCCCGGTTGTAGTGCTGATGATGATGATGATGATGATGTTTATGAAGCGCGTGTTCAAAATCATTCGTAATTTTACAGATCAATCCGTATGATATTTTTTTTAAATGAAAGGTTAGTTAATTTGCCACTTGATGAATGTATTTATAGAAGTTAAAACTTTGTTTATAAAAAGTTATAAATAAAAATAAATTGAACATTTTCGCAAAAAAAATTTTTTTTTCACGCGTTTTTTTATAAAAAAAAAAATTTGAAATACCTTAAATAGTCGTCAATTGCCTACACTCACAAACTAAACAAAACCAATTTTTTTACGGCTCATCCAGCGGGGCTCTACACTGCACATCGCAAAACACTTTTCAACCAGGTCTTTTTATAAAAAAAAATTTTTAAATACCTTGTGGCGGTTCCGCCAGATCCCACGGCTCGCCTTCCTGAAAAAACCCCCATAACCACAACCCGGGTCTGCACCAGCTTTCGCTAATGCAATTCGCATTAGCATCTTAAATGCTTCACGCATCAAACAGACCCAATTATTTTAACCCTAAAATCCCTATAAAGAAAACTTACCTTTTCATTGCATCCCTTTGCATACAATTTTCTGTAAGAATTCTTCTTGACCTTTTTAGGAATTCCATAACTCCCATTGTTTCCCGCCAATGCATTTGCATTTGCCCCAGAAAACATTTCCTTTTCCAAGGACATGTAATGCTTTCAAGCATTATCTGAAATTCCTAAAATTGATCCTTAATGTGCATATGCACCATAAATAGCAAACATTCGATATCCTTTGTCTGAGTTAAAATACTATGTCGTCAGCTTGTTTTTACAGCTGCAACACTAGCGATTCAATAGACAAACAATGATGCATTTCTTTCGTCGCCACCACTAATTGCTTGGCATACCTAAATGCAAGCAAGGGATGCGTATCGGCAATCAACCCAAGATACGATATACAATTTCCATGATATAAAGTATCGTATCCCATTAACACCTTTTTTCCAACGTCCGTCATAGCGACGTTGCATAAACATGACCCTCATTAAAGAGCGAACCATTTGGTCGCCTTTTCTTTTGTTCTCGCCGACTGCCTTTCTCGTCGTTCCACTGCTTTCGAACACGTGCAACGACATTGAATCTGTTCGATCGCGCACATATACCACTGAACGGAGCGGTAGAGCCGTTCATTATCTCGTGTAGGGTGTGCTCGGAGTGCACACCCTGGAGTCGTAATTCAATCTCCGTGGCGGTCGGGTCGCTCGCCATCCACCGTACCTCCGCCGGTACGGTGCGAAACAATGTTTAATCCGAGTCGAGTGCGTTTATAATAAAAAAATAATTTTTCTTGTGCGCTGATGTCGGGATGGATGAATATAATAGATTTCAAATTCTAACAATTAATAAAACCAATATAGATGATTAGTCAATGTGTTTTAATTTTTATCCGTGTACAGTGTTTTCATTATTTTCACTTGTCTGTTCCTGTGAGTGTCTGGTTTACTTCTTGTGTTGGTGTTTCCTGACTTTGCGTGATCGGTTGTGACGGAGTTTTGCTGTTTCTGTCGAGTACAATGAATCTTAGTGGCAGTGATGATGGGAGAGGAAGTGAACCAGTGCAGTACGCCCGCACAACATACTTCCCCCCCACAACCTTAAATACCCATTAATTGACTACACTCAAACTACACAAAACCGTTTTTTATGAATCATCCAACAAGGCTCTACACTGCATCCCGAAAAAAAAAATGTTTGCGCTGATGTCTGTTACTTATATAACTTGTTTGTTTATGCATAAAATTTAATGAAAAAAATAATTTAAACACTTCTATGTATGCACAATAAATGCTCAAAATTGCAAAAAAAAAAATATATTAAATACTTTTTTATAAAAAAAATCTCCACACCAGGAGACCCCCTTAAACAATCTGGTAGGAGGATCAATCAAAAAGTAGACGTGTTTGATAACAGGTGGCGTTGCTGACGTTGATTTTGATTAGTAAATATTTATTTCACACATTTTAACAATTATATTTTACAAATAGTGAACCACCACTTTATTTCTAGTGAACGATTAAAAACCGTTTTTTGTTTTCTTCCGGGAGAGAAGTCGGCTGACGTTGATTTGAATTCAACTTCTCGCGTTTTGTTTGTTAATAACCTAACGTCCCTTTCGATTCCAATGGTGTATTGTCTAGTGTGTGAATAGGACTGTTTTGTGTTTCAATCTGTGGTTATTTTGGTAAATTTGGAAGAGTTGTGGGGGTACGAGAAGTATAATGCCTAACATGGGCACTAGTTTCACTTTTCCCCCAACGCTTGTCCACCGAAATTGTTCACCAGGAGGAAGGCGATAAATGAAAAGCACTTGGTTTAGTTGTTTAGTTTAGTTAATGTTTTCTTTATTTAACTAATTCGTAACTACGTTTTTTTTTTGGAGTTTTATTTTACTTCGCTTAATACTTATTATTAATATTATCAATTGATTTTTATAAATTATATACAAGATACACTTCTTTCTCGACACTGCGACCGAGGTAATTAAAAATTTTAACCAAAATGCATACGAGCACTTCGGTGTTGAGATGTGACTCGCGCAACGACAATGTTCGACTCCATTAAACCGACACGAAATTAAATTGTTTCTCCGAGCGGCGGCGTGACCTCTCCGCGGTGATAAACGACAAGCGACTGATTTGGTTAAGGGTGAAATTCTGTGTTCTCAATTTTGCACACAGGACAACCAAAAGAGATCACGCCTCTGCCCCCTCATCGTCACGCCCGTCTAAGTGTGGTACCTTCGGTTAATTGATAATCGATGAACGTGGTGGAACGAGAGAACAGAAACACGATGTACTGTGATCTCAGGGTGGCTTGGTTGTGTGTGCTGGTATCAAATGCAGCTTCTGAGCATGACCTACTGCCCTAGTGTTACGGTTGTGGTGATCTCAGAGTGCATTGAACCGTATGGAAACAGAATTATGGAGGAGAGAAAATGTAGCCGGTGCTATTCACCTGCGAAAAGAGATCATTGATCCCAAGCGAATGGATGATCTGCAGAAAATCGATAGGACGCTACATCGGCTAGGGAAATGGTACCGTGGGAAAAACGCTAAGGAATGCGGTAATTAGCCAAGCCAATGAATGATGATGCAACCGCGTCGTTTGATTCGACTTGGTTGTTTCTAACCAACATGAATGAGATTTCCGGTGGAAATCTCATTGTTAGAGGAATGGAGTTGCCGTATGGCAAAAATGGTAGCTAAACTCAATTATGCATTATCTGCATAGGATAATGAGTTTAGCTATGCGTCCTTTAGGAAAACAATATATCAGGTGAATAGCATGAACGGTGGAATAGGGGATAATATGACACGCTGAAAGCGGTCGAAATAAAACGGACATTGTGGTTGGAATTGTGGGTTGGTTCTCCATGTAATATAGAGAACCCCCACAGAGTCCAGTGGCGTAACCGAAAAGACAAGTCGACATTTCCGTCATGTGTCCAAAGAAAAGGAAAAATTGTCTTCCTCTCAATTGCCAGCCTCACTGTGAATGTTATCTAAAATGATTGTGTCTCAGAGCACATCTCTGTAAAAAAAAAAAAAACATCTGAAAAAAATGAATTGGACTCCTTCGAAACAATCCATTTCTCAATGGATTTGTTCATTCATAACCTCGATTAAAAGGTGCTTACGGTTAAAGAAATACAGTCGCGATATTTGTAAAAAAAAAAATAAGGAGATATTGTTTTTGTACATATAAACGATTTAATTAACCCGATTCTTAATCGTAAAAGGAATTTGTCAGTTAAAAACGGACAATCCATGACACTTGCTTTCCCACTCTCGCTGGTTCCGTTCAGGAAGAGTTTCCCATAAAATTCCGGCATAACACTCTGAAGCGGTGCAATTTCAAATCGCCATAGACCCTTTCACCATCTCTGATAAAATCAACTTTTTGCTTTCTTATTTCAGGATTTTTGAACTTTGTGCTACCTCAATGGCAAGCTTTCTAACCATGTATCATTACATTTATAGTTATCATTGGACTTTGACATTTGAAAGGGTGTCGTTATGTTTTTACTTTTAAAAGATTCAGTGATCTGTTAATGTGTCATTGGGCTTCAACATCCAAAAGTGTGGTTTTTTACACCCTACTGTAAGATGTGAAAGTATCGCTAGATTTTTGACGCTGCAGAAGGTCATTGCACTTACCCATTTAAAGGTGTCACTGTTCTTGACAGCTAAACCTGGCACAGCAGTGGAGCTTTCACTGCGTATCCAAATTTAAAATGTCGTACTTAGCCATTCCCATGTGTCACTCAATTTTCATACGTCCCCGTTGTTAAACATTTTAAAATTTTGAACCCAGCCTGCGAGTAATTTGGCAAATCCTTACAAACAATAATTTACAATTAACAGACATAAACATTTTTTAATAAACTTAAATTCCATATTTTGTCATTATCATTGTGCCAGGATATCATTGATGACTCTAGTTCTTCGGATATCATTTAGTACGAATGTACTGGGTAAACATAAGTCTCTCTACTGAACGACTGGTTATATAGAATGGCAATATAAAGACATTCACGCTTGTATAAACTTTTGTTTGGTGCTATAAAGATTGTTTATAGCTTAAATATAGCAAAGCACACGCTCACATTTCTAACACTCTGCATGTTTACTTCCTACCACAAACTATCGCATTTTATTTAATTAATATAAACAAATAAAAGAATATTTAATATTATGAGTATTATGTTATTTTTATAGTAGTTGTTGTGATATTACTTTCGTTAATACATATATCTGCATTTATAGCTTACTTATTTATAATATAATATTAAGTGTATACATTTCTATATTTAAGGCTTATTGATAGAAAACTTATATATTAATATTACGTATTAACATTAATTTTAATTTTATTTTTGATTTATTATAACAATACCTTTTTTAATACTTTTTTGTAAATTTTGTCATAAAGGAAACAACATGAAGAAGTGCCGGGCAAGGTTCGGGCTCGATCAACAGAACCAGTGGTGCAAGCCGTGCAGGTAGGTCTTACAAATTAATTTTTTCTTTTAAGATATTCTTACGTTTCTTCTTTTTTTTTTTGATTTGGCGTCAGATTTTGTATATACAAATATATGCATACATTTATTTGTATATGCGTATTTATTTACACACTTTATTTTCCTCATTCACGTTTACGTTAAATTCTGATTCAACTGCAAATTTATAAAGCAAAAAGAAAAATGTTTGCCATCGATTCTTGTTCTTAAACTCTCGGTTTAATTTTCAGGCAAAATTTAAGACAACGTATTTGTTTTTCATATTACATTTGAAATAATTAGAGTTAAATGAATAGCAATGTTCAAATAACGTAATGAGTTTGCCTGAACATTTCCTTGCTTAGGTCCCCGGAAGTAACTCAGCTATTTATCAAAAGAATTTTGGAGTAGTTATGGTTTCCATGCTTCGTCCGCGAGGACACTGAGGGTCGTTCACGTAAAAATAGATATCTTGTTTAAGAAATGTATACATCCTGGGCACTAATTTATCATTTAAGAAACATGTCTATGGCATATCGTCTTTTTTTTTATAATGAAGTTGGTACCATTGAACTTATGTGCGCTGACATTTCTGCTGATCGAAGAATCTACGATCTGCGTTACTGATCTCAACTGGAGTCCTGTTTACACGAAGTCGGAATGAGCTCAGTGGCATAGGAACGTAAAATCTTCTGTCCGCATTGTGCTATATACTTAGGGCCATCAAAAATTCTGTTTGTTTGAGCGTATTATAAAAAAAATTGTTGTTACAAAAAACTCTCGGCTAGTTGTGATGTTGTAAACTCCATAACAGATGTTACATAAGTCTGGCTGGTTGCACCCGACGCATTCACGCAATCGAGTATTTATTATAATAAGTAGAAACAGACCCTCTTAGATACTGGGAAGTCTGTCATAAAGGGAAGAAATGCAGATCATTTTCACCACAAAACAGTATATGAGCTATAAGCAGTTAGACAAAGCCTTTCAATATACGATACAACGGACAAAATTACATCCCAAGTTCCACCGGTAAAAAGGGCAACAAACTACGCAAATTTTAATAGTGAAAAACAGAAAAAAGACGAGGTATGTGCCAGAACTAAGACAGTAAAGTTTAGCACGGTGCATCTATAGCGTTTCCGACGATAGTGAAGGGCGTGTGATTCGAGCGGTTAGAGTCACTAAAAGCTAGAGCCAGACCTCAACGCATCAGGCCACTGCCGCGTGTACGTATTCGATTTCTAAACTCAAGTACATTCTACTGACGTGGAATTGCTATGTTATTGCTTGGTATACGGCTGATGCTTTTTCTTATTTGATTTTCTTTCGGTGTTCTTCACTATTTGCTTGTGTATTGTGTGTGTATCTGTTAGAAACGCCACAAATCCATGCAGTGAGAACGAGATATGCAGATCGCAATGGCTGAGCTGGTAAGGAGGTTGTATCTTGCGTTTGATTGTGCAAACCTAGGCTCAACTGACGACTCTTGCTATTGTGCAATTCGGCACAAATATCGAGTGGTAGGTAGGGCCCCAAACCTCACCCGTCCGGTGAAATACCACCGTATTAAGCTATAAGCTCCGTGAAATGGTTGGGACAAATCCTTGAGCATCTTTCGGAGCTTGGCTGATGGACTCGGTCTAGAAAAAAAATACCATCTCGGGGAGCCTTTCCTGGGAGAATTAAAAAAAAAAATTAAAAAAAAAAAACATTCTTGTCTTCTTTGGCCAAAGCAGCTTCTACATGTCTGTTGAAATATAGATATTGATCTAGCCAGATGCCAAGATATTTAACTACACTCTTGGTTTCCAGTTTGCATTCATGCGGTCCCATGATAACTAAATTTCTCCAGTTTTTTCTTGTGTCAGTCGTGCCTTTATACAATGGGGCTCTAAATAGGACGGCTGCAAATTTTTGGAAGTTGATCCTAAGTTTCCAGCAGTCGCTGTAGCGCTGCACTTTGTTGAAGTCTCGCTATTTATGATCTCAATTTTCGGAGCTGTTCTATAAATTATGAGATCATGTGTATAGTAAGTCGCTAATGCAAATATTAAATACAACCGGAGAAAGTACCGCTCCCTGTTGCAGGCCATTTTTGATATTATACGTTTTATTGGAGATCGCTTTACCACTTTTGACCACAAACCTCCTGTCCTTTAACATATCCTAAAGTACATATAGTAAATGCGTATATATGCCTTGTCTGACCAGTTTGTAATATAACCCTTCGCTCCAGACGGTATCGAAGGCTCTTTTCAAGTACATTAGACAGGTACCTGTGCATTGGTTCTTACATTTGTATGTCGGAGACCAGTTTAGCTGCGGCATGTGTGATTTAATGACCCAAAGCCAAACTCGTTATTCGGAATAATGTTGTTGTCGCCTACCCATTTTAGCAAAGCTTTGTTAATGGTCTTTCCGAACACTTTACTAATGCTAGTAAGCTTATCGAACGCATGTTTATTGGGTTTGTACAGTCTTTGCCTTTTTCTAGGATGAGCTGTATGAGTGCCGTTTTCCAACGCGTGGGAAAGTGTGCCTTATTCAACGCGTTGTTAAACAGGACTGTATAATCATCTATTGCCATAGGGGGGAGATTTTAAACTCGTTTGAGGGGAAACATCACATCAGGATCAATAACATTTGTGTTTCCCATTGTGGTAAATAATCCGCTTCACATCACCAGTTATCATTCCTTTCAAAAGGGATGGATTTCTTTTCCGACTGACCTTCAATGTTTCTGCAACCTCTTGTGTCGAGTAACGTGATTTTGACTTGATCAATGTCACTATTTTGTCGTCATCAACCTCGGTGGACTGATCGAGGAGCATCTTTGATATCCAAATTATAAGCGCTGAATTTGTTGAACCAGTGTTGGCAATGACGTTCTTATATAATAGATCATCGTCACTGTAAACTCTACGCAATTTTCCACAAGCTTGATGAGCATTCTTTCCTGTACACACGTAAAAGAGTAGAATATGGCGAAAATGCACCGTTTGTTCTTGCATCCTCAACTTGTTGTAAAATCTCCAACACTTCACTTTTTTTTTTATTATACTTCTCTCAGGAGAGACGCGAGATGCCACCAGATAACAGTTGCAGGTTGTAACGCTCCGGAAACACTCGGAGGGAATTCCACAGCTTTCCCGCTCTGTAACGGAACGACCCGATGGATAAAAGACTGAAATAGTCTGACCGATCAAGCCAAGTAGTTCTGGATCCTGTTAAACCTGACTCGTTAAATCTAATGCAGGTGTTCTCTACCCACTCTCTTTTTCATCTTTATAAATGATCTCTTGTCCATTACACACAACCCAATTCACTCGTTTGCTGATGATAGCACTTTGAGCTTTTCATACTCATTCCCGACCACACGCTTTTGACTACATTACCAATCAGCAGGTTATACTTAATACGTTAAATTCCAACCTGAACAAAATATAAGATTTTGAAGTACCCTTAAATGTCAGAGCTCAGTGTGAGCGGAAGAGTTATTGAATAAGGAAAGGAAGTATACATATACTACGTAGGCTGAAAAGCCCGGGGATTTTAAATGAAAACAAGCATTTTTGGGGCAAAGTTATATTTATTTCTCAACATATTTGCCTTCGACGACGATACAGTTGGTATAGCGATTTTCCAATATTTCGATGCTCTTTCTGTAGTACAAAAGTCCAAGCTTTCGAAATACGCCTCGTTTTCTGCAATGTCTTCCTCATTAGATCTGAATCTCTTTCCCTGGAGCCACCGATTGATATTTGGGAACTGATAATAGTCACTAGGGGCCAAATCTGGAGAATACGTAGGATGAGCAACCAATTCAAATCGTAATTGGTCCAATTTGGCCATCGCTTGCAAGGACGTATGTGGCGGTGCGTCACTGTGATGGTACAGAACTTTTTTCTTCGCCATATGGGGCCGTTTTTTTTTCTTTATTTCGTCGTTCAGTTTGTCCAATAACGTTGCATAATACTCTCCTGTGACTGTTCTTCCCTTCTGCAAGTAATCGATGAAAATTATGTCATGCGCATCCCGAAAAACGAAGGCCATAACCTTTCCGGCCGAGCGTTGGTCTTTTGATCGGTTTGGTTGGCTTTCGTGGCTCTCCAGCTACTCTGCAGACTGCCTATTGGCCTCAAACGTATGGTAATGGCCCCATTGTCACAAAACGTCGAAAAAAGTCCGCTCGATTACGTTGCAACAACGCCAAACTGGCGGTTGAATCATCTCCGCGCTGCTGTTTTGGTCGACTGTCAGCAAACGAGGCACCAATCGCGCCGATAGCTTTTTCATCTCCAAAAGATCGTGCAAAATGTATCCCCCGTTCTTTTGAGATGCCCACGGCCTCAGCTAACTTGCGCAACTTCACTTTACGATCACTCAAAACAATTCGATGCACTTGGTTTAGGATTTCCGCATTCGTAGCCTCTTTTTGGCTTCCAGAGCGAGGTGCGTCTTCGGTGTTTATACGAGCCATTTTAAATTCACTAAACCACCGATAAACTGTTGTTCTCGAAGGAGCAGATGTGGGATAACATTTCTGCAACCATTACAATGATTCTTCAGAAGTGTTTCCCATCAAAAAACAATGTTTGATCAGGATGCGATATTACTGTTTTTGCATTTTTTTATGAAGGCGAAAGTAGCGTCACTCAAACGACTGTAGCTTGTAAATGAATGGGCCAAATGTTACGAAGCTTCTTACATATACTAGTGACAGGTGAGCTTCTAGAAATGAGTCGTGTTCATTTTCTTGTGGCGCAACGTATTAAAAAAATCCCGGGACTGTTTAGCCCATGTAGTAATACGTTGTGTGTAGAAAGCCCGAGTTGGGTTAGAAAAGTAATGAGATTAGCAATGCTATGCATGAACCTCAACACTATCGTTGCTTTGCTTGCACGGCAAGTATGTTGAATCGTGTTCTTGATTTTTCAATTTGCTGTGGGTACTAATTAAGTATTGAGAGTGCCCGAAGTGAAGTGGTGTTTGTAAAGTGCGCTGTGACCATGGATCACGAAAATGTGAAAAAATGTTTGATCCTGGTCTTGCATTTTTTTACGAAGGCAAAAGTAGCGTCACTCAAACGACTGTAGCTTGTAAACGAATGGACGAAATGTCACGAAACTTCATACATATACTAGTGATGGATGAGCCTCTCGAAATAAGTCATGTTCGGTTTCTTCTGAAGCCACCTATTGAAAAATCCCGAGACTTCAGACCATGCCACGAAACTTCATACATAAACTAGTGACAGATGCGCCTCTCGAAATGAGTCATGTTCGTTTTCTTCTGGCGCCACCTATTGAAAAACCCCGAGACTTTTCAGTCCATGTCACGAAACTTCATACATAAACTAGGGACAGATGAGCTTCTCGAAATGAGTCATGTTTGTTTTCTTGTGGCGCCACCTAATGAAAATTCCGTGACTTTTTACCCCATGTAGTAGTGAGCGAAAGTAAAAAATTGCTGAGCACATGAAAACACACTATAACCTCTACGACTGTCTAAAAATAACTAAACATTCAAAATGGCTGCAAATGTCAACATACGTCAGCGATATGTGTACCAACAAGAAAATTTTTGGTTTTTTTGAAATTCTGATTTATAAAACCCGCAAAGTTCAAAAATTACCGTGACTTTTTTATCACACCACGTATGTTGATAATTAATATCTTAGTGTTCAAGGTTTGAACAGGTCTTCTCGATGAATTCAAAATTAGGGAAATTATTGAACAGACAGAAAACTAAATATCAATTACCGTTCGCAACTCAATAAATTATATTTGTGTTAGTTAAATCGCACTGTGCTCTGGCATTTAAGGGTACTCCAAAATCCCCTTTTGTGCGCGTGTTAGTGTAAGAAAAATCCAGTAGTGAAGAATAACACCGAAAGAAAATCGACGAAAACAAGAATCGAATAAGGCAGACAAGAAAAGAACTAACATCAGATTATTTTTAGATATAATTTTGATTTCTTATATACCATTTTAATGTAGTTAATTTTGTTATTTTACTGACTTAATGCACCATCCCGTAAGGAAGTTTTTTTTTTACTAGAAACACTTATAAAATAAAAAGTTTTATAAGCTTGTGATTTTGATTTGATGGTTTTAACAGAAAAATTTCATCCCTTTTTTGTTTTTTAAATATATAAAAGAAATATCTAAAATAATTTCTCTGTGGAAAGACGTATATAAGTTAAGCTTTAGAAAATTTATTTCTCGTTTTTATTTGTTCTTGTTTTGTGTAAAATGTTTTCAATGTGATTTGTGTTTTTCGCGTTTATTTAGAAAAAAAAAAGAAGAAAAAACAAACACCAGAACCGGGAGGGATTTTTTTCAAATCTATACACACAAGACACATACACACACATACATGCATTTAAAAATATTAATAACAATAACAAAAACAGAGAAAGAGAGAGGAAATAAACAGAAAACTTTAATGATTAAATATAGAGAAAATATTCCTTTCTTATTTAATTGTTGGAACGTTTCATTATAGATGTTTATACTTTAAAATTCCCGAACTGGAATTTCTTCGTTTTAACTTTAAATTTCAAATTTATTTGCTTTTTTTTATTTTGAATATAAGAAATTAATCGGGGAATGAGTCATTCCACAAAGAAAACAACGAAACCGGTACACAATTTTTTTTTTTGCACATTTTTTATTCTGTATGAAAAATTTTCGTTATTCTTTTTATGTTTTTGTATTGTTTGGTTTAGAAAATAATTCAATGAGATTTATATTTCCCTAAATTTTATATTGAAAAAAGACAGAACAACAATATGTATATATACATCTGTATATGTATTGTTTTATAGTTAAATGTTAACGGTGGTTGTTTTTCTTTTTCAAGTACAATATACTATTTTCTATATTATCACATATATTTTTCATATATATATATATATATATATATATATATATATATATATATATATATATATATATATATATATATATATATATATATACATATATTATAATGATATGTGTATGTATACATCATATTCGTTATACTTTTGCATATTTTTTTAATATAAGAAATAGGATTGAAATGACTTTTTTATTAAAACACAAAAGTTTGAAAGCGAATGTGAGAGTGAATAAGGATGGGGCTTTTGAAGGGGGGATGTAAGAGTGAACGATGAAGAATGAAAGGGTCTACACTAAAATCTAGATAACCTATAGAATTTTAGATTTATTTTTAAAGTATTATTTTCGTTCATTCCTCTTTTCTTTGCTTTTGTTTGCATTCAATGAAACATTTCCAACAGAAACTGATTTTGCGTTAAGTTCTCTGAAATACAAAGTAAATAAATTCTTAAAGTAAAATGAAATTTCTCAACAGACTTTAAATTTAACGTTTATTTTGAACCCTATGTTATGTTTAACGAAACGAAAAAACATATTAATCAGAAGCATCATTAATATTTGTATAACACTAACCTCCACTGTTTGAAAATTATTTCGTTTTAATTCGTTATTTCTACAACTTTATTACATAAATGATATGATTTAATTATTTATTGATTTATCTATGCTGTTTAGTTCCTTGTGTAACTTGTCTATTTTTCAATTATACTCTTAATATTAAGTAATATGTTTTTTTAAATATACAGATTATACAGTAATCCTGGTCCTGGTATAGGAAATACATGTACATACATAACTATTTCAATCTTTTTTTTTTTTGTGTTTCTTCAACCAATTTATATACGTCTTTTTTCAAAATATCGCTCAATGTTGTACTTTGTATTTTTTTTTATTTCTGAACTAAATTAAAATATACATATGTTTAAAAAAAAAAAAAACAAGAAAAAACTAAAATAAAATAATATAATATAAAAAAATTAATTGTGATAAGCTAGTTATGTAAAACTAAATTCTCCCCCCTCTTTATACTTTATTATTACTCTACTTGTGCTTGCTGCGGCGAATTCATCTTACGATGCGACGTAAAATATTAAAACAAAAAAAAAATCTGAAAAACATCGTTTTATTAATTTTTCTTGATAACAAATGCACATTATATGTATATATACATATACGTGAAATATAAAAATATGTATACATTTGTGTAACGGAAAAATACAGTCCCGGCCTGACGGTGCTGCCCTCGTCCGGAGTACCTGTGTCTGCAGTAGGTACTGTATTATTACCCAACTCATCGTCCTCTTCGTCGTCATCAACATCTTCGACCAATCACTTGCAATTAATTGGCTCAACAACAAGTCTCATTGGATCACAAACAGGACTAAATCAAGGCCCGAATGGACCGCAGCAAACCCTCTCCGCAGGCGCCAACCTACGTGAACTTATAAGGCAAATGGATGATGTAAACTCAGTCAACCAATGAATAAGTAAAATACTCATAGTACTAAATATAAGTTTAATATAAAAACAAAATAACAATACAAGCAGATGTGACAACAATAAAAAGCAAATCCTTTAAAGAACAGTCTCTAGACAAAGGACGAATTCTCTTAAGAAGTTTTCAAACTTTTATCACGTGTCGCATCAAATCATTCCAAGGAGACTGAATTAAAAAAAAAAAGAAAGAAAAACAAGGGAACAGTTAGCAAAGTTTGATAAGAATATAATGAATTAAACAATTAAAGTAAAAATAAAAGATAAATAAAAAACAAGAAAAAATAAAGACGAATAAGACAAGTTTTGTCCCAAGACAGACAAACCGCAGGACAGCATGTATACCCTTCAGGCAGGAGGTTGAAGGGCCTAAAGTGAACGAGAAACATTGTGAAAAAAAAGGAAGGCCAGAAATGAGAGGTCCAAAAAAGGGACTCAACGTGGACATCAAGAGACGTAGACAAAGAGAGAGAGAGAGGAACGCAGTAGATAAATATTTGTACCTGAACCTGGTTTTGG